>OX104044.1:83691156-84891156 GCA_944470415.2 Schistosoma rodhaini
AACTCCACCGACAGCACATAATACTAGAACTGCACCATCAAGTACTCGAAGAGCTCTTTCAACTTCGACTGTAAAATCTACGTGGCCGGGTGTATCAATGAGATTGATAGTGCAATCTTTCCACATTGTAAAGGTTGAGGCAGACTGAATCGTTATTCCACGTAGTCTCTCTAGTTCCATTGAATCCATCACAGCACCAACTCCATCTTTGCCTCTAACCTATAACAAAGAGTTAAATAGGCGTCAATTTTTTTAAAAAACATACGGGGACTTTATATGCAATTATAATTAACCGATATTTATTTATTATATCAGTAATTCAAAAATAGCCTAATATGATATGCGACCGAGGTAAAACTATTTAATAATAGCAATAATAAGGATATTATACAGTATGTTGTGGATGGGAATGGATAAAATTAGACCTAATTGCTCTTGAGAGTAGATCATACTGTTAATAGAGAACACAACAGTAATAGATGACCAACTATTAGAGGGCTGTACTGCGATCATATTGGTTTGTTCCGTATACTTGAATTGTAAAGAGACGTATGTATGCAGGACAACTCACCGACTCGTTTGAAGTAAAGACCGGTGTTAGGCAAGGTTGCTTACTCTCACCCTTTCTCTTTCTCATGGTTATCGACTCGATCATGAAGACGTCAACATCTGGAGGGAAGCACGGGATACAATGGACAGCTAGGATGCAACTGGACGATTTAGACTTCGCAGATTATCTAGCTCTTCTATCACACACGCAACAACAAATGCAGGAGAAGACGATCAGTGTAGCAGCAGCCTCAGCAGCAGTAGGTCTCAATGCACACAAAGGAAAAAGCAAGATTCTCCGATCCAACACAGCATGCACCAATCGAATTACACTTGACGGTAAAGCTCTGGAGGATGTGAAAACCTTTACATATCTGGGCAGCATCATTGATGAACACGATGGATCTAATGCAGATGTGAAGGCGCGGATCCGCAAAGCACGAGCAGCATATTGACAACTGAAGAACATCTGGGACTCAAAACAATGGTCAACCAACACCAAGATCAGAATTCTCAATACAAATGTCACGACAGTTCTACTGTATGTGGCGGAAACCTGGAGAACTACGAAAGCCATCATCCACAAGACAGGTGTTTATTAACAGTTGTCTGCGCAAAATACTTCGGATCCGTTGGCCAGACACCATCAGCAACAGGAGTAGGTTGGAAGCTAGGGGCGGCCAGACCAAAACGTGGCACAAATCCACGAAGTCGCTGACAAGTGGACTGAGCCATGTTGGTAGGTGTAGACTACCTGGTTGAGATTTGCGAGATTATAGCAACCGATGGTTAGAGACCTCGAATGACATGGCTCAAAATGGTTTGCAATGGCGAAGGTGCATCCACTATTTGTGTTCTCCCAAATTCTAATTCTCTGAATTCTTCATGTCCCTATCCTTTTTCTCTTTTCAAATTTATTCCACCGTATTATACTCCTTCAATAACATCTTTAAACCCTAATCTTTTGGATTACTGCTTATACTCTTACTACTTCTACCACTATGGGATTTGAATGGACAACTGCATCTCTGTGTTAATGTGATATGGCAGCTCGAACTGATGTACGTACGTACGAAGTTCTACGCTGTAACTGACTGATCAGCAACAACCTACCGTGCGAGAGAACAAACCAGATTCCAGTGGAGGAAGAAATCAGGAAGAAGCGCTGGGAGCCGATAGGACACACATTGAGGAAATCACACAACTGCGTCGCAAGACAAGCCCTCACATGGAATCCTGAAGGTCAAAGGAGAAGAGGAAAACCAAAGAACACATAACGCCGAGAAATGGAGACAGACATGAGAAGAATGAACAAGAATTGGATAGAACTAGAAAGAAAGGACCAGGATAGAGTGGGTTGTAGAATGCTGGTCGGCGGCCTATGCCTCATTGGGAGTAACAGGCGTAAGTAAGTACGGAGACGTATATAGCCGTAAAATAAGGGATGTCGACATTATAATATCCAGTATTGGGTCCTAAAGGTTGTACAACTTATTAGAATGATTTAAAAGAAAACTACAATTTACGGATGAACCAATATGACTAAGAATAGCGTCATGGATTTCAGCGTGAAATTCATTCGCCCCTATAGTGAGATAGCATTTTGGCACTACAGCTGATGAGTTAGTGATGAAAACCTTTACTTTAATTCCTAACTCTAAATTCAAACTCCCAATTCTAATCCTAATTCCTCATACTAATTAATAGCCATTTTTTACCTCTGTAAGTAGGTGAGCTGTCTCAAGATCACTTCAGCGTCGCTCAAAAATCGTCTGTAAATAAGTCACATCATTTGAAATTAGAAAGAACATAACAGAAGCCAATGGTTAGATTGTAAGAGCTTTAAAATATATTCCCCGTAAAAAAACCCAACATAGCTTGGAACTAAATGCAATCTAAGCTAGGTAAGTTTTTATTTCAACTGTATTTCTTAACAGATCAGTGTTCCAGTGCTTTTATTTACTCATGCCATGACTGTAAGTCTTCCAGATCTACATCACATCACCTTCTTTAAAGAGATTTCTTCTATCTTGCTCGATAGGGCAGGCCTTGAGTCATAAAAACATACTCAAAGGTTTTATAAAATACAACAGAAAGCCTGGTGAATCCTATTAGTTTGGGTAATTTTATTTTGTAAGAGTATCATAGACATTTTCAACACCAGCTTATTGCCTAAGATAGCCAAACAAACGTCCAAGGTTTAAAATTTTGAAAAAGGGAAAGGAAGAGTCGGAAATGATGCTAAAACGTTATTTGTTAATCGGAAACCAAAGTGGCTGACGTTTCCGATATTTATTCATGCACCTGAGCTACAAATCCCCACCACAAAGACTAAATGTTTACGGCTTTGTAACCAGAGAATAGTTTGAACTCACTTCATGCATCTCCTTTATTCTTTTGGTGTAGAAAAGAATTCTTTCGGAAAGTGTAGTCTTCCCGCTGTCAATGTGAGCAGATATGCCAATATTACGGATTTTTGATAGGTCTAAGACATTCTAGACAGAAATCGTACTCAAATACTAGTTTACATTATTGGTTGATAAGTTTCTAAAAGTAATCGGAAGGGTCTTCTGTAACGCGCTCACAGCGCGTACAACACGAAGCATAGGTATTGACCTTCAAATAGAACGAAGCGCCTTTCAAATGGTCCAGTTCAAATGGTTCAAATGGTTGAGGACGGGATAGAAGAAGCTTTCGCTTAACGGGCTTCCGTGTCTGGTAGCAGTGGATCACCAATACCTCCAGGCAAGAACCTAGGTATATGAACGATAATAGAGGGAGAAAAAAAAGAATTTGGTAAATCATAATAATATGTTATCCTTAGTCCTTAAGAATAAGTCAAGTTTTCTCTTAAAGGACTCCTGGGAGGTCGCTTGGACTAGCTCAGTTGGCAGCGAATTCCAGCACTTGACAACTCTAACGGAGTAGAAGTTGTGTCTGCAGTCTGTTCTGCTATGTAGGGTCTCCAATTTCTGGGTGTTACCTCTGAGGTTAGTGTTATGACTAAGCTTAAGAAGGTGTTTAAGGGGATGACCAGAAGTATTAAGGATACTATAAGTCATAAGAAGATCACCTCTAAGACGCCTATACTCTAACGGGTAAAGGTTAAGTGATTTGAGGCGCTCTTCATAAGGTTTGAATTTGAGACCCCGAACTGATTTCGTGGCTCGACGTTGTATACGTTCCAGAGTGACCTTATCCTTTTGGAGGGAGGGAGGAAATACTATGTTTCCGTACTCTAAGTGGGGACGAATAAAACTGTTGAAGATTATGTGGAAGGTTCTACCGTCAAACTGGCCAAAAATGCGCTTCAATGTTACCAGTGCAAGGTTTGCTTGAGAGGCGTTTTTGTCACAGTTCGCGTATGATTTCAGGTCGTAGGGTACCAACACTCCTAAATCTTTTTCAACTTGGGAAACTTCTAGAGGGGAGTTACCTAAGTTATAACTATAGTCTGCAACATGTCTCAGATGGACTACCTTACACTTTGAAGTGTTGAAGGTAAGTCCGTTGTCGTCTGCCCAACTTTGAAGTCGAGTCAGATCCTCCTGCAGAACTAGTATATCATTGTGAGTACGTATCTCTCTCCAAAGTTTCACATCATCAGCAAAAAGCAATAAATCAGATGAAACTTGTTGAGGAAGATCGTTAATATAAATCAAGAAGAGAAGAGGTCCTAGTATTGAACCCTGGGGGACCCCACTAGGACATTCCATAGCCTGAGAGAGAGTGAAGTTAACCCTGACCTTAAAATGTCGGTTTTCTAGGTATGAAGTGATCCAGTCAATTAAAGGGGGTTTTATACCCAATCGTCCAAGCTTCTTGATAAGACATGCATGGTTGACCCTATCAAAAGCTTTTGAGAAGTCCAGGTAAATGACGTCAACCTTCCCCTTGCGATCAAGGACGGTTGTCCATCTATCCACCGCAGTCAGCAGGTTGGTCATACAAGAATGACCTTTTCTGAAACCATGCTGTTGAGGCGAGAAGAACTTTGAGGATGATAAGTGTTCTAGTATGCCGTCAAATACTAGGGATTCCATAATTTTTGAAGGTATGGAGAGAAGGGCCACTGGTCGGTAGCTTGAGGGTTCACTGCGTCGACCTCCTTTGAAAATTGGTGTGATGTGGGCCAGCTTCCATATTTCCGGTAGTTTGCCTCTGCTTAGCGAGTGTGCAAACATCACGCTAAGTGGTGTCGCCAGGATTGAAGCTGCTTCCCTCAATACGGCGGAATGAACCATGTCCGGACCAGGAGAAGTGTCTTTCTTTAGGTTCTGCAGTTTACGGAGCACCAAGTCAGCACTCAGGTCCACTTCGGAAAGTCCTGTACAGGTGCAGGTGAAGCTTTCGTCAGTATGGTTGATGTGGGTCAGTTGGAATGTCCGGGAGTAATGTTCAGCCAAAAGGTTAGCGGCATCACTGTCGTTGTTGGTCGGGCCATTAGGACCAAGCAGTTGGGAAACTCCAGTTTTGCCTTGTCGAAGAGAAGCTGCATAACTGAACAAGCTTTTCGGATTGGAGACGAATCTATCGATAAGCTTGGTCTGGAACTGCAGCCTGTCTTCTCTTATTGCCTTTGTGCATGTGTTCCTTATATGTTTGTATTGCCTGTACGCGCCGTAGTTATCCGTTCGTTTATATTCAGCCCAACAATGCCTTTTGCGGCTTAACAAACGACGAGTGCGGTTCTTGATGATTGCAGGTTGCTTGTAGCTTTTTAGGACCATTTTAGGAACTGAATGCTCAGTAGCACATAAAATCGTGTGCAGTAAAAAATCCCAATGAGCATCCACTTCAATTTCAGGGCGAACATCCCAATCCACCTGTTGAAGATAGTCCTGTAAAGCTAACACGTTCAACCGTTTGAAGTTCCAGCGCTTGTTGCTAGTAGGATATCGTAGCTCCGTCTTGCTGATAAAGCTGAATGATAAGACGGCGTGATCACTTTTGCCCAGGGGAGCCAGGATTGAGAGGTCGTCAACTAGGAATTCTTCGTTTGTGAATACCCAGTCTAAGCGTGACGGCGTCTGACTGTTTCTCCAACGGGTTGTCGACTTCACATTTTCAGATAATTCCAGGTCGCCGATAAGGTTGAAGAACAGAGCTTCAGTAGAGTTGGCACCACCAATGTATGTATGTTCCACGAAGTTGATTCTAGGGAGATTGAAATCCCCTAGAATCAGGATATGAGAGAATCTGAGACGCGTAGAGCGAGTTAATCCTTCCAGCAGACGTTTGTCATATTCGATGTCGGCAGTGGGCTTCCTGTAAACGACCCCAACTAGGCACCTCGAGGTGGTAGATAATCTTACTGAGCACCATACTAACTCGTCAAGATTGTGAAACTCTTGGTTGTGAAGTTGGTGCGCATCCAGGCATGACCGTACGTATAGTGCTACCCCACCCCCCATTCCTGTTTTTCTGTCGTTGCGAAATAAAGACATCCCAGTTATTGCTAACTCTTGGTCCGTAAACTGAGACGTTATCCAAGTTTCGGATATTCCTATCAGATGGGCATCATTAGCGTTGCTAAGTTCACGTAGCTCATCCATTTTGTTTGGCAAGCTCGCGGCGTTCGTGTTTAGGCAGTTTATGCTTTCAATTTGGAACGCGTGAGCCTCTTCTTGTTTGTCTATATGAGCCGTGTGTGAGTGGACAGGTAGTCTACCTATACGATGTTTACCGAGTTGGTAGTCCCTGTCCTTTACACGTTTTTTTTATGATCAAGACAGTCCACGAGTGGAATTGTCAGCTCCAGCTTTCGTTTGTGCTTGATCCTGCTGTCGTGGGGCCTATCCGGATGCATATGGATGCCAGTTGGCAACCGACGTCTATTGGCACGAAATGCTTCCAGAGTTGCAGCCGCCATGTGGGAGGAGGGGAAGGTTATCTTCAGCAGCCGGGGCCTAGAATCTCCGTCTCTCTTGGCCAGTCTCATTACCTGTTGGGTCAATATGTTCTTGAGTTTTAAGGAATGCTTGATGAATTTCCATTCCCGAATATCAGAGTTTGCTTGAGCTGGGTCCATATTTTCCGGCACACCTTGCACAATGATATTTCGTCCACGGAAGAACGCCTCGCGAGATTCCTTAGGGATGTTCCGGATGAGATTTCGTTCAGAATACGGTATGTCGGGCAGTATTCTTACGTTCCCATCGGACCTCAGTAAGTGACTGGCTAGTAGGACGTCCTCTACGTCGGAGGCATTCTTAAGTGTAACACGAAGCAGCCTCGGGTGGTTTAGGTGGTTAGAGTCCTTCCCCCGAGTGAGCCGTGTGACGGTCAAAGGCTCTAATCTAGGGAGTTCAAGCCTCCTGATTAATTCTCCCCAGAGCATCCTATCGTTTTTGTCCTGCAAACTGAGAGGAAGGTCGGGGTTGTCAATAAGGTTCATGATTATGACAGAGTCGTCACGAACCGCAATTGATTTCCCAGGTTTACCAGGGCGTCTAGGTTTGGTATCTTGTTGTTTGGATGTCGAGGCGCGTTTTCGATTCCTGGGCTCAGTGATGACCGGGCGGACAGTCTTGGGTGTAGACTGTGCGGCCAAAGCATCAATTGATTTACGCACGATACTTGGGACGTTCAGTTTCGGCGGGGACGCTTGGGCTTTATTACTCCTGTTAACGTGAGTCCATTCACCTACAGGATTTTTAGGAACCACTGTCTCATTCAAGGACCGTTCCCCGGAGGACCCAAGTTTACTGAGGGAGTCGATGACAGTCGATGTTAAGATGGTGCTGAGTTTCAACACATCATCACTCGTGCTGTTAACAGCACCGTCGATAACCGACCTGTCAGTATCCTTTTTCTTATTTGCCCTATGCGTTCCAGCTTTGTTACCCGTCATGATGATATCATTAACCGAATTCTTTGACAACTTATCTCTCAGACCTGTCAGTAAAGTAATGATAGTACCCAACATAACTACCGTATCGGTGTTGCAGGTAACACATACCCACTTACGATCAGACTTGCTGAGTCTGCTATAGGCTGCTGCTGTTAGGTCTGTACATGCATCATGGAACCAACCTTTACAGTTGTCACATTGCATGCCAGATGTAACGGCAAAACGGCAACCAGGTCTCTTGCATGAATTTTTCATGGCTAGTGATTTAGACTGTCTTAAAAATATAAGCAGTAAATTTAGGACCGATAAAAAAACACACAGTAAACAAAAACTATCAAAAATGTATAAAAACAGTTAACGATAAGCTAAAGCTAGCCTTTACGTGAAAACTATAAAAAAAAAACCGATAGTGAGCTGAGGCAAAACCACAGTAATAAGGATAGTAGGTTGATGAACCTGTGTTAATCCTGACAGATTTCCTTCCAGTGAAGGTCCAGCTTCTCTTTGAAAATGTTCACTGATGGTGCTGATACCATTTGTTCTGGTAAAGCGTTCCAGTCAGTTTCAGTTTCAGTTTCAGTTTGGAAAGGACAGGAGGCTTGATGGCCTGTGTTAGTCCTGGCGATGATGGTCTCTCAGCTGATCCAGCTTTCCCTTGAAAGAGTCGACGGATGGAGCCTCAACCACGTGCTGAGGTAATGAATTCCACTCGTTGATTATTCGATGGGAAAGTCGGTAGTCAGCTGACAAGTAATTCGTTCTGCGCTCGTGAACTTTTTTGGAGTGTCCTCGTAAATTTTCTGTTTTGGGAGACAAGAAAAATGAGGGCATATTAGGTGCAAATTTATTACTAAGCCATTTGAAAACTGTAATCAAGTCGCCTCTGATTCTTCTATATGACAGCGGGAATAGGTTTAGATTGGTCAGTCTAGTACCATACGGGAGCTTCGCTATTCCGTGAATCAGCCTAGTTGCTGTTCTCTGAACCCTTTCCAAGAGTTCACTGTCTTTTTTTAGGCAGGGCTAGCTGCTTGTATGCAGTACTCAAGTTTAGGATGTACGAACACTGTGTACAAAGTCAGAAACGTTTTAGCGTCAAGATGCCTAAAAGCCCTAGAAAAGTACGGGCCCAGCCGGTGAGAAAAACGGGCCCCCACCTTTAGTTTATTAGATCGCGGTTTCTGAACCTTCTTGCTATGACCTCAGAGATTATTAGTGCTGGAGGGAGCAAAATGATAAGACATATTAACACCCAAATCATAATTAAAGATACGAAATGCCAGTATAAGGTCACCTCGCGTCCTACGATAAGATAAGGGGAAAAGATTTAGACGTTTTAAACGCTCATCGTAAGGGAGTTTGGAAAGACCCTTTACTAATTTTGTCCCTACACGCTGGACACGCTCAAGCGATTTAGTATCCTTTATCAGACAAGGGCTAGCTGCTTGGATACAGTATTCTAAGTGTGGCCGTACATAGGTGGGATATAAAATTCGAAACATATCCTCGTCAAAGCATTTAAATGCTCTGCGAAGCGACCATAGCGCGCGATAGCCTTTGGAAGCAACCGCACTGCAGTGCGTAGTAGTTTTAAGTCGTGACTTATAATTACTCCTAAGTCTTTATGCGTATGAACGCGTGGCAGAGATGTACCATTAATGGTATAGTGGTAACTAATATCGTGCCCGATGTGCATGAACACGCTCTTCCTGGAATTAACTTCCAGGCCCCAATCATGAGCCCACCTAACTAATTCGTCTAAATCTGCTTGTAGATAACAACGATCAATCTCATTTCTTATTGTTCTCCAGATTTTAACATCATCCGCAAACAATAACGTCGACGACTTAAGTAATAAAGGTAGTTCATTAATATACAGAAGGAAAAGTAAAGGGCCCAAGATGGTGCCTTGGGGTACACCACTTTTGACCGGTTTCCATTCGGATAGAGTTCCATTGACTCTCACTCTCTGTCTGCGGTCACATAAGAAGCTTCCTATCCATTCCTGTATAGCACCTGTTATACAAAAGCTCGAGAGCTTTTGCATAAGACCTAAGTGTGAAACCTTATCAAACGCTTTGCTAAAATCTATAAATATCACGTCGACAGACTGGCCGTTGTCTAGGGCAGCTGTCCAATCCTTTCTCGCAATGAGTAAGTTAGTCAAGCATGAACGCTTGTTATGAAACCCATGTTGCTCGGTAGTCAACAGATTATACGAATTTATGTGGCTCAGTAGCTTAGCCCGGATTATTTTTTCAAGTAACTTAACTACTATTCTGTTCAGGCTGACAGGCCGGTAGTTAGATAAGATCCGTCTCTGAAAATCCTTAAATATAGGACTAACTATAGCGTCTTTCCAGTCTCTAGGTAGTTGAGCGCGTGAAAGGGACATGTTGAATAGCGTCATGAGCAGTCTTGAAATAATGTCCACAAGCGATGACGGCAAATGTGGATGTAACCTATCGAGGCACAGTATCTTACAAGCTTTGAGGTTAGTTACCAATGGAAGAACAATTTCCTTAGTCACGTGTAAAGGTCCTGTGGCTGGTATCTTGTTGTAAATGGGACAAGTAGTTGTAACACTACACGTAGAGTTGACTTCACTAAAATAGTTTGCAAATGTCTCAGCTTTCGCTAGATCAGATTCAGCTAGTAAATCTGAATTTTCGTTTAACAGTAACTGGAGAATACCATCACTACGTACGAAAACAGTCGCTTCGGACAGGTACGGTTGTCACATGCCAACTGTCGTTCGTAAGTGGTACGGGATTTAGCCATGATCTTCTTACATATCATTCGCATTTTTTATATTCGCACTTAAATGATGCCTGTTCTGTTGACAATAATAAATCCCAGAAGTGTTTCCTACACTTTACCAACTTCCGGGTTTCCTTATTAATTCATAGAGGGCAATGTGATAGCTGACGTGCTGACCATAGGATAAACGATTGAGTTACGGATTCGAATGTAGTCTTAAACCTATTCCATGCATCGTCGATCGATCCATCAGCATCGACCGACCTGTCAGTCGAGATAGCACAGCCTCTGATTGCAGGAATATTAGCTCTCCAGATATTAAGACGGGATGGAGCAGATGCAAATTCTATACTATGTATCCGGAACTTAAATGAAAGTACGGCGTGTTTACTATTCACCCGTGGGGGTGTTGAATGTGGATGGCATCTTCACACTGGTGTGTGAGGACAAGGTCTACCAATGACGGATCATGTTCCAAGTCAATATGTGTCGGTTTTACAATACATTGTACAAGTGCGAAAGTGGTCCCTAACATATAACATTATGCCTCCTCCCTTCCTACTTATAACTCTATCACTTCTGATACAGATGTAGCCTTAAATGATGGGAGAACAGTCGATATCTACAGTGATCCAAGTTTCTGTGACAACAATTATATCGGAATTTAATTCGTCCAATATCAAACTTAGCTCGGACATTTTATTCCGAAGACTACGGGCATTCAGGTAGCACACATTTAAGGTGTTTTTGGAAACATAAGTTCTACCCATTCAGGGCTCGGAAGCATTGGCTTCCAAGACCTGACTACCCGAAAACCCTTAATCGTAAGGTTCGTTTCACCGTTTAACTTTCGAATTTTTAACTTTTTAAGGGCATAATTTCACTTGATCCGATCCTCAAGTGGCCAGTCTAGTCGAATACGAATATTTGAATCACGAATTTTGCGTGCGTTATTCATTATTACGTCTCTTCCCTCAAAATTACCGAGTACCAACTTTAAGATCTTTCTTTGTTGGGTCTCGCCTAAAACATACTTACCGGATCTGATTAATTTCGTGATATGTACCGCGGAAACCTCTTCTGGCAGTACATTTCTGATGACAGATGCCACTGACTGTAGGTTGTGAGCATATCTCTTAGTAGGGTCGTTGTCTTTCGACTCTTTTAGATTCCAAATAATTACACTAGGGACTTGTTTAACTTCTTTAAAAGTCGTGTTCACGGCTTACAACCATGATGTCGGATCCTGCATGTTAACTTCTGGCTTCTTACTGTTAGCTTTCCTTGTAACGTTGTCGTGTGAGTCGAGCGAGTGACTCACAATGACATTTGATGAAGCCGAACTTTTCCCATATACGATAGGGCTAAATATATTATTACTTTTGGACTGTAGTGGAGTAACTTGATAAGCAGGACGTGAGTCCAACAAGGACTTTTCAACTATACGGACGCTTTCAAATTGTTTAAATGGTTCACATGGTTGTGGGCAGAATGGAAGAAACTTTTGCTTAACGGGCTTCCGTGTTTAGTAACAGTGGATCATCAATGCCTCGCGGTAGGAACCTAGGTATATTAACGATAAAAGAGGAAAAAGAAATTGGTAAATCATAGTCAGATAATATACTTAGACCTTAAGAATATGTCAAGTTTTCTATAAAAGGGCTGTTGGGAGATCTCTTGGACTAGCTTATTCGGCAGCAATTTCTGGCATTTGACTACTCGTGAGGAGTAGAAGTTGTGTCTACGGTCCATTCTATTGTGTTGTGTCTTCAGATTCTGGGTGTTACCCCTTAGATTTGTGTTGGAGTTGAACTTACGTAGATATTTAAGAGGATATCCATAAGTGTTAAGGATGCTGAAAGCCATAAGAAGATCACCTCTAAGACTCCTGAACTCTGACGGGTAAAGACTCAGTGATTGGAGGCCCTCTCCATAGGGCTTGAATTTGAGTCTCCTAACTGATTTCATGGCCCATGTTGGATACGTTCCAGAGTGTCCTGATCCTTTTGTTGTGAGGGAGGAAATACTGCTTCCGTACCCTAGAAAAAGACAAATAAAACCGTTGAAGATTATATGAAAATTCTTTCGTCAAACTCGCCCAAAGTGCGCCTCAATGTTACCAGTGCAAGATTTGCTTGGAACGCATTTTAGTCACAGTAAGCGTGAGACTTCAAATCGCAGAATACCAGCACTCCTAAATGTTTTCCAACTTGGGATACTTCTAGAGGGAGATTGCTTAAGTCGTAGCTGTGATCTACAACACGTCTCAGATGAACTACTTTACACTTTGAAGTGTTGAGTGCAAGTCCGTCATCATCTGCCCAAATTTGAAGTCTGATCAGATCTTTCTGAAGTGCCAGTATATCCTCTTGGTTGCGTATCTCTCTCCAAAGTTTCACATTATCAACACAAAGCAATAAATCTGACGAAACCAGTTGTGGAATATCGTTTGTATGAATGAGTAACAGAAGAGGTCCTGGTACTGAGCCCCAAGGGACGCCACCAGGACATCCCGTAGCCTGAGAGAAAGTGAAGTTAACCCTGACCTTAAAGTGTCGATTTTTAAGATGTTAAGTAAGCCAGTCAGTTAAAGGTGATTTGATTCCCAATCGTTTGAGCTTATTGATAACACATATATGGTTGATCATGACAAAAGCTTCAGCAGAATTTCGACCACCAATGTACGTATGTTTCAAGAAATTGACTTTAGGAAGATCGAAGTACCCAAGAATCGGGATATGAGTGAATCCGAGACGAGTAGAGCGGGATAAACCTTCCAGCATACGATTGTCGTACCCGATGTCAGCAACTAAATACCTCGAGGTGGTAGTCAATCTTACTGAGCACCATACGGATTCATAATAATAATTCTTGATGAATTTTCTATTCCCGATAACCGAAGTTTGTGTAGTCAGGGTTCGTGTTTTTCGATAAACTTTGCTCAATAATATTTATTCCGCAGAAAAACTTTCCGTGAGATTCTTTAGGGATATTCAGGTTGAGATTTCACTTAGAATACGGTATATAAAGCAGTATTCTTACATTCTCATCATATTTCACTATGTGAATATCTAGTGGGATATCCTTCACGTCGGTAGCATTAGTGAGTGTTACACGAAGTAGCCTCGGGTGATTTTAATAGTGAGCCGTGTGACCGCCAAGGGCTTTATTTTGGGATTCAAACACCAATGCCCGGAGCTTGCTCAATAAGCTATCGGAACTAAGTGTACAGATTAACTCTACTAAGCCAGACGTAATCGCAGTCACAGAAACATGGCTGACGCCGTCTATAGATAGTAGGGAACTTGACTTCGAAGGTTTTACATTAGTAAGGGCCGATAGAATGCAAAAGCGTAAAGGAGGGGGATTAGCTCTATTCATTATGAGAGCTATCCCATTCACCATTATCGACAGTGTATCCCATGAAAGTGGGACGTATGAAATGCAAGGGACAACAGCTGCTGCTTGATTTGATCTATCTCAGTCCAAGCTGTGAGGTAAATGAGGTCCTGCTAAGCAGTCTCAACACTTTATCACGAAGTGATCGATGTCTAATCCTAGGGGACTTTAATGAACCCATGGTGGACTGGGGAAATCTGCGGACTGAATAGTCAGCAAATTCCTTCGAACAGGAACTAGTTGATGCGGTAATCACATGTGCCCTAGTGCAACACGTGAAGGAATCAACCAGGTACGACCCAGCCTCTGCATCATCCTTACTAGATCTTATATTGACTCAGTATGAGGACGACGTTGCAAAACTGGATTACATGCCACCCCTAGGCAAAAGTGATCATGCAGTTTTAAGCTTTGACTTCCATATAACTGTCGATCACGAGCACGCCTCAGCTCAATCCAGACCCAACGTCTGGAAAGCAAACATACAAGACATCATGAAATCAGCATCATCAGTAGATTGGACAATAGACCCTGAGTCATCAGTCGAAACGGCCTGGGACGTATTCCGGAATTTATACTTCAAAGTTACCGCCCCCCCACATCCCTTGGACTACACCTAAGGGGCCGAGAAACTCCCCACCGTGTTTCAGTAGGGAGGTTCGCATCCTTCTCCGTAAAAGAGGGCGGCCTGGTTAAACCTCTGGGCTACCTGTTCCTGTAATCTAGATATTTCAACAATTTATCTAATTTCGTTTGTTTTAATATATCATTATGCTTATTAATCGCACAACCTATTCAGGTGCGTTTCTGAAAAGTGTAAGACCTTTCGCCGTAAAGGTTACAGAAAGCCTAATCAGAGATATCGTGGTTGCTGGCAATATGCAGCGAGAAGAATGTACATTATCCAGATGTCGATTAACTGGGCTGCTAACTTCTAACTGGCGATTACTCAATATTTATCGTCAGGAAGGACGAAGAAGTAAGAAACTGAAACTTGTTGAAGTACTTAATGCTGAGAATTCTATATTGTACCCAAAATATAATACTGAATAAAGCTCATAATAATAATAATAATAATAATAATAATAATAATAAAATGTGGGATAGATTTAGGTTACTGAGGTCCGATGAGGCAAAATCACAGTATCAAAAAGCTCGGAATACCTGTGCCTCGACCCTCCATAAGTCCAGAAAGCTGTACGAAGAGAAAATCGTTAAGGAATCCATAGAATGCCCTAAACGCTTGTATTCGTATATAAACCAAAGAGCAAAAAGAAGAAGACATGTTCCTTCACTATGGGGAGACAGTACTGCCACATCACTAGTGGAGGACGACTTTGGCAAAGCTCAAGTATTCTCTAAATACTTTAGCGTTGTATACACCATAGAAACACCCTTCTCACCAGTCCATGAAAATCCCCCCACACAAGCACTGGACAGCGTAACCATTAAAGAACTCGATGTCTTTGGTCTGCTAGTTAAGCTTGACATAGGTAAATCCACTGGACCCGATGAACTGCATTCTAGGTTACTAAAGGAATTAGCTAACTTTGTTGCGAACCCTTTAAGTGTATGTTTCAATCTATCCGTAACCCAGGGTCGTCTACCAAAAGACTGGAAGAACGTCATAGTAAGTCCTGTCTTCAAAACAGGTACAAAACATAAGTCTGAGAATTACCGACCCATTAGCCTGACTAGTGTGGTTGTTAAAATCTTAGAAAAGATTATTCGGGAGGAGCTGTTAAAGTATCTCGATGAAAACCGGATCCTCTCCGAAAAGCAGCATGGTTTTAGAACAGGTTACTCTTGTCTCACAAACTTATTAGTCGCTCGTGAAAGCTGGTGCGCTCTTAAGGACCAAAAGTTACCTATAGACGTGGCTTACATCGATTTCGACAAAGCTTTCGACAAAGTTCCGCATAACCGGCTGTTATATAAGCTAAAGAATGTCGGGATTGGAGGCAATCTATTGATGTGGATAAAAGACTTCCTAGTTGGGCGTCAACAAAGAGTGCGGTGAACTCCAAGTTGTCTAGCTGGGAAACTGTGTTTAGTGGAGTCCCCCAGGGTACAGTTTTTCGGCCAGTGTTATTCCTCCTGTACGTAAATGATCTCTCTCGTCTACTATCGTCATCGGTCTTGCTCTATGCTGGCGATGTCAAGATATGGAGAGCGATACAATGTAAGGGTGATAGCTTAGAACTCCAAAATGGACTGGAGAAATTATCTGAATGATCCCAAACCTGGCAATTGCCGATAAATACTTCCAAGTGTATTGTGATGCATATTGGCCATCAGGGTACAGATACATACACGATAAATAACACTGAGCTACCTATTGTTCAGACACACAATGACTTAGGAGTCATCTTTAGTCAATACTTAAAAACTACTGCACACTGCCGTGCAATAGCTGCCAAAGTTTTTAGAACTTTATGGTCCATACGCAGGGCTTTTAGTCATCTTGACGCTAAAACGTTTCTGACTTTGTATACAGTGTTCGTACATCCTAAACTTGAGTACTGCATACAAGCAGCTAGCCCTGCCTAAAAAAAGACAGTGAACTCTTGGAAAGGGTTCAGAGAACAGCAACTAGGCTGATTCACGGAATAGCGAAGCTCCCGTATGGTACTAGACTGACCAATCTAAACCTATTCCCGCTGTCATATAGAAGAATCAGAGGCGACTTGATTACAGTTTTCAAATGGCTTAGTAATAAATTTGCACCTAATATGCCCTCATTTTTCTTGTCTCCCAAAACAGAAAATTTACGAGGACACTCCAAAAAAGTTCACGAGCGCAGAACGAATTACTTGTCAGCTGACTACCGACTTTCCCATCGAATAATCAACGAGTGGAATTCATTACCTCAGCACGTGGTTGAGGCTCCATCCGTCGACTCTTTCAAGGGAAAGCTGGATCAGCTGAGAGACCATCATCGCCAGGACTAACACAGGCCATCAAGCCTCCTGTCCTTTCCAAACTGAAACGGAAACTGAAACTTATGATAAATGACTTACCTGTCAGAGAGATCTGTCTTGACAAGCTGTGGAATTTTAATTCCTGAAATTTTCTCCTCTCAATCCGCTTCCGATTTGGTGTCAAACGCAGAGGTCTCACTCTGTTTCCTTACTTTTCTTTCTCTAGGTGTGCTTCTAAGCCAATTATTCACCTTATTACATCTCTTCATCACGTCATCTACACTGCTCAGACTTTGCCCCCCTATAGTCTGTTTTGCATTAATATATGAATCCGGGACTGAAACTGCAGATTCACATACCTTAGTGATACCTATAATTTGTTTCTTCTTTGAGTGATTTTTTCTTTTTTCTTGTAACAATGCCCACATCTGCATGCTTGTTGAACGCATTATCTTTTTGGTCTCATTCAGAAATAGAGCTGGGCTCATAATAACGCTCACTATTTTCACGAAAGCAGAATTCTGCTCATCTACTACTGTCTGTTTATTTGAGGGCGATTTTCTAGCTATGTCCATAAGTTCAATCGCCTCTAGAATCAGCAGAGACTTTGTAGAACAGTATGCTTTGCACAGCCAACTTGAAAGTGACTTGTGACACCATTTACATACAGCCTGTATGAGTCCAGTGCGCACATAGTGATACAACTGATTGTAGTGTTTTATACTTCCAAGTTCGTGGGAAAAATTAGCATACAAAATCCATTCTGTTGAGAGCATGAAATATATTTTACAAGATGAACTCGTATGCCAGGAAAAAATAGTTGACCATTTTCGATTGGGATATTTAAAGTTTTTGTTTTAATTACCTAAATTGAAGGTAAAGTTTACCAGATGACCCTACCGCCTGCGTACTTGTGACGAGGTTTGGTCGCCTTCTTGTAGGCGCGAGTACAGGGTTGCCTTGACTGGTTGTTGTCTGTCACTTTTCTTTATAAATGTAAGTGCGTCGTGTACGCTCGATGGGTCACCGGCCCACTTTTTTAAAATTCTTTTTTCCACGTCTTTTGACTCTGCGTGACTGGACGACCTTTGGACGAATCTTAAGTGACCTTGAGAAATATTAGTCAATCAGAAGAGTATGGAGTAAAAACATTATACGAAACGAAAGTGGATACACTTCCTTTACATGGTTCAAAACCTTGGAAGGTTAGAAATAGGTTCAGAAGTTCTAAAGTCGTATTGCATACGGTAGAGGAAATCCTCCATATGGCTCCATAATAGCGGCCTGTGGAGCCTTGGTTAGGTCGTAAACTCTTTCAACCTTGACCACATAGCTTCAGTATTGTTTGTTTGCACTCCAGTTGTTGAGTCCACAAAATCCTGCTTGTGGATGCCGACATGATGCACATAACCAAGTTTATGTGGGTATCTGTACGCTCTCCAATCTTCCGTGCATGTTGTAGTACCCGGTTGCAGCGTGGCCATGCGAGAGCATTTGGAGAGGGAGAGCATACTCTCCCCACTTTCGGCCGTACTAGGGCATTTCGGGGCAAAGAGAAGCACGGACAATTTAGCCACAGTTGGTAATTCATTTACACAAATTAAAACGAGGAGGGGACCGAGGATTTTTTCTTGGGGAACTCCACTTTTTATAGGTTTTTATGATGAGAGGGCTCCATTTACTCTTACCCTTTGTCTCCTGTCATGGAGAAAGTCACTTATCCAGTCTACGACTGTAAAAAGAATTCTAAAACTCTCTGGTTTTAATTTAAGACCAGAATGGGAGACCTTATCAAAGGCTTTACTTAGATCTGTGAAAATCACGCCTACATGAATATGTTGATCTTTTGCCTCAGCCCAATCTCTTGCAATGAGGAGATTTGTCAAGCATGATAGGTTTTTCCAAACACCATGTTGTTCCCTGGATAAAAGATTATGTCCTTCCATGTAGTTTATAACAGCTGTCCGAATAATTTTTTCTATTAGTTTTACAACCACACTAGTTAAGCTAACTGCACTAGTTACTAACTAAATCTCTACTCCTGGCCTTATAGAACGAACTAATTATCGCGTCTTTACAGTCTCTTGGCAGTCTGAACTGCCGCAGCGACATATCAAACAATATCGCTAAAGGTCCAGCAAATACATGTAATGGGGCTTTCATAATCCTTGAATGAATATCATCAGGATCACTGGACTTATCAGGTTTGAGATGCCGAAGTAGTCTTAAGACAGTACCTTTCTCGATAAATACAGGGTCCATCAATAAGCTGTCACAAACAATGAATTGGTGGTCGTTCCTCACTACTGATAGAAAATACTTTACTGAAATATTCCGATAAAGCTTCAGCTTTTTCGATATCATTTCTTGTCAATATTAACGAGTTTTCTTGTACCAAAAGTGATAGGATTCCATCACTTCTCTGAGTTCGCCTTTTTATATACGCGGATAACCGTTTCGGACTATAATTACAATCCCTAACCAATTGTTTTTCATATGACCGTTTAGGCTTTACAAGCATTCCTAGTCTTACAATAACTGGATCTGTACTGTTTTACGCCAGTAGATATGAACATATTTCAGTGCTTTATCCTACGTCTAAGGAGTTTCTTGACTTGTTTATTTATCCACGGTGGACAGTTATTCGGTCTACGTGGTGCCAGGTATGGTATGAACAGGGACTTGATTGAACTAAACTTGCCTTTAAATACAAACCATGCTTCTTCAACTGAGCTAGTATCTACTGACCAATCTGTCTTAGCAGTGCACTCCTGAATGGCTTATATGTTAGTTCTCCATACATTTTGGCGAGGCTTAACCTGATCGTATATCATGTCATTAGCTCTAAACGAGAATGACAAAACAGTGTGATTGCTACTCAATAACAGTGGAAGAACATTTTGGTTGAGAATATCTTCATTCGCATGGGTGATTACCAAGTTTAACAGAGAACTTTGGTTTACACCAAAACGTGTGTGTTTGGATACATGCTGTACTAACGCACGCTCGATTACCGTAATCAGAAACCTACTATCAAAGACTCGTCCACAAATTATAGTCTCGCCGCTTTTGGTTGTGTTATGGTCTCTGAGCTTGGTGACTGTTGCTTCATTGTCGTTCTGAATATCATCCATAATTCTATGTGTAAAAGAGTATTTCTGTTTCTGTCGCCAGTTATAGTCTCTTTGGTTTTGTAGATCAATAGTGTTTCTTTTTTAGTATTTTGTTCTGATAGAAAAATCCAAGGTAAGAGATATTTTAATCAAAGATGTCAAGCAACAAAAGTATGAATACCTTAAACAACTCAACACTACTGCTTAAGCTTTCGTTTTGTATTTCTTTCCATTGTATAAGGCTGTTAAATGTTTATTTATTTATTTATTTAAACACAAATATTGGTACAAGGAAGCACCAGATACATATAAGCCACATAAATCGAATGAGATTTGTGTGAGGGCTATGATACTGCCCAGGTGCCCAAACTGAAGCAGGTGGTTTTCTTAAGGAACCACACCCGGAGCCTTCGACCTAAAGGTCTAATCCACAAGGCAGTGGAGCATTGTGAGGAGATGCGGTCCCATGTTAGCCGGTGATCAACGACTGATTCATACACCATTTGTTCCCTCAGGATACTGGAGCCTATGTGTACCATTGGTTTGGAATCAGGGTTATCCAACTCCTCTAGGTGGACTTTCCGTGTCCACCAACCCGGCTAAAGCGCCGGACATTCGTCCTCTCAATTTGGTAAACAACACCGGTGCCACGAGAAGGCAGTAAGTAGGACTTCCCTGGCAGTGGTTGTATGCACGTGGCGATGTGAGAGCATTTGGAGAGGAAGAGTGGACTCTCCCCACTCTCGGCCGTACCAGGGCATTTGGGGGCTGTTAAATGTAGTTTGCTTTTTAAATGATTATTTCCTTACAGTCTTAACTTTTAATTTAAAAACCACCCTTCCTAGATAAATAAGATCATGTATAATCCAGGACGTATTCAACTATTCAATCTACTGAACGGGATTTTATGCGTTTATAAATCGCCTGGGTTAAGTGTTGAAAAACTAACCAGAAATGTGAAATGCTCATTGGCCAATGGTTTGTCACTGTATATGAAATCAGATGTTTTCCTTCCTAATAGCTTTTAATTCACTTCCAGCTGAGAAACAGTCTATCAGAACAACTATTCAGACATCCAGTGATGTCAACTGTACTCAGCCGAAAATAATTACAGAACCTGATATTGTTGATAGTGATCTTGGTACTTGAGTAATGCATTTCATTTATTTATTTATCTAATTCAAGTATTGGGTAGACGTTTTCTTCCAGGAGATATTATGTTATATCCTATTGATTCCCTTAGTGATTTCATGTCTGGTGTGCAAGGTGGGTTTCGTGTCTATTTACATGTTTGTTTATTTGACAGTCTATGGCATTGGAGAAGATGGTATTTACAACTATGCTGATAAATTCGAACAATCTTCTTGGCTTAAAACCTATCACTTAACATGCATGATGGGACGTGCATCTACTGATGGAACAGCTAATAGTACAACATTACTAAGAGCTTCATGGAGTGAGTGATAACTCCTCAATAATATATGAGGATAAATTCATAATTTTGCTTTAAATCTCATCTATCTGTGGTTGTTTTTCCCGCAGTTGGCCATTGAAAGGTAGATATTTGTTAGACTGGTTCAGACAGGTCACAATAGCACAATTACTGTCGTTTTTATAATGCTTGACTGAATACTGGGCACTTTATTCTTGCGATTTCGCTTTATTGTTTACTTAATGTGGCCTCTCACTTTAAATTACATAATGTTTGTGTATTGTTGAGTTAATGGGTCATTTCGACACAGTTACTATTTATGGTTAAGCTAGTCTAATATGATTGCGAAATTTGCCCTTTCGAAAAAATCTCTGTCAGTATAGCTCAACAGTATGTAAAAAGGGTGATTTAGTAGCATCGTAGTCGAATTTCGAATGCTGAATAAATAAAGCCAAAAATCTATTCACGTACATATATGCGTGTATGACTAGATTTCTGTATATATTATGACTTACCAAAAGGCTTTTTATTCTACGTGGTCTAGGAGGATTAACAATTTGTGAGTAATCCAACCAAAATTTAAAAACTATTAAGCGAACACGTTTATTTTAAAACGTAATTCATAGACAGTGTGTTAACGATCTGTCAGTTGAAGTAAGTCATGAATACCTAGTGAACGAAGACTAATATATCTAGTTATATCAGACATGAGTTTATGTAAGGCTGATTTCAGTTGTGTTCCACCTACTGTCTGCTCGTGAACTTTTGTCTGTAAACTATCGTGCTGCTCAATCTAGATCTCGGTCGATTGTCAGACTATTTATTTATTTTAACATGAACATTGGTACAGAGGGGCACCAGATATGTATGCGCCACACAAAACAATAAGAATGCGAAGAAAAAAAGAGGGTAAGGTGCATATAAGAAAACAAACAAACAATAACAACCACAGATTAGTGTATGTTAGTGTAATAATGAAATAATAGTGAAGGAAACAGGAATGTACAACCAGAAGAACTCTTTCAGTCGAGGAAGCTATAACCACTCTTTATGAAGAAAGTAAAAGGTTACAGCAGGATCGCTACTGGCTTCCATTTTGAGCCATATCTGATAACGTCTCCAGCCACTGTGTTGCACCATCTCTCGGACTCCAACCATGGACTCGTGAAGGAACAACAGAAGCCAGCCTTTTGCAGCTTTCTTTCATACCACGACACCATGTCATACACTGACCACCTCTTCGCTTTTTCCAACCAGTCCCAGCGTCGGCAAATAATGCACGACGGGGAATTCTCTGGGAAGAGATTCGTAGAACATGTCCAAGCCACCGAAGTCGATGTTTCAAGATGGTGACACCAATTGGATTATCGTCTTTGCGCCCGAACACACGATGCCGAACCTGTGCATTACTAACATGGTGTTGCCAATGGATGTCAGCAATGCTTCGGAGACAACGATGATCAAACACAGAGATTCGTCTAACATCTTCAACTCGAAGAGGCCAGGTTTCACAAGCATAGAGCAATACTGCTCTCACTGACGCGTTGTAGATCCTACCTTTTACAGCCAGACTAACATCACGAAGGCGCCAAAGATGGCCCAGATTGGAATAAGCAGCTCTGGCTTTCGCTATACGTGAATCGATTGGTTGGTTTGATTCCTTCCTCAGCAACCGACATCAAGTAGTTAAAATTAACTCTTCATTATCGAACACCGTCCCTGTTAGAAATGGGGTAATTCAGGGTAGTGTTTTAGGCCCTTTGCTCTTTTTAGTTTTTATTAATGATATTTGTGAGTGTCTTTGTGTGGGTAAGTCCCTTTTGTATGCAGACGATCTTAAAGTGGTGTATTCATTTTCTCCACATGAGCTGAACAATATTCAAAATTACATCAGCACGGAGGTTAACAAGGTAGCACAGTGGTGCTCGAAATGGCAACTGGAGCTTGATACAGCTAAATGTGGATGGTTATGCTTTTGTGATACATCACTCAACCTCGATCTTACCATAAATGGTGAAGTGTTATCTAGGTTACACACAGTAGTAGATCTTGGACTTAGGTACTCCGACGACTTGTCGTTTACTGAACAGATAATGAAACAAACGTCTAAGTCTCAACGCCTTATAGGTTACATAACTCGAAACCTTCATAACAGCGAATCTCGTATTCTAATGTACAAAGTTTGTGTTCGACCACTCCTTGAATACTGCGCGTTTCTCCTTAGTAGCACGCGCATAAAGGATAAATTAAGACTGGAATCAGTACAGAGACGATTTACACTTCGTATTCTTGGAACTGATTGTGCCTTAACATATAATTCTAGGTGTAATAAACTCGGGCTTGACCCTTTATGGAAGAGGAGACTCAAACTTAACCTTATCTTCTTTTTCAAAATACTTAACAAACTATCCTTCACATCCAATCAGGCGATTCAATATGCTGAAGCTTCACATTGCGACATTCGTAACTCCTTGTCTTTAGCGAAACAAACATTCTAGATCTTCTCTCTATATGAATTACTTTACCTGTAAGTTTTCTAGGCTCTGGAATAATTTACCTTAAACTATCCGTATATTAAACTCTCTCCCATTGTTTGTTCGCTCAATTAATGCTTTTTGTTCCTCTGAAAATGCATTAAATGTTCTAGCGCCTGCAAGTGTATCTTACTCCACAAGTGAGATTATAGGAACTTTAAATGTTTAACCTCTTACTTGCTCTCATTGTTTTGTTGTTCCGTGCTCTTTGCTTTAACCTTACTTTCTCTAGTTGTAGATAATTAATAATAACTCGCTCTGGCACTGGAAATAACCTTACAGAACAATGTTGATCAATCATCAGGCTATCCACTTAATAAAAAAATGACAAGTTCCCTGGTGTTGCATTGGCTTGCCGTGATATATGCCATATTTAAACTATTTATCAATTACTGAACTAGCAAACTTATATCACATGTTTGTTCTCTACATTTAATATTGCTATTTACATCTGTAGGTATGGTGTGTGCTTCTGTGACACTGATTGCCAACTGATTAAGTGCAGATTGCATGGCTTGAGCACCTACGAAGTGCAAAGTACTTCTACAAGACTGGCAGGATTCTAATCCTGTACTCAGAGTGCATTTACATTTAATATTGCTATTTAAATCGAATTGATCATGCCTGTAAACTGGAGTGAATTCTGTAATTATCATTTTCAGAATATATATATATATATATATATATATATATATATATATATATATATATATATATAATCACTCACGCCATCGCCAGCACTTATGTAGCTACCTAGATACATGAACTCCTCGACTACTTCAACCTGCTAACCACCCAGGGTGAGTACAGGATTAGAATCCTGCCAGTCTTGTAGAAGTACTTTGCACTTCGTAGGTGCTCAAGCCATGCAATCTGCACTTAATCAGTTGGCAATCAGTGTCACAGAAGCACACACCATACCTACAGATGTAAATAGCAATATTAAATGTAGAGAACAAACATGTGATATAAGTTTGCTAGTTCAGTAATTGATAAATAGTTTAAATATGGCATATATCACGGCAAGCCAATGCAACACCAGGGAACTTGTCATTTTTTTATTAAGTGGATAGCCTGATGATTGATCAACATTGTTCTGTAAGGTTATTTCCAGTGCCAGAGCGAGTTATTATTAATTATCTACAACTAGAGAAAGTAAGGTTAAAGCAAAGAGCACGGAACAACAAAACAATGAGAGCAAGTAAGAGGTTAAACATTTAAAGTTCCTATAATCTCACTTGTGGAGTAAGATACACTTGCAGGCGCTAGAACATTTAATGCATTTTCAGAGGAACAAAAAGCATTAATTGAGCGAACAAACAATGGGAGAGAGTTTAATATACGGATAGTTTAAGGTAAATTATTCCAGAGCCTAGAAAACTTACAGGTAAAGTAATTCATATAGAGAGAAGATCTAGAATGTTTGTTTCGCTAAAGACAAGGAGTTACGAATGTCGCAATGTGAAGCTTCAGCATATTGAATCGCCTGATTGGATGTGAAGGATAGTTTGTTAAGTATTTTGAAAAAGAAGATAAGGTTAAGTTTGAGTCTCCTCTTCCATAAAGGGTCAAGCCCGAGTTTATTACACCTAGAATTATATGTTAAGGCACAATCAGTTCCAAGAATACGAAGTGTAAATCGTCTCTGTACTGATTCCAGTCTTAATTTATCCTTTATGCGCGTGCTACTAAGGAGAAACGCGCAGTATTCAAGGAGTGGTCGAACACAAACTTTGTACATTAGAATACGAGATTCGCTGTTATGAAGGTTTCGAGTTATGTAACCTATAAGGCGTTGAGACTTAGACGTTTGTTTCATTATCTGTTCAGTAAACGACAAGTCGTCGGAGTACCTAAGTCCAAGATCTACTACTGTGTGTAACCTAGATAACACTTCACCATTTATGGTAAGATCGAGGTTGAGTGATGTATCACAAAAGCATAACCATCCACATTTAGCTGTATCAAGCTCCAGTTGCCATTTCGAGCACCACTGTGCTACCTTGTTAACCTCCGTGCTGATGTAATTTTGAATATTGTTCAGCTCATGTGGAGAAAATGAATACACCACTTTAAGATCGTCTGCATACAAAAGGGACTTACCCACACAAAGACACTCACAAATATCATTAATAAAAACTAAAAAGAGCAAAGGGCCTAAAACACTACCCTGAATTACCCCATTTCTAACAGGGACGGTGTTCGATAATGAAGAGTTAATTTTAACTACTTGATGTCGGTTGCTGAGGAAGGAATCAAACCAACCAATCGATTCACGTATAGCGAAAGCCAGAGCTGCTTATTCCAATCTGGGCCATCTTTGGCGCCTTCGTGATGTTAGTCTGGCTGTAAAAGGTAGGATCTACAACGCGTCAGTGAGAGCAGTATTGCTCTATGCTTGTGAAACCTGGCCTCTTCGAGTTGAAGATGTTAGACGAATCTCTGTGTTTGATCATCGTTGTCTCCGAAGCATTGCTGACATCCATTGGCAACACCATGTTAGTAATGCACAGGTTCGGCATCGTGTGTTCGGGCGCAAAGACGATAATCCAATTGGTGTCACCATCTTGAAACATCGACTTCGGTGGCTTGGACATGTTCTACGAATCTCTTCCCAGAGAATTCCCCGTCGTGCATTATTTGCCGACGCTGGGACTGGTTGGAAAAAGCGAAGAGGTGGTCAGTGTATGACATGGTGTCGTGGTATGAAAGAAAGCTGCAAAAGGCTGGCTTCTGTTGTTCCTTCACGAGTCCATGGTTGGAGTCCGAGAGATGGTGCAACACAGTGGCTGGAGACGTTATCAGATATGGCTCAAAATGGAAGCCAGTAGCGATCCTGCTGTAACCTTTTACTTTCTTCATAAAGAGTGGTTATAGCTTCCTCGACTGAAAGAGTTCTTCTGGTTGTACATTCCTGTTTCCTTCACTATTATTTCATTATTACACTAACATACACTAATCTGTGGTTGTTATTGTTTGTTTGTTTTCTTATATGCACCTTATCCTCTTTTTTTCTTCGCATTCTTATTGTTTTGTGTGGCGCATACATATCTGGTGCCCCTCTGTACCAATGTTCATGTTAAAGTACAATAATTATATCAATAATCCCAAGTGCGCCACGGGTTTGGTATCGTGGTTTTCCGATTCCACTATGTGGACACGCTGCGTCGATCGCCCGACATTCACTTTTCCTGTTCTCAATTCGGTAAGCAATAACACTGACACGAGAAGGCGGTGAGTAGGACATCCTGGGTAGTGGCTCTATACGCGTGGTCGTGTGAAAGCATTTTGATTTGGAGTTTGGCCCCTACACACTCTCATCCGTTATTAGGCATTTGAGGGCTGAGATATGCTTTGTGCTCCTGGCTAGTATAGTATTGAGTATCTCCGTTTGTCTCGTGGTTGTCAGATAATTGAGTAGCGTGCTCCACATGATTAAGTATCATGATCTCTCTACCGATCAGATTATCGGGTGATCAGTCTAGTGTTAAGTTATGCCGATCTGCGTATTGAGTGTTTATTATCATATAGTTCAGTGTCCAGCATATAATCAATTTCGAATATATCAATTTTGTGTTGCAATTTTGAAAATCTTACAACTATTTTTCATACATACCATATTGTATATTATTTTCTTGTTTACAAACGGGAAACCAGGTTTTAGTCTTTGGATAGAAAAAAGGTGATTATTATATTACGAAATTGGTAAGGTTTAATTATTTTGTGTAACCTATATTTGTGGACTATTAGTTTCTGTCATAAAGTCGGTTCTCATTACAGATTAAAATTAGTTGGTAAGCTGTTGTGTGAGAAAGGAGTAATGACATAGCCATTCTAAATTAGTTACACTTGTTAATTATAACATTTCAATCCTGTGGTATTGGAAATTGTGTTCGTACATTGTTGTTGATCTATAAGCATCTAGGACTATCCAGTTCAATGAATTCAAACGTTTATGTTGATCAATATCAGCAAAATGTTTTAAACAGTGAATTCAGATATATTTTTAGTGCATAATAACTCAGTTGTCTTAGTCTCCTGCCTTGCGTTACGCTGTATTAGTTTTTGCTAACACTAAAAGCCACTAGAGTTAGTCGCACTGTGTTGCAGTTATAAATATAAACTATGGTGCTTCAAGTCATTCATCTAAATGGTAAAATACCCGCCTTATTCACAACTTAGTCAACTAAATATTAGTTTGTTAGTACCCGTTCCGTGCATATGTTTGATTTCAATTGTTTAATGGTTTTTTGTATCAGGACATGTTCAAAAATGCAAAATAGATCAGGTTCTTATAGGACTACAAGCTCAATTCAATGCTTCTGAATTATTACAAGCAGGATTTCGTCCTAACTCACAAAGCGCATATTTAGCACTATGTGGTCGTGAAGCTGGCAGTGATCTTCGTCCGGTGAAACCTACACGCGACGTAGATTATAAAGGAGAGGAACAGTTACTCTCACCATGGGAACGTCCAATGCCGGATGAAAACCGAAATCCCAAAACAATACCTAATCGTAAATATGAGTGGGAAGAAGAAAGAAGACAAATGGCACCTTATGTAAACGCAATGCGTTGTGTGGATTTTGATCCTCCATTTTTTACAATTGGTATGTTGATTTGTGTTTAATCCACAAAAGTTGTTGGGTTTTATAAAATGCTGAGATATTTATTCTATAGTTTTTGTAAAATATTACTCTCCTTATGGCGTTTGAAACGAAAGGTACTGGGTTCGAGTCCCATTGTGAACATCAACTCTGAGATGCAGGTACATTCAGCTGACAAGTCCCAAACAGGACGAAACGCGCATCCTGAATTCCACTGCTAGCCACTATCCATCTTTGCTTACAATTATTCTCCTTAGTTATTAAAATGAAGCAAATTGTTTTGTATATTTTCATTGGTTATGAACATTTGGTAGGTACAATGGAGTGTCAGGAGTTGATTTTTCACTTTTGATTATGGTTACTATCAGCTCAGACATGTTTGATTTCTTCAGAATTTTAGATTTTGTTTTCATTATTAGGCTTTAAATCAGTTATTCAAACGTACTATGTAAATATCTGCACCTATCAGTCTAACGTCTAAACTTTTCTGCTAATTCTTTTATTCTTGTCTCTAATATACCTGTTATACTATTTAAGTTTCTTACACCTTCACTATAAGAGAAACTTAGCCAAATGTCTGGTAAATAGAGCTAGGAAGATATGTTCGGTCTATACAGTTAACAAGAAGTTAGAGCTCATATATAATATGTTGATTGAAATGGGCTGTCGACAAGGCTTTCTGAAGGAAACACTTGCGTGTAACAAACAAGAAAATAACGATATCAACAGCTAGTAAGAAACTTTTCTTCCTGAAGCTGCAATTCAACGGAGATGTAGCTGGTGATGTACTACGTGACAGACTGACTAGAGAATTGAAGAAAACGTTTAATGCAGCTGACCTCTGTCTATCGTACTCGGCCCGGTGTATGGTGATTCATCAACTAAAGGATAAGTTACCTGGTTATTCCCCTTTCTATGTGTATATACGAATTCAACTGCTCCTGTGGAGAAAACTATATTGGGCGCACTACCAGACAACTGAACCAAAGAGTTAGTGAACAGTTCCCTTCGTGGTTAGGAAAAGGTACTGTCAAGGCAATAAAAAATGTGGCACAAATCCATGAAGTCACTGACAAGTGGACTGAGACATGTTGGTAGGTGTAGACTACCTGGTTTGGACCCGCGAGATGATAGCAACCGATGGTTGGAGACCTTGAATGACGTGGCTCAAAATCGTTTGCAATGGCGAAGGTGCATCCACTCTTTGTGTTCTACTAAATTCTAATCTTCTGAATTCTTCATGTCCCTATCCTTTTTCTCTTTCCAAATTTCTTTCATTGGATTATACTCCTTGAATAACTTATTTAAACCCTAATCTTTCACATAATGCTTATACTCTTACTACTTCTACCACTATGGGATTTGAATGGACAACTGCATCTCTGTGTTAATGTGGTATGGCAGGTCGAACTGATGTACGTACGTACGAAGTTCTACGTTGTGACTGACTGACTGACAAGACAATACGCAGCTCGGTTCTTTCACACTTGATCGATAACGGTCATATAGTAGACAGACATAAGTCACTTGAAGTTATTTATCGTATTTCTACTAGTTTTCCTTATAAGGTTCGATCTCGTCTCCTACACATAGCAGAAGCTCTAAGAACTCGAGCCAACAATCCAAGTCTTTTTGTTCATAAGAAATTTGTAACACTCTTATCTCTCCCTTGGCCTTAATAAATGATTTTATTTCCCATACTCTTTCTTTGTTTACTTTTGTTCACCCCCTCCTACCATTTTTTTTCTTCAAGTATACGTTTCATGGTCCCATTATCTGAACATTATCTCCTTGAAAAAGCTTGGACCAGATTGCCAGGCGAAACGTTGAATTTATTTCATATTAATTCGCTGAGATTTTACAAATACATTCTTCCTATTTAATGTCTTACATCAACTCGGCGCCCAAATACTATAAAACTATTCGCTCTAATTTAGACGAAAGTTCTTATATAGGGTGCTAAAATACTCAGAAGCTACTGAACACTTATAGTGTGCATTATAGATAACCTATTTGAAGTAGTGTCATCAGTTCACTTAAAATTACAGTTACACACAGATTTGAGACTTAGATGGTGGTCATATAAATTTTACTAATTGATCCCCGCCTGTGGCTTAAGTGAGGTATTCGTTTATGGATCAAAATGGGGAGTTTACTACGGATTAGTTCGCTGTTTGTAATAAGAAGTCCAAAATGTTTTATAAATGTTATATAAATGTTTTAGAATTTTTCTATTTTTACTACTTACAAAAAGACTTACTGACTTTGGCAATAGTTGATATTTTTATTTATTTATTTATTTAAACAAATAAATATTGGTACAAAGGGTCACCTGATATATAGGCGCCTCACAAAACTCATTTGATTTTTGTGAGGTCTGTGATACTGCCCAGAAGCCCAAACTGAAACAGGTGGTTTTCTTAGTGGGCCACACCCCGAGTCTTTTACCTGAAGGTCTGATCCACAAGGCAGTGGAGCATTGTAAGGCGATGCAGTCCCATGGTTGCCAGTGTCCAACGATTGATTCATACACCATTTGTTCCTTCAGGATACTGGAGCCCATGTGGAGCATTGGTTTGTAATCAGGGTTTTCCAACTCCCCTAGGTGAACTTTCCGTGTCCACCAACCCGGTTAAAGCTGTGGACATTCGCTTTTCGTCTTCTGAACTTCGTAAACCACATCCCCGTCACGAGAAGGCAGTGATATCCTTAACTGAGAAAAACCTTTCTGTAAGTTCGTAGAAGTCATATTTTTGGCGGGGGAGGACGACATTGACTAACTCGTTCTTTATTTTAACCATATAACATTGATCCATTACTTAAATAAGTATTTTATTAACACACTTTTTTTATTAAAAAAAATATAGAAATTCAAGTTATCCATGAAACATTAAAATTTTTCATCGATTTAGTTGGTAATCTTGGTCCAAAATTACGTACAGCTACATTATTATCAAAGGCTAGACGTGTTAGACATGGACCAATAACAGCAGAAAATTCATTACTTATGAAGCATTTACATAGTATACCTGTCGAATTTTATCATGAATTCGTTCAGTGTATTAATGATCTTTTAATGGAAAATAAAAAGCATGATAAACATCCATCTCTACCAATAGTAGAAATGGATGTTGATGATGAAGATCCTGACTTGTTAAAACTTTTAATGAATCGTACACAAGGTAAATATAGTTATCATGTCTATGAAAATTTGTTTAAATGTAATCAATTATGTTCAATGGGTTTTCAGTCTACGGAACAAAAGAAAAATCGTATGATTCCAATAAATTTTTAATATTTATTGTTTGTATATTCATTACAGTGTGTATATAATGTTTTAATATATTAATTGTATATACATTCTGTTATGTATTTGACCTAGACTGTAGCCAATTGTTGTGACTTGATCAAGGTCGTCGCTGATTCGTTATGACGTTACGAATTTAACAAGGACGTAATTCGCGTAAATTATCCATCAATAGAATACGCCTTCTACGACCTTCACACTGTGACAATGACGTTCGATTAGTATGAGTAATCTAGCGTCCTTATTGGTCCTTATCCGCCTAACCCGTCCACTTGAGTCCAAAACACCAATAGCAGTTGCTGCAGTGCGAATCGTTTATTTCAAACATACTTTGTCTATATACCAGACAGGCGGACCACACCATAAAATAGAAAATAATATTTGTACAAAATCAAGCCAAACGTGGCTGGAAGCGTGGGCGACAGTACTCAATAAACCGAGTATAATTTAGGAACAATAAATCATATAATAATAATCAATAGGTCAAAGTGACGCTTACAATAAGATGAATATAGATATAGATAATCTAGTTACTGAATAGTTATACCATAGGAATATAAATAGATTAATAGTCTAATAAGAGGTCCCGTAAGTTATCAGTACTTACTTTTTCCCTCCTGTTCATTAAAATCATGATTATATTATCACAATGGATTGATCACTGGGTGATGATCAATGTCATGCGTGTCGAGTCCTTCTTAGTGCTGATTGAATGCTATCGATCAAGTTGCAATGTGGCCACTAGTCTAGGTGGCTCAACACTGCTTGCACTATGTTAAGATAAGATGGTGGCCGGAAGTGGTCAACAGGAAACCCTGGACTCGGGTTTCGTGCTACTTGGCACTCTTCAGCAAGGTGTACCTGCAATCTTGAGGGAACTGGTGTTCCCTGATGGATACGATCCCATGTCACCCAGCTTCACAGTCAGTGACGTTGCCAGTCAGAGAAATTTACCTATGAGCACCAGTATTTTTGAAGTGAAAGAAATTTCACAATCGATTATACCATTGGCAAGCAAATTTTCACAGGAATCTGTTGTGTATGTGGCGACGTGTTGGACCCACTAGGAATGATGAAGGGATGAGTGGAACATGAAAGTGAATTCTCCGTTTATTTCTTATATCTTATATAAGATATCTTATATATATCTTATATAAGATTCTATGTGTTAGCCAAAACGGTAATGAAAGCCAAATTAAGTTATTTCACGCACTGATATATTCAAACAGACAGCAAGATGAGAAATGAAAAAGACGTGAATATCAACTCAATTCAATAAAGCTTGAATCTATAATTGGATAGGAGAGTAAGCGGAAGATGTGGCGAAAAGAGCATTTGATAAATACTTGCACACATACTTCCATATAACAACAAAGCGAAGAGCTGGCATAGTCGAATATATCTACAGATGATGAAGCAGATAAAATAGACTAGATAATCCGTCCCAAATATATAATCCACTTGGGTATAGAATACTACTAAATATTGCACATTGGTGAATTTGAGTTTTAGGTTTTTCAACTGTAAGCCTCTTAGTTTACTTTATGCACGGTGAGTGGGAGGCAATCTTCAAGTTTTACTGGTTCATAGTGTAAGCGTTTTAGACAGAAGTATCACCAAGTAGCAAGACAAACTTTGATAAGTCTGTTCGAATCCATTTTTCATTTTATTTGTCCCAACATTTCTGTGGTTAGCAGTAAGTCGTATGCACAACGCTGTATATAACAGCCATAGAAAAGTTCGTGAGTAAAAATCTAAAGAACTTTGATTATAAATACTCACGCACAATCGAAATGTACATGGAGACAACTGTTCGGTTGAAGACCCGACGATCTAAACATCATGAAGTTTAGGATTCTGTGGTTATCGGAATAAATCGAGTCAATAAGCCAACTAAGAGGTTCCGGAAATGTTCAAATTAAGGCATGCAGAACTTTGTCAGTACAGTGGCCACATGCGCAATAGATTCCTGTGAAAATTTGCTTGCCAATGATATCACCGATTGTGAAATTTCCTTTAAAGGGTGAAAACTGTCTCATGATGCTAGGTCCAATTCAGTGGGTGATTAGATCTCGCATTATTTATCTACCTTTCTTCTGTCCCAATCTAGATAGTATTGTGTCTTCAACTCAAGATCTTGTAGGTTAGTAGTCACATCATGATAAATCTACAATTTTGGGATTAGGTTATTATTGGAGCAGTACGAATATCGAAGTAGGCCATAATTCTTCAGTTGCTCGGACACCAGAATTCGATAACTTTCAAATGTATTGAAATATTATTGGAACAAAAGGATGAATATTACCAGATGAAATATTGCAGGTGAGAGAGGAACCTTAGAAAGAAAACGGCAAATGTTTGAATACAAATAAGATTTTTCCCAGCACGGCTTTCAGTCTGCATCGTATGCTTGTAAATTAACCACGTATTCAAAATTAATATTTTTTGTTATATCGACGTTTATCCGTTGATAAACTGGAAGTCCGTTTATAACTGAATTTCGTGGTCTAGTTGTCTAGCTTTTCGAGGCGAATAGTGATCGTACGACAGGTTTGGAAGGTTTTGTGTGCGAAAATCCCTCCATGCATACATTTGCAACTTGTTTTCATTTGTTTCTTAAGTTGTACAGTTTGTTAGTCTTTTTGATGTCATTTGAGATGGCAATATTTTGTTTTATTATAGTTTTCGCATTTTTCTTTCACCTTTACTAAGTTTCTATGTTTCTTCTTGAACCGTATTTATTTTGTTTGAGTTGATACCTAATCTTTGCGGCAGCCATACTCATTGTTCCCTCCTTGATCGTGTTGCTTGAGTTGACTGGGATCGGGCATTTTGATTGTGAATTGAAGCTTTCTTCCAGAACTGAAAGCACTTTGTTATGTTACCTTTTGAACGGATTTTTACTTGATCTATTCAGAAACGATAGAATAGCACTTCATTTTTGGTGCGCTCGGTAATTTTACTACATTCCTTATTAGTTTGTCTATTTATTGTAATTTAAATCGATTATTGAGGGAACAATTATTGGTTGAATAACTGAGCGGTAATATTTGTTTAGGTAAAATTGTACATTTGTATTTATAATGAAATTTAGAATCTTTATTTTCCCAATCACCTTGTATTGATTTCAACTGGGTGATTGCGTGTGTCTAGACTATCGATACAGTTATTCTTCAGCAAACCATAGTTTGGATCTTAGAATTTCGAAGAAATAATGTAGGTTCATGACCAGTAGTTATGGTAAACTCACCTTCTTGTATCGGGGGGCTGAAATGTTTGAGAGAGGCTGTGTTTGGACTGGCAATAGTCAGTTTGAAGAGAGAACTAAAGGTGTGGTGACTTTTTTAGTTTCATCTGCAAAACTGTCCCCACTCTGATTAGTATCGTTTGTTTGAATGTGAATTGTAAGTTTTTTTCAGATGCTGTTGAAGTATCAACATGCGTGTAGGAGCCGTGTGGTTCGCTTGTACCGAAGGAAAGTGGATAGGATTTCCTTCTAAATACGCTGCTTTGAGGTAATCGATACTGATGTTATCGTTAGTGCCGTTCTTATGGACTATATAGCGCTTAGGTTCACGCTAAAGTATCCATTGGATGCCGTTTCCAGAAGTTGCCGGAGCGAGTATTGACGTACAAAGACGCATGTACTATAATGTAGAGCAGGTTGAACGAAAACATCAGTTGATTGCGGTCGGGTGGAAATAGGTTTAACCGAACGCATTGCATTTGCAAGCTTGCTCGTGTAGTATTTTAGATCCATGTTCATTGAAGAAGAGGAGAGATCCACGAATTCTCCTAGAAGTCGAAGTGTCGTTCCATTAACGAGTTGATCTGCAGTGCATCCAATGTCAGCTTTCACTGTACAGCGGATACCAAGTAAGACGGGTGGAAGAGCATCGGTCCGTTGTTAAACGTTTGCAGCTGATAGGGAATCTTTCAATTGTCAGTGAAATCATGCCAACACCCCGTATGTCTTTACTAATACCAGGCCATCAAAACCGTTCTGCCATAATCTTGATGAATGCTTGCACACCTGGATGAGAAAGTTGGCGCAACGTATTGAAGACGTTGCATCGTTAATGTTCCGGTACGATTGGGCGATCCTCACTTGTAGATGTGTCACGTAGTAAGGTTTCCCTACCTGTCCATTCTGTTTAGTGCTCAGTTCAAGGGTTGTTGTGGATAGCTCGTGCCGAAGATCTGTGTCTTCTTTTGAAGCTGGCCGAGTTTCAGAAGGTCGATTCCCTGGAAACTGTTCAAGGGAGTTGTGCGAGACAAGGCGCCTGCAACTATATTGTTTGCTCCAGAAATGTTTTGTGTATCCGAAGGAAAATGCGAAATGTAGTCCAGTTGTCGAGAATCACGAAGTGAGTACTTGCCTGAAGATGAACTTAAAGAGAAAATATGAGGTCTATGACCAGTAGCAGGACGAATTTCCGACCTTCAATAGAGTGTTGAAAATGTCGTACAGCACAATACGTAGCCAGGAGTTCCCTACCGAAATTTCTATGCCTCGATTCAGTGTCTAGCAAAGGTCTCGAGAAAAATGACAGTTTGCCAAGAGTATTTAACCCATTATTGTATGACTCATCCGAGTCAGATGCGTCTACTGCGATACTAATAGGTGCTAGGTTGTTCTGATGTGCCAGAATGGCTGCCTTGGCAATAAGTTCTTTTACTGTGGAGAATGCTTTTCTCGTGGTATCTTCCAAATTGATGTATTCCGCATTTCCACGAAATTGGTCGATCAGCGGTTTTATTATGGTTACGCAATTAGGTATGAGCCGTCTGTAGAAACTTACATAGCCTTTAAATATGCATAATTGCTGAATAGTGGTCGGTTCCGGGTAATCCAGATTGGCCGCCACTTTGCTTCTCAGATGCTTTGAGCGTCAGTAGTGTGTCCTAGGAGATCTAAGGAGTCGGTTCCGATTTGGCATTTCTGAATGCTTGCAGTAATGTCATACTTTTGCAGTCGTTCGTACACAATGTCCAGATGCTAGAGATGGGATTCTTTCTCTGAACTTGCTATCAGACAGTCATCAGCATACGCATGTACGAAATTGAGACCTCGGAAAACGTCATCGATGAATCAAAGGGTGTTATGATAGCGGTTTTTGGAATATCGTCAGTAGCCATACGGATTTGGTTATATGCTTGAGCCGAGTCGATTTTCGAAAAAACAGTTGTACCTTTTTAATCTTGGATGTGAAGCAACGGGTAGCGATCGGGAATGGTTTTCACATTCAATCGCCGATAGTCACCAGTTGGATGCCAATCGTCGTTGTCCGTTTTGGGGACCATGTGTGACGTAGATGCCAATGGGCTATTTGTCGGTCGAATGGTTCCTAAATCTATCGTGTGATCGAATTCACTTATAGCCAACCTCGGCTTTTTGGGAGCCAGTCAGCGTGCTTTTGAGAATACAGGTGGTCTTGTAGTCAAGATGTGATGTGTAACAATGCTGGTTACATACGGCAATTTGAGTTGCAGTTAGTATATCCCCGAGTACTTATCGGGTAATGGCTGAGAGAACGGGTCTTTTATGTGCCTAATTGTGACTGGGGATATTCTGCAACCAGATGAAGGAGTTACGCAAACAGATAACTTATTGTTTCCGTCTACTGGCCTTCGTTTGCGTGTGTAAATAAGTAGGTTGTGGTGTAGTAGGAGGTCAATACCAGTTACTGGCATAGAAACATCTGCAACAGTGAAAATCCAGTGAATGGGTTTGCGTAAACCCATTTTAAGGAAAGCGTACCGTCTACCATATGTGGCGATCGACTTTCCATTTGTCGCCTTTATATTTAAGACAGATTTGTGAAAATCGATCGTTAGAATTCGCTAACTCCTGTGCCAGTATCGACGAGGTAGCGAAATTTCATGATCACATCAATGATGTATAATAGGCGGCCATGTTTGCCGGTTACGGTTGCCGTTAACGCGTGATAGCTGGGAAGTTTCCTGTATTGTTTTTCCTGTCGGTCGATTTGGAGTTCGGATAATTGCAGGATCTGTAATTTCTGGAAGGGTTTCCATACTGGTTATGGTACCAGCATCAGTCGGGATTATTTGTCTCTCGTCGTCTGAAGGCAGATCGCCTTCGTGAAATGTTATTTCGCAGTGTTTGTGACCGTTTACGGTCATTACGAAATCGAAGTAAACGTGTCATGTATGACATAGATCCGAAATGTCATTCTGTTTCTCTTGAGGTTTTTCTTTGACTGAGAATACTTCGGCGTTGTAGGCCTTCGTGATTTCTGGGATGCGGTTGGCAGATGCAGCCAGCTCATCTATGGCGTTGTTTTGAAACGAGACGAGTACTGCTCACACCTGTTGCGGAAGTTTAGACAAGAAACGTTGTCTGTATCGGCCATCATCGCAAGTTCTTTGGCCAATAACCTCTCTCATCCTCAGTAACATGTCTGTCGCAGGACCATGTTGCATGTCAATACTATTAAGGAGTTGATCTAACCCTTGTCGATCGGTTAGCTTACCGCGTTTCAGAGTTTCGTAAGGCTCCAAAGCATCTCTGGTTAACATGCTAGGTGCGACGTACCTGTTGAAATCGCGCGGTAGTGTCTTTTTCAACCACGAGGAACTGTGTGTAAATCAGTCATTCCGTGCCCATAGAAATCAGCCTCTGCCTAGCAGAACCAGGCTTCGATGGTGTCTGGCCAGAAGGACAGTAGTTGAAAAGAAGGTGGGACATAGTCTTTAGCTTAAATACTTTGGGCGTCTGTTACGTCATAGTGAAAAATCAAGCATGAGAATGAACGAAGAAAAAAATCAATTCGAAAACTGGAAAAAATCACAATATATAAGTTAAAATAAATCGAAGATTTATGAAGTTCCAAAAAGGAACAGACTCACAGTTTATAGGTTGGAGTACCAGATCACGTCGGCCTCGACACTTAAGATACCACAGGTATTGTAGTTTGAAAACACTATATCAGTAACACCTATAATTGAATCGCGCCCAACCAGTGAAATCAAAAGTCAGAAGCGAGTCGGTTCGAAGATATATTTGATGGGTGATCAATATATCGAGGAGTGACTGATCTAATCTGACTAATGATCGTAGGAGATGCTTCGCATGCCGTTCTGAAACGTGATCTGGTACGGATGCATGACCAAGCGCCTTCAGATAGGTGAGTCCATTATAACCAATGTTGTCAGCATAAAATGTCGAACACTTACAGAGCTATTGATTTTGGGGATTTATTTACCACTACAAGCGAATAACTGGCAAGATAGAAATGTGGCTTATGAAGAATGGATAGATTGGTTTGTCCAGAAGTTGAAATAACATAGGCTGGCTTGACATAATGCCAGTCACCACAAGGCCTGCGCTGTAGAAAATAACACATTCCGTTGAAAAAATGTCTGAAGAGATGTATGGTAATCTATTCTCACACGTCTATGGTGCTTTACTCAAGCACAATATTCCAAGTATTCAGAATGAACAGGAAAAGAGAAGTAGATCTTCACAACCATGAGATTATCCCCAGCATCTCGACTTAGATCCCCCAAAAACTAGTGGTTCTGAAGCTTATTTGTGTATATTTTGTGAGCTGGTATTCATGTTTTTGGGGGCAATTGCCAGCTAAGTAAACGTTAAAGCTATACTTTGAGAAGTCAATTATTGCTGTTTGTGACTGAGATCAAACTGCTAATAAACTCACTGATGTTCCGAGAAATATGAAGAAATAACATTTTATCTCCTCAGATTTAGGGTTATAATTTAATACTTTTGAAAAAGGTTTTTATACACTTTTATGTATTTCTTTTCTGAGTGATTGAGGGTTGATGAGTTCGCTATAACGTTCATTCCTACGTACAATCCTACAGACCGCGCGTAGTTTGCGATTGGTGACACGACTGCAAAATCTCAAGCTTTACTGTGCCTGTATTTTCAAGAAAGATCCCGAATTAAGACCATTGAGTTGCGCATCAGTTGGATGGAAACTAAAATGTCTGGTTTCAGCGCTCTTGGATTTCCTTATCCATTATATGTTGTCGACGTTCTGGATCGAAACTCTTTGGTTGTAGCGGGTGGAGGAGGCTCCGTCAAAACAGGCGTTCCTAATCGGATAGATATTATCAATCTCTATCGAAATGGCCAAGATGCTCCCACTCCTGTTGATGTACAGGTACAGTCATAATTTGGGCCAATTTCATCTAATTTACAAGGGCTTCTTAACCAGGAACAACGTCGTTAATATTCCTATCTATTTTTTAAATTTTTTTCTGGTATGTAATAAGTCATTGGAAAGCTTACTTCATGACTCGTCTTTGTCTTGAGCAATTTAATAACACCCACTTTATATCATACATGTATAGTGATTCGAGTTGTTTTGTCATCTTGATTTAAGTGTCCACTCTCCTAACTTCGACAAAGTCTTAAGAAAAATACAGCCATTTGTGTATACCCTTTCTAGTTATATGGCTTTGAATGCATATAATTTACTAGTTTTTACGACGTGTAACATCGAAATACATGATTTTAAGACTGGAAGCTCAAAAAGTGCAGATGAGAAATTCTTATTAAAGGAACAATACTCTCGGTGTTACTTCAACTGAAATTAATTCAGTCAAGGCGAAAATTGTGGTCTTCATGCGTTGTAAATGATTAAAATCACATGATTAACTAAGTGAGGAAAAATACCACTGTCCTTTTAAATACAACACACTAGTTCTTCTCAGTCAGCTTCTCTTTCTTTAGTCCTTTCCTTAGTGTGCCAGTTAGGGGCTCGAACTGCACTCAGCAGTAGTTCATGGGCTCTGAATACTCAGGGGGAAAATTTGCACGCCATTGGGACTCCGTTTGATTTCGGACTCAGTCATCCGAGTTGTGACCTTTGTAATGAAACAATAGACATAATATAGAGGGCCTAAAGTATGTTAACAATTTTATGATGTGGATCTCACTCGGGGTGTGTGAAGTGTAGTAAAAATGTTTTTTAACTTTAGCAGGGTCCGTTCCAACGGTCGGTAAGATATTTTCGTGACAACTGATTGGGAACATTGCAAGTGAATACTTAAGTGTTTATTTCACTTACTAAGTTCACTCAGTTTATTTATTTATTTATTTAAACACATAAATATTGGTACAAGTAAGCACCAGATACATATGCGCCACACAAATCTCATTTGATTTGTATGAGGGCTGTGATACTGCCTAGAAGCCCAAACTGAAACAGGTGGTTTACTTAGGCGGCCACACCCCGAGTCTTTTACCTGAAAGTCTGATCCACAAGGCAGTGGAGCATCGTAAGGAGATGCAGTCCCATGGTTGCCAGTGTCCAACGATTGATTCATACACCATTTGTTCCTTCAGGATACTGGAGCCCATGTGGAGCATTGGTTTTGAATCAGGGTTTTCCAACTCCCCTAGGTGAACTTTCCGTGTCCACCAACCCGGTTAAAGCTGTGGACATTCGCTTTTCGTCCTCTTAGTTTCGTAAACAACAGGTCTACAGTAAGAAGGCAGTGAGTCGGGCTTTTCTGGCAGAGGCTGTATACGCGTGGCCGTGTAAGAGAATTTGGAGAGGAAGAGCGGACTCTCTCCACTCTTGGCCGTACCAGGGCATTTGGGGACAAAGAATGTTGATAGCATTAGCGTAATGTAGCATTGTAAATCCATTGATACATGGAATTTCATCGAAATGATGGATGAACATCGAATCCAGTACTTCACTTAGTCGATTAATGTAGCTGATTTACCAAGTACATTTTCATGTATTCGGGTTTTGGAAACCTTTTATGTAGGAGCCAATTATATTCCTACCTGGCTTTTAAAACCATAGTGAGCAGAACTTAATGGTTCCGAATCGAGTGCTTGAATCACTGAACCACTGCTTCTGTCAAACGCCCCCAAATGCCCTGGTACGGCCGAGAGTGGGGAGGGTCCGCTCTCTCTCTCGGAATGCTCTCACATGGCCACGCGAATATATAGCCTCTGCCAGAGAAGTCCTACTCACTGCCTTCTTACTGTAGACCTGTCGTTTAAGAAACTAAGAGGACGAAAAGCGAATGTCCGGTGCTTTAACCGGGTTGTTGGATGTGGAGGATCCACCTAGGGAAGTTGGAAAACCCTGATTACAAACCAATGCTCCACATGGGCTCCAGGATCCTGAGAGAACAAATGGCGTACGAACCAATTGTTGGTCACCGGCTACCATGTGACTGCATCTCCTCACGATGCTACACTGCCTTGTGGACTAGATCTTCAGGTCAAAGGCTCCGGGTGTGGCCGCCTAAGAAAACTACCTGCTTCAGTCTGGGCACCTGGGTAGTATCACAGCCCTCACACAAATCGAATGAGATTTGTGGGGCGCATATGTATCTGTTGCTTCCTTGTACCAATATTTATGTGTTTAAATAAATAAATAAATAAATTCTGTCAAACGCTTAAAACATTGAGGCAGCTCGTACTAAAACGATTTTCTATTTTATTTGTTTATTTGAACACGTAAATATTGGTACAAAGGAACACCGAATACATGTGCGCCAAACAAGTCACTTAACTTGTGTGTGGGCTGTAATACTGTTGCCATGTAACAGCGTTTCAAGAGGAAGAGCTGACTCTCCCCACCCCCGGCCGTACCAGGGTATCTGGGGGATTTTTATTCCTACAAACCTACTAAAAATACGTTCATAATTCTCATATTCTCTGTATCGTTATTTCTATAAGTAGTGAATTATGGTCAGAGCGTCTTGCTTTTGGCCACAAAGTAGTAGTGAACTGGAAGGAAGCTAGGTCTACTTAAACTGGGACGCGACAACCGTCTATGGTCATCGACAATTACACTTAGCTACATTAATAGGTGTGAATTACCTGATTAGGGTCCTCGTGATTATCCTCATCAGTGGTTATGGTTTGATATACATGGGTCTGAATCGCTCTCATTGAGGCAGGTACATTCATTTTTCCTTCCTTAGAACCCAGGCTCAGACAGTCCGCTTATACTTCGTTTTTTCCTCTTTACCTAGTCTATTATCGTACTACCAATGCTATTACTTCTACCCTTGTATTTATCTTGACAATCACTGTACCAACTTAAACCCGTGGACATGTGTTAGATCCTACGTTTCATATGATTGGCTGGCACTAGGTCCCAGATTCAAACCCCATCCTACGTACTTTAGTTTGGGAAACCAAGTATTATCATCAACTCACACTTGGTATCTGGCTTATACCTAAGTACTTGGTGAATGATTCAATTAATTATTTCTGTTTTACTATTTCAGTAAGATAAATAGAAATCCTTATCAGTGAAGTCAGTTTCGATGTTTTTTTTCTTAGTTCACTGAAAGAGATTTTGATGACAGGTTTTAATATTTAGATTGTTTTACAGTTATATCAATGTATTCCACTTGCAACAATGGTCTTTTTCGTTTTAGAAATCCGGCGGTTTAGATACTGGCACAGAAGCTGTTATGAGTTTAACTGTCGTCAATCCTGGAGACGGTGGTTTTATTGCTAGTTTGGAAGGTCAGAAGTGTGTAGAGTACATTGTACAATCAAAAGTGAATCTCGTTGCCTCATCAGCAAAATTACTAAATGTTGAAAAGCCTGCTTCTACTACAGACGTCTTAGAGGAAACAAACTTGCGTCACAGATCACGTACGTTTTGTCATATTCTTTTCTTCGATGTTACTATATCTGCTTATTAGGTCAATCAGTCATCCACAACGTAGGACCAGGCCCATATAAGCATCAATTCAAGTTGCCACACCTCATTAGCACAACAAGATCACCAAATTCATAGAAGCAGTTGCTTCAATAGTAGTAATACATTAAAAAGATTGCATTTGTGGATATGATACGGAGAGAAATAATTATTCCGTAGAAGGAAAGGTATAAAGTAGTTTTAATCTCACGGTTTAAGGAAAGAAAAATAGTGTATACACCTAGGTCATTGTGACCGATTCCGAGCCGTCACACAGTCTCCAACCATTGGTTACGATAGTCACGCGGACCCCAACCATTTTTATTATTGTTTTTATTATTTTTATTTAAACACATAAATATTGGTACAAGGAAGCAACAGATACATATGCGCCCCACAAATCTCATTCGATTTGTGTGAGGGCTGTGATACTACCCAGGTGCCCAGACTGAAGCAGGTAGTTTTCTTAGGCGGCCACACCCGGAGCCTTTGACCTGAAGATCTAGTCCACAAGGCAGTGTAGCATCGTGAGGAGATGCAGTCACATGGTAGCCGGTGACCAACAATTGGTTCATACGCCATTTGTTCTCTCAGGATCCTGGAGCCCATGTGGAGCATTGGTTTGTAATCAGGGTTTTCCAACTTCCCTAGGTGAACTTTCCGTGTCCACCAACCCGGTTAGAGCGCCGGACATTCGATTTTCGTTTTCTCAATTTGGTAAACAACACCGGTGCCACGAGAAGGCAGTGAGTAGGACTTCTCTGGCAGAGGCTATATATTCGCGTGGCCATGTGAGAGCATTTCGAGAGGAAGAGTGGACTCTCTCCACTCTCGGCCGTACCAGGGAATTTGGGGGCAAGTTAGTGACTTCAAGCTCTGATGCCACGTTTTGGTTTGGCTGCCCCTAAACTTCTTCAAGTCATTTCCAACACTAGTCAGCATTACGCGCTGTGGTGATCGGTGTTCAGGAATGTGTAACTTGTGACCCAACCATCTGAGTCTATGTAGATTCACAATCTCATCAATTGATTTACCATGCGGATGCGAGTATTATTTGTAAGACATCTGTGATCAAATACTAGTAACTTACGAGTATCTTGTACTCTTAATGGCCATGTTTCGCAGCTGTAAATTAAAACAGAACGAACTGCTACGCAGTATACTCGTCCCTTAATTGATAGACGGGTATCTCGCCTTCACCATAGGTGATGTAAGCTGGCAAAAGCCAAACGAGCTTTCTGAACCCATGTTGAGATTTCGTCAGTCATCAACCCATTAGAGCTGATCAGACTTCCAAGATATGTGAAGTTATGGACGCGTTCGACTACTTCACTCTCTATCCTTAGTTCAGGTGTTGACGCATGCCAGTCCTGGAGCAACAACCTGTATTTAGAAAGGGAGAAACGCATCACGAACATCTTGGCATTGTTGCTCAATGGTACCAAAAGACTGCATTTTATAAGCGTCTTCATCAAACAAGATCAAATTATCTGTTCGCTGAGTTGGAATACCAAAACACTCACTTAAATGTCTTTCTGTTTGGTTTAGGCTACCTACTTAAACATTAAAGTCACCTGCTTTGAGTACTATGTCTGAGTGTTTAGATTTTCGAAGAGTTTCAGAAAGCTTTTTGTAAAAATTCGTCTTTCGCTTCATCCCGGCTGCAGTCAGTGGGAGGGTAGATAGAAACGACGTGTGTCCCTATCCTTCCGAGTTCTTAAGGAGCTGTTTGCCCAAATAGCATATAGGCGACTGTTAACAGTAGTCCATTCTGATAGTGCTTGTTCTGCCCTCATAATTAGTGATATGCCTACATCCAGTCCACGAGAATTGACCATCGGGTCACCAGATAAACGGGGGGTGTATCTCGTCGTCGAGTGAATGACCACACTAGGATCCTGTATGTGTGTTTCGGAGACACAGCATACATCAATGGTACAAGACTTTAGGGTCTTAGCCAAGGGTACTTGTTTTACTTGACTTAATCCTAAACAAGTAACAATTGATTTACAAATTTTATATGGTCTGTATAATTAAAATACACATTTGTTCAATGTGTATGTTCTTAGCAAGCCACTATAGGATCTTGGCCCTGTTTAAAGTGTTCACAAAAACACATTCATATGTATTGAACCCGTTCATGTTGCCTTATTTTATTCACTCGTTATGCTTTTCTTTATTCTCATATCAATAAAGATTTTACTTAATAATTACTATGGTGTATTCTGTAAATATCTGGTTTAGGAAGGCGTTGCACTGATGACAAAGATTCTGGATTGAATAAGATGTCTACCTCAATGCAGGATTCTGATAAGAAAGACAAAAATATTAGTCTAAATGAACCAGTGCCTTTAGAATGGGAACTAACCAAAGTCCGTGAATACACACTTATGGAACAGATTTCTTCTTCAGCTGACGATTCTGGCTCTGAATCACCATCGGGATCTGCACCGAAAAGTCTGTCCGGAATGCCTACATGTGTAACGCATGGTGGACCTGCTGGTACTTGGTTAGCTATTGGTTCTGATAGTGGATCTGTCTTTCTTATCAATCGTCATATTCAACAACGTTTTCTTGACGAAAAGCAATTAGGTGATAGTCCATATCAGGTTTGTCGTATGTCTAATAGTTCTGATATTTTGATGCTACTTTGCACTTCTGATCTCAAAGCTCTAGCTAACATAACAAGATTTTTTCGATAATCAAAAGCAGAATCGATTAACAAATGTTCCATCCCATAAATTTTGTTTCTTTTAAACATACAGAAATGACGTGATTGATAAAATCCAGTGTGTATTTATTCTGTATTTTGCATTGTAAAATGTACACACACTAATTTGGATTAGGTGAAATATAGCTTGCAATGGAACCCAGGACGCACGTTTGGTCCCATGTAGGACTCGTCATTTGGATGTGCCTTCATCTTAGTGAATGTTCACTCCGGGATTCGAACCCAGTAATGTTCGCTTCAAATGCCACTGCGTTATCCACTCGCCTACTGAGTTCAGATAGTTATTTATTTGGAATGGTTTGATCCAGGTACATTCAGTTAACTAGTCCCAAATAGTACGAAACGCATGTCCCGGATTTCATTGCTAATCTTATTACAACTAATGCTTACTGATTATATATATATATGCAAATTAAATTCTATTTTCAGTCTCACAAGCTAGTCCGAGTCCGGATAGCTCAATGGTAACGTCTCGTATTGTAAAACTGAATGATACGGGTTCAAATTCACTGGAGAGCATCAGCAAGCTTCCTCAGGATCGCACCTGCGTTTTAGTGAAGAGTTCCAAATAGCACAAAACTATTTAGTACCACTTAAGATCTAAATATAGTGCTCATGATGTTAAATCACTTAAACTAGTTACCACACTGCGATTCAGTCGATAGAATTTAACCAGCTCTAAGGACTAGATAGACACGACATTGGTCACTACTCATTGATCAATTAAAGTGTTAGGTACAAGCGCATTCACTCGGCTTTAAGCCGCAGTGTTTGTGTCTCGCGTTATTATCCAATTCTTCAAACCAAAGTGGATGGGGCATGTTTTTAACCCATATAACCGGTTGTTTAAAGGATAAGTTGCCAAAACACTGAGCTACCTGTTCACTAAAGTATAAAAATAGTTATTAAATTACGTATGTGATTTTAAATCAATGATATGGTCACTGGTGATAGTGATAAACTTATTATCATAAAAAATGCTTATTATTAATAACATTATTTATACCTTCCTTCCTCTATAGTCACTGATTGTATATCCAGATGTTAGTGGTGGTTTATCAACCGGTGTTTGCAGTATGACTTTTTCACATGGATCTACATGTAAACAAGATGATTCTACTTCATATCCCCTATTAGCTACAATATGTGATAGACCTGATTGGAGTACATTAAGAGTATGGTGTACTAATATTAATCTCTATCCAAAATCATTTCTATTTTTAAATGATATTCAATCAATACGTTCAACATTGAATTCACACCAACAACTAATCAAATTAAAAACGAACACTTCAAAAAGAAATTCTAGTAATGAAAGAGGTATTCGAATGAAAACTTTCATATCTAATTCAGATAATAATGATAATTCATTTAAAATTCAAGATGATATTTTATTTAGTCAATCAATGGAAAAATATCCATATGCAATTGCTTCTTGTAGTTCTTTATCATTTCATGGAACTACACCACCACCATCACCAAATCTTGTATCTACATCGAATAAAGTAGTAAGTAGTAATGATGATAACAAATCTATTATTTTATTTTACAATTTAATTGATCATATGTAATCTAATTTGATTTATTTTATTTATTTAAACATATAAATATTGGTATAAGGAAGCACCAGATACATATGCGCCACACAAATCTCATTTGATTTGTATGAGGGCTGTGATACTGCCTAGAAGCCCAAACTGAAACAGGTGGTTTTCTTAGTGGGCCACACCCCGAGTCTTTTACCTGAAGGTCTGATCCACAAGGCAGTGGAGCATCGTAAGGAGATGCAGTCCCATGGTTGCCAGTGTCCAACGATTGATTCATACACCATTTGTTCCTTCAGGATACTGGAGCCCATGTGGAGCATTGGTTTGTAATCAGGGTTTTCCAACTCCCCTAGGTGAACTTTCCTTGTCCACCAACCCGGTTAAAGCTATGGACATTCGCTTTTCGTCCTCTTAGTTTCTTAAACAACAGGTCTACAGTAAGAAGGCAGTGAGTCGGACTTCTCTGGCAGAGGCTGTATACGCGTGGCCGTGTAAGAGAATTTGGAGAGGAAGAGCGGACTCTCCCCACTCTCGGATGTACCAGGGCATGTTGGGGCTGTTACAAACTACATTGAAACACCAAACCACTTATTCGAGTCCTGTTTGTCGAACAATGACAGAATAATTGAGGAGTATAGTTGATTCTTATGTAGTAGGTGGTAATTCATTGTCCCTGCTCAGTTATCTACTACGACTTTGTCTTCATATTTTGTTCGGTAAGGTTTGTAACAGATAATTTAAACGATTTATACTGGAACGTAGTGTTTTCAGCGTATGATAATTATCCGAACTGTAGCTCCAGTGAGTACCTTCTACTTCATAATTAATTAGATGCATCATTTATATGTGTGGTAGTGATTTGATGATTAGAGAACTTGGCTTCCAACCGGTAGGTTTCAGGTTATAACTGCGCTCTACTTCGGGTTGGACAACCTGGTATTATCTCATCGTAAAGGTGTATTTCAAGGATTACTATGTGAATCTGTTAATGGATATATATCACTAAATTATAAACATGTTGCTTCATTTAGACAATTAAATATGCCAAAATAGTGATTTTGGGTTACTCTCTTACTCTTTATTGTACCATTCATATGACCAGTAATCATAAATATCCGACTTCTTTGGTAATATTATCGATAGGATGACCTCAAATGATCTAATTTTACAAATAATTGATATTTCTAATGTGTGAGGAAATCGTTATAAATTTTTTATAACTTTCTACACAGACCTTTTATTCTCATCTAAACCAGTCAGTCAGTCAGCTACAACGTAGGACCAGGCACACATATGCATCGGTCCAAGTTGCCATACCTCGTTCGCACAACAAGATGAATACCGGATTCATAGAAGTAGTTAATTTAGTGATGGTAATATATAAAAGATAGGTTGTATATAAGGATATAGTATAGGAAGGAAGAACGTTATGAAGCAATTTTAATCTCAAGGTTTAACGGAAGATAAAGAGTGTATACACCTACGCGATTGTGATTGATTCTGAGCCATGTCACCTCCAACCCTTGGTTACGATAGTCACGCGGACCCCAACCAGGTAGTCTGCATCTACCAACATGACTCAAACTAGAAGTTAGTGACTTCAAGCACTGATGCCACGTTTTTGATTTGACTGCCCCTAACTCTCTTCCAACCATCCCCAATACTAGTCAGCATAGCGCGTCGTGGGAATCGGTGTTCAGGAAAACGTAACACGTGACCCAACCATTTCAGTCGATGAAGATTCATGACCTCAACAACTGATTTGCCATCATTCCCTAATACCCTGTGTCCAACCTCACTATTACTTACTCGGTGATCCCATCAGATACTGGCAATATTCCTAAGATGTCTGTGGTCAAATGCTCGTAACTTACGAGTATCTTCTACTCTCAACGGCCACGTTTCGCAGCCGTAATGTAGAACAGAGCGAACTGCTTCTCAGTATAGTCGTCCCTTAATTGATAGACGGATATCTCGTCTTCGCCATAGGTGACATAATTTCGCAAAAGCCAAACGAGATTTTTGAATCTGTGCTGGGATTTCGTCAGATACCAACCCATTAGGGCTGAACAGACTTCAGATTCTCATCTACATGGTCCTTATCGCTTTGAGTTTGCCAATTTTATATTTGTCTAGGTCGTTCTCGTAGCTATACAAACGGTTGTTCTTTTACAATTTCAATTTCTTGTATACTCAGCTTTTTTTTCTTAGTTTTTAACTTTTCTCTCATTCACGTGTAAATTATTGTTGAAGTGTTTGTGTATCAATCTTTTGGTCTATCTAAATGACGTAAATCTCATTTTTTATTAAAGGAATCTTCAAATAATTCGGAATCACCTCAAGGTATTTCAAAATATAACGATTATTTGGTACATTATTTAAACAATAGAGGCTATTGTACTATCAAATTATATTCTTACCGTTTTTTGTAAGTTTAGTCATCATTAGAATATTATCAGAATTAAGATTTGTGGGAATTGTAGTAATTTTAGTAGTTCAATTCATGAATTGATCTAAGCTAGACCATCATTGAAAACCTGGAGGTACTAGGTGGCCATTTTGTCCTGGTATGGAACTCCTTAACAGTACGCATCCACGATCCCTCACTCGGAACTCGAACCCAGGACCTTCGGCCTCGCATGTGAACACAGCCTCGTGATCACTGAACCGACATCCAACGGTGTTAATGCCTAACTTCAATCAATCCATGATCGTGCGCAACTCTTCATCCATTGTCTGGAGTGGATAACTGTCTCCACCCGTTATCGATTGGACTCCACTGGTCACGGCTTCCCATCAGAACTCCTGGGTGAAGGGTTGAGTAAGATCGTGGTTAGGTTTTGACAGCGTTAGATGCTGCAGGCTCAGTAGTCTATAGGTTAAGCGTTCGCGTGCGGAACCGTAAATGCGTACTGCTAATGAGTCCCATACTAGGACAAAACGGCCGTCCAGTGCTTCCAGGTTTTCAATGATGGTCTGGCTTAGATCGACTCATGAATTCAACCATTAAAATTGTTAGAATAATCAAATAATTTGAGTAAACATATGTGTAGAGTTTTTGTGAACTCTTCTCATTTATAACCATTGACATGTTATAGTGCTTTTATCATCATTATATAATCTAATGGGCATCTTTGTAGTTATTTTCTACTTTTCTAAACTGCTAAGTGTTTTTTTTTCCGTTTTCTAAATTTTAGACATCAGAACGTTCTTCGGATCGTTCTAATTATCGCTTCAGACATTGTCAGTTTATGAAATATTCTCTCAAATCTCCAATTTCATCAAATCAATCTTTATCTTCCTCTGAAGGTTTAAAGACCAGTGAAAGTTATACTGTCGAATCTATGCTTGTTACTACGATTCAGCCTTTGTGTGCAAATCGTCGGAGTTTTAGTCGTTTAGTTGTATGGTCAGTACCACATCCTTCAGAGGCAGCAACCAATGAATCGTTATCATCAAATAATATAAAAATGCATCAACCAATTCAACTCAAAACTTTTGCAGAAATTACTCTACCTCAAGGACATTTGCCTGCTTGTCTAGCTGTTCATCCAAGTCGATCACGAGGCTTAATTGGTGTGGGCACTATGGAAGGACGTGTTGATGTGTATTTGTAAGTTTACTACTTAACTTTTATTATGTTGGTTACACTTACAGTTTATGTAAACCAATAAACTGATGCGAGTTTCTTACAATACTCAAGACTGGTATCTTTCATTGGGCCAGTTAGAATTGACATAATAACACTTCATCAATAATTTTGTTGTTTGGAGGATTGTTCCAAATGTTTTTTTCTTGAAAGACAAGACTTAACTGTCATAATATCAGTAATTTCTTACTGAAGTTTTACTCTAGTGAAGAATTTTTCCACTGTCTATACAAACACAATTATTGATCACCCATTTAAATGGCTGACAGTGTCACCTCTTTTTCCTTCCTTTCTTGAAAAAGTGTTTCGTCAGTGAACAGATTCTCTACTTTCCTTTTTCATAGAATGATCATCGAGTTTATATCATAATACCTGAGGTCTCCTCCTCTGTTGGTTATAAATGATGTTATAAAATGACTGTGTTAAATTGATGTGTTAATTTCTCGAATTCACCTGTTGATGAAACTAGCTATTCAAGAAGAATGATAATCTATAGATACTAATTCTATATTGTGTAATAACTAAGTTTCATATGCATAGTTATTCCTCTTATCACCGTAATGATAACAAGAACAAGCATTTAAGCAGAATAACATGAATTCATTCTATTTCGTTTAGTTCTTGTCAGCTGCTTATAACCTGTGATATTTAAAAGCATAATTACAAAATGGATTTAAATGCCTGAACATCGATTCCCACGACGCGCTATGCTGACTAGTATTGGGGATGGTTGGAAGAGAGTTAGGGGCAGCCAAATCAAAAACGTGGCATCAGTGCTTGAAGTCACTAACTTCTAGTTTGAGTCATGTTGGTAGATGCAGACTACCTGGTTGGGGTCCGCGTGACTATCGTAACCAAGGGTTGGAGGTGACATGGCTCAGAATCAATCACAATCGCGTAGGTGTATACACTCTTTATCTTCCGTTAAACCTTGAGATTAAAATTGCTTCATAACGTTCTTCCTTCCTATACTATATCCTTATATACAACCTATCTTTTATATATTACCATCACTAAATTAATTACTTTTATGAATTTGGTGTTCATCTTGTTGTGCGAACGAGGTATGGCAACTTGGACCGATGCATATGTGTGCCTGGTCCTACGTTGTAGCTGACTGACTGACTGGATTTAAATTGCTTACATGAAACAGTTTATTGAGAAGTTTCTTCCTAGATATATCAGTATAGTTATTAGCAAGGAGGTTGATAAATTTAATAAACTGAATAAAATTGTTAATATTTACTTTATGTAAAAGAACATTCTACACCATTGAATGTAACATGAGTTTCAAGGGCTAGAAACAAGTGGTTACTTACCTAATAAATAAACGCTGATAATAAGAATAAAATAAGTAAAGTTCATTAAACTAGAATGAGATGAATAATCTAAAAGACAGTTGAAATGAACAAAGAGATGTAATTCATTGAAAGAAAGAGTTGAACAAAATTCTTGCTCTCTGTTCAAGATAATAGTTAACTGTTTTGTTATAATCATTGTCCATATCAAGATTAATGTTGATATTCTTCAGTTTGATTAGGAATTCAATAATCCAAATGATCAGTTAATTGTAAGACTGATATAACAAGTCATTTATTATTTATTTATTTAAACACATACGTATTGGTACAAAAGGGCACCAGATACATATGCGCCACACAAAATAATGAAAGTAGGAAGAGAAGGGATGTAAAGATAAGGCGGACTGAAATGTACAACCAGAAGACTCTTTCAGTTAAGAAAGTTAGAAGCATTCTTTATGTAGAAAGTAAAAGAAGGTTGCAGCAGGATCGCCACTGGCTTCTATTCTGAGCCATATCTGATAACGTCTCTAGCCACTGTGCTGCGCCATCTCTCGGACCCCAACCAGGGAGTCGTGAAGGACCAACGGAAGCTAGCCCTTTGCAGCTTTCTTTCATGCCACGACACCATGTCATACACTGACCTCCTCTCCGCTTTTTCCAACCAGTCCCAGAGTCGGCAAGTAATGCATGACGTGGAATTCTCTGGGACGACATCCGTAGAACATGTCCAAACCACTGAAGTCGATGTTTCAAGATGGTGACACCAATTGAATTATCGTCTTTGCGCCCGAACACACGATGCCGAACCTGTGCATTACTAACATGGTGTTGCCACTGGATGTCAGCAATGCTTCGGAGACAACGATGATCGAACACAGAGAGACGTCTAGCATTTTCAACTCGGAGAGGCCAGGTTTCACAAGCATAGAGCAATACTGCTCTCACCGACGCGTTGTAGATCCTACCTTTTACAGCCAGACTAACATCACGAAGGCGCCAAAGATGGCCCAGATTGGCATAAGCCGCTCTGGCATTCATTATACGTGCATCAATCTTATCACTCACGCCATCACCAGCACTTATATAGCTACCTAGATACACGAACTTCTCAACTACTTCGATCTGCTCACCATCCAGAGTGAGTGCAGGATGATTATCCTGCCAGTCTTGTAGGAGTACTTTGCACTTGGAGGGTGCAAAGCACATGCCGTACCTGCGGACACTGATTGCCTGCAAGACCAGATGAAGATGCCACAGAGTCCCCGGATAAACCCACATGAAACAAGCTTTCCGAAGCGACAGATGGAGAGCGAATTTGTAGTACTTCACTAGAGTCGTGAATACGGGTCTCGGATAGACAACAAACATCAACATTAAGACTTTCTAAAGACATAGCCAGCTTCATCTGTTGTCCGATCTGCATTGGTGTGCGAACGTTGAAGGAAGCCAGCTTGAACGGCGTACGTGGTTTCAGAAAGACTGCTTCAGTATTCGCAATCGGTGGAAGCATTCACTTTCAACCAGACGGTGACTGGAGATCGTTTAGATTGGACAGAGTTTCCACCATGGGCGAGCTCCCGCATAAGTTGGAAAGGAAGGATACACAATTTGGGAATAAAGGGAGTGAAAAAGCGACGTAGTAAATAATAGTAATAATAATAATAATAATAATAATGATGTAAATTGTCTTTCTACTATTAGGAACGAGAGCAGTGTAGTTAGTGAAGTAAGTCATTTCATGTCATTTGTGTGTGGGCTGTGATACTGCCCGGGTGCCCAAACCGATGCAGGTGGTTTTCTTAGGGGGCCACACTTCGAGCCTTTGACCTAAAGGTCTGATCCACAAGGCAGTGGGGCATCGTGAGGAGATGCAGTCCCATGGTAGCCGTTGACCAATGACAGGTTCGTCCGCCATTCGTTCCATCAGGATACTGGAGCCCATGTGGAGCATTGGTTTTGAATCAGGGTTTTCCAACTCCCCTAGGTGGACCCTCCATGTCCACCAACCCGGTTAAAGCTGTGAACATTCGCTTTTCGTCCTCTCACTTTTGTGAACAACACCAGTGCCACGAGAAGGCAGTGAGTAGAACTTCCCTGGCAGATGCTATATATTCGCGTGGCCATGTGAGAGCATTTCGTACCAGGGCATTTGGGGGCTAAACTTTTTAATGGGTTAATCCTCGAGGCAATGCATTACGAGGCCGACCCGTGGACGGGGTTGAGCAAGGTCACAGCACCCGTCCGGAAGTGAAAATACAGGTAATTTCATTGGTCTCAGTTTAGAGACCGTTGCAGAAATTACACTGCAAAGAACATATACTACTCAGAGAGCCGAGAAGCGACCAGAAAGATTAAGGTTTGAAGATGTTATTCAAGGAGTATAATACAGTGAAATAAATTTGGAAAGAGAAAAAGGATAGGGACATGAAGAATTCAGAGAATTAGAATTTGACAGAACACAAAGAGTGGATGCACCTTCGCCATTGCAAACGATTTTGAGCCATGTCATTCAATGTCTCTAACCATTGATTGCTATCATCTCACGAATCCCAACCAGGTACTCTACACTCACCAGCATGATTCAGTCCACTTGTCAGTGACTTCATGGATTTGTGCAACGTTTTGGTCTGGCCGCCCCTAGTTTTCTTCCAACCTACTCCTACACCATAAAGCGTTGCACGTCGGGCAGTCGGTGGTTGGACATAGAACTGATGTACATATGTACGTACGTACGAAGTCCTACGTTGTGACTGACTGACTGACTGAGAGATGTAAATCACTGATTGACCGTATTTTTTTGCACAAATCCTTTTCATTTTAAAGTGTTTTGCCAATTTTCTTCATTTTGATAATAAAAATGACTATAATTGTCAATAATTATATCTGTTTTTAAAAAAATCTTATTTCCTAATTTAGTTTATCACCGTCAAATCATTGTTTAATCAATATTTACACACTGAATAATGCACATCCAATATTTGTTACTGCTTTAACTTTCTTACGAGAAGATTCATGTATATTGGGTAGAACATCTCAAAAATCAATATCTTATCTTCCTTTAAAATCAGATTCATTTGATTTAGTTAGTGTCAGTGTAGATCGTCTTGTTAAATGGCATCATGGTCCAACTTATTCAACTATTGGTAAATTATCACATGGTATAATCAATTCAAATCATAATGTTAGTTTATTAAAAAGGATTATCCATCCAAAAATATTTATCTATGTATTATGCTTGTTCAGTATATTATTTTTACCAATATTAATGGTAATTCTTGAATCTGTATTATCTAACTTTTAATGATTCTTCTATTTTTCTGTACTAGTTAAGATTTCTTCTTGTTTCTGTGTTGCTTGTTGATTTCTTTTCTTTTTGTGTACCGCTGTTCATCGACTTCAGCTCCCTCCCCTGTCTCTCTCTCTCTCTCTCTCTCTCTCTCTCTCTCTCTATATATATATATATATATATATATATATATATATATATATATACGTGTATATTTTATCATACGTAGTTTACTTTGATATGACCGATATGTCTTTCATGATGAATTCCAAGGAATCTACTCTCCTTTGTTTTTTTCTTATTCATCCTTTAATACTATACAATGATATGATCAAATTGTAATTCCCCCCCCTGTTTTGTGTAATTTATTTCATAATTATAATATAAGTTATGTATACATAGGATATGATGTTTATGATATGTATATGCTTTGTTCGATTCTGTTCTGTTCTATACTGGACAACTCTAAACATATTATCCATTGAATATCATTGTTTTTTTATGGTTTCAGTTATTGAATGTTTTAATTCATTGTAAACATACTTAAATGAAGTGAATAATTAATGGGTATGTGTGTGTGTGTGTGCGCGGATGTGTATGTAATATATACAATAACTTGACAACTAAATTGATTTCTTGAAAGCTTTTATTATTATTATTATTATCATTTTTCACTTCTATTCAGATTATAAAAGTTGTTGTTGTTTTTCTTAAATGAATTCAATATTTCCATTTCATCTATTCAAATACAAAAAAAAATTGATCAATTAATCGATCGATCAATATTATTTATTATCAGTTTCTTTATTACTACTGATTGATCATTTATTGATTTTGTTACATTTCACTTCGTATTCAATGTGTTCTTGTTTTTTCTTTCCTGTTTACCTTTCTTATCCTATTTATTCCTATTCTATAAAACAAACAAAATGTTTATTTTTTTATATTATACTAATGGGTTATGTTATCATAAAAATTGGGGGAAAAAAAAGATAAACAAACAAATAAGAAAAAAGAATAGAGACATTTTCTTCATTTATCAGACTAGTTTATTATAAAAGTACAAAAAATTTAATGATTTTTCTCCTCTTCCCCCTTTTTCTTTTTTATTTATTTATTATAAAACAGTATTCATGATGATTTAAATAAAAGATTAATGAGAAAGTTCATTTTCCATGAATCCTTTAAAAGATGGTGGTCTGCTTGAATATCTAGGTTCCCCCTGTCACCTGCTTCAGTTTGGGTACCTGGGTAGTATCACAGCCCTCATACAAATCAAATAAGATTTGTGTGGGCGCATATATATTTGGTGCCTCTTTGTACCAATATTTATGTGTTGAAATAAATAAAATTCCCCTATCATCTAAATATTTCAACAAGTTATCTGTTGTTGTTGTTGTCTTTTGTTTGTTAATTACATAACCTACTCAAGTATGAATAGTTTACGATCTTTCGCTGTACAAGTAACAAAAACGTACGATTGAAGATATCGTAATAGCTGGCAATATGTATTAAAAAGAATGAATATTATTAAGATGTCGATTCCTTACTTACTTACGCCTGTTACTCCCAATGGAGCATAGGCCGCCTACCAGCATTCTCCAACACACTGTCCTGGACCTTCTTTCCTAGTTCTATTCAGTTTTAGTTCATTCTTCTCATGTCTGTCTCCATTTCTCGGCGTAATGTGTTTTTTGGTCTTCCTCTTCTCCTTTGACTTTGAGGATTCCATGTGACAGCATGTCTTGCGACGCAATTGGGTGATTTCCTTAAAATGTATATCCTATCCACTTTCAGCGCTTCTTCCTCTGCTGGAATTTGGTTTGTTGTCTCCCACAGTAAGTTGTTGCTGATAGTGTTTGGCTAACGGATCCGAAGTATCTTGCGTAAACAACTGTTAATAAATACTTATATCTTGTGGAGGATGGCTTTCATAGTTCTCCACGTCCCCGTCGATTCCTAGACTGCCAATATCTAACTGGCGATTACTCAATATTTATCGTCAGGATCGATCAAGAAATAAGAAACGGAAACTTGTTGATATACTTTATGCTGAGAATTCTATATTATACAAAAAATATAATATCAAGTAAGGCTAATAATAAATAAAATAGATAAATCTTTATTGGTTTAAAATTATCATATTGCAACAACCAATACAGTAAGATCAAATTATAAAGTTGATTTTATAAAAAAACTAATAGAAATAGTAGTTCTATCAATGATAGAAAGAAATAATAACAAGGCAGATTGCGATTAGAGAAAAGAAGAATTTTTAACAGAATATAAAGTAAATTTAAAGTCTATGTTGTGGGTACACAAAGAGTGAATGCATCTGAACTATTGAGCCGTTTCATCGTACTTTTTCGACAACTGACTGGAGTCTTTCACGGACCTCAATCACATAGTCTAAACCTACCAACATTGCTCAAATCAGTCAGTAATTTTATCGACTAATATTGCGTCTCAGTGTGGTCACCGGTTTATTTCAATGTACTAAGCCATTCAGGATTGTATGTTGAGGTAGAGTGTTATTGGACATAAGTTACATCCCAGCCATCTCAATGGATGAGGATTCACAACGTCGTAGTGTGACATGGAGTCGTTAACTGATATCTTATGTCTAAGACTATAACTACTCACTCGGTGGTTCCAATGTACATGAGCAATGCTCCGAAGACACTAAAGCCAGTTGAGTGTTCTAAATCTGCTGAGATTTCTTCAAAAGATAATCCACCAGAGTTGATAAGACTTTCAAAATAAATAACTTGATCGACGTGCTTAACTACATTATTCCTCATTATTAGTTTTGGCGTTGATGATATGATTTTAAAAGTACTTCTCAGGAGCAGTCTGTTGCGAATAATTTTTCAGTGGTATTATCTGAATTCAATCAAGGGTCACATATCCCGGATATTGCTGTTTACGATTATTAGACATATGTAGTGCACATTCCAACCTGCTAATTCAGTGGTGATTCACAATCAACATACCATTTTCATTTATTTCCCTATATCAATCTAGCTACATTTCTTTATTGTTTTAGCTTTAGTAAACCTAGTATCTTCAACAAACCTAGACTGGGATGTGAACTCAAATAGGTGGTAGATGTAATGAAATCATTCCTATTCAAAGTTTAAAGTACAAAATCAAAAGCTAGTGAATAAAGCAATTTTGTTGCCCAGTATCTAATTCCAATTTGATCCTACCAGAGTGCTATGAACATAAATATTCCATTTAATTCCGCATATTACCTGGGCTAGCCCCGTTTGTGTGACGGGGGTAATGAAAAGCCAAACGCGTGTTGTGTTGGATTAATTTATTTCAAGCATTCCTTTATCTAAACAGACATTCAGAGTAAGAAACTGAGCGAAGGCAAGTGAGCCGTCTTGATTTAATCAAGCGTAACTCGATATTTATAATTAGACAAAAAGAAACTACACATATGTGATGAGTAGGATAAGCAATACACACATATATGATCCTATAAATGTAGTCAAGGTTAATAAGCGAATAATTAACAAATTAAAAAGGTGACTCAAGAAGAAACCAGAATAATCCATGTGAGCTTGAAATCGTACCAGACATTACACACTCATTTCCCTAGCGTTGTTCTACATCATAACTATACTTTTGTAATGCCATGCTTCACTAATCGTTCACCTCGATAACCGTTATAATATAAATCTTAACGGTGCATAAAATCAGAAGGCAAAGAGAAGCGGCAACTACAATTTTATTGTCTAATGATGCAGGCCAGAAAGTTATAAGCACATGAGTAAATATCAGCGAGCGTAACAAAAATGACACGCATTGAAGATGGCGCATAGGCCAACTCACTTTAATCAAACGTTAATCAATATTTGTAGTCAGACAAGAACCGATACTACACTTTTATTCATTCCTTCTTTTTAAGTGAATGATTTTATGTCCTCCTGATTATTGGGTATCTTTCGACTCATGATGATTAGTAAGATCACTTTTCATTGGTCGTTTGAAAATGATAAATTTTTTACAATACTTTCTTGAATATGAAATTCCTTCAATCTAAGTGTGGTAATTTTTCACTAACAGCTTAAACAATATGACAAGTGAATATGAGTTGCTTTTAGGGTCTCATTGTCAATTATCTAATAAGAACTAGAATGGAAGCAATAGTCAATCAATCTCTAATAGATATTAATAAAGAATGCTTGCTATTAGTTTAAGTTTTTTTTCTCATGACTTATAATTTATTCTCATAGTTGAAATCATGAGTCAATTGAAGCTTAACCACCATGGAAGCATTGGACGGCCGTTTCGTACTATTATGGGACTCCTCAGCAGTGCGAGATTGGTAGGTTCTGGGTTTGAATATCGCGAGTGCTTCCAGGGTTTCCATGGTGATCTAGCTTCAATTGACTCATGATTTCAACTATGAGAATACTGAAATCTCCACAAAACCCCTTCTGATTTATAATTTATTATCACTCAGAATAGTTAGCTAGATACATAATCAGATTAAGTCATCGTTAAATAACAATTCTATATATTGTTGTTATAACGGTCCGGTTTTCCTCGTCTACACGAATAGCACGTTAATTTACCTTAGACGAATATCTACACTTGATTCCCATCCAGTGTCTATTCTACAGGACTTCAACACAACTCCGATCAAGAACACTTGATTAACCTGACTGGAATGTAAATATATTTCCACACCAAAACCGATACAATCCAACAAATGGATAAACAATCAATAATCATAAATAATAAGGATAGGGGAATATATATAACTCATCTGACATCTGTCAGATTATCTACATGTCTGACTAAACAGACAACCAATCATTCTCGCCTACACATCCCTTATTTATGCTTGTTATCCTTCGTGGAGTACTTTTTCTTAATATATACAAAATGTATGCTCTTCATGAACTTAATTACACTTTGACTTACTTGTAAATAATCTTTGCCGGAGCTCAGAATATGGATCAAATTAATTATTAAATCGATTAGGATTGGAGATTCATGTAGATGTTTCAGTTTAAAGTTGGTCTCCACTACTATTTGATATCATCTTCAGAAGAACTATGGAAAATCGTAGAACATTCTAGGAATATATACTCAGGACTTTTCCAGTGATCAAACTCATAGATTTCCTCGAGCATGATACTTTTAGACCATTGTGTTGAAATTTAATGATCGTCATTACCAACTTCGGTTGATTCAAATCCACTCAACTATTATCGTATGTTATCTTCCGTCTGTCACAACCTCTCACCTGAACTATGGAATTTTGTGTAGAAGTTTGAGTTTGTAATGAGTTCATGATAAATATTGAGATAGTTAGTTTAAATTGTTCATTCTAAAATTTGTTTCTATTATGAACTGATATTAACCAGAGGATAAACAATCGAAATCGTATTATACTGGACAATCATTTAAAAAAAAATTTGATATCCTATCTATGATTTAAACATTTATTTTGTTGAATCATTTAATAAAAAGCAGAACTGGTTTTTATAAAACATCTCTAAAAATATAAGCAAAGATGGTTGATGATTCAGTAGCTAAGTAGATAATGCGATGGCGTTTGAAGCCAACGGTACTGGGTTCCATTCCCCAAGTGAACATAAAAACTGAAATGCAGGTACATCCAACTGACGAGTCCCAAATAGGACGAAACGCGCATCTTGGATTCCACTGCTAGCCACTATTCATCATTGCTTATACAGCTTGTGACTTCAGGCAATATCGAGACAGCCCGCATAGGATGCACATATGCCAATAAGAGACTGATCAATTGCAGTCCTAAATAACAATGAGAAGATAGAAGCAAACAATACCAAGTGAATTTCTCTAAAATTAGTATATTAACCAACTAAATTCACACAGATATTCATCAAAAAACAAATACCTTCTGTTTTTAGTAACTCATTATCATTAATTATTATGCTTTAATAAATCTTTCTCACACTTAAGGACAATAGAAGGTTTTTCTTTAACAAAATTCTGAAAAGTACCATTGATGAAAGTAATAATTTAGAAGCATGTTAAGCAAAGATGGATAGTGGCTAGCAGTGGAATCTAGGACACGCGTTTCGTTCTATTTGGGACTCGTCAGCTGGATGTACCTGCATCTTAGAGTTGATGTTCACTCTGGGACTTTGAGAATTCTCAGACTCTGAGTGCTGAGAATTCTATATTGTATCAGATTATAATATTGAATAAAGCCATCAATAATAATAATAATAACTCGAACCCAGTACCTTTCGCTTCAAACGCCATCGCATTATCCATTCGGCCACTGAGTCCTGATAGCCACTTGTTTATGCTATAGGGTGAATTTTAAATTCATTTAGTATTGTTCGTTTGAATCTTCCCATCGATGTGTTAGGACTGCAACTGATCAGTCTCTAATTGGCATATGTGCATACTATGCGTATTGCCTCGATATAGCCTAAATTCACAAGCATGGTAAGCAGAGATGGATAATGGCTAGCAGTAGAATCCAGGACGCGCGTTTCTTTCTATTTAGGACTCTTCAGCTGGAAAGTTGCAGACTGAACATTCTATGTTCAACTACAAGATAAGAGGCTCGAGTTCCACTGTAACTACATATAGAAAAATATGTGATTCAAGGTTTAGTAAATAGACATGTCACTGATTACAAAGATTTTATATCGTGAACTAGTTCAAATTCGATAAATCAAATCTTCTTTCTGATTCAAAGTGAATATTAATTTGATAAAACTTCATTGACAATGATGATAAATATAGATTGTTGTGCAACTGTGATATCTAACAACTTGGATTTTCAAACAGTGACAGCAATTCGTTTCATAACTGAATTGCTGTTATGTTTTCTAGTTTTCGGTGTTGATCAGGTTCTGTTGGCAGAGATGTACTGGTTGGTACGTAATATATGCGATTACTTAAGTTATTGAGTGGAAATAGTTTAAAAAATAATCAGAGAGAGAGTAATTAGAAAGAGTAATTAGAGACTGACCAGTTGCAGTCCTAACACATCGATGGGAAGATTCAAACAAACAATACTAAGTTGAATTCAAAATTCATGCCATCTCACAAGCAAGTGGCTATCAGGACTCAGTGGCCGAGTGGATAACGCGATGGCGTTTGAAGCGAGGGTACTGGGTTCGAGTCCCAGAGTGAACATCAACTATGAGATGCAGGTACATCCAGCTGACGAGTCCCAAATAGGAAGACACGCGCGTCAAACTGGATTCCACTGCTAGCCACTATCCATCTCTGCTTACCATGCTTGTGAATTAAGGTATATCGAGGCAATACGCACAGTATACACATATGCCAATTAGAGACTGACCAGTTGCAGTCCTAACAAATCGATTGGAAGATTCAAACAAACAATACTAAGTTGAAGTTATCGAGATTGTTTAATTTTATGGGACTAAGTGTTTTTTTATCCCTCAAATGCCCTGGTACGGCCGAGAGTGGGGAGAGTACGCTCTCCCTCTCCAAATGCTCTCATATGGTCGCGCGTTTATAGCCTGTGTCAGGAAAGTCCTACTCAAGGCTTTCTCTCAGCAGGGGTGATTTCTTTACGAAATCGAGAGGACGAAAATCGAATATCCGGTGCTTTAACCGGTTTGGTTGACATGGAAAGTTCACCTAGGGGAGTTGGAAAACCCTGATTACAAACCAATGGTGGACATGGGCTCCTGAATCCTGATGGAACAAATGGCGTATGAACCTATTGTTGGTCACCAGTTACCATGTGACTGTATCTCCTGACGTTGCTCCACTACCTCGTAGATTAAACCTCCAGGTCAAAGTCTCGTGGTGTAGCACCCTTAGAAAAGTATCTGCCTCAGTTTCGGCATTCGGGCAGTATCAGATCCCTCAGAGAAATCGAATGATTTGTGTGGCGCATATTTATCTGGTGCCCCTTTGTACCAATATTTATATGTTTAAATAAAATAAAATAAATGTGAAGTGTAGAAATGAAACCAATATAAGGAGATTGGCAAATTATTGTTGTTACAGAACTGTTATTTAGCCGGTCAATATGTTAGATGGGTCACCTAATCAAATCGTATCCATGTTTCAGCTCAAATACCTTAGTGCTAAAATCTTTGATTATGACTATAGATGATGTGAATATGAAACTTAAAACAAGTATCAATTCTTAATATTACAAACACTACTTGTTGAAAGGTGTCAAATGTTTCGAGACCTAGATGAATCGGGTATTCCTATTTGTTGCTTCTATCGATCTAATATCAAAACATAACCCACTGTTGATATCGGAACACTGAAACTAGCAAATAATTTGTAAACTTATCGACACAAATAGATTAGAAATAAATTTTAGACAATCAAGTAATTAGTCGTTTCATATTGATCGAACAGAATGTTAAGTTATTAGTATGTAACCGTTGATAATTATACTTTATGAAGTGATACTTAATCACTGACTTATTTAACAATCAAATTTAACTATTCAATTAAAAGAATTAGTTACTCCGTGATTAATGTGCCCTTCCATATTCCTTCTATTTCATCTTTCCAATATGATTAAAGTAACCTATTGTGTCATGTGAATAGGAAATAAAGAGAATTCAATGAAGAAAATTTTCTTTCTATTTATAGTTTTATATAGTTGAGATCATGAATCAATCGAAGCTGGACCACCATAGAAAACCTAGAAGTACTGGACGGCCGTTTCGTCCCAATGTGGGACTCCTCATCAGTGCGCATCCATGATCCCGCCTCGAGAGACTGGAACTCAGGACCTACTAGTCTCGCGCCAGAGCACTTAACCAATAGACCACTGAGTCGGTTGGCATCCAACTGTGTTAATGTTTAACTTCAACCAATCCACGAAATCGAGCAACCATAGTTGTTTGATAAATATATAGCTTACATCGACTCATGAATTCAACCACAAGTCTCTATACTGAGAGTGTATAATTTCATAGAAAGATAGAAAGTATTATATCGCAAAATGATCTGAGATTTCAAATGTTGAAAGGAGGTTACGTAATAATCACGGGGGTGGGGTGTTAGAGAAGAATAGGAGTATAAAAATAATTTAGTTGTCAAAATTATGAAAGATTATTTTTATGTTGGTTTGTTCTCTGAGCTGGATGGTTTGGTCGTGGAGCTTTCATCGTCCTTCTGAACGACATCGTCAGCACAAACTTCGGGTAGAAGTGAAGTGTTTGAATTTCTCCACATGTGATTCACAGCTTGTCCTCTGCACCTCGATGTTGATTGGTTCTTATTGACCTTAAATCTGTCATTGTTTATTTCTTTGTTTTGATTGTCTCTCCTATGTTCCTGCATAATTTTCTTGATTGGTTGATAGATTGGATTGATTTCAATATGTTTGTTTATTGCTGATTGACCTGAGTGCCAAGCTTCTAAAAATTCTCTGGTATTTTTGGAATTGCCTCTGTCCAAAATCTGCACATTTTCCCAGCCGAATGTATGTCCGTAGTTGTCCACGTGTATTAATATGAGTGAAGAAATGTCGTGGCGTTTGACTGCTAATTGGTGTTCATGTAGGCGAAGATTATTGTCAGCTCCTCTCCTGGTTCTAACATCTTCCATTGTCCTTTGGAATTTTTTGTTGATACAGATGTGATCTATCTGGTTCTCTGTGGTTTGGTCCGGAGAAATCCATGTAGCTTTGTGTATGCGTTTGTGTGGGAATATTGTGCCGCCTATAACCAATTTGTTGAATCCACATAGGTTTGCAAATCTCTCCTCAGTTTCATTTCTCTCTCCTAGTCCATGTCGTCCTATTATATCTTCATATCCTGTGTTGTCCACTCCAACTTTAGCATTTAGATCTCCCATAAGGATGGTGAGGTCCTTTCGTGAGCACTTCTCTATAATTGATTGCAGCCTTTCATAGAACTGATCTTTATCATAGTCGTTGCTATCATTGGTGGGTGCATAAAATTGGATAACATTCATTGTGATCCCCTCCTTCCTTGTTCTGAATGATGCTTTGATTATCCTGGGTCCATGAGATTCCCATCCTACAAGTGCAATTCGTGCTTCTCTGGACAGCACTAGAGCAACTCCCTGAATGTGTAGAGTATTTTCCTCTTCATGACCAGAGTACAGCAGCATCTCTCTCGTATCTAGCCTTTGTTGTCCAGCTTGTGTCCAATGGGTTTCGTTGATTCCGAGTACTGCCAAGTTGTATCTCCTCATTTCCATTGCTATTTGACTGGCCTTCCCGGTATCTCAAATTGTCCGGACGTTCCATGTACCTATAAAGAGTGATGCTCTGGTTGTTAGAAGGTGCATCGGCCTCGTGACTTCCGATTGAACTCGGCTTTTATCTTGAGGCGTCATAATTCTCTCTTGAACTCCCAGGGCAGAGTTTAAATGGTTTGAATTATTTTTTCTGGTTAGCGTTTTTTTAGGGAGTTGATTTTCTACGGGATGGGGTCTCTAACCCCATGCCCAACCCTCCTCCTTTACTCGGGCTTGGGACCGGCACTAACTCTAGATACGCTACAGGCGCAGTTACGTAATAGTCAGGGGGATTGTTTTAGAGAAGAACAGGAGTATGAAAATAATTTAGTGGTCAAAATTATGAACGATTATTGTCCACTCGACAGATATGATAAAACAAAGTGGAAAACGTAATGGTCGTGATAGTAACTAAATAATAATCATGAAAACTTGATACAGAATAATAAAAACCGATTACATTACATAATAATAATAAGAAAATTAACATCAAAACATACTTCAGAAGGAAATTAGAACCAAGGAAGGATAAGAAGTTATACTTATCGTCTTTGCACGCAGAGTTTGGACTTTAGCTAGAGGATCATCAGTATCTTAGTAGTAGTTAAGTTTTTTATTCAGCCTTCCTTTGATTCAGTTTTTTTGGTTGAGTAAATTACTTTTGAAAAGAGATTTCATTGAAACAATGTGTCTAGAAATTAGTTCACCACAGTCCCTTCTCTTGGCTGGTTATTTGATGACCAGTCTAGAAAATAGAGTAATTCAATTAAGAGATTCCATTTACATAGGAGATAATATGGATGATACTTTCATAATTTGTGTAGAAGGTATGAAGTTTAGTTACATCTTAGATCAATTTAATAGTTCTTGTCAGTCAATTCAATTCACATTAGAAGCAGAGATGAACAAGAAAGATCATTTTCTTGATGTTCTGTTGCAAAAAAAATCAGATAATCGATCCATTATGGTCTTTGCATAACTTTCCATAGATGGATCCCATTGATTAGAAAGATAAACTGAATTCACTTTTTATCTCTGAGGGCTAGGTGACTATTTTCCCATAACACAATAGATGACGAACTACTCCAACTTCGATAGATACTCATTAAAAATGTTTATACGCCAAAATTCATCAATAGGAACATAACATCAACACACTAAGATCCTAAAAAAGCATCAACGTTTCAAGTAGACAATAATCTTTCATAATTTCGACCACTAAATTATTTTCATACTCCTATTCTTCTCTAAAACACCCCTTCCTGATTATTACGTAATTCCTTTTTAATATATGGAATATCACATCATTTTATGATATTACTTACTTACTTACGCCTGTTACTCACAATGGAGCATAGGCCGCCCACCAGCATTCTACAACCCATTCTGTCCTACCCCTTCCTTTCTAGTTCTATCCAATTCTTGTTCATTCTTCTCATGTCTGTCTTCAGTTCTCACCGTAATGTGTTCTTTTGTCTTCTTCTTCTCCTTTGACTTTGAGGATTCCATGTGACGGCTTGTCTTGTGACCCAGTTCGGTGACTTCCTTAATGTGTGTCCTAACCACTTCTAGCGCTTCTTCCTCCACTGGAATCTGGTTTGTTCTCTCCCACAGTAACTTGTTGCTGATAGTATCTGACCAACGGATCCGAAGTATCTTGCGTAGACAGCTGTTAATAAACACTTGTATCTTCTGGATAATGGCTTTTGTAGTTCTCCACGTCTCCGCCCCATACAGTAGAACTGTCGTGACATTTGCATTGAAAATTCTGATTTTTGTGTTGGTTGACCATTGTTTTGAGTCCAAGATGTTGTTCATTTGTAAATATGTTGCTCTTGCTTTGCCTATCCTCTCCCTCACATCTGCATTTGATCCACCGTGTTCATCAATGATGCTGCCCAGATATGTAAAGGTTTCCATATTCTCCAAAGCTTCTCCATCAAGTGTAATTCGATTGGTACATGTTGTAGCCTCTAACTCTTCCGGGGGCTATTGCCGATCCCAAGCCCGAGTAAAGGAGGATGGTTGGGCTTGGGGTTAGCGACCTCATCCCGTAGAAAACCAACTCGTTAAAAAATCGCTAACCAGAAAAAATCTATGTAAGTACTTTTTGTATAAAGAAAATTTTCTTTATTGAGAATTCGCTTTCTTTACTTTTCATATGACATGAAGAAGTTTATTAAACTATATAGTTTAGTTTCAATCTAATCTTTATAGTACAATCTTTAATAGTCACATGTACACATGGCATTACAAATCAATAACTTAACTTTCTATCACCCATACACATATTCTTACCCTGTAATTAATGTCATTAAAAAACATAAAATTTATCATTCGATATATTATCTTTCTGTTATGTAATGTGAAAATTACATTTTGTTTTAAAGATATACATGGTTGAAATCATGAATCAATTGAAGTTAGACCACCATGAAAAACCTGGAAGCACTGGATGACCGTTTCGTCTTATTATGGGACTCCTCAGCAGTGCGCGTCCACTATCCCGCATTCGCGAGATTCGAACCCAAGAGCTACCAGTCTCGCGCCAGAGCACTTAACCGATAGACCACAGAGTCAGCCGGCATCAAACTATGTTAATGTCTAACTTCCAGGTTTTACTTGGTGGTCTAGCTTCAATTTACTCGTGATTTCAACTATGAAAATACTGAAATCTCCACAAATCCCTTCTGATTTGAAGATGTACAACAAACACCGAACGATGATGACTGAGTTAATTGCTTATTAAGAACTGATATTAGCTAAAAGGAGACTATTGTATATCAGAAAGCTTTGAAAACATTCTCCTCTTAGTTCTAGATTTGTCAGTAGCTAGTAATCCTAATGCTTAAGCTCCTCCGGGGTCTACTGCTGGTCCCAAGCCCGGGTAAAGGAGGAGGTTTGAGCATGGGGTTAGCGACCTCATCCCGTAGAAAACCAACTCGCTAGAAAAACGCTAACCAGAAAATTATAGTAATCTCAAACATATAAGGGATCGAACCTAAGTAAACTAGATCTCGTGGAGAGAAGGATATCTTCCACTCATAGCTGTTAAACTGCTTAACTTCTAAAAAAGATGAAATTTCACTTGAGATGCTGGAGAAGATTTGTAGTTCAGGTGGATTATTTTGATGGAATTTTGTTCTATGGGCTGGACGGTATGGTCATGGATCTTTCATCGTTATTCTGAACGTCATCATCAGCACAAACTTCAGGTAGAAATGAAATGTGTTGATGATGACGTTCAGGATAACAATTAAATATTCACGATCAAACCACCCAGCCCAGAGAACAAAACTCCATCAAAATTTCACTTATGTGTACTCAAGATACTGGATCACAATTTTAAGGAGAAGAAAATTGACAACAGCATAACATTTGATAATAAGACAATAAAAAGTCATCACCATTAGACTTAAATAATGTCACGTGTTAGGCAGTTATCGTCGATAATGTAAAATCGCAAAATGACTGAAGTTGAAAATCTAAAACACTGGATGTCAATATATTACTTTAAAGAAAAGCGCTGACATTGAGATCAGAAAAGCATGATTTTTATACCTAGGATAGTCGTCGTTATGCATTACTAAAGAGTCCTGCATTAAGACAAAACATCTTTACCATTATTTATCTAACTAGAGTCAGTTCATGATGCAGCGGCATCCAGGACTTGATCTATGTTCTGTTTGGAACATGTCAGCTGTCGTTTATACTAAAACTCATACCCAACACGTAATTTACTTAGATACTGAGTTTAGACAGTCATTAACCTACAAAACTTTGATTGTGAATTATGTACAAAGAAAATTGAAGCTATAAACCACACTTGTAAACATAATGGTTAATTTTATAGAGTTGAGATCATGAGTCAATTAAAGCTAGACCACCATAGAAAACCCCGAACCTATTGTGGGACTCCTCAGTAGTGCGCATCCACGATCCCGTATTGAGAGATTCGAACCCAGGACCTACGAGTCTCGCGCCAAAGCATTTAACCGATAGACCACTGAGCCGGCATCCAACGGTGTTGATGCACACTGCTGAGGAGTCCCATAATAGGATGAAACGGCAGTCCAGTGCTTGCAGGTTTTCCATGGTGGTCTAGCTTCAGTCGACTCAATAAAATTACCGAAATCTTCATAAAACCCCTTCTGATAATAATAGTTAATTCATCAACATGTACTTAGACATTTAGTCACTTTAAATACCTGTTAAGAGAGGAAGATGTTTGTACTAGAAAAATGAAAGTAAGTACGTGTAAGCTCTTTCAATGTTTATTCTTAGACTTCAATAAAACAAAGAATGACTTTGTTTCAAAGACAAGTACATGTTTACATAGTTATTATGTGTACACAAGTGGATATTACTAAATATAAATGTATAAAGAAATGTTTACATTTTTAAATAGTTTGACTCTTTACAAATATTGTTTTTTTTTATTGAGATCATGAATCGATCGATGTTAAACCACCATTGGAAACCTCGAAGCGTTGGATGACCGTTTCATACTATTATGAGACTCTTCAGAAGTTCTTACTCATGACGTACTAATAGAACTCGAACCCAGAACCTTCAGCCTCGCATCTGAACGCTTAACCTCTAGATCATTGAGCCATCATCCAACGGTTTTAATGTCTAACTTCAATCAATCGACAAAATTGAGCGACCATCTTCCATTGTTTGAAGTAGATATCTGTCCCTATCTGACACGGATTAGCTCTACTGGTCTAGATTAAGTAATAGACAACATTCATCTTCAGAGTTTATTGATAATCCAAGTAAATGAATGAATCTTAAGAGATCTGTATTGACCAGTTGACTTAATGATATCATTTCAAAAAGAGTCATTGAAAGTCTTTAATTTCATTATGAACTAATTGAATTGTGGTATGGGCTACTTATATTGACATAAGTAGTATATATCATGAGTCAGGAATAGAATATCTGACAGCAGAAGATTGAGAAGATCGAAAAGGGAAGAAAAGAAGCAGAAAGCAATTGATGTGAAAATCCAGGAATAATGAAGTCTGAGACAATTAATGAACATTTTGCAAATGAAGTATCAGAGTATGATTTTTTCTATATTATCAAGCAACTTTGTCTTAGTGACGGTAACATGGATTATTCCAATCAACCCAATGTATTTATTCTCGATATAATTAGTTCACAATTTTTAAAACGTATGGATCGTATAACATATTAAGCAAAGATGGATAGTGGCTAGCAATAGAATCAACCAAACAATACAAAGCGTATGACATATTATTGTTAGTTTTACCAAGATTATGAATTGATTTAAGCTAAACAACTGTTGTAGAGATATCAACTCACTGAGGACAATTTGTAAACGGTTGCTCAAACATCGTGAATTGATTGAAGTTAGACATTAACATCGTTGGATACCGGCCGGCTTTGTGGTCTATCGGTTAGGTGCTCTGGCGTGAGACTGGTAGGTCCTGTGTTCGAATCTCGTGAGGATGTATCATGGATGCGCACTGCTGAGGAGTCCAATGATGGGACGAAATGGTCGTCTAGTGCTTCCAGGTTTTCCATGGTGGTCTAGCTTCAATTGACTATGTAAAACTATTGAAAAGCTGAAATCGTTGGATAGCAATTTAGTCTTATAGCTGGACTAAAAGCTGTAAAATCAGACTTTTATTTTATTGGATCCTGGTTCAGTAATCTAGAGATTAGACTTTCATGTGCAACATTATTGGTTCTAAGTTCTGTTACCAGTCATAGATGTTGTAAAGGTATACTACTGAAATGTCCAACACTAGGATGAAACTACTGTTCATTGTTTACAGGATTCCAATCGTTGTCTAGTTTCTGTTTGTTCATGGTTACAGTAAAGTCCAATGATCTTCGCAACCTCTAATACTGATTACTATTAGTCTGTCAAACACCTTTTCTAATAGAAGTTTAACGTTTTATTCAGGCAACCAGGTGACAGTGATATTTCAAACACCGATTTCGGTACATCATATTTTCCTGAAACCATAATAGTTCCTTAGCATTTCTAATAGAGAGCCTAAATGTAATGAGCATATTTTAATTGCTAATTGTAATGTAATTATAGAGAAATTCAGTCAAAATAAAAAAATCTTGAAAATTAAGCATCATTTATCAGATTATATATTTAAACTTCCTATCTTTGTACTTCTAAAACTTACTTCCTAAGTATGGGAGTTTGTTAGCTCCTGGGTTCAAATCTCACAGGTGCGGGATCTTGGATACGCACTGCTGAGAAGTCCCATAATAGGATGAAACGGCCATCCAGTGCTTCCAGGTTTTCCATGGTGGTGTAGCTTTAATTGACTCACGCTTTCAACTATGAGAATACTAAATCTCCACAAAACCCCTACTGATAAGTTTGTTATTCCTCCATAATGTCACTAAACTATAAAGAACAGATTATGACACTACTGACTAGTCACATGGGAATGAAAATATTAAGATCAATGACAAGTGGATATTCATTCTGAATTCCATCTCAACATAACTAGTAAGCTCTGCATACACATTAACCGAAGACACACAAGTGGAACACATTCAAGTCTTCAATACAATTACAGAAAGTCATGAGCATGAACACTCTCATCAACATCAACATCCATCCCATGAGAGAATCTCAACAGAATTCACATTCACCAATACACAATGCAATAAGCTGATTACCAATATTTCTATTTTCTAACAAATTTCTTCTGTATATAATTAGATCTGATGAAATGTCAACAATGATCATTCATTAATCCAATGAAAAAGGAAATCATTCGTTACGTAATCGAATTCTTAATCTCCAACGTTATAATGATAATGACAATAATATTTAGAGAATGTGAAGGGGTGGAGTGATGATGGGGTGGGGTGAGGTGAAGTGTGGTGGAGGATAGGAACACGATCAATTAATTCGATCAGTGAATTGGTCACGTGATTTAATTATATATTATCAATTGACGACTTCATTCGACGATCTCGATTGAGTTCAGTATTATTGTGAATATTACATTTTAATATTTGATCAGAATAGACTAGAATATACATGTGTTTCTGTGTGTGTGTGTGTGGAATGAGGTTGGGAAGCGTATTCATCACCAATCAGTTTCCAATTCAGAGATATATCCAGTGTAAATTGATCATACAATTAACAATAAGAATTTTCGCATAAATTTTATTTGTGTGGTAATATCAGGTTTCATCTTAAATTCATCAAATATTTATCAAATGAACGATTAGTTAGTTAATATTATGCCATCCTTGTCATATACTTATTCACACCTGTTACGTCTCACTAAGGAGCAAGGACACACATTGAGGGAATCACCCAACTGCGTCAAAAGGCAGGCACTCATATGGAATTCTGAAGACCAAAGGAGAAGAGGAAGATCAAAGAACACATTACGCCTAGAAATGGAAACAGACATGAGACGAATGAACAAACATTGGATAGAACTAGAAAGGCAGGCCCAAGACAGAGTGGGTTGGCGAATACTGGTCGGCGGCCTATGTTTCATTGGGAGTATCAGGCGTAAGTAAGTAAGTAAGAAGCATAGGCCGCCGACCATCATTCTCCAACCCCTCTATCCTGGGCAATCCTATCCAACTGCTATTCATCCTTTTCTTGTCTGCTTCCAATGCTCGATGTAGTGTATCCTTCGACCTTCCTTCCTTGTCACGTATTCTTACTCTAATTATTCTCATAATAATAATTGAAGGTTGTGAATATGACGCTGATCAATTAAATTGTAACTATTTTAAAATTTTGTTTAAGGTATGAAATCAGAAAAACTGATGATGTCATTTTTGCCAATTTAACAAACAGATCTGCAGCAATTCGGAAGACTCTCCCGGTCTCTCATATTGTACGAGCATTCCATGTACCTAAATAAATGGTTGCTCTGATTGTCAGAAGAAGCATCGGCCAGGTGACTTCCGAAGGAACTGGGCTTTCATCATGAGGCATCATAACTCCTTTAAATGAAGACCTTTTGACTCCTAAGGCAGAGTTTAAGTGGTTTGAATTATTTCTTTTGATTAGCGTTTTTTAGCGGGTTTGTTTTCTGTGAAATGGGGTCGCTAACCTCATTCCCAACCCTCCTCCTTTGTCCGAGCTTGGGACCGGCAGTAGCCCACGGAGGGGCCAAAGGCGGATCTATTGATCTATAATCTAATTTAAGTGAACGAAGTAATTAGATATGACTACAAAACAAAGCAATATATTAATCACATTGTTTAAATTAGAACAATCAATATCGTATGATAATTGCCTACCTTATTAGAGATCCATTTATTGAAATGAAATCGAATTTCAACGGTTTCTTCTTGCATTCATTAATCATTAAAATCAACTTTTATTGATTGGATGATTTGTGCATTACTGCACTCCATGAACTATCGATTCATATAGGTGTTCTTACAGTTTTTCCTTCAAACTATACTTTGTAGTTGTTTGATTTGAGGTAATTAGTAGAAAGTCTTGTGTGATTTAGGTTTTATGCTAGTTGGCAATTACATGCGAGGGGTATCTAGTCTTTTGAGTGGAAACTGATGCTCATTATGAGTACTTTTCAGGCAACATAGTCATCAGAAAACATTAACCCTGAGTTATCACAATTGATTGATCACTGGGTGGTGATCAATGTCATGCGCGTCAAGTCCTTCTTAGTGCTGATCGAATGCTATTGATCAAGTTGCAATGTGGCCACCAGTTAGTTAGTTTGACCATGACGTTGCTTTTCTATTTAAGGATTTATAAGACTTTTTCTTGAAGAGTGGTCATAACACAGGTAGTTCCTTCTGTGGTTGCAGTCACGTTCATTATTATTGTTGTTTATTATCATTAGTTCCTCACCTCATCAACGAAGAAAGTCTATTGGTTCATCGAGGTTCAAAGAAAGGAGCCTTAGTTACGAAATGTATGGTTGCAAAGTGTTAAGCACGGGATAGGATATTTCGATTCAACCATACTATTGAAACAAACGGAAACATTAACAGTCTGTTTTGTATATACAAGCAGGTGAATTCACTATAGTTCGCTTACATTTAAATGTGGAGATGGATCCATTACGGTTTACCGCGGGTGAAATAGACTGAAACCATACGGTCTGCCCTTAGTACAGTCCCACATTTCTACTATATTCGGAAACTTGTATTTAATCCAAAAGCACTGATGAGCTATCAGTGAATGCGCCTATGGAGAACGTGCAACTATGCTGCAAATTTAAATGCTAAAATGTACATATCAGGGCTTTAGTGATATACACATAGGCATTGATATTTTCGCTCGCAAGTACAAGTTACATACATATATAGAGAGAGCATAAGTCAAAACCTGCATTATATACATATAGGTAAATATGTGACCACCTCAGGTCGTAGCCTGGCAGCTTCGATCACTGAATGAATACCGAGTGATCAAATCAGCTTGAAAATATGTCGTTATAGATGATATGTTCCTTCATGTTCATACCGTAAATAAGTAAGGTGTCTACCTCTATGCATTGATTACGGCACAGTTTATGGTCCATGCTCTGACCCGTCCTTGCTAGACCTAATGGTTTTACCTAGAGACAATCCAGACAGAGACCAAGCAGAAATCCTCTCTCCTTCCCGCAACATCACATACATATTACAACAATACACCCTTTTAGAAGGAGTTTTTATGGAGATTTTAGTAATTTTATATAATTGAGATCATGAATCAATCGAAGTTATGCCACCATGGAAAACCTGGAAGCACTAGACGACCATTTCGTCCTATTGTGGGGCTCCTTAGCAGTGCACATCTGCGATCCCGCACTCGCGAGATTCGAACCCAGGACCTATCAGTCTCGCGTCAGAGCACTTAAACGATAGACCATTGAGCCGGTTGGCATGCAACGATGTTAATGTCTAACTTCAACAAATCCACTCAATTGAGCAACCATTCACCATTGTCTTCAGTGAGTTGATATCTCACAACACCCTTTTCCCTATAATCCATATTATAACAGAGTGGGAATTAGCTCAATCTCCCTCCTGCCACTTGCGTTAGTTCATGAGAATGAACATCATCCATTGACCAGGGGACACTACGTTATATAAAAATCACTCTATTTTATTTACAATATAATGATGTACAGTTCTAGATATTTCCCAGAATTGAATTGATTCATATCACTAACGGATTATTTAATATCATACTACTTATAAGTAGTTATTACTGTGCTTAAAAAGTTTCGGAGGTATTTTGGCGAGACTAAACTACATGGACGACCTTTGCACGAATCTTAAATGACCTTGAGAAATATTAGCCAATCAGAAGACAGTTTGTATACAGTAAAAATTTATTATACAAAACCAAAGAATTAAAGTGGATACACTTCTTTTACATTAGTCAAAACTTCTCAAGGTCAGATATAGGTTCAGAAGTTCTAAAATCATTGTGCATACGGCACAGGAACACATCCATATGGCTCCATAGTAGTCGACCTCTGAAACCATGATAAAGTCTCAAAAATTCTATTAGCCTCGACCACACAGCTTCAATGTTGTTGGTATATTGGTATGGTTTAGGGTTTAAGGTTAGAGTTAAAGTTTAGGGTTAAGGATACTTACTTACTTACTTACGCCTGTTACTCCCAATGGAGCATAGGCCGCCGACCATCTTTCTCCAACCCACTCTGTCCTGGGCTTCCTTTTCTAGTTCTATCCAGTTCTTGTTCATTCTTCTCATGTCTGTCTCTATTTCTCGGCGTAATGTGTTCTTTGGTCTTCCTCTTTTCCGTTGACCTTCAGGATTCCATGTGAGGGCTTGTCTTGTGACGCAATTAGGTGATTTCCTCAAGGTGTGCCCAATCCACTTCCAGCGCTTCCTCCTGATTTCTTCCTCTGCTGGAATCTGGTTTGTTGTCTCCCACAGTAATTTATTGCTGATAGTGTCTGGCCATCGGATCCGAAGTATTTTGCGTAGACAGCTGTTGATGAACACTTGTATCTTCTGGATGATGGCTTTCGTATTTCTCCACGTCTCCGCCCCATACAGTAGAACTGTCTTCACATTTGTATTGAAAATTCTAACCTTGGTGTTGGTTGACAATTGTTTTGAGCTACAGATGCTTTTCAGTTGTAGGTATGCTGCTCTTGCTTTTCCGATCCTTGCCCTCACATCTGCATCTGATCCACCGTGTTCATCAATGATGCTGCTCAGATATGTAAAGGTTTCCACATCCTCCAAAGCTTCTCCGTCAAGTGTAATTTGATTGGTGCATATTGTGTTGTATCGGAGAGTCTTGCTTTTCCCTTTGTTTATGTTGGGACCTACTGCTGCTGAGGCTGCTGCTACACTGGTCGTTTTCTCCTGCATTTGTTGTCGCGTTTGTGATAGAAGAGCCAGATCATCCGCGAAGTCTAGATCGTCAAGCTGCATCCTGCCTGTCCACTGTATCCCGTGATTTCCTCCAGTCGTTGACGTCTTCATGATCCAGTCGATGATTAGGAGAAAGAGAAAGGGTGAGAGTAAGCAACCTTGCCTAACACCAGTCTTTATTTCAAACGAGTCGGTGAGTCGTCCTCCGTGGACAATTTGGCAGTTTAGTCCATCATAGGAGTTTCGTATGATATTTACTATCTTCTCAGGCACGCCGTAGTGTCGAAGAAGCTTCCATAGTGTCGTCCTGTCCACGCTATCAAATGCCTTCTCGTAGTCGATGAAGTTGATGTAGAGTGATGAATTCCATTCGATTGATTGTTCCACAATGATCCGCAGAGTTGCGATTTGATCTGTGCACGATCTATCCTTACGAAATCCAGCTTGTTGATCTCGAAGTTGTGCGTCCACTGAATCCTTCATCCTGTTTAACAATACTCGGTTGAAGACTTTCCCTAGTATTGAGAGGAGAGTGATGCCCCTGTAGTTGTCGCACTTGCTGAGATCACCTTTCTTTGGTATCTTGATCAGAAGTCCTTTTTTCCAGTCTGTTGGTACTTGTTCTTCGTCCCAAATCTTACTGAAGAGGATGTGGAGTATCTTGGCAGTTGCTGTTACATTTGCTTTCAGTGCCTCTGCCGGGATGTTGTCTGGTCCCGCTGCTTTGCCACTCTTGACTTGTCTAATGGCCATGCTGATCTCTTCAATTGTTGGTGGGCCAATATCGATTGGGAGGTCTGTGGGTGCTGCTTCGATGTTGGGTGGGTTCAGTGGAGCTGGTCGATTCAAGAGTTCTTTGAAGTGTTCTACCCACCTGTTTCGTTGTTCTTCAATGTCGGTGATTACTTTGTCTTCCTTGCTTTTCACTGATTTTTCTGGTTCAAGGTAATTTCCAGCAAGTTTCTTTGTTGTATCATACAGTTGTCTCATGTTTCCCTCTCTTGCAGCCTTTTCCGCTGTCATCGCTAAATCTTCCACATATTTGCGTGTGTCGGTTCTGATGCTCCTCTTCACTTGCTTGTTTGCTTTTGTGTATTCGGCGTGTGCCTTGGCTTTTTCCGCTCTGGTTCGGCTGGTGTTGATTGCTGCTTTCTTGTTCCTCCTTGCTTCAATCTTATCCAGTGTACCAACAGTGATCCATTCCTTGTGATGGTGCTTCTTTTGGCCCAGAACCTCTTGACACGTTGAAACGGTTGCCTCCTTGATACCTTTCCAGTTGCTCTCCATGGTAGTCCCCTCTCCATTGAGTAGGTCATGAAAGGCCTCGAACCTGTTGCTAGGGCTATGTTGAATTTGTTGAGTTTGTCAGCATCTCGAAGAAAGGCCGTATTAAACTTTTGTGATGTTTTCCGCGCCATTGTCCAGTGCTTCTTGAGTTTTAGTTTCATCTTGGCGACCAGCAAATGATGATCGGATGCTATATCAGCTCCTCTTCTGGTTCTCACATCCTCCATCGTCCTCGTGAACTTTTTGTTGATGCAGATATGGTCGATTTGATTTTGTGTAGTGTGATCCGGTGAAATCCAAGTGGCTTTGTGTATGTTTTTGTGTGAGAATATGGTGCCACCTATGACCAGTTTATTGAAGGCACATAGGTTTGCAAATCTCTCACCATTTTCGTTCCTTCCTCCCAGTCCATGTTGTCCCATGACGTCTTCGTATCCAGTGTTGTCCATTCCAACCTTAGCATTGAGATCTCCCATCAGAATGGTCAGGTCCTTGGTTGGGCACTTCTCGACGATCGACTGCAGCCTATCGTAGAATTGGTCTTTAGCGTCTTCATCGTAGTCGTTGGTCGGCGCATAGCATTGGATGATGTTCATTGTAATGCCCTCTCTCTTTGTTCTGAAGGAGGCTTTGATGATCCTCGGTCCATGAGATTCCCATCCTATAAGTGCATTTTGTGCTTTTCTAGACAGCATCAATGCCACTCCTTGTGTATGTGGGGCATTTTCTTCTTCATGACCGGAGTATAACAGAAGTTCTCCTGAAGACAGTCGTTGTTGTCCAACCTGCGTCCAATGTGTTTCACTGATTCCAAGCACTTCCAGGTTGTATTTTCTCATTTCTGCAGCAATTTGAAAGACTCTTCCGGTCTCCCACATTGTTCGGACATTCCATGTACCTATAAAAATTGTCGCTCTGGTTGTAAGAAGGTGCATCGGCCTCATGACTTCCGAAGGAACTCGGCTTTCATCATGAGACGTCATAATTATTCCTTCTACTCCCAGGGCAGAGTTTGAATGGTTTGAATGAATTTTTCTGGTTAGCGTTTTTTTAGCGAGTTGATTTTCTACGGGATGGGGTCGCTAACCCCATGCCCAACCCTCCTCCTTTACCCGGGCTTGGGACCGGCAGTAACCCCCAGAGGAGCTACAGGCGGAGTTTTAGGGTTAAGGATGGGACTATATATTATGGACGACCTTTGAGCGACGCTAGAGTGACTCTGAGAGTGTGAACATAATAACTAAGACTAAATGAGGGTTATAAACCTGTGTGAAGAATTTAAATTATGATTTACAGCTCATGGTTAAGGTTAGGAATTATACTTAGGGTTTTCATCACGAACTGACATCAGCTATAATGCCAAAACTGTAGTTATACAAATGGATAATCGAATTTCGCGCCGAAATCTTATGATCACTTCTCTTGTAGACGCTGAATTATCACGTCTTCTCTAAAATCCGTTATAAACCGACCGTATGTAGGCGTTAGGTACCGAACTTAGTGCCGTGACCTTGAAAACCCGCAAAGGCTTCTGATTGGCTGGTCCATATAGTTTAGTGTCGCCGATATTTTCATCTAGATGCTATACACATTTCAAGGATAATGGATGAGCACTGCTGAGGAGTCCCACAATAGATAAATTTTGATTTGCAGTGGAATTCTGGACTTATTAGCTCAGAGAATAACCTGTTGAAGTTTGAAGTGAAAAGTAATGGGTTCGAGCTTCACTGTGAACATCAACACTGCGATGCAACAGTATTCAGCTGACCACTTCTAAATAGGACGGAATGTAGATCCTGGATTCCTCTGCTATACAACTTCAGTACAATACTTGTAACTAAATAGAAATGTTGGGCCAATTTGGTCCTCGAAAGACGAGAGTGGAGAAAGTCATCTCTCCTTATCCAAATGTTTTCACATGTCCACGTGCATACAGCCACTGACAGGGAATTCCTACTCAAGGCCTTCTTGCAGCAGGGGTAATTTTTTAAGAAAGTGAGAGGACGAAAAGTGAATGTCTAGTGCTTTGACCGGGTTGGTGGATACGGATGATCCACCTATGGGAGTTGAAAAATCCTGATTCCAAACCAATGGAGCATATGGGCTTCAGGATCCTGATGAAACGAATGGTGCATGAACCTATTGTTGGTGACCGGCTTCCATGGGACTGCATCTTCTGACGTTGCTCCACTATGTTGTAGATTAAACCACCAGGTCGAAGTCTCGTGGTATGGTTTCCTTAGAAAAATTCCTGCTTCAGTTTGAGCACACAGGCAGTATCACAGACCTCACACATTGTGGTGCATATATATTTAGTACCTCCTTGTACCAATGTTCATGTGATAATATATTTATTAATTAATAATAATAATAATAATAATAATCATGATAACATATACCTGTGGAGGCTGATCCATTACTGTCTTCAATTAAGGCAACGAGAGAATAAAACCTTTAAAAGTAACAATTAATCAGATAGAATTCTAAGTTCAAGATAAGCTCAACAGTAAGCGGTATGCTATTTCCTTTCATAAAGCAAAAACAAGGCAAGTAATATTCATTGATCAGACCTTAGAGTTTCGTCCCTTAAATATTTCTACACTTACTGAAGAAAACTATAATTTCTTTCCTTGTATAAAGGAAACTAATGGAAACTAAGTAAATCTACCATACAATCTAATCATTGATTTATTGATAGCATTATGATGATATTGTTGTTTACTTGGATCTTCTCATTGTTATTTAAGACTGCAATTGATCAGTCTCTTATTGGCATATATGTATCCTATGCGAACTGCCTCGATATTGCCTGAAATCACAAACTTTATAAGGAATGATGGATAAAGGCTAGTAGTGGAATTCACGACGCGTGTTTTATCTTATTCGGGACTCGCTAGATGGATGTACCTGCATCTCAAATGACTTCAACTCCCGTACTCGAACCCAGTACTGTTCTCTTCAAACGTCATCGCGTTATCCACTTAGCTACTGAATCCTGATAACTACCTGCTTGTGCAATGGGGTGAAGTTTCAATTTACTTGATGTTATTTTACTTTTATCTTTCCATTATTATTTAGGACTGTAATCGATCAGTCTCTTATTGGCATATGTGCATCCTATACGGACTAGCTCAATATTGCCTGAAGTCATAAGTCTAATAAGTATCCTAGATACTGAATTCTGAAGATTATAGAAAACAGATTTAATAAGATTAAAACGGTATATCATTGATTAATTACTTACCAGTTTACATATAACTAACTAAATTATAGTTTGTTATTAGGAAGATATTCATGTTTCAGGTTATATACAGTCATTCTATTCCTACTAATGGTAAGAATTCTCATAATAATTAAAGGTAACTGTTTCCAGATTTGTTGAAGCATGAAATCAGTCTTATTATTAATAGTAGTAGTATTAGGAATAGTAGTATTTGATCTTTGATGTAACATAAAGCGACTCATATGAACAAATTAATCTGATATGATGTAACATAACAAGGTAACAGGTTGGTTGTATTAGTTTTGCTTAGAAGCAATCAGTTATATGATTATTATCTGAATTCAATATTAAATCTTTGGTAAAATATAGAATTGGTGAATAGTTGCTTGATTTTGTGGATCGGTTGAAATTAGACATTAACACCGTTGGATGCCGACCGACTCTATGGTCTAGAGGTTAAGTGCTTGCGTGCGAAACTGATAGGTCCTGTGTTTGAATCTCGCGAGTGCGGGATCGTGGAAGCGCACTTCTGAGGAGTCCCATAATAGGACGAAACGGTCGTCCAATGCTTTCAGGTTTTGCATGGTAGTCTAGCTTCAATTGACTCATGATCTCAACTATATAAAATTACTAAAATCTCCACAAAACCCCCTTCTGAAAATGTAGAATTCTCAGCACAAAGTATTTCAACAAGTTTCCGTTTCTTATTTATTGATCGATCCTGATGATAAATATTGAGTGATTGTTAGTTACAATTTATCAGTCCAATAAATCGACATCAAAATCATGTACATTATTTTCTATGTATACTGCCAGTAACCACGATATCTCTGATTTGACCTTTCTTAACTTGTACAACGAAAAGTTGTACACTATTCAGAAACGCTCCTCAATAGGTTATAAGATTATTAACCTTAATGATGTATTAAGACTAACAAAGTAGGAAGCATTAGTCAATTGAAGTTAGACCACCAAGGAAAACATGAAGAGTCCCACAATAGGATGATACGGTCGTCCAGTGGTTCCAGGTTTTCCATAGTGGTCTAGCTTCAATTGACTCATGCTTTCAACTATGCAAATACTAAATCTCCACAGAAACCCCTTCTGAAAATTAGATAACTTGGTGAAATATCTAGAAAGCAGGAACATGTAGCTCAGATGTTCAAGTAGGCCACCAAGTTAGAGATTTATTTACTAAAACAGAAATTTAACTTAAGTTAATCTTTTCCGTAACATGTATTATTTAAATAAGTTTTAAAATCTATATATATATATATATATATATATTAGTTGAGTAATCTGTGTTTTTATGCACGTCTAAAACAGTTGATTAGTATAGTTATTCTGGTTAACGTTTTTTTAGCGAGTTGATTTTCTAACCCCATGCCCAACCCTCCTCCTTTATCCGGGATTTGGACCGGCGGTAGCCTTCGGAGGAGCTACAGGAGGAACACATCACTCCGAGAAATGGAAACAGACATGAGAAGAATGAACAAAAATTGGATAGAACTAGGAAGGAAGGCCCAGAGTGGGTTGGAGAATGCTGATCGGCAGCCTATGCTCCGTTGGGAATAACAGGCGTAGGTAAGTAAGTATAGTTATTCTTAGAAATGAAAATAATGCTCGTAAATTTTTTCAGAATTAATCTGATTTTTAAAGTATGATTGATAGTTATCAAATCAGTTCGTAACAAATAATGATATTACTATGGTATCGTTACAGATACTCGAATAATTATGGCACAAATAGCAAATGTTCAGCAACTACTTACTTACTCCTGTTACCCATCACAAAGGAGCATAGGTCGCTCATCACCATTCTCCATTCACCTCTGTTCTGGATAATGCTTTCTATTCGTTTCCAGTTGCTGTTCATCATTTCTCACGTCCTCTTCCCATTCCCAACGCAGTGTGTTCTTTGGCCTTCCACTTTTCCGTTTACTTTCAGGATTCCATGTAAGCGCTTGCTTCGTGATACAGTTTGGTGATATCCGTAATATATATCTCACCCATCTCCAACGTCTTTTCCTGACTGGAAGCTGGTTTTTTATCTTCCACAGTAGGCTGTTGCTGACAGTATTCAGCCAGAGGACACTGAGTATCTTGCGTGGATAATTGCTTATGAGTACTCGTAAATTCTTAATGATGGTTGTGGTAGTTCTCAAAGTTTCAGCTCCATACAGTAGAACAGTCCTGAGGTTCATGTTGAAGATTATAACTTTGATATTGGTTGATAGTTATTTTGAGTTCCATATGCATTTCAACTATAGGAATGCTTTCCTTGCTTTGGCAATCTTTGCCATTACGTCTGCATCGGATCCTCCTTGTTCATCAATGATACTTCCCAGGTACTTGAAGCATTCCACGTCTTCCATCAAGTGTGATTGGTTGGTATTCTCCTTGTTGTATTTGAAGATGTTTGTTTTCCCCTTGTGTATGTTGAGGCCTACTGATGCCACACTAGTTATCTTGACATGCATTTGTTCGTGTGTATGGGATGGAAGAGCCAATTCATCAGAAAAGTCAAAATCATCCAGTTGCATGCAAGTTGTCAATTGTATTCCGTGCTCCCCTTCAGGTGTCGAGGTCTTCATGATCCAGTTGGTCACCAGATGAAAGAGCAAGGGTGAGATTAAGCAGCCTTGTCTGACTTCGGTTCTTACTTATAATGCGTGTGTCAACTGTTCTCCATGCGCCACTTTGCAGTTTAGTCTGTCGTATGAATTCCGTATGATATTGACGATTTTCTCACACCATATTGCCGAAGAAGTTTCCGTAATGTTCTCCTATCCACTCTGTCAAACATATTATCATAGTCAATGAAAATGATAAATAGTGACGTGCTCCACTCAATTGATTGTTCAATGATGATCCGTAGTGTAGAGATTTGGTCTGTTTCACGAAATATTTAGCACACTTATTTGTAATTCATTGGTCAATTAGACACTGATAATTAATGTTACTGCTAGACTGTTGACTGACATGAAACTTAGATTACAGCATTCACTTAAATTAACTTTAATCATTAAATATACGTGTATAATTCAGGAATTGTTTGATCACTTAGATTACTGGTCACTTTTTAACTTGGTTGTTAGAATTCAATGAACACTGACAAATAGACAAAACCAACATTAGTTGCTACTCAAGATGAGTTTCCTGGGGCTCTAGTGAGAAGCTGTGACCAATGGAGTTCAACAGTGTTTGTGGTAGAGGCACTTATTTACTGAAGAAAATAGTAGACGATTGCATAATATCGTGGATTGGTTGGATTTAGACATAAACACTTTTAGATGCTGGCTCAGTGGTCTATAGTTTAGGTGTTCGCGCGCGAAACTGAAGGTACTGGGTTCGAATCCCATAGGCGGGGTCGTGGGTGCACACTGGTGAGCAGTCCCATACTAGGATGAAACGATCGTCCAGTGCTCCCAGGTTTTCTATGGTAGTCTAGCTTCAACTGATTCATGATCTCAACTATTAAAATTACTAAAAATCTCCATAAAACCCCTTCTGATATTAAACATATTGACTGTTCCTAAACAAGCAATCTGATCAACTTGTTTATTTAATATTTTCCTCTCTATATTTAGTTACTTTATACATATGAGTCAAATCAGTTTGTTTTTTTCATCAAAGATTGAATAACAATTAGGTTGATTTTACATATGAAGATTATTAGAAATTGTTAATTATTATTTGACTATTAGAATTTGTTGAGATAAACAATTAGGAATATTGTAGGCAAAGATGGACAGTGGCTAGCACTGGAATTCAGGACGCTCATTTCGTCCTATTTAGGATTCGTCAGCTGGAGGAACTTGCATCTCAGAGTTGATGTTCACCCTGAGACTCGAACCCAGTATCATTCGCTTCAAACGTCATCGCATTATCCACTTAGTTATTGAGTCCTGATAGCCACTTGCTTGTGCGATGGCATGAAGTTTGAATTCACTTGGTATTGTTTGTTTGAATCTTCCCATCGATGTGTTAGGATTGCAACTGGTCAGTCTCTTATTGGTAAGTGGCTATCGGGACTCAGTAGCTGAGTGGATAACATGATGGCGTTTGAAGCGAAATGTACTGGGTTCGAGTCTCAGGGTGAACATCAACTCTGAGATGCAAGTTCATCCAGCTGACGAATCCTAAATAGGACGAAATGCGCGTCCTGGATTTCAGTGCCAGCCACTATCCATCTTTGCTTACAAGGCTTGTGAAATAAGGCTATATCGAGGCAATACGCACAGTATGCGAATATGCCAATAAGAGACTGACCAGTTGCAGTCCTAAACATCAATGGAAAGATTCAAACAAGTAATACTAAGTTAATTGGGAATATTGTTTAATAGGGATATCTTCATAACAACGAACTAATCGCTTCACTGCTATATCGACAACTTGTCAAAATGAAACCTGATATTACCACACAAATAAAATTTATTCGAAAATTCTTATTGTTAATTGTATGATCAATTTACACTCGATATATCTCTGAATTGGAAACTGATTGGTGATGAATACGCTTCCCAACCTCATTCCACACACACACACACACAGAAACACATGTATATCCTAGTCTATTCTCATCAAATATTAAAATGTAATATTCACAATAATATTGAACTCAATCGAGATCGTCGAATGAAGTCGTCAATTGATAATATATAATTAAATCACGTGACCAATTCACTGATCGAATTAATTGATCGTGTTCCTATCCTCCACCACACTTCACCTCACCCCACCCCATCATCACTCCACCCCTTCACATTCTCTAAATATTATTGTTATTATCATTATAACGTTGGAGATTAAGAATTCGATTACGTAACGAATGATTTCCTTATTCATTGGATTAATGGATGATCATTGTTGACATTTCATCAGATCTAATTATATACAGAAGAAATTTGTTAGAAAATAGAAATATTGGTAATCAGCTTATTGGATTGTGTATTGGTGAATGTGAATTCTGTTGACATTCTCTCATGGGATAGATGCTGATGGTGATGATGGTGTGTGATGATGATGACTTTCTGTAATTGTATTGAAGACTTGAATGTGTTCCACTTGTGTGTCTTAGGTTAATGTGTATGCAGAGCTTACTAGTTATGTTGAGATACAATTCAGAATGAATATCCACTTGTCATTGATCTTAATATTTTCATTCCCATGTGACTAGTCAGTAGTGTCATAATCTGCTTAAAGTTCTTTATATTTGATATATATGTGGAAGTTTTTCTTCGGGAATCTGATTTTAATCATTTAAACCCGTGTACATAGATATTTTTTCATCATTAATCAGTTAACTTAGTATTGTTTGTTTGGATCTTCCCATTGATGTTTTTAGGTCTGCAACTGGTTAGTCTCTAATTGGCATATGTGTATACTGTGGCTATCAGGACTCAGTGGCCGAGTGGATAACGCGATAGCGTTTGAAGCGAAAGGTGCTGGGTTCGAGTCCCCAAGTGAACATCAACTCAGATTCAGGTACATCCAGCTGACGAGTCCCAAATAGGACAAAACGCGCATCCTGGATTCTACTGCTAGCCACTATCCATCTTTGCTTACGATTAATCAGTTTGTCATCAAAAATTGATTCTTATACTACTTTGCTTTGATAAATAAATCCGTGCGAATAATAACTGTTATTTTGTAAAGACCGAACGTCCCGGGTTCGAGTCCCGTGTACGGGATTATAGATTCGTACTGCTGAGAAGTCCTGTGCTAGAACGATTTGGCCATACAGTGCTTCCAGGTCTTCCATGATGGTTTAGCTTTAATTAACTCACGATTTCACTTATTAAAGAAATTTTAATAGTTGAGATCACTAATCGTTTGTTTGAATCTTCCCAAATATAGATTTATATATTTCTCGTTTTTAGCCATATTTTATTACAACTATCGTAACCGACGGTTGGAGACTATAGGTGACATGGCTCAGAATCGATCACAATCGCGTAGGTGTATACACTCTTTATCTTCCTTTAAACCTTGAGATTAAAATTGCTTCATATCTGTCTTTCTTCCTTCCTATACTATATCCTTATATACAACCTATCTTTTATATATGTCCACCACTAAATTAACTACTTCTATGGATCTGGCGTTGATCTTGTTGTGCTAATGAGGTATGGCAACTTGGACCGATGCATAAATGTGCCTGGTCCTATGTTGTAGCTGACTGACTGACTGTGTCAGAAAGATAGTTATACTTGTCCATAAAAACTGATGCAAATGACTTTGGTTTCAGATTTTAGACAAGGTAGTCGAAGTTAAGATAATTCAGCTAATAAGTCACTGTTATTTATGAAATTGATACTCAATAAAAGAATACTTTAAATTTAACCGTTCAATAATAACCAATTTGTTGAATGCACATAAATTCGCGAATCTCTCCCCATTCTCGTTCCTCTCTCCTAGTCAATCCATGTCATCCCATAATATCTTCATATCTGTTGTTGCACATTCGAAATAAAGTATTTAAGTCTCCTATCAGGATGGTAAGGTCCTTTTCTGGACACTTTTTGGACAACATCAGAGCAACTTCTTGAATGCGTGTGGCATTTTCCTTTTCGTGACCGGAGTACAACAACATCTCTCCCATATCTATCCCTTTTTTTCGACCTTGGGTCGAATAGGTTTCACTTATTCCGAGTGTCATCAAGTTGTAGGTCATCATTTTCAAAACTATTTGGTTGGTCCTTCCGGTGTCCCACATTTTCCAAACATTCCATGTACTTATATAATTGGTGTTCTGGTTGTTAGAAGTGGCATCGACCTGATGACTTCCTAATAATCTCGGTTTTTATCATGATACATCATAAGTCTTCCTTCAACTCTGATGGCAAAGTTTAAATTGTATATTCTGGTTAGCAATTTTTAGTGAGGTTGTTTTCTACGAGATGTGGTTCATGACCCTACCATCCTCTTTTACACGAGCTTGGGACCGGCACTGTCTTTAGAAGGACTACATGAGATGTTTGATTAAATCTATTTAGTTTTTATTGATTCCCGGTATATAACGTATTTATAACATCTACTATATTACATGTACGTGACAAAGTACATAAATCATAAGAACAGAAACAAAGGTTAATATTCACATCCCTGAGAACATTCCACAGAATATTATACGAAGAGGCAATACATTTTCAGTCGTATGATCCCGAGTCATCAGCTTGACAACTGTCATGATGTTAATATCTCAAAATCCTTCAAGATTACTGAAAAATAGAGAACGTCAAATTTATTACGATTTACCAAAGGAACTGTCATCAAAAAACTTGAACCAAATTTATATATCAGAAGGGAGTTTCGTGGAGATTCTAGTAATTTTGTATATTTGAGATCATGAATCAGTTGAAGCTAGAACACTATGGAAAACCTGGAAACACTAGACAGCCGTTTCGTCCTATTGCGCGCATCCACGATCCCGCCTTGTGAGATTCGAACACAGGACCTACCAGTCTCGCGCCAGAGCACTTAATCGATAAACCACAGAGCCGGTCAGCATCCAACGGTGTTAATGTCTAACTTCAACCAATCTACGAAATAGCGCAACCATCTTTCAACCTGTCTCTACCTGACATGAATTAGCTCCACTAGTCACGACTTTTTTCACTAGAACTCCAGGAATTACTTTATGGAGCCAGTCATTAGTGAGCATATAATCATTATATATCCAGAAAGATGAAGTTGTTAATCTCTTCTTGCTATGGTGGACTTATTTATAAATATTTGTTACATAATTGTTCTTTTCATGACAATAATGATTAATTCTCACCTCTTATCTGTTTGTTACATAAGTAATAACATGAATATCTATTATATCTAAATAATTCCATTTCTATGGTCTTACTTGTTTATTTTAGAATGTGCTTTACACTCAGCCTAGAAATATTCAATGTGAACACCTTTCATCATTTTCTTGTACTTATTTTCCTTTTCATTAATCTGGATTGGTGAAAACTCTTACAAACTTATAATACATAAATGTATGTACACTGATTTGTTTTTGTAAGACTAATACTACTATGTTTAAGTTGTAAGCAGCTGGTGAGATACTGCGAAATACAATAAATTCATTTTATTCTGGAAGGCTGTTTTATCTTAGTATGGGACTTATCATCAGTGCACATTCATGATCCCTCATGGGAGATTAGAACCCACGACCTTCAATCTTGCGTGTGCACTGCTGATGAATCCCATACTAGGATGAAACAGTCGTCCAGTACTTCCACGTTTTTAATGGTGATAAATGTCCATCTGACAGATGGAATCTAAATTGATCTATTGCCAAATTTATAGTTGCTGTTGATTGATTGGTTGATTGATTTGAACTCATGAATATTGGTACAAAGAAGCATCAGATATATATGCGCCACACAAATCTCGTTTGATTTGTGTGAGGGCTGTGATACTGCACGGGTGCCCAAACCAAAGCAAGTGGTTTTCCTAGGGGACTACACCCGGAGCCTTTGGCCTAAAAGTCTGATCCACAAGGCAGTGGAGCATCGTGAGGAGATGCAGTCCCATGATGGCCGGTGACCAACATTAGGTTCTTATAGCATTTGTTTCATCAGAATTCTGAAGCCCATGTGCTTCATTGGTTTGGAATCAGGGTTTTCCAACTCCCCTGGGGGACTTTCTGTATCCACCAATCCGGCCAAAGCAATGGATATTCGCTTTTCGTCCTCTCAATTTCGTAAGCAACACCCACACCATGAGAAGGCAGTAAATAGGATTTCCCTGTCAGAGGCTATATACACGTGGCTATATGAGAGCATTTAAGGAGGGAGAGCGGACTCTCCCCACTCTTGGCCGTACCAGGGCATTTAGGGGCGTTGCTGTTGAAGATTTTAAGAATTTCTGTACGGAAGATATTTCTTAAATCTTGACAAACGTTGTGAGTCATTGAATATCATTAGTTGGTGTTATTGCGGCTATCTAACCAGAAAGTTGTTTGATTGACCTAAGATAGGTATCATTAGTAATATTTGTGTAGTCGTAAATAAATCCCCAAAATCAATAGCTCTGTAAGTTTTGCACATTGGATGCTGACCACATCAGTTTTAATAGACTCATTTAGCTGAAGGCGCTCGGTCATGCATCTGAACCAAATCACGGTTTGGAACGGCGTGCTCAACGTCTCCTGAGATTACTAGCCAGTTTAGATCAGTCACTCCTCGATATATTGATAATCTATCAAATATATTTTTGGACCGACTCTCTTCTAACTTTTGATTTTACTGAGTGGGCGAGATTTGATTATAGAAGGTGTTAGTTCGATTATTTCTTGATACAATAAAATATACAAGTGTGACGTGCCTGATCAACAGAATCCGATCAGTAATAATATATTACAGATGACATTGGTTAGTGCTCATTGACCAATCATTCTGAATATATCAGTCCTAGTGAATGTCTTAATAGTTTAGTAGTATGATCCATGCATTTTACACTGACATGGGTCCGAATCCTATGGGGAACTTCAATCTCCTCAACATCTCACATACCTTTTGTTAACGAGTGCCTACTAATCTAAAATCTACATTGAAGACTTTCTGTTGATTACCTCCAAGTATCTAATATCTCTATAATGTAGGTTTTATGAATCTCTTAGCAAGAGTTTAACTCCTATTTACAATTTGACATTATCCACAGAACTGATGTATTATATTATGACATGATACACATGTCTTTAAACTTGGAAAAGATCAGAGTGTGACATATTATAATGAACACTATTATACAGTACGATGAGTTAGACATTATCTAAGTCAATAAGATTGTCAGTTAATTCACTTTTGAATCTACTATTTCATCGATGTTTAACATGGATTGATTCACCTCAGATAATTACACTGCTTATAATATTGGATCCTAGTTAGTCATATGGCTGTAATGAATTTTAAATTATTGTCAGAAGGGGTTTTGTGGAGATTTCAGTATTTTCATAGTTGAAATCATCAGTCAATCGAAGCTAGACCACCATGTTAAACCTGGAAGCACTAGACGGCCGTTTCGTCCTATTACGGGACTCCTCAGCAGTGTGCATCCATGATCACGTCTCGCGAGATTTGAACCCAGAACCTATCAGTCTCGAGCTCCAGAACTTAACCGATAGACCCCTGAGTTAGCAGGCATCTAATAGTGTTAATGTCTAACTACAACCAATCTACGAAATTTGAGCCCAATGCTTCCAGGTTTTTGATGGTGATCTAGCTTCAATTGACTCATGATTTCAACTATTTGAATTATTGCCTAATTTTTGATTATAATTACACAACCAGAAAAAGTCTAAATTTATATCTGCAATGGTATTTCTTCTTAGATTTCTGTGTTGATCATATTGTAGCGGTAAATAAATCCTCAAAATCAATAACTGTAAGTCCTCGACATCTGATGCTGACCTCATTTATTTTAAGGTGCTCGGTCATGCTTCCACGCCAGATCACGAGTTGATACGCTGTGCTCAACTTCTCTGATAACTGTTATCGAGTTTAGATCAGTCAATTCTCGATATATCGATAGCCTATCAAATATATCTTACAACCTCTGATTTCACTGTGTTGGCACGTTTCGATTATGGAAGGCATTACTAGTCAAGGGATTGTCAAACTCTAAACACTTGTGACATCTTTAATATCAATGAAATTTGTATCAGAAATAGTATCATTGTCTATTTAAGATTGGTTGTGAATAGATAGTTTCTGATCTATCCATGTAGCTAAATATAATACCGTTTACCTACAGCTAATACAAATTTGAAACAAAACATACCAACTTATTTATTACACCCAATAGAGCAAATACTTGTTGATTAATGAAGGGAAGACAAAAACAATTGAGTAAATCATGTTTTAAAAGGGCCCTAAATAGGGCCATTGATCGTTCTCCAATTTATATTCCACCTCTTTCTCCATTTGTATGATCTTTGTTTACTTCAATTCATTCATAAATTTTGAATTCAATCTTTATCCTTCGTTCATTTCTAACGAATTCGGGATCTGTATTTATCTCATCTAGAGCGTATATGAAGCTCAAGAAAAACACATTCACATACATTATAAATACATAAATTTATTCAGCTCTTATATATAATCTATTTGTGTATCGGATCTAGTTTTACATCGGCTTATGCTCCATTAGGAGTAACAGGCGTAAGTAAATAAGTAAGTCGGTAATCTAGTTTTACAATCTTTCTACTGAAAAACCGTTCCAATATTTAGTTGGTAAGTATAGACTCCGCCCGTAGCTCCTCCGGGGGCTACTACCGGTCCCAAGCCCGAGGTAAAGGCGGAGGGTTGGGCATGGGGTTAGCTACCCCCTCTCGTAGAAAACCAACTCGCTAAAAAAATACGCTAACCACAAAAAAAGGATAGACAAACGTTTACCCAAGAAGTTTCCCTTAACCTAATCTTTAAAGAAAATCAATGAATATTCAATAAGGTACAGTGTGAATAACTGTAAGTTCCTTCTATGAAATGTAACCAAATTTCTTGTCCCAAATTATTCCAAGAGAGATTTCTTTCTTTTCAACTTGGATTCTTGGACTATGATCTCTTCTTAATGGGTATCTATTTTAGAAAAGTTTCATATGTATCAAAGATACACTAAAGTTAAACAACAATGATCAACTTCAAAAGGAAAACCAAACTCTTAATAATCTAAAGTCTAGTCTTAGTTTATTTTTTCTAGTAATCTATACAACAACAGGTATTGAAAGTGTGATGAAAGCTTGTTTATCAGCTTAGTTTAAACTATTAATCTCGAAAAGATTGAATCATTAGTTTACCGACAAAAAGATTAAGTTTGTCGTCACAGAGTATGAACATATCCAGTAACCATTTTGTTTTCACCTTAACTACCATTGATTCATACAACTATCAGTTTCCTTAAAGTAATCAAAATTAGGGCTTAATCTAAAAGATCCTAATAAAATTGAAATACCACCAACCGTCAACTTGAAGTTTTAGATGCGTTTAGAAACCAAACATTCCATTGTGTGCCAATCTGCTAGTCTGCCACTAGTTCGAAACTTGATTATAAGAGTGTGTCGAGACTCTATTAACCAAATTACCAACTGTTACTCTCGTTCTTTATGAACACGTTGATGTGCTCGCATATTTGAACGATCAGCAAAACGTCGGCCACATATGGTACATTCATATGGTTTTTCACCTGTATGCGTTCTATGATGTATATCGCGAAGCCATGGACGTGAAAAACGTTTACCACAATCTTGACAATGAAATGGTAATGTATGCGTTGCTTCATGTAATCTAAAGTTAGAAAAATGAAAAAAAAACACATAAACACTGTATAATTTAATAGTCAATGGTTAACATAGTCTTGGCGTATATTCAAAATTCAATACCAGCAGCTACAAGATTCGATCGAGATTGTGGCCAACTTTGTCATTGCTCGATAAGTGTATTACATCCAGCAATTTTAGCCGACTTTCCGTTCATTTAATTGATGACTTTTATATATTAGAGTGTAGTTTCCATGAAAGATTAGTGAGACCAGTAAAATTACACTGGTTAATGGCCATAATCTGTCACTCTATCCTAACAAAGCATAAATTTATCATTGTTCATACATAAAAGTTCATTATCTATATATTTAAACTTATCAAACGATACTACTTGTTCTGTAAACTAATTGAATAGATTATTGTAATTTTATAGTTGAGTTCATGAGTCAATCAAAGCTAGACCCACCATGGAAAATCTGGAAGCACTTGACGGCCGTTTCGTCCTATTATGGGACTCCTCAGCAGTGCGCATCCACGATCCCGCACTCGCGAGATTCGAACCTAGGACCTATCAGTCCCGCATACTAGCGCTTAACCACTAACCACTCAGTCGGCATCCAACGGTGTTAATGTCTAACTTCAACCAATACACGATTTTGATCGACACACCCACCAATGACTTCAGTCAGTTGATATCTCACAACAGACCTGGTTGCGCTCCACTGGTCATTGCTTCTCACTAGAACTCTATAGAAGATTTTAGAGCATAAGGATTCCCTCGAATTATTGATCTATGTATGTTTGAATAAACTAATTTAGTTAAGAGATTAACTACTGTTAACTTACATATGAGTATAACTCAATACAAATTAGTGTTATTTTCAACAGTTGTGAACTAAGACACCACTTACTGTTAGTTAGTATTTTCCTTTTCTCATCCATGTAAACTACTTGTTTAAATTTAATATGGAACTCCTTAACAGTAAAGATCCATCCCCGAGGGATTCAAACCCAGGACCTATCGGTTCAGTGCTTTCAAGTTTTCCATGGTGATCTAGTTTCAACTGACTCATGAATTCAACTATTAAACCTTCTTCTGATAAGAAATTTAATATATTAATCAAATGAATTACCTTATGGATGACTTTACTGAATACGATTTTCCACAATATCGACAATCATAATGTTCTCCAGTTGTTTTTATCCCATTTTTTATTGATTGTTTCATGATTATTGATGATTTACAATTAAAAATAGATAAATCCATTGGATATAATTGTTCATTATCAACAAAATATTGATTTTCACCTATTCTTAATCGATAATGTTCTTCAAAATATTGATTTTTACATTCCATTGTCCTATTTGTCTTAATTAATGGTGTAGAATTTTCATTATTTTGATAAAACATACTACTTATATTAGAATTATTTGCTGATAGTAGTGATGGTGATGATAACAATACCGCTGAAGAGGATGAAGATGATGACACTGATGGTGAATGTGATAAGATAGAATCAATTGAGAATTTTAATTTTGAAATTTTTTGTTCATACTGGTTAGTTCTATTCAAACAGTCAATACTTTCATAACCACTATCGTTATAATAGACTCGATTCGTTGTATATGAGTCGATTTTCAAATTATTTAATAAAGAATCAGAGAAGTTTGAATAATGATTAAGATTATTGTGGAAATCTAAACACTGAGGAAGGTTATCTGGTGTAGGAATAGTGTCTATAAAAGAATAGAAATGTATATCAAAGTATGACGGTTAGAATCATATGCTGATATTATATGTTATACATATGTTAAGACTATGAAATGACTAAGTCTATACATATAAATGAGTACTGATTACAATAAGACGTGAGGTTAAGTCTGACAAGCTCAAGTAACTTCTTAACAAATAAAGGGTCATCGCGATTTGGAGTTAATTAGTCTGGGAACTGTTTTATATCTTGATCGATAGTATTCAGTTACTCCTCAAATACCGCAGCACGATCAAGGTTAAAGAAAAGCCTCACCTTGATTTCGAAATCTCATGTAAATCGCTACAAAGTAGTTCCATTCAATACATTCGCGTAATGCTGGGACTTGCATAATAGTGAGAAGTTGAAAGTAAGTATCTTATGCTTAAATTCTCTTGACTAATAAGGAGTGGAGTTGTAAAGCCATATTTGCAAGCTACTACATGGGGATTCAAATATCTTGAGGGGACGAATAACAAACTTAGCTACTATGGGATTGTATTCCCGGATGTTGATTAGACCTTACAGACTAGATAAATATGTAAAATACTTAGAGAGTAATCCCTTACAAAAATCATTTGCTTCTTTTTGAGTGATTGAGTAATATTCATACCCTCACATAAGTAATGTTAATGACCCAAACTTGGACAACAAGACACTAGCTACTATAAAGTAACTGAATGATTTAAATACATGTTTAATTGTGCACATTCTCATGTAGTTCCTAGAAATATTTCCTTGGTTAATTTAAATATTTTCATTAGTGCCCATTAAACTGTGAAACAATAAAAGGTCAAAAGAAATAACTTATTGTCATCATTAATAATTGTCAGCAAAACCTAGTCGTAGCTTCTACTATTCAGCTGTAATACCTACAACCATAATGTTGGGTGATGTGAGTTCAAATCTAAGGAAGCGATTTCTTGCTGATTTTCACTAGGGTTAGATGTAATAAGTCACTGAGAAAGTTAAGATACTCTAATTGACATCTGCTATCCCAAAACTTTACTTATCTTCCAGAACTTCAGAAAAATTCCATAAATCAATGACTGATTACTTATTAGTTAACTGAAGGAATTTTCAGTTGAACCATTAACAGACGATTCATCTTTTCATCTGTACATCAATTTAGAATTTCTTCTATCGATGGATCCAAACAAAGATTAAATCAAATAAGAAACTTTCATACTTATAATAGATGTATGTATTTTTCCCCGTATTTTGGTCTATAAAATCTGAAGTTGAAACTCAACTACTAAATTACATAAATAAGAACAAATGAGAAACAAAGTATTAACCTCTAGCACATAATAACTAACTATAAAATTATTTTAATAGTTGAGATCATGATTCAATTGAAGCTAAACCACCATGGAAAAAAAAACTAGAAGCACTGAACGGCCGTTTCGTCCTATTGTGGGACTACTCAGCAGTGCTCATCCACGATTCCTCCTCGCGAGATTCAATCACAAGATCTATCAGTTTCGCGCACAAGCGCCTAACCTCTAAACACTTAGCCGGCATCCAACAATGTTAATGTCTAACTTCAACCAATCCACGAAGTTTGAGCAACCGTTCACCAATTGTCTTCAGTGAGTTGTTATCTCACAATAGACCCGGTTGAACTCCATTGGTCATTACTTCTCATTAGAACTCCATGAAATACCTCTTGAAGTCAGTCACTAGTCAGTATATGATCATTATCCAAACTATGTTATTATTGATTCATCTTAATTTGAAATTCTTATTTATTAAAATATACACTTCATATTATAAATAAACAACTTAAAGATATGAAATCAACTTACCATTTATTTGAATTGATGCTTCATTAAAGAATTTTGGCGTTGAGTAATTAAATGAATAAGACATCTCTCTTTTTTTATACTTTCAAATGGATCGAATTGTTTTATCACTGAGTAACTTTTTTTTTTTTACAAAAAGGTTGGTAAGTAAAATGATACACATTTCCTATTTATATTCATTTGATGACGGTTTCATTCATCAGGTAAAATACATACATACACATACACACTACATACATACATATTGTATACCCTTCCCAAGTTTAACTTTTATCCCTTGGATAATAGTTAGGGAAATCAAGTTGAATGGAATGTCACCTATTACATAACGATTATTTAATGTTTAGACCAATATGAATGTAAAGCGTAAGTGATTAATTAATAATAATAACTTGGATATGTGAATAAAAGTTATGAAATAATGAAAGAGTAGGCAAACAAGAAAATATAGGTGGTGGTGGTGGGGGAGGAGAAATAGGATAACGAAAATGCGAATATGAAATGATGTGTTGAGATGGTGGGGGAGATTTATATCTTAGGTGGGTGATTTTGTTTATTTATGAAATTTATTACTGTGATATTAATAATTGAAACCTTAGGCCTTAGTGTATATTCAACCCCCCTTTGTGTATTCAAAAAACAGTTTGTTCTCACTTTAAACCTATCCTGGTAATATTAGCTTATTATCCAAATTGTTTTCACATTATTTTCTTTATTATCTTTGTCTACTCTTAACCCCCTCCTCATTTCTAGTCTAGTTGACCTTTTATCCTTATATGCGATTAGATTGGTTCGAAATGCATTGCGCTAATATATCATCACATACTCAATTAGTATTACTTGTGTGAATCTTCCCATTGATGTTTAGGATTATAACTGATCAGTCTGTTATTGGCATATGTGCATACTGTGCGTATTGACTCGATATTGCCTTAATTCACAAGTATTATAATCGAAAATGGATAGTGGCTAGCAGTGGACTAAGAACTCAGTAGCTGAGTGGATAACGTGATGGCGTTTGAAGCGAAAGGTATTGGGTTCGAGTCCCAGAATGAACATCAACTCTGAGATGTAGGTACATTCAGCTGACGAGTCTTAAATAGGACGGAACGCACGTCCTTCATTCCACTGTTAGTCACTATCCATCTTTGCTTATAATATGATCATATAGTTGTGTTAATCTTCGTCTTCTTATTACACTATCGAAAGATATTGGTAAACATGCTTCAGAATTGAAGCAAGCATTAGCATGGGATGAATAATTAAGGTAGTAACATTATTTAAAGATAGAAGGATTGTAAAAAATTTATCAGTGAATGAAAACACTGGAATCACAGGTGTCTATTTTAATACTTGAATTCATGAATCGATCTAAGCTAGACCATCATTTGAAAACCTATAAGCACTGAATGACCGTTTCGTCCTAGTGTGGGACACCTCAGCAGTATGTATCCACGATCCTGAATGGGAGACTGGAACCCAGAACTTTCATTATTACTCATGAACGCTTAACCTTTAGTTTCATTTTAAATTAAGTGTAAAGGTTACATTTCAAATAATCTCAGACATTGAAATTTAAATAATGTCAATGTTGAAATTATTAGTCGATATCTGTACAACAGACCTGCTTGAACTCCACTGGTTACTGCTTCCCACTAGAACTCCAAGAAATACCCCATGGAGCCAGTTACTAGTGAGCATACGATTATAATCAGAAGGGGTTTTGTGGAGATGCGCACTGTTGAGGAATCCCATAATAGGACGAAATTGTCGTCTAGTGCTTCTAGGTGGTCTAGCTTCAATTGATTCATGATTTCAACTATGAAAAACATTGAAATCTCCACAGAAACCCCTCATAATGTCAATATTTCATCCAGCTAACTAGTGTTAGCTTCTTTTAGGAAATAATCCAAATCAATATTATTACAGAATGAATGACGTTTTCGAAAAGCCAGTTTTTTAATATAATTAGTTTTAAGTTTTGAACCAATTTGTTGAAGTGCTTTAAATCCCATCTCATTTTAAATAGAATTTCTGCAAGCAAAGATGGATGGTGGCTCACAGTGGAAACCAAAACGCATGTTTTTCTCCAATTCGGGACACGTCAGCTGGATGTACTTGCATCCCATAGTTGATATTTACTGTGAGACTCGAACCCAATAGCGTTCATTTCAAGTGCCACCGAGTTATCAACTTAACTACTGAGTCCTGATAGCCACTAGCTTGTAAAATTGAGTGAAGTTTAAATTCATTTTTTATTGTTTGCTTGAATTTTCCCATTGATTTCAGCAGGAACTTTTTCGGGAATCTAATCACAAATTGATCACTGAACAATTTGAGGTTACTCACCTCTTGACGTATATACATATAAATATAGATATAAATATAAATGCATATTTACATTTCTCAGTTATGCTTGTCACCACATGGGGCACAGGCTTCTGATCAAGATTATCCAACGAACTCTTTCCTGAGATCTTCTACCTAGTTGTTTCCGGTTATTAATCATCCTTTTCATGTCTGCTTCCAATTCTTCACGCAGTATATTCTTTAGTCTTGCTCTTTTCCATTTACCACCACGATTCTAAGTTGGCGATTGCCTCGTAATGCAGTTTGATGATTTCACACACGTATGTCCTAACCACTTTCCTAGTTTCCTGTTCAACTGAAAGCTGGTTTTTTCTCTTCTACAGAAGGCAGTTGCCGATGGTATCCGGTCAACGAACACTGAATATCTTGTGCAGACAATTGTCAATAGATACCTGTACCTCTTTGATGATGATTGTAGTAATTCTCGAAGTTTTGGATCCGTACAGTAGAACTGTTTGTAGAGCAAAAGATCATATTTGAATTTTATATTCACCCATTCTTTTGAAACCGTATATTTTACCTATAAACACCTAGTCACTCATATCATTTCATTATTATCCATATATCATATGATTCTTTTGAAACTTCATCATTAACAAATTAGAGTATAAAGCTTCTTGTAAATATTCATATGAAATAAAAAGAATGTATCATATATCATAGTTGAAAACGTGAGTCAATTGAGTCTAGACCACCAAGGAAAACATGGAAACACTGGACGGCCGTTTCGTCCTATTGTGGGATTCCTGAGCAGTGTGCATCCACGATCCCGCCTCACGAGATTCGAACCGAGGACCTACCAGTCTCGCACCAGTGCACTTAACCAATAGAGCAGGCAGACGAAACGGTTGTCAAGTGCTTCCAGGTTTTCTCTGGTCGTCTAGTTTCAATTGACTCACGCTTTCAAATATGAAAATACTAAATCTCCACAAAACCCCCTTCTGATAATAAGTATCATATATCATTTGCTATTCAGCATCACAATCAAATCAAAAGCAATCAAACAATGATATTTTTTTGTAAGAGAGAGGGTTCATTAACTTGACATCATCGTCATCGTCATCATCACCTTGTCTTCATCGAATCTATGTCACATTCTGTTTATTTATTTGTTTGTTTACCATTAACAATGTTGTGTACTTTATTCGAAAATAATAACAACAACAACAACAATGAAAGTTCTTGTTTTATAATCGTTTCAAATAAGTGTGAACATAGACTCATCAGTTTTGTAAATTCATTTGTAGGTGTATACATGTGTGCATGTGCGTGTGTGTGTGCGCGTATGTTTGCGTATGTATCCATATTCATGGCTAATAAGGATCATCAACTTGTACATCAACTTTCATTATCATGTCTATCGTTAATAATAAAGATTTTTGATAACTGAACTGACGATGTAACAATAGAACTATGCAAGAATGTTTATTTAAATAGTATATGAAGATTGTTAATTTCTGGTCAGAAGGGGCTTTGTGGAGATTTCAGTATTTTCATAGTTGAAATCATGAGTCAATTAAAGCTAGACAATCATGGAAAACCTGGAAGAACTGGATGGCCGTTTCGTCCTATTATGGGACTGATTTCAAAAGATATTTCCTGGAGTTCTAGTGAGAAGCAGTGACCAGTGGAGTTCAACCAGGTCTGTTAGGAGATATTAACTGACTGAAGATATTTGTGATATGGTTGTTCAATTTTGTGGATTGGTTGAAGTTAGACATTAACACTATGGGATGCCGGCTCAGTAGTTTATCGGCTAAGCGCTCTGGTGCGAGACTGGTTTGTCCTGGGTCCGAATCTCGCTAGGCGAAGTCGTGAATGCGCACTCCTGAGGAGTCCCATAATAGGACGAAACGGACATCCAGTGCTTCCAGTTTTTCCATGGTTGTGTAGCTTTAATTGACTCATGATTTCAACTATGAAGATTGTTAGTTTGTTAGTTGATGAACTATTGAGTATAAATACGTTTTTTCTGACTTACAAATTCTCTTTTCAGTAATATATATTTGCTAGTTTATCTAAAATGGAACTAAATATCTTAAGTCTTATGATAGATGAGACAATGATTTATTTTCTTTGAAATGATTCTTCCATTATAACTTCCATTATAACTGTAGCTCCTCTAGGGGCTACTGACGGTCCTAAGCCTGGATAAAGGTGGAGGGTTTGGCATGGGGATAGCGACCTTATCCCGTAGAAAAAACGGTAACCAGAAAAAATTATTAGAACCATTTAATTAAGTAAGATTCTTTCATTATAAACATACATGATTGAAGAATAAGATTGTAGAACTCTTCAAGTCTATTTAACCATTCTCATATTAGCAATCAACCAAGGACTATGAAGTCGTGAGATGACCATTGGGCAACTAGTAGGTGACTGAGCTTTGAAGTATCAGCTTCTAGTTATCAATTCAATTGTCTAATGTTAGAAACTTATTGAAAAGTTGAAATCATAAGTCAACTGAAGCTGAGGAGTCCCATAATAGGACGAAACGGCCGTCCAATGCTTACAGATTTTCCATGATGGTCTAGCTTCAATTGACTCATGATTTCAACTATGAAACATACTAAATCTCCACAAAACCCTTTCTGATATTTAACTTTTACCTAATTATTGTGCTAATTTGATTGTTTACACCTATGTTCTGACAACTGTATGACATATATCTCTATTTACCAAAAGACTTTTTATGTAAGCTTTCTGATCATTTGATATTGTTTAGTTTTTAAATCATAAACTTACCTTCGGTAGACAATCATTGAAAACCTGAAAGCACTGGGTGGACATTTGTTTCAAGTGTATGACTTCTTACTAGTGTACATTCACGGTCCTACACCTGAAAATTAAACCCTAAAACCCTCAATATAGTACATGAACACTTAGTCTCTAGACTACTAAGGTTCCATTTAACGAAGTTAGTCATTAGAATACCAGACAGAAGATCTCTTAGCTCAATTCTTAAGTATGAAACCATGAATGAGCACTATGAAGTCACTATGATGCTCTATGAAGTCACACGTTCATAGGTAAATAAAATTATATCATCATACAATTGTCAAAAAAACACATAAAGGTGTAAACAATTTTGATCAACTTAATAAATTAGGTGTGATTTATAATCAATTATGTTGATCAACTTGATATTGTAATATAAACAATCCTATCTAAATTGTATTATATATACACATAGTTAACCTTAACCTAAAAACTTGATCTGTTAATGATCATGAATAAAGTGTGAACCTATAACAAAGATCAAAAAAAAAGGGGGGAGGAGGAGGAAAGAATGATCCCTTTTATTCATATCGATTATCAGTCAAATAATGTTTAACTATTACACAATTATCACAAACTATTATGATTACGTAATGGAATGTTAAATATTATCAATATTGAACAACAATTAAATTGGAGTTTTATATAATGAAATCAATGATAGAAAAACAAACAATATAATTATGCTGATATCTTCTTTGGAAAAAGTTTCCCTTTTCTTTTGTTATTTCTTTAATAATCAGAACAATTAACATCTATATATAAATGTTATAGTGGTTGAGATGATGAGTCAATTGAAGCTAAGATCATCATGGAAAACCTGGAAGTACTGGACGTTTGAGAGTGGTAGGTCCTAGGTTCGAATCTCATGAGTGAGGGATCGTGAATGTGCACTGTTGAGGAGTCCCATAATAGGATGAAACGGTTGTCTAGTGCTTCTAGGTTTTTCATGGTGGTCTAGTTTCAATTGATTCATGTTCTCAACTCTACAAAATTACTAAAATCTCCACAAAACCCCATTCTCATATATATAAATATTTTTTAATCGTTGAAATCATGAATCAATTGAAGTTAAGATCATAATGGGAAACATGGAAGAATTGGATGGCCGTTTCGTCCCATTGTGAGATTCCTCAGTATATAAGTTTGTTTATATATATTTTATAAGAAAATCAAAAACCATTTAAAGTCTATGTTGATCACAGTACAAATACGAGTAATTCACAGTTTTATCAGAATGTGGGGGTTGTGGATATTGCAGTAATATATTTCTTTTATAGTTGAATTCATAAGTTGACCATTATAGAAAACCTGGACACACTGGATGGTCAAATTGTTCTAGTTTGGGATTATTCAGCAGTATGCATCCATAATCTCTCACGTGAGACTCAAACCCAGGACCTCCGCCTAACCCCATGACCATCGAGCCATAATCCAACGATGTTAATATCTAATTTTAATCAATCTACGAAATCACATGATCATCTTCCATTGTCTCTATGCGACACGTATTAGCCCCGAAGGTTCGAGTCCTGCCTGCGGTACCTTGAATGGGCACTGCTGGTGAGTCCCATAATAGGACGAAAAGGCCATCCAGTGCTTCCAGGTTTTCAGTGTTGGCCTAACGTTGATCCATTCATGATCTCAATTAAAAAAAACTCAATAATCTCTACAACCCCATACTGATGTTTCCTTTAGTCTACAAATATCTATTTTTAATCTACATACAACAAGGTAAGTAAATTGTCTTCTTTCGAATCTATTTTTGCCAAGTGTTATTATTGATAATGAGGTTCATAAAAGATTGGATAATAAGTATAATCATGATGAAGATGATAATGATGACCATTATTATGAAGAACATGAAGATAAAAATGATGTAGATGAAGGCAGAGATAGGTGAGGGTGATCATCCTAATTTAGAGATTTTGTGAATACAAACATTGTTAAGGCTATATAAGCAAAGATGTATAAAGGCTAGCAGTGGAATCCAAGACGTGAGTTTCGTCCTATTTGGGACCCGTCAGCTGGATGTTCCTGCATCTCAGAGTTGATGTTCACTTTGGTAGTCGAATCCAGTACCTTTCGCTTCAAACGCCATCACGTTATCCACTCAGCTACTGAGTCCTTATAGCCACTTGCTTGGAAGAAGTGAATTACTTACTTACTTACTTACTTACACCCATTGAGATATTTATTCTACAGTTTTTGTAAAATATTATTCTCCTTATGGCGTTTGAAGCGAAAGGTATTGGGTTCGAGTCCCATAGTGAACATCAACTCTGAGATGTACGTACATCCAGCTGACAAGTTTCAAATAGGACGAAAAGCGCGTCAAACTGGATTCCACTGCTAGCTACTATCCACCTTTGCTTACAATTATTCTCCTTAGTTATTAAAATGAAGCAAATTGTTTTGTATCTTTTCATTGGTTATGAACATTTGGTAGATACAATGGAGTGTAAGGAGTTGATTTTTCACTTTTGATTATGGTTACTATTAGCTCAGACATGTTTGATTTCTTCAGAATTTTAGATTTTGTTTTCATTATTAGGCTTTAAATTGGTTATTCGATCGTACTATGCAAATATCTGCACCTATCAGTCTAACGTCTAAACTTTTCTGCTAATTCTTTTATTCTTGTCTCTAATATACCTGTTATACTATTTAAGTATATATGATTTCTGTGACTTGCTTCATTTTCCACACGTTTCCAGTTTACAAACTTATCTATACCTGTCACCCCTCATGGAGAAGCATAGGCCACTGACTAACATTCTCTATCGAACTCTGTCCTGGACAGTTGTTTCCAGTTGTTATTCATCACTTTCCATGTCTGCTTCCAATTCCCGAAACAGTGTGATTTTCGGTCTTCTACTTTTCCATTTTCCTTCACGATTCTATGTTGGGGCTTGTCATATGATTCATTTTGATGATCTCTGTAATGCCTGTCCTATCCATTTTCGAAGTCTTCTCCTAATGTCCTCTTCAACTGGAAACTGGTTTATTCTCTCTCACTGTAGGCTGTTGTTGATGGTATCCGTCTAACGGACATTGAGTATCTTGCGTGGACAATCGTTTATGAATACTCATACATTATTGATGATGGTTGTGATAGTTCTCGAAGTTTCAGCTCCATACATTAGAACAGTCCTGACGTTCACATTGATGATTGAAACTTTGACATCAATTGATGGTTAGTTTGAGTTCCATATATCCTTCAATTGTAGAAATGCTGCCCTTACATTGCTGATCCTCACCTTTACGTCTGCATCGGATCCTCCTTGGTCATCAATGATGCTTCCCAGGTACGTGAAAATTGCCACATCTTCCATTGTCCATCAAGTGTGATTAAGTTGGTGTTCTCCGTGTTGTATATGAGGATGTCGCTTTTACCCCTTTGTATTTCGAGAGCTACTGATGCAGAGGTTTCTGCCACACTACTTATCTTGACATGTATTTGTTCGTGTGTATTGGATAGAAGAGCCAGGTAATCAGAAAAGTCGAAATGATCCAGTTGCATGCAAGTTGTCGATTGTATTCTGAGCCTTTCCCTCAGATGTTGAGGTCTTCATAATCCAGTGTGCCACCAGATGAAAGAGAAAGGGTGAGATTAAGCATCCTTGTCTGAATCCCGTACTCATTTGGAATGCGTGTGTCAGCTGTCCTCCATGCGTCACTTCTCATTGTACTCCGTCGTATGAATTCTATATAATGTTTACGATTTTTCTCACACCGTATCGCCGATGAGGTCTCCATAGTGTTCTCCTATCCACTCTGTCAAACGCCTCATCGTAAATGAAGTTGATGTATAGTGACGAACTCTATTCAGTTGACTGTTGGTCGATGGTTCGTGGTGTTAGGATTTGATCTGTTCACGAAATCAAGCTTGTTGGTCGTAATTGAGAGTCTACTGAGTCTTCCATCCAGTTCAGCAACACTCTGTTGAAAACTTTTCCTAGTACTGACAGTAGCGTGATATTCCTGTAGTTTCCACATTTGGTCAGATCCCCTTTCTTTGGTATCTTGATAAAGTATCCTTCTTTCCAGTGTGTCGGTGGCACTTGTTCCTCCTTCCAAATCTTTCTGAATAGAACGTGTAGCATGTTTACAATCACTTCTATGCCTGACTTCAGCGCTTCAGCTGGCATATTGTCAGGTCCTACTGCCTACCCACTCTTGATTTGTGTGATGTTCGTTCTGATACCTTCTATTGTTGGTGGAATGACATCTATAGGAAGGTCTGTGTGTGCTGTTTTGATGTCCGGTGGGTTCAGTGAGGCTGGACTATTCAAGATTTTTTCAAAGTGTTCTACCCACCTGTTCCTTTTTTCTTCAATCTCAGTGATTGAATTGCCTTCTTTGTCCTTCACCGGTCTCTCTGGTTTGGTATACTTGCCTGCTAGTTTCTTCGTTGTGTCGTATATTTGTTTGATATATCCTTCTGTTGCAGGCTTTTCCGCTGTTGTTGCTAGGCCTTCTACATATTTTTGCTTGTTGGCTCTAATTCTCTACTTCACTTTGTTGTATGCTTCTGTGTATTCAGTTTTTGCCTTGACTTTCTCTGTTCTTGTTCGGCTGTTGTTGATTGTGTATTCTTGTTCTTACTTTCTTGAACCTTGTCCAGGGTTTTTATAACAATCCATTCCTTATGATGATGCTTGTTTCAACCCATCACTTTCTGACACGTTGAAGTTAGTGCACCTTTGATGTTTTTCCAGTTGTCCTCCATAGTAGTTTCTTCTGTTCAAGTAGGTATTGTAAGGCTTGGAACCTGTTGTTGAGAGCTATCTTGAATTCGTTGAGTTTGTCACTATCTGGAAGGAAGGCTGTATTGAACCTTTGTAATGCTGTTTCCCCACTTGTCCGGTGTTTTTTCAACTTCGATTTCATCTTGGAAACCACTAGTTAGCGATGATTTGAAACTATGTCAGTTCTTCCTCTGGTTCTCACGTATTCAATTGTCCTCCTGAATTTTCTATTGATGCAATTATGATCGATCTGGTTCTGTGTAGTGTGATCCGGTGAGGCCATGTAGCTTTGTGCATGCGTTTTTGGGGGAATATTGTGTCGTCTATAACCAACTTGTTGAATGCACATAGATTTGCAAATATCTTACTGTTCTCTTTATTTTCTCCTAGTCAGTCCATGTCATCCCATAATATCTTCATATCTGTTGTTGCACATTCGAAATTTAGTGTTTAGATCTCCCATCAGGATGGTAAGGTCCTTTTATGGACACTTATCTATGATCGATTACAGTCTCTCGTAAAACTGTTTTTTTTTTCGTCGTCAATGTTATCATTGGTGGGTGCATAACATCGGATAATATTCATTGTGATTCCCTCCTCTTTTGCTTTGATAGATGGCTTGATGATCCTGGATCCATGAGATTCCCATCATATAAGTATTTTCCCTGCTTCTTCGGACAACATGTTTGGAGTATTTTCCTTTTCGTGACCGGAGTACAACATTTCTCCCATATCTATCCCATTTTTTCGATCTTGGGTCGAATAGGTTTCACTTGTTCCGAGTATCATTAAGTTGTAGGTCATCATTCTCTCAGCTATTTGGTTGATTTACCCAGAGTCCCACATCTTCCGAACATTCCATATACCCATAATAATTGTTGTTCTGGTTGTTAGAAGTGGAATCAACCTGATGACTTCCGAATAATCTCGGCTTTCATCATGATGTATCATAACTCTTCCTTCAATTCTGAGGTGGTCGGATTGATTAAATTATAATGTGTGGTGCTTCTAAGCTTTTAATCAATAGTGTGTAGATTTGGAATTCATTTTACTTCCATGCTATCTTAACGGCCAGTACTTTTCACTATTTCCTTCTTAATACTTCAGTAACAAATATGAAAGACCACTTTTAAAAGTCGCTGTTACAAATATGATAATAGTTGAGGATAGGTTATATAACTTCAAGGTTTTATCTGAAGGATTTACTGAAAAACTGTTACTCTATTTGGAACACCACTAATAATGTTCAATACAAATCGCTTACCATTTCTTTTTAAGAGGAAAAATACGATCCTTGAAGATGGACTGTGTGAGCTAGATAGAGTTAAGAGTAAGTCTAAGATATTTAAACTTCTTGTTATGATGCATGATGTCCGACACCTGATACTGATATGCAATCTGGTACACTCTAACCCTTCTTCAGACATGACTACTTGGGCAAGAGGATAAGAATGGAAGTGAGTTTATTAGGCTAACGAAAAATATACACAAATACTCATTTATATATGTACGCGTTTACTCCTTGGAAAATCAATCAATTTCTTAACAAATGATATGTAACTGTCCTTCAGGTCATTTCTGAATGTCATCAAGTGACTTTCTCGTTTGTGCGCATCTGATTGGATCACTGAATCACCTTTTCAGTTGATAATATACCTCAGCTAGAATAATAGCGAACATTTTGGAAAGTCGTACCTTCCTTTCTCTATAAGGCGCAATTTATTTTTTTCTGCTGATAAATATCAAAGACATGCTACATCTAACTAAGCTATTTCTTGATTATGGCTCTTGGTTAATGAGCGGAATTGCAACCCATAAATACATAAAGTACTACTGATAAGTGTTTATGCAATAAGTGGCATAATTGTCACTGAATTTCCAGCTTAACGAACAACAATTTCAATCGTATTTAGAAGTTAACTACTGAAACTCATATAAGTAGCATATATGTTTTATAAGAATTTAATATGACTTGTGGAAGAAGTATCTAGAGCATTGAGAACCAAATGACCCTGATTTCATTCGTTGTAAAAGTAAATCTTACTATTAAATCAAGGACACAAAGTAAAGATCACAATGTGTCTGGGATCTATATTTCAATCTATGCCTAGTAATCCCTCATCAATAGTAGGATGATAGATTCTTATGGTAAATTTTTATCTGAATACTTGATTAAGAGGAATTCCTCAACTTGAATCATTATGTGAAGGTTAGGTACGAAGATCCTGTGTTTAGTCAACGATTTATGGTTTGCTTTCAAGAAGCCCACTATTTTAGTTCAAAAATTCATACTGATGATATCTATCCACCAATCCAGTTTTATGATAAACATCGGGGGGTGTTCATTATTGTTTTCTGGTAATATTGAGTTGTCTGAGTTGAATGGTTTCATCAAGAAATTTTCTGTCCTTCTATACAATGTCATCAGAGTGTACCCTAAGTTGAAATCGAATTTTGTATTATTCCACACGCATTACGTCAATCCATTATGGTGATCTGTTTTATAACTAGTTTTCTTAACAGATTTTAGAATCTTCATGTACACTTGTAAACTTTTGTTTAGTCGACCTCTAACACCATGACTTTTTAGCATGAATTTTTATTTATCTATTTAAACACATACATATTGATACAAAGGGGCACTAGATACATATGCGCCACACAAATCTCATTTGATTTGTGTGAGGGCTGTGATGCTGCCCGGGTGCCCAAACTAAAGCAGGTGTTTTTCTTTGGGGGCCACACCCGGAACCTTTGACCTAAAGGTCTGATCCATAAGGCAGTAGAGCATAGTGAGGAGATGCAGTCCCATGGTAGCCGGTGACCAACGATTGATTCATACTTCATTTATTCCTTCAGGATACTGGAGCACATATGCACCATTGGTTTAGAGTCAGGGTTTTCCAACTCCCCTAGGTGAACTTTCCGTGTCCATCAACCCGGTTAAAGCTACGAACATTCGCTTTTCGTCCTATCGATTTCGTAAACAACAGTAATGCCACGAGAATTCAGTGAGTAGGACTTCCCTGGCAGAAGCATCAATTGGTAAAATGGATCTATGTCGATGTGTTTTTCTATCGCAAATCTTCCTAAATGCCATCTATCTAGAAATACTATGGGATTCTTGCAATATCCTTCATTTAGAATTCTGAAACTTTCTCATTGGAATTCGTGTCTATAGTTGTCGCCGATGAGATACATTGTCTCTTCATAACTATTCTGTATTTGTATATAAGTAGATCAACAGAGAAAATGGAATGAGGTTTTAATGTTGATCAATAAGCAAGAATGACTCTAAATGGTTTCATAATCTTTTCAATTCTTTCTACGATATTTCACAAAATTTGATTTCCGGTTAGCGTTTTTTAGCGAGTTAGTTTTCTAAGGGATGGGGTCGCTAACACCATGCCCAACCCTCCTCCTTTATTCGGGCTTGGGACCGGCAGTAGTCCCCGGAGGAGCTACAGGCAGAGTTATAACTTACTATTTTATCTGATAAAGTTTATTTCTTTAGTACATATGTTTCCAACATTGCAGTTCTTGTTCTAATTATGTATGATAGATAATTACGTGTGTTTGAATTGATGTTTGATGATATTATTTATAATTATGATGAAAAATGCACAAATCAGTTATAATGCTCAAAGAATAAAACATTGAAATTATCTATTTGTACAGTAAGATCTTTATCGCAATTTTAAGTTATATTACTAACAATAAAGAAAAGTAGTTTTGTGGCCATTTAGTCGTATTATGGGACTCCTCAGGAGTGTGCATCCACGATCCCGCACTCGCGAGATCCCAACCCAGGACCTACCAGTCTCGCGTCAGAGCACTTAACCGATGCGCACTACTGAGGAATCCCACAATAGGACGAAACGGTCGTCCAGTGCTTCCAGGTTTTCCTTGGTGGTCTAGCTTCAATTGACTCATGCCTTCAACTATAATAAAAAAAAGTAACGAATTTCATCTGTAAAAGGAAGTTTTTGACATGTATAAGTAATTTATATGTAATATTCATTATGGATTGAAGCACCAGTGAAAGCACGAAGTTATTATGTAACTGTTTCACCAAATGAATGCCAATGTGAACTCTCAGGAATGAATTCATAATCGTTCGGTCTCATAGTGAACACTTTAACTTGTTAGATCTCTAATTTGATACACAACTTTCTAGATTTCTAATTTCAATCAATTGGAGATATAATTCAATAAATATTCAGTATCATCAGTGGCAACCATTCAATCTACATCAAATGACATAAACTTATGATATAGAATAAAATTCAGCAGTATTATATGTTCTATTTTGTATGTTTTCTAATATTGTTAAGTTAAACATTGATACAGTTGGATGTCGACTCAATGGTCTGAAGGTCAAGAGTTCTCACAAGAAACCGAAGGTCCTGGGTTCAAATCCTACATGAGAGATTTTGGTTACATACTACTGAGCAGTTTCATACTAAGACGAAACAGTCATTCAGTACTCAGTTCGTCTAGAGGTTAAACGTTCTCACAAGAAACCAAAGGTTCTGGATTCAAGTCTCACATGAGGAATTGTGTTTACATACTACTGAGGAATCTCATACTAGGACGAAACAGTCATTCACTACTCAGTTCGTCTAGAGGTTAAACGTTCTCACAAGAAACCAAAGGTTCTGGATTCAAGTCTCACATGAGGGATTATGATTACGTAGTGCTAAGGAGTCTTATACTAGGACGAAACAACCATTCAGTGCTCCCAGTGTTTTCATGAATTCAACTGTTGTATTACTTAAATTCTCCACAATGGGAAGATATAAGCAAAACAATATCACATGAATTGAAATGTGTGCTATTTAAATTGTTAGTCAAATGTTTCATTGGTTAATCTAGAAATAATCACATCAATAAACAAACTTTAATTAATATTCAATTATTGAAATACTTAGAAGGAATTTTTGTGGAGATTTAGTAATTACATAATTGAAAACATGAGTCAATTGTAGCTAGACCACCAAGAAAAACCTGGAAGCATTGATCAGTCAAGTGATCTGACGCGAGACTGTTAGGTCCTAGGTTTGAATCTCGCGAGGCGAGGTTGTGGATGTGCACTGTTCAAGAGTTCCACAATAGGACGAAACGATCGTCCAGTACTACCAGTCTGTCTTTAATTGACTCATGAATTCAACTATTTTTACAATTTATAATAGATCTATCTTTATTGAAATGATAAAGACCCCCCCCTAAAAAAGTCACATCCGGTGTTTAATCATTTTAAACAATTAAAAATAACTTAATTATTGTTTGTAATTATATTCTGATTATTCTGATGATGATTATGATTATACTACTATCAAAATGTCCTGATATTCATTTGAAGATCTTAGTTCCGATAATTAACTAACTGATTAATTGAATATTGAACAAAACTCGTTAATGTATTTAAACAACACTTGTTTATTACTATTATTATTATTACTACTATTAATAGTAATAGTAATGATAATAAATATTGTTTGGCTATGATGAGTATAAAAGGGGATTAAATAAATAAATATTTATATTTAGAATTTTCAATATTTGAGAAACAAAAGAGCAACTTGATATTTGACTAAAGATGAAATACAACTGCTTACAGAATACTTCACTACTGGCAGTCATAATGATGATGATGTTAATGATCAATGTTAATTATTCACGTAAGTTTATAACATTGATGATGATTTATATGTATGCAAAAAAGGTTTGAAGATGATCCATCAGTGTGCTTAGTACCTGTGTGGTTGAGTCACAGGATTAAGTTGTACTGTTCAGATTGTAGCGTTGAATCCTATCTAGTGTTTGGTTCTCTTGTGAGGTGGGATTGAACTGTACTGCTCGGGTTAAGCCTGAGGGCGGTGTCTAGTTCTCCTGTGGGGCAGGATCAAGCTATACTGCTCGGGTTAAGCATGAAGATGGTGTCTAGTTCTCCTGTGGGGCAGGATCGAGCTATACTGCTCAGGGTTAAGCCTAAGGGCAGTGTCTGGTTTTTCTGTTAAACAGGATTGAGCCGTACTGTATAGGTTATCACGTGTAAGTCTGGTTGGTGTCTCGTTCTCCTGAAAACCAATACAAAATTACCCTTGCCCATAAGGGTATATTATATATAACTATAAATGATTTAAGAAACAATTAGCTATTTAATATACTGATCATATTTTCATATTTCTTCTAAGTGATGATAGGTTGTTATGCAAACTATATAAATTCTTCATGAAGTAAAGCTAATGAAATAAGTGAGTTAATGTTCATTTCGGCACTCTGAAATGTAGGTATATCCAACTAACAAGTTCTAAAGTAGGATGAAACGCTAGTCTGGAATCTCACTGTTAGCCATCATTCATCTTTTTGACTGACTGAAGGCAATATTCAGGCCATCCGCATAGGAGGATACATATATGCCAACAAGAGACTGATCAATCGTAATCCTAAACATTATTGGGAAGATATAAGCAAAACAATATCATATGAATTGAAATTTCTACTGTTTAAATTGTTAGTCAAATGTTTCATTGGTTAATCTAGAAATAATCACATCAATAAACAAACTTTAATTAATATTCAATTATTGAAATACTTAGAAGGAATTTTTGTGGAGATTTAGTAATTACATAATTGAAAACATGAGTCAATTGAAGCTAGACCCACCATGGAAAACATGAAAGCACTGGGCGACTGTTTCGTCCTATTGTGTGACTCTTCAGCAGTGCGTATCGGTTAAGTGCTCTGGTGCGAGATTAGTGCCATGAATTAGTCGATTTCATCTGGGAGTACTGTTACCCCTAGTGGAGGAGCGTCATTCAGGAGTCGAAAGGTTCAAAAGATAGATTTACTGACTGTAAAATAAACATGCCAGTTTCCTTAATATTTCAGATAAAAGTCAAAGATGAGTAGTCAGTTACAAACTTAGTCCAAAGCCTTCATTCACATGACATCTCTCCCTATACGTTCCAGGTAATGTCGAGTTTCTAGGTAATATTGATTTCAAAACAATAGTTTAGCTCATATGAAACTAGTCAATTATTTGGAGACTGTTAGATTATAAATTAGGTAGGTAAACTGTAAGTTTCAAGTGTTATAGATCAGTAAAGGGTAGCTTTGCTACTAAATAAACTTATAGATCTTACTTACTTACTTACTTTCGTTTGTTACTCCCAATGCAGCATAGGCCGCCAACCAGCATTCTCCAACCCACTCTGTCCTGTACCTTCCTTTCTAGTTCTATCCAGTTTTTGTTTATTCTTCTTATGTCTGTCTTCAGACAAACTTACAGATCTCTATCATCTTATTGATAGGATTTAAATATCGATTCGCGCTACTTAAATACTCATGTCATTGAATAATATGATTTATGATTCTGTAAAATCTTTACCGTCATGTCATGATATTTGAACAGGATCCTTGATAGAAGTTTAGGAAGTATCCAGATGGTAAGCAATACAGACAAACAGTCAAGTACAGTAGATTATTTCCCACTTATCTAATTTATACCCAATTTATAGCAAAGTTTGGTTGCACATTTGTCAGAAGGGACTACATAACACTGACATTGGCTAATATTAAGTACACAATCATTTTTGTCTTAAAGAAAAACTATATATGGAGCAGCTTATTGATAATGTTTCTAACTGTGAAGATAGGACATATGGGTTAAGAGCATCCTTAGGAGTAGGAACAATAAAGGGGCGGACTTACATGTATATAGGAAACAATTCTCTTTGAACCTAGCACACAACAATACTGTCATGCACTGTCCCATCGCCCTTGGCACAGCAGGCAACTCGAAAGTCACGAGAACACCAACAGGGCATACGACAGGCTAGGTAGGCTAGGTATCCTTAGGAGTATTAAGTAATTTCTAATAACTACCAACTTGTACAAGACCTAGATAAAGAGGTTTATGCAAGTTACCTTAATACAAATCAACATTATTATCATATTGTTAATTCTAAACTATTGACCATTATAAATTCATTTAGTACTGTTTGTTTGAATGTTCCCATTGATGTTTAGGACTGCAACTGGTCAGTCTCTAATTGGCATATGTGCCTCAATATAGCCTAAATTCACAAGCATTGTAAGCAAAGATGAATGACCGAGTGGATAACGTGATGGCATTTGAAGTGAAAGGTACTGTGTTCGAGTTCCACAGTGAATATCAACTCTGAGATGCAGATACATCCATCTGACGAGTCCCAAATAAGACGAAACGCGCGTCAAACTGGATTCCATTGCTAACCACTATCCATCTTTGCTTATATTGACCATTATATTTATGTGAGAACAATATTAAGAATAGTAAAACAGGTTCATTAAAAAGAAATATATTAAAGTTGTACCGTTCATTTCTATTTGTTTACTTGATTCAATGTAAAATAGATGCAATTCATGCAAACCATTATGACGATAATGATCTAGTAACTGATTCACTTGATGATAACGAATACGAGGAGGAAGATGGAGCTGGTGATTATGATGAGAATGAAGATACCTATGAAAATGAAGGAGTATTAAATGATCCACAATTCTATAGAAGAGGACATTATAACGAATAAGGTAGGTAGAAGAAGATAAATGTTATTAGGTACATATTTTTTTTGTTTTATTAATGAAATAATCTATCATTGGAAATATTATAAGGGGTGAACTAACTATAACTTATGGCGTTTAAAGCGAAAGGTACTGGGTTTGAGTCCCAGAGTGAACATCAATTATGAGATGCAGATAAATCCAGCTGGTGAGTCTCAAATAGGACGAAATGGGCGTCAAACTCAATTCCACTGCTAGCCAATATCCATCTTTGCTTACAATTATAGTTTATGGTTTCTAAATCTCGTATAGTATTAATGCTACTTTGTATACATTTTAATGGTTCCCTAAGTAATTTAAATCTTTAACTAAAACTAAAATATAATTATGTATTTATTATACTCCAAGAGTGACTGAAGTTCAATAAAATGTACTTACTTACGCCTCTTACCCCTCGTGGAGGTGCATAGGCCGCTCACCAGCATTCTCTATCAAACTCTATCCTGCGCAGTCCTTCCAAGTTCTTTCTATCCTTTTCATATCTGTTTCTATTTCCCGATGTAATGTGTTCTTTGGCCTTCCACTTTTCTGCTTCCCTTCCGGATTCTAAGTTAGGGCTTGCCTCGTGATGAAGTTTGGTGATGTCCTTAATGTATGTCCGATCTGCTTCGAACATTTTTTCCTAATTTCCTCTTCATCTGGAGGCTGGTTTGTCCTCTCCCATAAAACGCTGTTGCTGATAGTGTCCGACCAGTGAATGCTGAGTATTTTGCGTAAACAACTGTTTATAAATACTTGTACCTTCTTGATGATGGATGTAGTAGTTCTCCACGTTTTAACCCCCTATTGCATGACTGCATTGACGTTCGTATTGAAGATTCTCACTTTAATGTTGGCTGACAGTTGTTTTGAGTTCCATATGTTCTTCAATTGTGGAAATGCTGCCCTTGCTTTGCCAATCCTCGCCTTTACATTTGCATTCGATCCTCCTTGTTCATCAACGATGCTTTCCAGGTACGTGAATGTTTCCATCTCTTCCAGAGTTTCGCCATGAAGTTTGATTGAGTTGGTGTTCTCCGTGTTGCATTTGAGAATCTTGCTTTTTCCTTTGTGTATGTCGAGGCCTGTTGATGCAGAGGCTGCTGTTACATTTGCTTTCTTCATCTGAATTTGTTCGTGTGTATGAGAGAGGAGGGCTAGGTTATCTGCGAAGTCCAAATCATCTAATTGATTCTGAGATATCAATTGTATTCCGTGTTTCCCTCAGATGTCGAAGTTTTCGATGAAATATACAGAGTTCTATTCTGTATTCTATAACAGGGAAGTTAAATCAGGTTGTAATTGAGAAAATAACTACCAGTGGCATTGGATGCTATAGTTTTGGTACTATAAAACTAAAAGTAACTCACTCACCACTTTCAGGATTCAATCTCTGGTAGTTTTTTGCGGCAATATTCCAGAGGAATCACGAAATAGAAAGATATTATCATTTGTTTCTCATTCATTTTCAAAAGTATCTTAGTTGATATCAATTCTCAAAAACAGAAACAATAAATACTCAGAAATCATGTTATATATCGGGGTAATTTTGAGTATTAAACATAAATTTATAATTTTATTATCAATTAAATCTAGACCGTTGCTGATACCTTGACGTGGTGATCGAGCTTGCCCGTCATAATGAACCAATTGAGACATACTGGCTGGAACAATAGTTCCTCAAGTTCGTACCATGCTAGACAGGTCGATTGAAGAGCTGTAAGACTTAACACAGCAAATCTAAGTTCCGAGGGCAAAGTCGTACTGATGACTGTACAGAGGTGTAACGGCAGTAAGTTGTTTTCTTCAGATAACCAGCATAACAGCGATGCTTCCTTCTTACAAGGAGGGGTGGGGTTAGAAAAGATCGACCCTAAAAATGCAGACCTCAACTTATCCCACGGATTTCCGTCTCTGGAGGTAAGGTCCCAACAAGTACGGAGCTAACACAAAAATTACCGACATTAAAATCGTATGTGACCGACCTGAATCAGTTGTCCTTTGAGCACAGCGATCACGCTCACATGTCACTAAGACCACTTCTAATCCAATTTCCTTTTCAGACATGTTACGAAGATCCCTTCCATAGTGTGAGCAACTGGGAAGTGATAACCACCCTCACACCTATAACACTACTCAAGATCACTGACTGGTTGAGATCAGTTCACATGACCTAGGGAAAAAGACAAGCTGAATCTATTTAGAATTCCCATCGTACATTATAGGGTGCTTTAAATGAATTATGTCATAGGTGTATTCTATAATAATATAACTGTTATCATTTATTTTAAAGAAAGTTTAATAATTGAATAGTATTTTCATTTTAGGTTTTTATATTTGGCACGACTGGTTACCAACCATTCAGGATTGTATCTTTTAAAATGTAACAAATAACAGTTTGATATCTTACAGTGAATAAATATGTAATAGTGTAATAAATTAATTTGCATTGCTTTTCTTTTTGCTATTCCCATATATCATATACGAACAACTATCGAATTATAAGCAGAGATGGATAATGGCTAACAGTGGAATCCAGTTTGACGCGCGTCTCGTCCTATTTAGGACTGGTCAGCTGGATGTACTTGCATCTCAGAGTTGATGTTCACTCTGGGACTCGAACCCAGTATCGTTCGCTTCAAACACCATCATCAACTTTGAGATGCAGGTACATCCAGATGACGAGTCCCAAATAGGAAGAATCGTTCATGAAACTGAATTCTACTGCTAGCCACTATCCATCTTTACTTACAATGCTGGTGAATCAAGGCTATATCTAGGCAATACGCACAGTATACACATTTGCCAATAAGTGACTGACCAGCTGCAATCTTAAACATGAATGGGAAGATTCTAGCAAGTAATACTAAGTGAATTTAAAACCATCGAATTAGTACAGATTTTTATTTAATTAGGTTTGAATTACAGTGTTTTTGTAAGAGTGAAAGTAATACTACGGTATGTGCTGCTGACGTCGACAGTTATAAGTAGTATGTATTATCAATCGAAAATGAAGTGTATGACGACAGAAGATTAAAAAGATCAAAGAAAAGAGAGTGAGAACAAAGAATGATTGATGTGGAAACTAAAAAACAAACAATGAAGTCTAAGATGATTGACTGACATATGCAAATAAAACAGTCAAGTTAGAGACAATTGATTGACATTTTACAAATTAGGTATTTACTTTATGGTTCTAAGATTTTATCAAGATGTTCTGTAATGTTGTGTCCAATTACATTCACTTGTCCTCAGTTATGTTCTCGTTCACTACAATACTACAAACAATAATTGACTGATCAGACTGAAGTAGATGAAGGGGGACTTTGAACTTGCTACATAGTGCCTATAAGCAGAGTAATTTAACCACTACACCACTGTTTCACCTTTATTTCTATGGAAAATAAAATGAAGGTATTATATCTAAAGCTTTGGTTCTTTACTATGCCGCGTACTACTAGACTACTTGAACGACTGAACCCGCGACTTCGCAAAAGAGAAGACAGAAGACTAGTAAGTAGGAACTTTATTCCCCAAAACAGTGTCAGAAATCTCATGGATTTATAGTTATTGGCTGAAAGTAAATCATCATTTCGGTCAACCAATAGGCACATAGGGGGTCATTCTTATCCATTGAATGGGGAAGCTACACGTCAACATTCTAGAATATTCCCCTAGCCGTAATTGAATGGAATGTCTTCGGCTCTTCCTGGGCTTCTTGGAGGCTTCCTAGAGTTTACCAACGAGCCATCCTTACAGAAGGAATACGAAATGAACGGAAGTTTAACAATAGAAAAAGATTAAACCACCCTACTCACATTAGGAATAATAATTTTGATAGTTGAGATCATGAATCAATTAAAGCTAGACCAATCTGGGAGAACTGGACGACCGTTTTGTCGTATTATGAGACTCCTGAGCAGTGAGCATCCACGATCCCGCTTTACAGTGCTTTCAGGTTTTTCATTGTGGTCTAGCTTCAATTGATTCATGATCTCAACTAACAAAATTACAATAATATCCACAAATTCCCTTCTGATAATAATCAACATATGCTCACTAGTGACTGGCAGCATGAGGTATTTCCTCGAGTTCTAATGAGAAGCAGTGACCACTGGAGTTCAACCAGGTCTGTTGTGAGATAGCAACTCATTGAAGACATTTGTGGATGTGTCCCTCAATTTCGTGGATTGGTTGAAGTTAGACATTAACACCGTTGGATGCCGGCTCAGTGGTCTAGTGGGTAAGCGTTCGCGCGCGAAACTGAAAGGTCCTGGGTTCCAATCTCTGTATAAATCATAATGGATCATACTATTGTTTACATGTTGAAAGAGAATATACAAAATGAAATGAATTCATAGATGATAATAAGAGGATGAATCTTTCTACTTTACTCTTATAGAAAATAGCTTGTGAATGATAATAATAAGCTGAAGCTTAACTGTTAAAACTTTCCTATGAAACAATTCAAGGAAATTAGACATTATTCGTTTAAAATATCAAATCTATATAAATAATGAATTCACTTAGTATTGTTTGGTTGAATCTTCCCATTGATGTTTAAGACTGCAACTGGTCAGTTTCATACTGGTATATGTGCATATTGTGAGCACTGCCTCGATACAGCCTTGATTCCCAAGATGGTAAGCGAAGATAGATAGTGGCTAACAGTGGAATCCAGTTTGACGCGCGTCTCGTCCTATTTAGGACTGGTCAGTTGGATGTAGCTGCATCTCGGAATTGATGTTCACTGTGGGACTGCAACCCAGTACCGTTCGCCTCAAACGCCATCACGTTATCCACTCGACCAATGAGTCCTCATAGTCACTTGCTTGTGCAATGGGGTGAAGTTTTAAATTCACTTAGTATTGTTGGTTTGAATGTTCCCGTTGATGTTTAGGACTGCAACTGATTAGTCTCTTATTGGCATATGTGCATATTGTGAGTATTGCCTCAATATAGCCTTGATTCACAGGCATTGTAAGCAAAGATGGGTAGTGGATAGGATGAAACGTGCGTCCTGGATTCCACTGCTAGCCACTATCCATCTTTGCTTATATAAATAATACTTCTTAGAAAAAGAATTTTACATGTTGAAGTAATCGTTTTCAATTGATGTGACTTTTTTATTTTTAAGAAAATCAAATAATTACATAACATAGTCTACACAACAGATATAGTGTATTCAAATGAATAAAGAATAAAGAATATTATTGTTAAGGATGTTAGATCAGATGGTGGTTGGAGGTGGTCAACAGGAAACCCTGGACTCGGGTTTCGTGCTACTTGGCACTGGTCAGCAATGTGTACCTGTAATCTTGATTGAACTGATGCTCCCTGACCGATTCCATCTGGTGTCACTGAACTTCACAGTTAGAAACGTTACAACTGAGCTATTCGGGCTGCGACCGACCTCCTGTAGGACTGAGATGTATTCACAATTAATTGATCACTGGGTGGTGATCAGTGTCATGAGTGTCAAGTCCTTCTTAGTGCTGATCAAATGCTATCGATCAAATTGGAATGTGGCCACTAGTCTTGGTGGCTCGATAGTACGTGCACTATGTTGAGATAAGATGGTGGTTGGAGGTGGTCAACAGGAAACCCTGTATGTTATATCCCTAGAAATCACTTGGTAAATGACTTATTTTTGTAATTTTATTTTGAAAATTCGAATTTCTTTGTTTTCATACCGAAAGTGGTCTTTTCAATGCAATGTTGTATTTCTCACATTGGAAAATCTTAAACGCTATTGGTCCGCTGTATCTGTTAGTATGCTATTTTATAACGCTTCCCAAGGACAATTTTACGCTGCATATATACGTTTGATTGGTACCTGTTGTGATTGCTTGTGCTTTTGACTGCTTATGGAATATATCTTACCCACTTCCAACTTGAACTTCTAACTCTAGTTAGTGAGTATGGGATGTGCCAGAATAGATAGCTTATCGGTCTTTGATCACAAGTCTTTGTTCTGTTCACAGACTTGTTGAATGTGTAGTCACTTCAAGCATTATAATTCTTAATTATGTTTGGTGACATTCATTGATAAAAATTGATTAGCTATAAACAACATCGATCTCGAACATTGAAAAATGTCTGACTATCTGACACGTTTTTATCAGTATGGAGTTGTGGAGATTGTTAAGTTTTGATTGAGATCATGAATCAGCCAATGTTAGACGGTTATATCAAACCTGGAAGTACTTAACGGCCGGTTTGTCCTAATATGGTAGTCCTCGTTAACAGTGTACTTCTACGATCCCTCACGCGAGTTTTGAAACCAGGACCTTCTCTCTTGCTCCAGAACGTTTAACCTCTAGTATTTGTTTATGGGATCAAGAAATATGGTACTTCTGAATATGGCACATTCACGACAAACCATATTATTAGTAAAACAAAAGCATATAAATCCGGATGACCGAGAGTTTATGTTTGTGTAGTGCCTAGTACAATATCAAGCTAGAGTGGGTTTGTCTAGCTTCCGGACAGACAAATTAATTCCTTTCTCTTGATTTGGGTTTTGACCTTGTTAATTATGCGCTAATTAACCTTGACTATTTTTATGTAAGCATATATGTGTGAATTGCTTGCCCTACTCATCACATGTCTGTATTTTATTTTCGTCACATGTTATCAAAACAAATTGGTTCATTTACGTTCCCCGATCCACTTCGCTTCCTTGCTTCTCACTATGAATGTCTGTCCAGATCAACAATTTTACGAAATATACTTTATCAAACTTCATTCTCGTATTTGGATTCTTTTATTCCGTAATTCGGGACGATAATTATATACAAGGGTTGGTGGTATGTATATTCCGATAATAAGCATCATACAATCGAACACGAGTTAGATAGAGGGCCACCAAATTCATATTTACATACGTATTGAAAATAATTTACGAAGAAAAGTTTCAATATCCCTAAAAAGTTAAAAAAAATAAGGTGCTTAATTGACTGCCTGAGTAGTAATGACGTTTACCAGTCTTTGGAAATTATTAACAAACAAAAAATATTCAGCTTCTTGGAGCTCCACCAAAGCGATAGTGACTAAAACATTCGACTCGGAAATTTTTCCATGTAAGCAAGATATTTATTATCCCCAACTTAATTTTGACAAACGATTCTCCATAATATATTGGTGATTGTTGCGTACGATGAGTCGGTATAGACAACGATGTGATTTCCACCTAAGACCTTATAAATCAAGCAGTTACATCATGACAAATGTACAATTCTAGGATAAGATCTATTATTAGAGTAGTACTAATAAAGAAGTAGACCATTATTCCACAACTCTCCAGCCCTTACAAAGAACGATGTGAAGACGAAATCCACAATATAAAATAGGGAAATACATAAGAATCGATCCAACTTCTCTATGGGTATCCCAACAACGGTGAACAGATCCTCTCCGCTGATATCATATAACTTAACGTCATCACTTCTAGGTAGCAAAACTGGTGGTAGGCTTAAAAACACATAATCTCTCCTGATGCTCATAGCACGTGTAAAAGATCTAAATCCACCACTCACGCGGATAATGTGAAGCTTTCTAAACACACTAATCAGTCTGCATCATACTTTGATCTTCCTACAGCTACACTAGATGTGCACCATGTACTTGGGCATGACCTGTCACTACCTTGCATCTCGCTTGTAGATATAAATAAGAGTAATCACATACCGCCTAGCCGACATCATTTGCTAGCGCACTCATCACACATTGTGAGTGGTATTTAGACAGTGCGGTTGACCCCATACACACAATAAATACACAATCGGTCATCCTGTGTAGCGGCTAGCAGGGTGCACATAAGCCCACCTACAGTAGCCAGCCTAATAATGTAGATCTCGACTACTCACACAAGCATATACCTTATCCCCCAACTAAGTACGCACAAGATGACCACCCGGTAGACACTTGCAACAAATGTGTATGCAACCAAATAGACCATAATAATGTTCATATAAACTCTAATAATCTCACCAGTGATAGTTCTAAAAGCAGTCAAATAAAATCTAGCCTCACCCAAACTATTCAAGACCTATTACCGTATAAATACCTAATCAGTGTTCCGGAAAATCCTGATCTCGAAGTTACAAAAAACACTGAAAAAATAATTGAACACATATCAGCTGAAGTGCTGAAAAGACTTCAGTTTATGCACAATGTCATTGCGTATAATGTACCTGATAGTACGAATCTAAAGCTTGCTAAAAATACTCTACTACAAGAATGTGGACTGTCACAATCTTGGTGTGTAGCAAGAAGATTACGTAAAACACAGACTAAAGCCTCTTGTCCCATTCTATTTCATTTTGGTAGTATCATTGAAGCCAATCACCTTCTTAAAAGTCAGTCTTTACTGAGGCGCATTCCAACCTTTAAGAAAGTTAGAATCACCCATGACAAGACTGACATCCAACGTCGAAACTCCAATGAAGTGCAAAACAATCAACCCAGCCTACGTGGTAGCGGCAGTTACAACGTTGGCCATAGCGCTATCTCTAAAAAACCATACCGCACCCCTCCCAAAAACGGAGGCAGGTCGCATACTGCTACTAGTCCCAAGAACAAGACTAAACACCAGGCAGCTGTAACAATTCACCCTAAGCCCAAAAACTCAACTACATCAAAATGCCCACCCACCTATGCCTCTGCAGTTTCTAAGCACTGTTCTTGTGGCTCCGACAAAAAGCCGAAACCCAACCCTCACACCAATCGCTCTAACAGCTATAACCGCCCAAACACTGTAATGCGAAATATTACTAAATTCTTTCTGAACACCCATAAGTACTCCAGCAATCTCAATACACAACATGCACCTACTTATAGTAGTCGAATGCACTACAACAAGTATAGTGAACTGACAGTACTCCCTTATCCTAACGTGAGATTACGCCCGGGAAAAACCACACTTACACATGATGCCAATAAGCCATATAGCTTGAAATATGCAAGTTACATGAATCAGCATAGCCCACACAACAGGAACACCACCCCCGGCAACAATGTCAGACAACATTTATTTGAAACATACGACTCCCCTAACTACCCGTAATAGGAGTAGAACACCCCACTGCACACAAGGCAACCATAATGTTGGCCTGCTTGGGGACCCACCTATTGATTATAAATACTACCAGAACCAAACCACCCTTTATAACTCTCTGATCTCCCCTAATTTGGCACACACACCACCTCATCCTTTTTTATCTCTCTCCCCCTCAACAGTATTGCTATGGGGTCTCCAAATGTTGAGGGCGACAATTCCACTATTCTGAGACCACCTTCTATATACTCCGACCTGATGGGCAGTGACACATCTTTCTCATCGTCGATAACTGTCTCTTGTCTTAAAAGCTCCTTGACGGAAGCTGATCACTCCCCAAATACACCGCCTATCCATTTAACTTATCCGCTTCTACCCAACACTCGTGAACATACTTCTTTCGCCAAACTAACCTCCGACCACCTTTCTCCCGTTAACTATGCTGGTAATAAACTAAACAAACAAGAACGTAGAGCCAATACTCCCACATTTTCCTCTTCTCATAGTAAAAGCGACAAACCACAGGGTTTACAGCACACCATTTTATTAGACAAACACTCATCCTTCCTGACACTAATGTTAATTAATGCGCGATCTATTCAGAATAAGATGACTCAACTACGCTCCCTTTTGATGTATATATCGAGCTTCGAATACCACCAGTCTGACTGACACCATTATAAGTGAGTCATTTGCTAAGGCTGCCTCGCTTGACTTCGCCTACGAAATTGTCTGTGGTGATTTCAACTTTCCAACCATCAACTGGAAGACACATTCTGGCCCACCGTGCTACGAAGGAATACTAACGTCCTTAGACATACACAGTTGGCAGCAACATGTTAACCTGCCTACCCGAAATCACAACATTCTTGACTTGATATTCTGTCACAATGTCACAACAACATCAATGGTGGTTAACGAGAAGTTCCATATCAGCGATCATAAAATAGTCTTCTGCACCCTTCCGATTCTTGTCAAGCGCAAAAAATTAAAGACATTAAATACGTGTTTCCAATATAGAGACTATGCAAACGCCGACTGGAGTAACTTTCGGTTTCTTATGAAGCATTCTGACTGGAACACTTTTTTCACCAGTGATAACCTTTTAGAAACACTGGAAATATTCAATACTACCACCAAATCTGCACTAGACACTACCATCCCTTCTAAAATTGCTTTCAAAACAATTGCTCCCTACATCAACCAAAAGGCTAAGTCTAAGGTACGAAAACTAGGAAAGACGTACTTTATATCAGAAGACTTTAGTGCCCTGCACCAGGTATACTTTGTACTTGAAGGAGTGCAAAGTCATTACAACAAAAATAAACAGACAAAAGAACATACTGCGCTCACAGCTGCATCTAAAGTCCAAATCTTATGTCGGCTCTCTGCAAAACGCATGAGAAAGAACGAAGATTGTTATGATTTGACCTAGGCTATAGCCAATTGTTATGACTTGATCAAGGTCGTCGCTGATTCGTTATGACCTTACGAATTTAACAAGGACGTAATTCTCGTAAATGATCCACCAATAGAATACGCCTTCTACGACCTTCACACTGTGACAATGACGTTCGATTAATATGAGTAATCTAGCGTCCTTATTGGTCCTTATCCGCCTACCCGTCCACTTGAGTCCAGAACACCAATAGCAGCTGCTGTAATGCGAATCGTGTATTTCAAGCATACTTTATCTATATACCAGACAGGCAGACCACACCACACCATAAAATAGAAAATAATATTTGTACAAAACCAGGCCAAATGAAGCTGTAAGCGTGGGAGACAATAATCAATAAAACGGAGTATAACATAGGGACAGTAAATCATATAGTAATAATCAATAGGTCAAAATGAAGCTAGTAATAAGATGAATATAGATATAGATAATCCAGTTACTGAATAGTTATACCATAGGAATATAAATAGATTAATAGTCTAATAAGAGGTCCCGTAAGTTATCAGTACTTACTTTTTCCTAGTATATAACAAAGATCACAACATTCACTCTTTACTGCACGATGGCGTGACGTACTATGACCAGACCGTCATATGCGAACTGCTAAGTGAATGGTTTTCACAAAACGGGAATACATCTAATGCCCCGGATGTCAACATAAAATGCATAAGCAAAAGCTATATTAGCACCATAAACTTTGACATTAGGAGTATACATACCGCCATCAAAACCCTTTAGCCGAATGCGAGCTCTGGTGTCGATGATATACCATCAATTCTCTATAAAATGTCGGGGCCGGATATACATACGTCATTGCTCAAAATATACACACTATCATTAGAGGCGGGTACATATCCTGAAGCCTGGAAGGTAACGTATGTTCTTCCCAAACACAAATCAGGACCGAGAAACCTGGTCGGAAAGTACAGACCTATAACTATCACCCCAGTTATTTTGCAACTCCGCCTGTAGCTCTTCTAGAGTTACTGCCGGTCCCAAGCCCGGGTAAAGGAGGAGGGTTGGGCATGGGGTTAGCGACCCCATCCCGTAGAAAAGCTAAGTCGCTAAAAAAACGCTAACCAGAAAAAATAATCCAAACCATTTAAACTCTGCCCTGGGAGTTGAAGGAATAATGACGTCTCATGATGAAAGGCGAAATTCTTCGGAAGTCACGAGACCGATGCACCTTCTAACAACCAGAGCAACACTCTTTATAGGTACATGGAACGTCCGGACAATGTGGGAAACAGGAAAGACCAGCCAAATAGCAATGGAAATGAGGAGATACAACTTGGCAGTACTCGGAATCAGCGAAACCCATTGGACACAAACTGGACAACAAAGGCTAGGTACAGGAGAGATGCTGCTGTACTCCGGTCACGAAGGGGAAAATGCGCCACACACTCAGGGAGTTGCTCTAATGCTGTCCAGAGAAGCACGAAATGCACTTGTGGGATGGGAATCTCATGGACCCAGGATAATCAAAGCATCATTCAGAACAAAGAAGCAAGGGATCACAATGAATGTTATGCACCCACCAATGATAGCAACGACGATGATAAAGATCAGTTCTATGAAAGGCTGCAATCAATTATAGAGAAGTGCTCACGAAAGGACCTCACCATCCTTATGGGAGATCTAAATGCTAAAGTTGGAGTGGACAACACAGGATATGAAGATGTAATTGGACGACATGGACTAGGAGAGAGAAATGAAAATGGGGAGAGACTTGCAAACCTATGTGCTTTCAACAAATTGGTTATAGGCGGCACAATATTCCCACACAAACGCATACATACAGCTACATGGATCTCACCGGACCACACCACAGAGAACCAGATTGATCACATCTGTATCAACAAAAAATTCCGAAGATCAATGGAAGATGTGAGAACCCGGAGAGGAGCTGACATAGCTTCAGATCACCACCTGGTTGTGGCCAAGATGAGACTGAAGCTTAAGAAACACTGGACAACTGGACAAACAGCACTACAAAGGTTTAATACAGCCTTCCTTCGAGATACTGACAAACTCCATGAATTCAAGATAACTCTCAACAACAGGTTCCAAGCTCTACAGGATCTACTGAAAGAACAAGAAACTACTTTGGAGGACAACTGGAAAGGGATAAAAGAAGCACTAACTTCAACGTGTCAGGAGGTTCTTGGTCCTAAGAAGCACCATCACAAGGAATGGATCTCTATGGGGACCCTGGACAAACTTCAAGAAAGGAAGAACAAGAGACTAGCAATTAACAACAGCCGAACACGAGCAGAGAAAGTCAAAGCACAAGCAGACTACGCAGAAGCAAACAGAGAAGTGAAGAAAAGCATTAAAGCCGACAAGCAGAAATACATGGGAGAACTAGCAACGGCGGCGGAAAAAGCTGCAAGAGAAGGGAATATGAAACAACTATATGATACAACGAAGAAATTGGCAGGGAGATATAGCAAACCAGAGAGACCAGTCAAAGACAAAGAAGGAAAGACAATCACTGGCATTCAAAAACAGAGGAAAAGATGGGCAGAATACTTTGAAGAACTGCTGAATAGACCAGCCCCATCGAATCCACCGAACATCGAAGCAGCCCACACAGACCTTCCAATAGATGTCACTCCACCAACGATCGAAGAAGTCAAGATGGCCATCAGACAAATCAAAAGTGGGAAGGCGGCAGGACCTGACAATATACCAGCTGAAGCACTGAAGTCAGACATTGAAATAACTGCAAACATGCTTCACCTTCTATTCAAAAAGATTTGGGAAGAGGAACAAGTGCCAACGGACTGGAAAGAAGGATATCTCATCAAGATACCAAAGAAAGGAGATCTGAGCCAATGTGAGAACTACAGAGGCATCAGTTTGTTATCAGTACCAGGAAAAGTTTTCAACAGAGTGCTGCTGAATCGGATGAAAGACGCAGTAGACGCCGAACTTAGGGATCATCAGGCTGGATTCCGTAAGGATAGGTCGTGCACAGACCAGATTGCGACACTACGGATCATCGTTGAACAATCAGTTGAGTGGAACTCATCACTATACGTCAACTTCATCGACTATGAGAAGGCGTTTGACAGCGTGTATAGGAGAACATTGTGGAAACTTCTTCGACACTATGGAGTTCCTCAGAAGATCGTCAACATTATCCAAAACTCATACGATGGATTACAGTGCAAAGTGGTGCATGGAGGACAGCTGACAGATGCATTTTCAGTAAGGACCGGAGTCAGACAAGGCTGTCTACTCTCCCCATTTCTCTTCCTTCTAGTGATTGACTGGATTATGAAGAATTCGACATCCGAAGGGAAATACGGAATACAATGAACTTCTCAGAATCAATTAGATGATTTCGACTTCGCAGATGACCTAGCCCTCCTCTCTCATACACACGACCAAATGCAGATGATGACAGTAAATGTAGCAGCAGCCTCCGCATCGATAGGCCTCCACATTCACAAAGGAAAAAGCAAGATTCTCAAATGCAACACGGAGAACACCGACCCAATCACACTTGATGGCGAAACTCTGGAAGAGGTGGAAACATTCAAGTACCTGGGGAGCATCGTTGATAAACAAGGAGGATCGGATGCAGATGTAAAGGCAAGGATTGGCAAAGCAAGGGCAGCATTTCTACAATTGCAGAACATATGAAACTCAAAACAACTCTCAACCAATTTCAAGGTCAGAATCTTTAATACGAACGTCAAGACAGTCCTACTGTATGGAGCTGAAACGTGGAGAACTACTACGGCCATCATCAGGAAGGTACAAGTATTTATAAACAGTTGTCTACGCAAAATACTCAACATCCATTGGCCGGATACTATCAGCAACAGCGTTTTATGGGAGAGGACAAACCAGCTTCCAGCTGAAGAGGAAATAAGGAAAAGACGTTGGAAGTGGATCGGACATACATTAAGGAAATCACCAATGTGCATCACGACTCAATCCCTAACTTGGAATCCGGAAGGGAAGCGGAAAAGAGGAAGGCCAAAGAACACACTACGCCGGGAAATAGAAGCCGACATGAAAAGGATGAATAGCAACTGGAAAGAACTGGAAAGGAAGGCTCAGGACAGAGTTGGATGGAGAATGCTGGTGAGCGGCCTATGCTCCTCGACGAGGGGTAACAGGCGTAAGTAAGTAAGTAAGCAGTTATTTTGCGCATAATGGAAAAAGTGATACAAAGTCAACTATCAGATCACCTACTTAAGGAAGAACTAATATACCCAACACAACATGGTTTCATTAGAACAAGATCGTGTAGTACATGTCTGATAGACTTCTTTAACGAGGTTACTCGCATACGTGACCACAAAAAGCTAGTGATTATACTTTATTTCGATATAAAGAAAGCCTTTGATAAAGTACCCCATAATCTTCTAATCAACAGACTCCAGTCAGTTGGAATTATAAACCCCCTATTGCAATGGATTGAGTCTTTCCTCACAAACAAATACCAAATAACGAAGCTTAACTCTACAACATCTACACCTCGACCAATAACCAGTGGTGTTGTGCAGGGTAGTGTCTTGGGCCCATTGCTCTTTATAATTTATATCAACAATATATGCAAGTGCTTTACCACAGGTAAGACCTACCTGTACGCTGATGACTTTAAAGTCATCTATAAAACTGACATTGGTGATGTACGTAGTACTATGCAAACGATCCAACATGAACTCAACAAAGTAGACGACTGGTGCAAACGCTGGGGGCTAGAGCTCAACACAGAGAAATGTGGTTGGCTATGTATTGGAAACACGTCACTTAAACTAAAACTAGCACATAACAAAAACCTACTGCCCAGACTGACATCAGTAACTGACCTTGGGGTACATTACTCTGACAGTCTTAACTTCTCTGAACATATCTCAACTAAAGTATCTCAAATGCAGAGATTGCTCGGCTTCATCCTTCGTAATTTCTTTCAAAAGGAAACTAAAATCATCCTGTATAAAGCCTGCGCAAAACCCATCGTCGAATACTGCTCGTTCTTATTTTCAAACCTACGCCTTGATCTGGTGCAAACGAACACATCCACGGCCCACACAGACATTATAGACTTTCTACATATATAGACTGAATCGCCTTATTTCCCTACCTTGTAGTTGTATTAGATACTTTCCCCTCACTAATTCTTTTCAATTGAAGTAGACAGGCAACTCACTGGACCTATCAATACTCGATCGCTAAACGACGCTTATAAATACCCTAAAACGTCAGAAGAGACGCACAATCCACTGCCTACTGCCAGTGGTCGTACAAACACAGAACATGTCACCCATCAACCGGTTAGCATAGAACAAGATAACCCCAGCGCGAATTTGATGTGAGTTACTTCTTGTCTATTTATCAGCTTTTTACTCGTCTGTACACTATGTCGCCTTGCCATTAATGTTATTTCACCACTCGTTATCTTACCTTATCTGTAACTAATATAAATCTCCACTTTTTCCACTACTATGGTAAACAAATATCCTACACTATACCCTTCCTAATACCTATACTCTGATTCGTAACTTACACTTTACTATATAGTCAATAGAAACATTGCATCGAAGCTGTAGCTGTAAATAATTCCCCAAAATCAATAGCTCATTAAGTGTTCGACATTGGATGCTGACCACGTTGTTTAAGTGAACTTGTTTAACTGAAGGCTTTCGGTCATGCATCCGTACCAGATCACGTTTCAACTCGGCGTGGGACACAGCTCCTACGTTCATTAGCCAGCTTATAATAAAGGTTCCTCGATATATTGATGACGTATCAAATATATCATTCCTACCTCTTCTCGTCTGACTTCTGATTTCTGTTTGGCCAAAAGGGTTTCGATTATAGAAGGTACTACTGGTCGCTAGTTGTAAAACTAGAATAACCGTCGTATCTTCAATGGTGAGCCTAACGTGATCTGGTACACCAAGCCAATAAACTGTGAGTCCGTTCCTTTTTGGAATATTATTATTCATTGTTATTCTTTGTTTGAATTTTACATATTGTGATATATTTTTTTTCGCGCGTTTTTCCCGGATATATTTCAATTAGACACTTCTCGTTCTTTATAATATTATGACGGAACACTCACCTAGGGTTCTTAAGTTTAAGTCTATTCCCCCTTCTTCGATTCAGTTAAGGCCATTTTGGCCCGACAATATCGAGTCCTGGTTCTGCTACGCAGAAGCTGATTTTTGCATGCACGGAATCACGGGCTCGCGCACACGATTCCTCGCGGTAGTTAAGGCGTTACCGCGCGAGTTTAACAGGTACATAACACCTAGTATGTTTACTGATGATGTTCTAGAACCTTACGAAATTCTCAAATGTTCGATTCCAAAACGTGGAGACCTAACCGACCGACAACGGTTAGACCAACTCCTCCATAACATCGACCTACAACATGGTTCTGTGACAGACATGTTGCTAAGAATGAGAGAGGTTATCGGCCAACGAACTTTCGATGATGGCCTATTCAGACAACTTTTCTTGTCTAAACTTCCTCAAAATTGCAGGCAGTGCTCGTCTCGTTTCAAAACAACGCCATAGACGAGCTGGCTGCATCTGCCGACCGAATCTTAGAAATCACAAAATCATCTAAGGCCGAGGTTTTTTCCGTCGAGGAAAAACCTCAGTCGACCCCGACTGACATAGCCGAACTTTGTCACACACTTACACGATATCTAAGAGTTCGTAATGACTATAGTCGTTCAAAAACCCCGCGTAGAAGCGTCTCACGTAGGCGATCTGTCTCTCGACCACGAGAGACAGATAATCCCGACTGGTGTTGGCATCATAACCAGTACAGTAAGTCTTCCAGAAAGTGCAGGAAAATCTGCAATTATCCGACCTCAAGATTGAATGACACGAAAAACAGTTCGGGAAACTTTCCAGCTGGCACGGCAACCGTAGACGGCGAACACAATCGCCTTTTGTATGTCACTGATGTGATCACGAAAGTTCGCTACCTTGTCGACACCGGCGCAGAAGTTAGCGTTCTTCCCGTGAACTCCAACGACAGACTTCAAGAGTCTGTTTTCAGTTTACAGGCGGCTAACGGAAAACCGATCGCTACTTACGGTAGAAGGTTCGTCTATCTCAACGTGGGTTTACGCAAACCCATACACTGGATTTTCGTGGTTGCAGATGTTTCTAATCATTGGTGTAGATCTGTTACAATACCACAATCTACTCATCGACACACGCTCACGAAGGTTAATAGATGGAAACACTAAGTTATCCGTTTGCGTAACTCCTTGTTCTGGTTGCAGGTTATCCCCAGTCACGATTAAGCACACCATAGACCCCTTGTACCAATCATCACTCGACAAATACTCCGGGATACACCAACCGCAATCGAAATTACCTTTTGTGACCAGCAATGTTACACATCACATCTCGACTACATTACCACCTGTATTCTCGAAAGCCCGTCGACTCGCTCCCAAAAAGCTTAGGTTAGCCTATAACGAATTCGACCATATGATAGACTTAGGGATAATTCGACCATCAAATAGTCCATGGCCATCCCTATTGCACATGGTCCCTAAAAAGGACAGCAACGATTGGCGGCCAACTGGTGATTATCGGCGTCTGAATGCTAAAACATTTCCCGATCGTTACGGGCTGCCTCATATTCACGATTTGACAGCTACCTTGAAAGGTACAACTGTCTTTTCGAAAATCGACATAGTTAAGGCTTATAACCAAATACCGACGGCAACCGACGACATTCCTAAAACCGCCATCATCACACCTTTCGGTCTTTACGAATTCTTGCGAATGCTTTTTGGTTTAAGAAACGCGGCTCAAACCTTCCAAAGGTTTATAGACGACGTCTTTCGAGTTCTCAACCTTGTACATGCGTATGTTGATGACTGTTTGATAGCAAGTCCGGACAGAGAATCACATCTCAAGCATCTGGACATTGTTTTCGATCGACTCCAAAGGCATGGCATTACTGTGAACATTCAGAAATGCCAAATCGGAACTAACTGCTTAGACTTCTTAGGACACACTATTGATGCCCAAGGCATCCGACCCCTTAGGAGCAAAGTGGCGGCCATTCTAGATTACTCAGAACCAACCACGATCAAACAGTTACGAACTTTTAACGGACTTGTAAGTTTCTGTAGACGGTTCATATCCAAATGCGCATCCCTTATGAAACCGTTAACCGATCAGCTTCGTGGAAATGCAAAATCAATTAGTTTAGACGACACAGCCCGTAAAGCATTCTCCACAGTTGAGGAACACATCGCTAAGGCAACCCTGCTTGCTCATCAGGACACTCGAGCGCCCTTAGTATCGCCGTAGACGCATCCGACTCAGCAATCGGAGGAGTCTTACAACAATGGGTTAACAACTCGTGGCAACCCTTAGGATTTTTCTCGAGACGGTTGCTAGACGCGGAATCTAGGTACAGCATGTTCGGTAGGAATCTCCTAGCTATGTATTGTGCTGTACGGCATTTCCAACATTCCATCGAAGGAAGAGAATTCACGCTTTTTACCGATCACAAACCTCTTACCTTCTTAAGTTCATCTTCAGACAAGTACTCACCGCGAGAGTCTCGACAACTCGACTACGTTTCGCAGTTTACTTCAGATATTCAACACATTTCTGGAGCAAACAATGTAGTCGCAGACGCCTTGTCTCGAATAAGTTCCTTGAACAGTTGCCAAGGCATCGACCTTCTTAAACTCGCTCAGCTTCAAAAAGAATACATTGATCTTCAGCATGAGTTATCCTCGACAACTCTTAAACTAAGTATTAGGCAGATGGGAACAGGTAAGGAAACCTTACTCTGTGACACATCTACAAGTAGGGATCGTCCAATGGTACCAAAACATTATCGACGCAACGTCTTCAATACGTTGCACAATCTTTCTCACCCAAATGCTCGTGCAACAGTCAAACTTATAGCCGAACGGTTTTGCTGGCCTGGCATGAATAAAGACGTGAGGGAGTGGGCACGCTCCTGTGTAAGCTGTCAGAAATCTAAGGTCATACGACACAACAAATGTCCCTTAGGCTCTTTCAAAACCTCTGACGCTCGTTCCGACCACGTCCATCTAGATTTGGTAGGACCTATACCCGACTCAAAAGGGAACTCATATCTCCTAACATGTATAGACCATTTTAGTCGATGGCCAGAATCAGTACCGATTAAGGACATTACTGCTGAAACCGCGGCTCGCGCTTTCGTCGAACGATGGGTAGCAAATTTCGGCTGCCCTTCCACGATCACTACACACCGCGGACGCCAGTTCGAATCTGGACCTTTCCGTTGTCTCACCTCATTATTAGGAATCACTCGCTTCCGAACGACCGCCTACCACCCACAAGCAAACGGGTTGGTAGAACGTTTTCATCGACAATTAAAAGCTTCATTATCAGCTTCAAAAGTTTCACGGTGAACAGACGCTTTTTCACTCGTCTTGCTAGCTATCCGCAATGCAGTGAAAGCTGACATTGGATACACTGCATCTCAACTCGTTTATGAAACGAAACTCCGACTCCCAGGAGAATTCGTGGATCCTTCAGCTTCTTCATTGAACATGGATCTAAACTCTTACACGAGTAGGCTTACAAACGCTATGCGTTCAGTTAAACCTGCTCACACTCGACCTCAATCAACGGATGTTTTCGTTCAACCTGACTTACGACATAGTACACACGTCTTCGTTCGTCGAGACTCACATCGACGACCTCTCGAATCAGCATACGAAAGACCCTTCAAAGTTCTTCAACGCGAACCTAAGTACTATGTAGTCGATAAGAAAGGTACGAACGATAGCATCAATTTCGATCGCTTAAAAGCAGCGTACCTAGAAGGAAACCCTAGCTACGTCGATTTTCCTTCGGTACAAGCAAACGACACAGCTACTACACCTGTAGTACCCCACACGACAACCGACACACAACTTGATACTTCGTCAACGTCGATAGATAAACCTGAAACAACGCGTTTTGAAAGAAGAGTAGGATTTCCAGAACATCTTAACGAATATCGCACGTAGGACACATGCTTTATCTTGAATTCCCATTTCGTTGTTTATTGTAAAGAAACAATTTTAATATGCCAAATTTTTTCTTTATATAAAAAAAACAAAAAAACAAAACATTATTATTTTTTTGAGCGTATTTATATTTTTTTATACATAAAAAAACCAAAAAAAAAACATTTTTCCCGATCGATTTTACGCTGTTGCAAGTGTATTAGATTATTTATTTATTTTTTCCGCTCTTCTTGTGTCCTTACGCAAGTACGAGTGTATTTTCGACATGCACTCACACGTTTTATCTTTTCTCTTTTCCAGGACGGCTGGAAGAGTGTTTACCAACGACAAACTCGTTGGGTTGAAACTTCTGGCTGGTCACGTCTTAGGGGCATAAATACCTCACTAGGGGGGAGTGATATGTAGCTGTAAATAATTCCCCAAAATCAATAGCTCATTAAGTGTTCGACATTGGATGCTGACCACGTTGTTTAAGTGAACTTGTTTAACTGAAGGCTTTCGGTCATGCATCCGTACCAGATCACGTTTCAACTCGGCGTGGGACACAGCTCCTACGTTCATTAGCCAGCTTATAATAAAGGTTCCTCGATATATTGATGACGTATCAAATATATCATTCCTACCTCTTCTCGTCTGACTTCTGATTTCTGTTTGGCCAAAAGGGTTTCGATCATAGAAGGTACTACTGGTCGCTAGTTGCAAAACTAGAATAACCGTCGTATCTTCAAAGCCTTTCCCACAGTCTATAATTTGCAACTGTCTGATAAGCTTGTAACATGGTTCTTATAGAAATAGTGTTTTCCAACAGGATGTGAAACACAGAGCATTGTGTGAGGTATGATATGTATCCAAAAAATAAACGTAAATGAGCCTAACATCACAAAAGGAGGGAGGGTGGAGTTACTGACCAGCAAGCACTGATGGTGTGGGCGATGATATCAATCCACCCGTGTTTGTGGGGCAGAACATTTTGTTTGTATCAGGCTCTTTATGGATGAGAGCAAGTCAATAGATCTGTGATATTGAGATTGTTCTCCTACACTCACCATTCAGACTCATGTTTCTAATTTTGTGCTGGATTAACTATTCTACTAAGACAACCTTTAACATGCTAACTCGGACTTTTACATGAAAACTGTGTGGCAGGCATCGGATGATGAAAAAAACAGACTGTAAAGGTAATGGTTGCTTTTTTTACTCAACACTCCACTCTCTCTATGCACTCTCTGTTCTTTCTAACTTTGACTGCCCTCCTTCATTGGAACCTACTGCACCTTGATAAATATCACAACTCACTGTTCTTTATTACTGCATTCTCTCCTCTGGAGCCTCTGATCACACTTCACTCTTGCAACATGAGCTAGTATCAATTTAAACTAATAATTTATCATACCTCCATCTGTTCCACTAATAAATGTTAAGCATTGGTTATCGTTCATATCCAAATGCCTTGCTGCTTTTCGGTTTCTTTTTCTTTTTTCTCTCTTCAGAAAATTGCTCTGAGGGTGAAGCTATGTAGCTTCTGACATCTGGAACAAGCTTGACGAACGCGCTTTCCTAATGTCATAGCTCGAACCAGGCGCTCCACAAGCCTACTTTATAACAAATATAAACTTAGAAAGCTGCATTACATAAATACTTAGCACGACCGAAACCCTAATACACTTTTTGTCGAGATTGGATCTGGTATGTAACGTAGACGCGATGCCCCTTTTGAAACTATTCTTATGAAAACACATTATATCTGAACGAATGAACTGCTATCAACTTTTATAGATTATAATTACTAAACAGCCTTGCTTGGGATGCATACTGTGAACTAGTATATGTTGTAAATTATAGATCATGCCTGTAAAAATGGTGTGTACCTGCTATTGCAGAAATATATTATTATTAAGTATAACCAACCGTTTTACACACAAACTAACAAAAATTGTCAGAGTAGTGGTCTCTTCACTCACCCACTAGAGCCTAGAACTACTAGCAAGCACGGAAACGAAGATTTCCTCTCCACACATCCTATCTCGAATATCTACGTTCACAATCTTAGTGATTCTCAAAAAGAAAAATTTCACATCCTTCACTAAATATGCCCCCAATGTGAAAAAGCAGTCATATTTACTTCCAATTACGTTCAACATAACCTTACCAGACTCATATCAATGTAATTGATTCTTGGCCTGTGTACAGGAAACATCACATAATAATTCGGATTTGATTCTACCGTATTATCGTATATTGGAAGGATATGTCTAGACTACGTAGGTAATAGCAACAGACAGAGAAAAATTCTGAGTGTTGAGACGTGATGTGGCCATGAATAGGTTGATGAGTGACTATGTTTATTGCAAAAACAAGAACAACTAACGGAGCCGGTACCGGCAACCAGACTAGAGGACGTGACTATCTGTTCCTGTAATTTGCGGTAGAATACTTTGAATCCACCATGATGAAACATGGTAAAAGTATTGAGAAACGCTATGACTGTGTGTTTCCTTGTCTAAGACTGAGAGCTGTGCATCTGGAGGTGGAACATAGTTTTACTACTGACTCTTTTATTGTGGTACTTATGAGATTTCGCGGCAGAAGTTATCCAAGAGAGATATGCAGTGAGAATTGACGAAATTTTGTGAGAGCTGAACACAAACTAAGAAAATGTTTTCAAGGCTGGGCACAGGAGGGTATATATCCTGACTTGCTAGGGAAGGTGACTGTCTAGCATTTCAACGTTCCGGCTGCTAGTCACTGAAGAGAGATGGGAGCGCACGAATCTCTCTGCACGTAAGGTATTGATTGCTTTCTTAAAGGAATACCATTTAACAGAAGAATACCTTGGAACTTTCGTATCGTTAACGTATTGTTAACGAACGACCTCTGGTTTCCATTATAGGCTATCCGGATGATATCGAGGCGATAACACCAGCCAGTCTGTTACTGTTGTACGTAACAGAAATCAGTAATACTCTGTCTAATGGCAGATATTCTGAAAGACCGAGACAAGTGAATTGTTCCGCATAAGTATTCTTCATGCAGTGGTCCACGGCATATACTTATTCGTTGCAACACAGATGCGAACGGATTCGGTTAGCGAGAAATACTAGAGAGGGTGAGTTGGTAAAGATATGTTCTGATTTCTCAAAGAGGAACAGATTGCCTTTGAGTCTAGTACAGAGAGTGATACCTAGTAAGGATAGACTACTATGACAAATGGAGTTAAGGACAGAAAAAGGATCTTAGTAAGTTATATTGTGAAACTGTATCTTCTTGAAGCCCTCATGGGTGGGTAATTACTCAGATTCCTAGGTGTACTGGAGTAAGTCCTAAGGATTACGTGGTCGAGTATGACTTCAGGAGTACCACTGTAAGCCCTGAAGCCTCTTAGTATTCTTAATGTTTGGTTTTATCGTCGTTGACTGCTTGTGATGCCTATTCCCAGGATTAATACTGCTAATTTATTCGTTTGCGAGAGGAAACACTTTCCTTTTGGCCATGAGTGTTAAGGGGAGTATTCATGCAATACAATTTATTCAGTTTGTAGTTGTTATAAAGTAGACGTGTAGAGCGCTTGGTCTGAACTATGATCTAGGGAAAACTGGGACGGTCAAAAGTCATGCCACGGTCTCTCGCCGACATGCTACGTGTTGTCTAGGGTTTTGGGTGTCGTTATCAGCTGTTAACAGCATTTTTCTCGTCATACGTCAACTTTCGTAATATTTGTGCTTGTTACATAGCGTTTATTTCAGTCTGTTAGTAGTTTGACGTATTTGTTGCTCAGAACCTGGGTGAATGTTTCGTAAACCCAATTTGGTTATTTTTAACAATGCAAACTCAAGCTAGTAAAATTCACCATTTATGAAGTCAAAAGTAGACTGAAATCAGAGTTTCCATCAAATATGGGCTCTAAAATCATTTACATATGACTTACCTCCCTAATTATAGTAGTGATGAACATGGGTGTTTGTAGTTGCTTATCAAATGCAAGTTGAAGCAACTGATCGGTTAAATTATTGATGAAAATTATATAACTTACTAATATACATCGTAAACAGTTCTGTCTATCTTAGGTATCGTTGTTTTCCAATGAAATAAAATATTATAATGAAAGGTACGTGGGAAACAAAAAAGTTATATGAGTAACAATTAACGTTGATAGCCTTTGCAGTCCCCTTTCTGAATATTTGCAGGAATTGTGTATAACGTTACTGTAATTGCCACATAACTTACTTATTTACGCCTATTATCCCTCGTCGAGGAGCATAGGCCGCTCACCAAAATTCTCCATCCAACTCTGTCCTCAACAATCCTTTCCAGTTCATTCCAATTAACATTTATCCTTTTCATATCTGCTTCTATTTCCCGGCGTAATGTGTTCTTTGGCCTCCCTCTTTTCCGCTTCCCTTCACCATTCCAAGTTAGCGATTGCCTCGTGATTTCCTTAGTGTATGTTCTATCCACTTCCAACATCATTTCCTAATTTTCTCTTTAGCTGGAAGCTGGTCTGTCCTCTCCCATACTAGGCTGTTGCTGATAGTATCCGGCCAGTGAATGTTGAGTATTTTGCGTAGACAACTGTTTACAAAAACTTGTACCTTATTGACGATGGATGTGGCAGTTCTTCACGTTTCGTTTCCGTGCATTATGACTGTCTTGACGTTCGTATTGAAGATTCTCACTTTGAAGTTAGTTGACAGTTGTTTTGAGTTCCATATGCTCTTTCGACTGTAGCTCTTCTAGAGTTACTGCCGGTCTCAAGCCCGGATAAAGGATTAGGGTTGGGCATGGGGTTAGCAACCTCATCCCATAAAAAATCTAACTCGCTAAAAAAACGCCAACCAGAAAAAGTAATTCAAAAATGATTCAAGTGCCACATAAATTAGCCAAATATTCTTCATTAGTAAAGCGATGCGTGATTGTTTTAAGCATTGTAATTAAAATATATCGCTGTTAATACTGGTTTATGATGTGGCTGTTATAGGGTTAAAAAATGAATTTCTATTAACAGAATCCTAAATCACCGACCAAATCATAAACAAAGTTTTAATGCATGTTGACCAATAATATCAGAATAGTGCTTACTAATGATGGCATTATTGTATGTAAACAGTGAATTGCTGATAGCATTATGAACGTTGTAATTGGATTTTTATCAGATTTCATATTACTGATTAAAGTTTTTGAATCCGTTTATTTAGTACCTGCAGCTAGTTTGTTAACACCAAATAACCAGATGAAATTCTAGAAGGACTAGAAAATGAAGAGCACTGTTTACCACAAGTAATACACTTATAGGTATATCCTATTAGTTGCTGTTTCATTTACTTATTCAATTTGATACAGATAACGAAGTTAAATCATTTGTTTCACGATTGATTTGTTGTTTTTCAGAATTGCATGAAGCTAAGAAGATTCTCATGAGTTTTCTGGTATGCAACTGTAGCGGTAAATAAATCCACATAGTCATTGGCTCTGTAAGTTTTTGACATTGGATGCTGACCACATTAGTTTTAATGGACTCACCTAACTGAAGGCACTCACTCATGCATCCGCACCAGATCATGCGTGTGAGCGCCTTGCTCAACCTCTCCTGCAATCGCTAACTAGTTTAGATAATCTATCAAATATATCTTCGAACCGACTCGCTTCTGACTTTTGATTTTACTAGGTGGGCGCGATTCAATTATAGGTGTTGCTAGTTAAAGTGTTGTCAAAGTACAATACCTGTGACATCATCACAATCTATCGCTTCTGTCAACTAATTGAAAGGCTGAAACCATTGTAATAACAAAGTCTATGCCGGTGAACAACTTACAGAATTTCTAAACATAGATTATTTATAGAAACAATTTACAAGTTGACGAAAACTGTATTTTATATTGACTGCAACCAGGTTTTTCATCTAATGAATTATCTAAATATAAATATAACAAGTGTACAGTTTTTTACATTATAAGTATTGTTAGTATGTATAATTACAACCTAGTTCGGTACTAGTGCTACTTTGACAATAGATATAATCCAAAAGCGGCAAATTTGTCATGTGACAGCCCAATCTGTAAGATATTACATGGAAGTCGCATCACTATCTACACTGACTCATTGTATTGTGACGATCAAAAATGATAATTAGTACTTATGAAGAACACATTTGTGTTGGGGGTAGAAAAATATATTTGATGTGAATAATAATATGTTACACATAATTAGCACTGGTATTCCGAGCTTTTAGATACTGAGATTTTTTCTCATCACACCCTGGTAACCTAAATCTATTCCACATTTTTCTTCTCTTGCGAAGAAGGATAAAAACCTCACTACTGAACCATGGTGGGGAGTTTCTTGGCCCTCTTGGTGTAGTCCAAGGGGTGTGAGGTGCATTAGCTTTTAATTATAAATTTTGAAATACGTCCCAGGCTGTTTTAAATGAGGACTCTGGGTCTATTGTATAATCTATTGATGATCCTGAGTGCATGATATCTTGTATGTTTGCTCTCCAGACGTTAGGTCTGGATTGAGCTGACGCGTGTTCATGACTGACAGTTTTATGGAAGTCGAAGTTTGAAAGGCATGATCACTCTCACTTAGGGGTGGCATGTAATCGAGGTTCGCAACGTCATCCTCATAGTGAGTCGATAGAAGATCTCGTAATGATGATTCAGAGTCCGGGTCGTACGTAGTCACTTGCTTCACATGTTGCACTGCGGCAAATGTGATATAGGCATCAACTAGTTCCTGCTCGGAAGAATTATCTGACGACTCATTTCGCAGATTTTCCCAGTCTGTCGCGGGTAAATTAAGGTCACCAAGAATTAGACATCAACCTTTTTGTGACCAAGTATAGAGACTGTTTAGCAAGACGGCATTTACCTCACAGTTTTGACTGCGATAGACAAAGACAATCAGCAGCCTTTGTTCTTATTTCACACGTCCTAGTCTCATGAGATACGTTGCTGATAATGGGAAATGGGATAGCATTCTCAATGAATAGAGCTACTCCCTCTCCTTTACACTTTTGTATTCTGTAGGCCCTTTCTTACGTAAAACCTCAGAGATCAAGTCCCATGCTATATATAGACCGTGTCAGCCAAGTTTCTGCGACTGCAACTGTGTCTGACTTTGCAGAGCCAATCTGTACACCTAGTTCCGATCGCTTATTGAGCAAGATTTGGCATTGGTGTAATAGATCCAAAGCCCATTTAATTAGCTTCGTTCTTCACCCAAAGTTGCTTCGGCATTATTCTCTGGCGAAGCCTCACAACCCGAAAATTTACAATTTTTAAGTCTCTTACACAAGCGTCTAACCCAAGGTGTCGTTCTTTTTCTTCTTCTCGTCTCTTTACACAGTTTGCCAGCGGCATGTCCTTACGGACAAACATTCCTGAGCCCTTTTCAATTTATGTCCATTCTGTAAAATTGAGTCGCGTTCATTAGGGGATTTGAATACTACATTAATCAGTCTGAACTGACTAGGCTTCAAGTTCGCGGGACTACCTAGTCTATACACCTGTAGCAAGGAGTCATAAGTTGATTAGGTGGCTGTTTTATCACCACAAGATCATGCTCAAAACGAGTTTTCGGTTCAGAGCTTTTACTCTCCTTGATTCAATGAAAAATAATTGACCCGTCACCAAATTATGTGTACGTGGAGTATTAGACTGGCGATTTTATGTCCATGACAAACCGGAGATTAGCTAGTTGTCGGATATAAACACGAGTCAGTGTGACGATTGCATAGACAACCATTCACAGATATTTATAAAAATTTTGAAATATATATGTTGTCGGCAATCAACGGCTTGGATGCTGAACATGTTGAACTCTTTATTCCTCTCTATTTCCTACTACGACATCGACCATATCTTTCCTCAAACAAGACAGATTCAATATTCAAGAAATTCGGAATCAGATAGAATGCAATATATCATCATCATGATTTCAAATCAAATGCCCTCAATAACATATTCCCTCAAATAATTTCAAAGTCTTTTGCGTTTTGTTCCAATAGTAATTCATCGGAGAAATCATTTTTCAGACGATATTCAGTCTGTACTTTATGAGCACTCAGTTGAGGCAATAAAATTTTTATTTTATTAGAACATTAAACAGTGTTTTGGTAAATTGTGAAAATCATACGCTCAATCCCTTATTTTCATATCCTTGAACTATTAGCTCAAACTTCATCGTTTTTCATTTCCATAAAAATCAATCTCTGTCCCTCTTCTGTTTGATCTTCACAACATTTTACTGCCAGGTATCACACATCTAACTTGTGTTGTATAATAACTTTGTCAACATAAGTAACAAACACCACAAGTCAACCGCTGAAAGCAATTCAGATTTAGAAAGGAAATCTGTTGTATTTTTGTAGATGGCGTCGAGTTGCGATTGATTATGATCATCACTATAATAAGATTACACGCCAGAAAAATCACTTGGTTCCTTAGATTGATCGTTAAACCAGAAAGCCGCTATTGGTTCAGCAAAAAATATTGTTAAGAAAAAAAAAATGAAATCGTGAAGAGATGGAGGAAGGAGATGTAGTGGAGACAAATAAATAGAAGTACTCAAATAAATTAGCACACGGGAATATTGTTGAACAGAGGAAAAGGTTTAGTTGGAAATGTCACCACGAAGAATTCTTGCTGATGAAGAACTCATTGCTTTCATGAAAAATGTGGTGTAAATCACGAGATAGTAAGTGTCTTCATTCTCCAGCCATATCTGATAAATTCTTAAGTCACATAAACACACTCCTACTAGAACGTAAGACAGAGAGCTGTGTTAAGTTGTTTGGTAGGATAGTGTTCAGTAAGCTACTAATTAGTTCACTTCATCAAAACATAGAAATTCCTACTTATCAGGTCACTGATTATAATCACGCTAAAATGTTAAAACATGGAGGTGTTAGCATGCACTGATTTGAAAGAGAAAACAATGCCTAGATTTCTCTGGTCATATTATTATTATTAGTAAGGTGAAGTACTTTAGCGTGATAAGCTAAATAATTCACTAATAATTTTACCATTGAACTCAACTTGGTGGATCAATGTGATCATCACTATAATAAGATTACACGCCAGAAAAACCACTTGGTTCCTTCGATAGATCGTTAAACCAAAAGGCTGTTATTGGTTCAGATAAGGTATATTTATTGACGATCTCGTGGTATCGAATGAATACCGATATGTGCCAAAGAATACAGGCAGAAGGGCAGCGCGTAAGAAAGTTCGAAAGAACAAGATGGACAACTGAACGAAAAGTGCTTTTGATACGGTTAAACAAAACGAATACAGTAAAACAATCAACGGTATAATTGGTGATAATAATAGTTGTTTCCATAATACCGATCGCGTTCCCGTCGTGAAAAGTAAGTCACTACAGTTTCAACAAACGAAGAACAAATCACTGTTATTCGTTGCTTAGTGTAGAAACCTCTGGGAATAGCTGTGCAGCAAAAAATATTGACAAGACAAATAAAAAATGAAATAGTGAAGAGATGGAGGAAGGAGATGTAGTGGAGACAAATAAATAGAAGTACTCAAATAAATTAGCACACGGGAATATTGTTGAACAGAGGAAAAGGTTTAGTTGGAAATGTCACCACGAAGAATTCTTGCTGATGAAGAACTCATTGCTTTCATGAAAAATGTGGTGTAGATCACGAGATAGTAAGTGTCTTCATTCTCCAGCCATATCTGATAAATTCTTAAGTCACATAAACACACTCCTACTAGAACGTAAGACAGAGAGCTGTGTTAAGTTGTTTGGTAGGATAGTGTTCAGTAAGCTACTAATTAGTTCACTTCATCAAAACATAGAAATTCCTACTTATCAGGTCACTGATTATAATCACGCTAAAATGTTAAAACATGGAGGTGTTAGCATGCACTGATTTGAAAGAGAAAACAATGCCTAGATTTCTCTGGTCATATTATTATTATTAGTAAGGTGAAGTACTTTAGCGTGATAAGCTAAATAATTCACTAATAATTTTACCATTGAACTCAACTTGGTGGATCAATGTGATCATCACTATAATAAGATTACACGCCAGAAAAACCACTTGGTTCCTTCGATAGATCGTTAAACCAAAAGGCTGTTATTGGTTCAGATAAGGTATATTTATTGACGATCTCGTGGTATCGAATGAATACCGATATGTGCCAAAGAATACAGGCAGAAGGGCAGCGCGTAAGAAAGTTCGAAAGAACAAGATGGACAACTGAACGAAAAGTGCTTTTGATACGGTTAAACAAAACGAATACAGTAAAACAATCAACGGTATAATTGGTGATAATAATAGTTGTTTCCATAATACCGATCGCGTTCCCGTCGTGAAAAGTAAGTCACTACAGTTTCAACAAAACTCAGCCTTTAGCTCCTCCAGGGGTTACTGCCCGTCCCAAGCCCGGGTAATGGAGGAGGGTTGGGCATGGGGTTGGCGACCCCATCCCGTAGAAAATCAACTCGCTAAAAAAACGCTAACCATAAAAAATCATTCAAACCATTCAAACTCTGCCCTGGGAGTAGAAGGAAAAATGACGTCTCATGATGAAAGCCGAGTTCATTCGGAAGTCATGAGGCCGATGCACCTTCTTACAACCAGAGCGACAATTTTTATAGGTACATGGAATGTCCGGACAATGTGGGAGACCGGCAGAGTCTTCCAAATTTCTGCGGAAATGAGGAAGTACAACCTGGAAGTGCTTGGAATCAGTGAAACACATTGGACGCAGGTTGGACAACAACGACTGTCTTCAGGGGAACTTCTGTTATACTCCGGTCATGAAGAAGAAAATGCCCCACATACACAAGGAGTTGCATTGATGCTGTCTAGAAAAGCACAAAATGCACTTATAGGATGGGAATCTCATGGACCGAGGATCATCAAAGCCTCCTTCAGAACAAAGAGAGAGGGCATTACAATGAACATCATCCAATGCTATGCGCCGACCAACGACTACGATGAAGACGCTAAAAACCAATTCTACGATAGGCTGCAGTCAATCTTCGAGAAGTGCCCAACCAAGGACCTGACCATTCTGATGGGAGATTTCAATGCAAAGGTTGGAAAGGACAACACTGGATACGAAGACGTCATGGGACAACATGGACTGGGAGAAAGGAACGAAAATGGTGAGAGATTTGCAAACCTATGTGCCTTCAATAAACTGGTCATAGGTGGCACCATATTCCCACACAAAAACATACACAAAGCCACTTGGATTTCACCGGATCACACTACACAAAATCAAATCGACCATGTCTGCATCAACAAAAAGTTCAGGAGGACGATGGAGGATGTGAGAACCAGAAGAGGAGCTGATATAGCATCCGATCACCATTTGCTGGTCGCCAAGATGAAACTAAAACTCAAGAAGCACTGGACAATGGCGCGGACAACATCACAAAAGTTTAACACGGCCTTTCTTCGAGATGCTGACAAACTCAACGAATTTAACATAGCCCTCAGCAACAGGTTCGAGGCCTTTCATGACCTACTCAATGGAGAGGGAACCAGCATAGAGAGCAGCTGGAAAGGTATCAAGGAGGCAATCGTTTCAACATGTCAGGAGGTTCTGGGCCAAAAGAAGCACCATCACAAGGAATGGATCACTGTTGGTACACTGGATAAAATTGAAGCAAGGAGGAACAAGAAGGTAGCAATCAATATCAGCCGAACAAGAGCAGAAAAAGCCAAGGCACAAGCCGAATACACAGAGGCAAACAAGCAAGTGAAGAGGAGCATCAGGACCGACAAACGTAAATATGTGGAAGATTTAGCGATGACAGCGCAAAAGGCTGCAAGAGAGGGAAACATGAGACAACTGTATGATACAACAAAGAAACTTGCTGGAAATTACCGTCAACCAGAAAGACCAGTGAAAAACAAGGAAGGCAAAGTAATCAACGATATTGAAGAACAACGAAACAGGTGGGTAGAACACTTCAAAGAACTCTTGAATCGACCAGCTCCACTGAACCCACCCAACATCGAAGCAGCACCCACAGACCTCCCAATCGATATTGGCCCACCAACAATTGAAGAGATCAGCATGGCCATTAGACAAATCAAGAGTGGCAAAGCAGCGGGACCAGACAACATCCCGGCAGAGGCACTGAAAGCAAATATAACAGCAACTGCCAAGATACTCCACATCCTCTTCGGTAAGATTTGGGACGAAGAACATGTACCAACAGACTGGAAAGAAGGACTTCTGATCAAGATACCAAAGAAAGGCGATCTGAGCAAGTGCGAGAGAGATTTGCCCAACCAAGGACCTGACCATTCTGATGGGAGATTTCAATGCAAAGGTTGGAAAGGACAACACTGGATACGAAGACGTCATGGGACAACATGGACTGGGAGAAAGGAACGAAAATGGTGAGAGATTTGCAAACCTATGTGCCTTCAATAAACTGGTCATAGGTGGCACCATATTCCCACACAAAAACATACACAAAGCCACTTGGATTTCACCGGATCACACTACACAAAATCAAATCGACCATGTCTGCATCAACAAAAAGTTCAGGAGGACGATGGAGGATGTGAGAACCAGAAGAGGAGCTGATATAGCATCCGATCACCATTTGCTGGTCGCCAAGATGAAACTAAAACTCAAGAAGCACTGGACAATGGCGCGGACAACATCACAAAAGTTTAACACGGCCTTTCTTCGAGATGCTGACAAACTCAACGAATTTAACATAGCCCTCAGCAACAGGTTCGAGGCCTTTCATGACCTACTCAATGGAGAGGGAACCAGCATAGAGAGCAGCTGGAAAGGTATCAAGGAGGCAATCGTTTCAACATGTCAGGAGGTTCTGGGCCAAAAGAAGCACCATCACAAGGAATGGATCACTGTTGGTACACTGGATAAAATTGAAGCAAGGAGGAACAAGAAGGTAGCAATCAATATCAGCCGAACAAGAGCAGAAAAAGCCAAGGCACAAGCCGAATACACAGAGGCAAACAAGCAAGTGAAGAGGAGCATCAGGACCGACAAACGTAAATATGTGGAAGATTTAGCGATGACAGCGCAAAAGGCTGCAAGAGAGGGAAACATGAGACAACTGTATGATACAACAAAGAAACTTGCTGGAAATTACCGTCAACCAGAAAGACCAGTGAAAAACAAGGAAGGCAAAGTAATCAACGATATTGAAGAACAACGAAACAGGTGGGTAGAACACTTCAAAGAACTCTTGAATCGACCAGCTCCACTGAACCCACCCAACATCGAAGCAGCACCCACAGACCTCCCAATCGATATTGGCCCACCAACAATTGAAGAGATCAGCATGGCCATTAGACAAATCAAGAGTGGCAAAGCAGCGGGACCAGACAACATCCCGGCAGAGGCACTGAAAGCAAATATAACAGCAACTGCCAAGATACTCCACATCCTCTTCGGTAAGATTTGGGACGAAGAACATGTACCAACAGACTGGAAAGAAGGACTTCTGATCAAGATACCAAAGAAAGGCGATCTGAGCAAGTGCGACAACTACAGGGGCATCACTCTCCTCTCAATACCAGGAAAAGTCTTCAACAGAGTATTGTTAAACAGGATGAAGGATTCCGTGGACGCTCAACTTCGAGATCAACAAGCCGGATTTCGTAAGGATAGATCGTGCACAGATCAAATCGCAACTCTACGTATCATTGTGGAACAATCAATCGAATGGAATTCATCACTGTACATCAACTTCATCGACTACGAGAAGGCATTTGATAGCGTGGACAGGACGACACTATGGAAGCTTCTTCGACACTACGGCGTGCCTGAGAAGATAGTCAACATCATACGGAACTCCTATGATGGCCTAAACTGCCAAATCGTCCACGGAGGACAACTCACCGACTCGTTCGAGGTAAAGACCGGTGTTAGGCAAGGTTGCCTACTCTCACCCTTTCTCTTTCTCCTGGTGATCGACTGGATTATGAAGACGTCAACATCTGGAGGAAAGCACGGGATACAGTGGACAGGCAGGATGCAGCTTGACGATTTAGACTTCGCGGATGATCTGGCTCTTCTATCACAAACGCAACAACAAATGCAGGAGATGACGACCAGTGTAGCAGCAGCCTCAGCAGCAGTAGGTCTCAATATAAACAAAGGGAAAAGCAAGACTCTCCGATACAATACAATATGCACCAATCCAATTACACTTGACGGAGAAGCTTTGGAGGATGTGGAAATCTTTACATATCTGGGCAGCATCATTGATGAACACGGTGGATCAGATGCAGATGTGAGGGCGCGGATGGGCAAAGCAAGAGCAGCATACCTACAGCTGAAAAACATCTGGAGCTCAAAACAATTGTCAACCAACACCAAGGTTAGAATTTTCAATACAAATGTGAAGACAGTTCTTCTGTATAGGGCAGAGACGTGGAGAACTACGAAAGCCAGTATCCAGAAGATACAAGTGTTTATTAACAGCTGTCTACGCAAGATACTTCGGATCCGATGGCCAGACACTATCAGCAACAAGTTACTGTGGGAGACAACAAACCAGATTCCAGCGGAGGAAGAAATCAGGAAGAAGCGCTGGAAGTGGATGGGACACACCTTGAGGAAATCACCCAATTGTGTCACAAGACAAGCCCTCACATGGAATCCTGAAGGTCGAAGGAGAAGAGGAAGACCAAAGAACACATTACGCCGAGAAATAGAGACAGACATGAGAAGAATGAACAAGAACTGGAAAGACCTAGAAAAGAAGGCCCAGGACAGGGTGGGTTGGAGAAAGCTGGTCGGCGGCCTATGCTCCATTGGGAGTAACAGGCGAAAGTAAGTAAGTAAATACAGTTTCAACAAACGAAGAACAAATCACTGTTATTCGTTGCTTAGTGTAGAAACCTCTGGGAATAGCTGTGCAGCAAAAAATATTGACAAGACAAATAAAAAATGAAATAGTGAAGAGATGGAGGAAGGAGATGTAGTGGAGACAAATAAATAGAAGTACTCAAATAAATTAGCACACGGGAATATTGTTGAACAGAGGAAAAGGTTTAGTTGGAAATGTCACCACGAAGAATTCTTGCTGATGAAGAACTCATTGCTTTCATGAAAAATGTGGTGTAAATCACGAGATAGTAAGTGTCTTCATTCTCCAGCCATATCTGATAAATTCTTAAGTCACATAAACACACTCCTACTAGAACGTAAGACAGAGAGCTGTGTTAAGTTGTTTGGTAGGATAGTGTTCAGTAAGCTACTAATTAGTTCACTTCATCAAAACATAGAAATTCCTACTTATCAGGTCACTGATTATAATCACGCTAAAATGTTAAAACATGGAGGTGTTAGCATGCACTGATTTGAAAGAGAAAACAATGCCTAGATTTCTCTGGTCATATTATTATTATTAGTAAGGTGAAGTACTTTAGCGTGATAAGCTAAATAATTCACTAATAATTTTACCATTGAACTCAACTTGGTGGATCAATGTGATCATCACTATAATAAGATTACACGCCAGAAAAACCACTTGGTTCCTTCGATAGATCGTTAAACCAAAAGGCTGTTATTGGTTCAGATAAGGTATATTTATTGACGATCTCGTGGTATCGAATGAATACCGATATGTGCCAAAGAATACAGGCAGAAGGGCAGCGCGTAAGAAAGTTCGAAAGAACAAGATGGACAACTGAACGAAAAGTGCTTTTGATACGGTTAAACAAAACGAATACAGTAAAACAATCAACGGTATAATTGGTGATAATAATAGTTGTTTCCATAATACCGATCGCGTTCCCGTCGTGAAAAGTAAGTCACTACAGTTTCAACAAAACTCAGCCTTTAGCTCCTCCAGGGGTTACTGCCCGTCCCAAGCCCGGGTAATGGAGGAGGGTTGGGCATGGGGTTGGCGACCCCATCCCGTAGAAAATCAACTCGCTAAAAAAACGCTAACCATAAAAAATCATTCAAACCATTCAAACTCTGCCCTGGGAGTAGAAGGAAAAATGACGTCTCATGATGAAAGCCGAGTTCATTCGGAAGTCATGAGGCCGATGCACCTTCTTACAACCAGAGCGACAATTTTTATAGGTACATGGAATGTCCGGACAATGTGGGAGACCGGCAGAGTCTTCCAAATTTCTGCGGAAATGAGGAAGTACAACCTGGAAGTGCTTGGAATCAGTGAAACACATTGGACGCAGGTTGGACAACAACGACTGTCTTCAGGGGAACTTCTGTTATACTCCGGTCATGAAGAAGAAAATGCCCCACATACACAAGGAGTTGCATTGATGCTGTCTAGAAAAGCACAAAATGCACTTATAGGATGGGAATCTCATGGACCGAGGATCATCAAAGCCTCCTTCAGAACAAAGAGAGAGGGCATTACAATGAACATCATCCAATGCTATGCGCCGACCAACGACTACGATGAAGACGCTAAAAACCAATTCTACGATAGGCTGCAGTCAATCTTCGAGAAGTGCCCAACCAAGGACCTGACCATTCTGATGGGAGATTTCAATGCAAAGGTTGGAAAGGACAACACTGGATACGAAGACGTCATGGGACAACATGGACTGGGAGAAAGGAACGAAAATGGTGAGAGATTTGCAAACCTATGTGCCTTCAATAAACTGGTCATAGGTGGCACCATATTCCCACACAAAAACATACACAAAGCCACTTGGATTTCACCGGATCACACTACACAAAATCAAATCGACCATGTCTGCATCAACAAAAAGTTCAGGAGGACGATGGAGGATGTGAGAACCAGAAGAGGAGCTGATATAGCATCCGATCACCATTTGCTGGTCGCCAAGATGAAACTAAAACTCAAGAAGCACTGGACAATGGCGCGGACAACATCACAAAAGTTTAACACGGCCTTTCTTCGAGATGCTGACAAACTCAACGAATTTAACATAGCCCTCAGCAACAGGTTCGAGGCCTTTCATGACCTACTCAATGGAGAGGGAACCAGCATAGAGAGCAGCTGGAAAGGTATCAAGGAGGCAATCGTTTCAACATGTCAGGAGGTTCTGGGCCAAAAGAAGCACCATCACAAGGAATGGATCACTGTTGGTACACTGGATAAAATTGAAGCAAGGAGGAACAAGAAGGTAGCAATCAATATCAGCCGAACAAGAGCAGAAAAAGCCAAGGCACAAGCCGAATACACAGAGGCAAACAAGCAAGTGAAGAGGAGCATCAGGACCGACAAACGTAAATATGTGGAAGATTTAGCGATGACAGCGCAAAAGGCTGCAAGAGAGGGAAACATGAGACAACTGTATGATACAACAAAGAAACTTGCTGGAAATTACCGTCAACCAGAAAGACCAGTGAAAAACAAGGAAGGCAAAGTAATCAACGATATTGAAGAACAACGAAACAGGTGGGTAGAACACTTCAAAGAACTCTTGAATCGACCAGCTCCACTGAACCCACCCAACATCGAAGCAGCACCCACAGACCTCCCAATCGATATTGGCCCACCAACAATTGAAGAGATCAGCATGGCCATTAGACAAATCAAGAGTGGCAAAGCAGCGGGACCAGACAACATCCCGGCAGAGGCACTGAAAGCAAATATAACAGCAACTGCCAAGATACTCCACATCCTCTTCGGTAAGATTTGGGACGAAGAACATGTACCAACAGACTGGAAAGAAGGACTTCTGATCAAGATACCAAAGAAAGGCGATCTGAGCAAGTGCGACAACTACAGGGGCATCACTCTCCTCTCAATACCAGGAAAAGTCTTCAACAGAGTATTGTTAAACAGGATGAAGGATTCCGTGGACGCTCAACTTCGAGATCAACAAGCTGGATTTCGTAAGGATAGATCGTGCACAGATCAAATCGCAACTCTACGTATCATTGTGGAACAATCAATCGAATGGAATTCATCACTGTACATCAACTTCATCGACTACGAGAAGGCATTTGATAGCGTGGACAGGACGACACTATGGAAGCTTCTTCGACACTACGGCGTGCCTGAGAAGATAGTCAACATCATACGGAACTCCTATGATGGCCTAAACTGCCAAATCGTCCACGGAGGACAACTCACCGACTCGTTCGAGGTAAAGACCGGTGTTAGGCAAGGTTGCCTACTCTCACCCTTTCTCTTTCTCCTGGTGATCGACTGGATTATGAAGACGTCAACATCTGGAGGAAAGCACGGGATACAGTGGACAGGCAGGATGCAGCTTGACGATTTAGACTTCGCGGATGATCTGGCTCTTCTATCACAAACGCAACAACAAATGCAGGAGATGACGACCAGTGTAGCAGCAGCCTCAGCAGCAGTAGGTCTCAATATAAACAAAGGGAAAAGCAAGACTCTCCGATACAATACAATATGCACCAATCCAATTACACTTGACGGAGAAGCTTTGGAGGATGTGGAAATCTTTACATATCTGGGCAGCATCATTGATGAACACGGTGGATCAGATGCAGATGTGAGGGCGCGGATGGGCAAAGCAAGAGCAGCATACCTACAGCTGAAAAACATCTGGAGCTCAAAACAATTGTCAACCAACACCAAGGTTAGAATTTTCAATACAAATGTGAAGACAGTTCTTCTGTATAGGGCAGAGACGTGGAGAACTACGAAAGCCAGTATCCAGAAGATACAAGTGTTTATTAACAGCTGTCTACGCAAGATACTTCGGATCCGATGGCCAGACACTATCAGCAACAAGTTACTGTGGGAGACAACAAACCAGATTCCAGCGGAGGAAGAAATCAGGAAGAAGCGCTGGAAGTGGATGGGACACACCTTGAGGAAATCACCCAATTGTGTCACAAGACAAGCCCTCACATGGAATCCTGAAGGTCGAAGGAGAAGAGGAAGACCAAAGAACACATTACGCCGAGAAATAGAGACAGACATGAGAAGAATGAACAAGAACTGGAAAGACCTAGAAAAGAAGGCCCAGGACAGGGTGGGTTGGAGAAAGCTGGTCGGCGGCCTATGCTCCATTGGGAGTAACAGGCGAAAGTAAGTAAGTAAATACAGTTTCAACAAACGAAGAACAAATCACTGTTATTCGTTGCTTAGTGTAGAAACCTCTGGGAATAGCTGTGCAGCAAAAAATATTGACAAGACAAATAAAAAATGAAATAGTGAAGAGATGGAGGAAGGAGATGTAGTGGAGACAAATAAATAGAAGTACTCAAATAAATTAGCACACGGGAATATTGTTGAACAGAGGAAAAGGTTTAGTTGGAAATGTCACCACGAAGAATTCTTGCTGATGAAGAACTCATTGCTTTCATGAAAAATGTGGTGTAAATCACGAGATAGTAAGTGTCTTCATTCTCCAGCCATATCTGATAAATTCTTAAGTCACATAAACACACTCCTACTAGAACGTAAGACAGAGAGCTGTGTTAAGTTGTTTGGTAGGATAGTGTTCAGTAAGCTACTAATTAGTTCACTTCATCAAAACATAGAAATTCCTACTTATCAGGTCACTGATTATAATCATGCTAAAATGTTAAAACATGGAGGTGTTAGCATGCACTGATTTGAAAGAGAAAACAATGCCTAGATTTCTCTGGTCATATTATTATTATTAGTAAGGTGAAGTACTTTAGCGTGATAAGCTAAATAATTCACTAATAATTTTACCATTGAACTCAACCTAGTGGATCAATGTGTTAAGTGACCTTGAGGTGCATCGCGAGCATATTGATAGTCTTCCTTCCCCGTAACTTCGCTCAAAATGATTCTGGATTCCTTTCTTCTCTGAATACTGTCCGTGCTTATCCTATCACTGGTTGTTAACTCAAACGAACAATATCTTCAACTAACCAATACGAAATGGAAGTGTGTTTTATTTCATCAAGAAGTATGCAAAAAGCAGCACATATTCGGAATTTGGCAAATCTCTATTCAATTAAATCCTTTATAATCTGAATTTTTCAACTCACTAAAATTGGATGTCAGAAGCCAAGAGGGTCTAAGATATATTTCAAGGGCTATCGATATATTGAGAAGTGACTATCTGTGGAACTCACTACTTCAATTGTTCCGTCAGACATATTACAATCGTTGTTGTCTAAGTCTTCATACCCGTTTCACAGAATGATGGACAACAAAATCGAGCAGATTACGATAACTCATGACATGTCTGGTAGTCATCCAGCGATTCAGTTTATTTTTCGTTTAATTCCAATAATGGACATTTCATGCTATTTTAAAACAGATGTTTTCACTTATGTGTTGATGTCACATTGTTTTGTCTCTTGACAACGTCATCAGTAATGCGAACCACACATATATAGAGCATTTGAGAGTTGGCTCATAATACGTCCGAGGCTGGATGTTAAATATCACTTTTAAGTAACGATGTACTTCGAAGTAAAACAATAAGTCTATTTCACTTACTTGAGTGTAAGGGTAAACGAGGAAACATAGATTATAGTGGGTGAGATTGGAATTAGTTACTGATATGTGATGATGATAACAGTAGTTAAGTTACGAGACACGGATCAGGCACAGGTGGTCCAGAGAGGAGATGGTAATCCATGGATGAGTATGTGTTTGTGAAGTCTCTTCGTTGGCCTACCTACTTATGTGGCTGTGATTCCTTTCGGTTAGGAGAGCATTAATAATTGGGAGAACTCTTAATGAGATATGTGAGAACGTACTTGAGTGTTCGCCCTTCGATGTGCAGTGGTTTCACGATTGTCTTGATGAGTGTGATGGTGATGTTTAAGCAGATGGTTTGCGTTTGGGTGGTTCGGTGTACACAGAATATTTTATGATACTGTCATAGTAACTTTATACTCCTATGGATCAATGAGAATGAACACAAGTGTTGAAGTTTGTGTTTGTTCGACCTATTCATCTGCCTGAAGATGCCACAAGTATTAGGAGCATGACAACACCATAACCATAAACACCTTAAATAATCTAAATCTGACAACACAGTGAAATCAAAATTCAGAAGCGAAGAGGTTCGAAGAAAGATCAGATTGGCTATCCATATATCGAGGAGTGATCAATCTTAGCTGGCTAGTGGCTGTGAGAGATATGCAGCACCGCGAACTGACTCGTGATCTGGTGCGAATGCATGATGTAGAGCCCTCAGCTAGGGAATTTCATTAAAACTAATGTGATCAGCATGAAGTGGCGAATAATCACAGAGCTATAGTTATTGGAGATTGATTTACCACTACACGTTTCAGCCTGATATATCTAAACCATGCCGATTCGTCAGACAACGGAGCGGAGACACAGAAATTTCAGATATTTGAGCCATGTTCACGTGTAACAGAGGACGAATTATTGCTGCGAATATTAAAGGTTCTAGTATTTCAGCATGACAGAACAGTGTTTGGTTGTATGTTATCGGGGACAGTTTCAAGCATTTTGTAAATTGTCATTTTTGTTGAGAACAGTTGATTTTGTGTTGATGGTTTTAGTTTTGTTCTGTAGACCAATAGGAAATCATCAAAAATTTATTTCATCTTCATCTACCACTTCGCCTTTAATTTTCTTCGTTTGAATTTTCGAAGAGACTAAACTATACGGCCGACCTTTGAATGAATCTTGAATGACCTTGAGAAATATTAGTCAATCAGAAGACGGCTAGTATACAGTAAAAATATATTATACAAAACTCAAAAATTAAAGGGGATACTGTTCATTTACGTGACTCAAAAACTTCTCAAGGTCAGATATAGGTTCAGAAATTCTAAAATCATAGTGCATACGGTACAGGAACACATCCATATGGCTCCATAGTAGTCGACCTCTGAAACCATGATAAGGTCTCAAAAATTCTTTTAGCCTCGACCACATAGCTTCAATTTTGTTAGTATATTGGTGTGGTTTACGGTCTAGGGTTACAGTTAAGGTTTAGGGTTTAGGGTTAAGGATGATAATATAATTCATGGACGATCTTTGAGCGACGCTAGAGTGACCCTGAGAGTGTCATCATAATAACTAAGACCAAATGAGGGTTGCAAACCTGTGTGAAGAATTCAAATTATGATTTAGAGTTCATGGTTAAGGCCAGGAATTATACTTAGGGTTTTCATCACGAACTAACATCAGTTATAATGCCAAAACTCTATTTATGCAAATGGATAATTGAATTTCGCGCCAAAATCTTATGATCGTTTCTCTTGTAGACGCTAAATTATCACGTCTTCCCTAAAATCCGCTGTAAACCGATCGTACGCAAGCATCAGGTACCTAACTTAGTGCCGTTACCTTGAAAAACCGCGAAAGCTTCTGATTGGCTCGGCAGTATAGTTTAGTCTCGCCGAATTTTCTTAAAAATCTTTCAGTCAGCTTTATTTCAAATATGCCCTTGAACTCTTAGAAAATGCAGTTGGACACTTTAGGGCTGCAGTACATTTTCTTCATCGACGCATTAAATTTTCGATGTTTCCATCAATATTAGACACATTTACATAGCTTTGAACAATAGTTTTCATTCTTCCAACGACTGTATGAGCTGTGTGCAGTTGTGACAGAACGAGTGAGATTTGGTTATTTGGAACGAGCATAAGATCAGTAAGCATGATGCAGTCATTTACAATAGATAGCGATCGGTGTCGTTGATAATGCTGTCGTAGATCATACGAGCGCTAATCACGTCGATTTATTTTTGCTAGTTGTTTTATTGTGAGATCACGGTAAGTATGATCACAAATTCTAGCAGCTGTCCTCTGAAGAATTCGAAATACATTGTTAAACATGCTGCTTGCATCGTCAACTAACGCGCGCTTTTTGAACGGGAAGTTTAGCCCTAACGTGATTTACGTTTCTCAAACTTTTGTTGTGTTCCTACGCAACAAAAGTACCATTTCCGATCAAAAGAATCTATTCAAAGCTATACTTTCGGTAGATTACTTCTTTTTTGTGTTTCACTCAACTTAATAGTCAACTGTGGTTTTGACTCAGCTCACTATCGGTTTTTTATAGTTTACACGTAAAAACTAAGTTTTAGATTATCGTTAACCGTTTTTATCCACTTTTAACATTTTTGTGTACTGTATGTTTTTCTAACGGTCCTAAATTTACTGACAGTCTAAATCACTAGCCATGAAAAATTCATGCAAAAGACCTGGTTGCCGTTTCGCTGTTACATCTGGCATGCAATGTGACAACTGCAAAGTTTGATTCCACAAAGCATGTACAGATCTAACAGCAGCAGCCTATAGCAGACTCAGCAAGTCTGATCGTAGGTGGGTATGTGTTACGTGCAACACTGATACCTTAGTTATGCTGGGTACCATCATCACTTTTATTACAGGTCTGGGAGACAAATTGTCTAAGAATGTGGTAAATGACAGTGACTTGATGGGTAACAAGACTGGAACGCACAGGGCAAGCAAGAAAAGGGATATCGACAAGTCGGCTATCGACGGTGCAGGTAAAAGCACGAGTGATGACGTGTTGAAACTCAGCACCATCTTAACATCGACTGTCACCGACTCCCTTGGTAAACTTGGGTCCCTCAGGGAAGAATCCTTGAATGAGACAGTGGTTCCCAAAAACCCTGTGGGTGGTTGGACACAAGTTAACAGGAGTAAAAAGGACAAAGCGTCACCGGCAAAACTGAACATCCCAAGTCCTGTGCGGATGTCAACTGGTGATTTGGCGGCACAGTCTACCACCAAGACTGTCCGCTCGGTCATCACTGAGCCCAAGAATCGAAAGCGCGCTTCGACATCTAAACAACAAGGTACAAAACTTAGACGACTTGCAAATCAATTACGGTTCGTGACGACTCTGTCATAATCATGAACCTTATTGACAACCCTGAACTTCCTCTCAGTAAGCAGAATAAAAATGATAGGATGCTCTGGGGAGAATTGAATAAGAGGCTTGAACTCCCCAGGATAGAGCCTCTGACGGTCACACGGCTTGCTCAGGGAAGGAATCTAATCACCAAAACCACCCGAGGCTGCTTTGTGTTACACTTAAGAATGCCTCCGATGTAGAGCACGTCCTACTAGCGAGTCACTTACTGAAATCCGATGGGAACGTAAGAATACTGCCCGACGTAGCGTATTCTGAACGAAATCTCATCCGGAACATCCCTAAGGAATCTTGCGAGGCGTTCTTCCGTGGACGAAATATCATTGTGCAAGGTGTGCCGGAAAATATGGACCTAGCTCAAGCAAACTCTGATATTCGGGAATGGAAATTCATTAAGCACTCCTTAAAACTTAAAAACATACTGACCCAACAGGTTATGCGACAAGCCAAGAGAGAGGGAGATTCTAGAACCTGGCTATTGAAGATAACCTTCCCCTCCTTCCACATGGCGGCAGCAACTCTGGAAGCATTTCGTGCCAACAGACGTCGGTTGACAACTGGCATCCATACTTATCCGGATAGACCCCATGACAGCAGGATCAAGCACAAACGAAAACTGGAGCTGACAATTCCACTCGTGGACTGTGTTGATCATAAATATAACGTGTAAAGGACAGGGACTACCAACTCGGTAAACATTGTATAGGTAGGCGACCTGTCCGCTCACGCAAGGCTCACATAGACAAACAAGAAGTAGCTCACGCGTTTTAAATTGAAAGCATAAACTGCTTATACACGAACGCCGCGAGTTCGTCAAACAAATTGGATGAGCTACGTGAACTTAGCAACGCTGATGATGCTCATCTGATAGGAATATCCGAAACCTGGATAACGTCTCAGTTTACGGACCAGGAGCTAGCAAAACCTGGAATTTCTTTATTTCGCAACGACAGGAAAATTGGAATGGGGGTGGGGTAGATTTATACATGCGGTCATGCCTGGAGGCGCACCAGCTTCATGACCAAGAGTTTCTCAATCTTGATTAGTCAGTATGGTGCTCAGTAAGATTGCCCACCACCTCGAGGTGATTAGTCGGGGTCAGCTACAGGAGGCCCACTGCCGACATCCTGTATGATGAACGTCTGCTGGAAGGATTAACTCGCTCTACGCGTCTTGGATTCCCTCATATCCTGATTTTTGGAACTCCAATCTTCCTAGAATCAACCTCGTGGAGCATACATACATTGGAGGTGACAACTCTACTGAGGCTCTGTTCTACAACCTCATCAGTGACCTGGGATTATTCGAAAATGTGAAGTTGGCAACTCGTTGGAGAAACAGTCAGACGCCGTCACGCTTAGACTGGGTATTCACAAATGAAGAATTCCTAGTCGACGACCTCCCAATCCTGGCTCCCCTAGAGAAAAGTGATCACGCCGACTTATCATTCAGCTTTGTCAGCAAAACAGAGCTAAGATATCCCACTGGCAACAGGCGCTGGAATTTCAAATGGTTGAATGTGTTAGCTTTACACGACTATCTACAACAGGTGAATTGGGATGTTCACCCTCAAATTGAAGCAAATGCCCATTGGGATTTCTCACTGCACACGATCTTATGTGCTACTGAGCATTCAGTTTCTCAAGTGGTCTGAACAAGCTACAAACTACCTCCAATCATCAAGAACCGCACTTGTCGTTTGCTAAGTCGCAAAAGGCGCTGTTGGGCTAAATATAAACGAACTGACAATAACGACGCTTTCAGGCAATACAAACATATAAGGAACATATGTTCGAAGGCAATAAGAGAAGACAGGCTTCAGTTACAGAACAAGCTTATCGATAAATTCGTCTCCAATCCGAAAAGCTCATTCAGTTATGCAGCTTCTCTTCGAAAAGGCAAAACTGGAGTTTCCCAACTGCTAGATCCTAATGGCCCGATCAACAAAGACGGTGGTGCCTCTAATCTTTTGGCAGAACAGTACTCTCAGACATTCCAGATGACCCACATCAATTATACTGACGAAAGCTTCACCTGCACCTGTACAGGACCACTTAGCGTGATGTTTACACACTCGCTAAGCAGAGGCAAACTACCGGAAATTTGGAAGCTGGCTCACATCACACCAATTTTCAAAGGATTTCTCAAACGCTTTCGATAGGTTCAACCACGTATGTCTTATCAATAAGCTTAGACGATTGAGTATCAAACCCCCTTTGATTGACTGGCTCAATTCTTATCTAGAAAACCGACACTTTAAGGTCAGGGTTAGCTTCACTCTCTCTCAGGCTATGGAATGTCCTAGTGGGGTCTCAAAGGGCTCAATACTAGAACCTCTTCTCTTCTTGGTTTACATTAACGATCTTCTTCAACAAGTTTCATTTGACTTATTGCTTTTTGCTGATGATGTGAAACTTTGGAGAGAGATACGTAATCATAATGATATACTAGTTCTTCAGGAGTATCTGACCCGACTTCAAAGTTGGGCAGACGACAACGGACTTACCTTCAACACTTCAAAGTGCAAAGTAGTTCATCTGCGACATGTTGCAGACTATAGTTATAACTTAGGTAACTCACCTCTAGAAGTTTCTCAAGTCGAAAAAAAATTGGGAGTGTTGGTACCATACGACCTGAAATCGTATGCGAACTGTGACAAAAACGCCTTTCAAGCAAACCTTGCACTGGTAATATTGAAGCCCATTTTTGGCCAGTTTGATGGTAGAACTCTCCATATAATCTTCAACAGTTTTATTCGTTCCCATTTAGAGTACGGAAACATAGTATTTTTTCCCTCCCTCCAAAAGGATAAGGACCCTCTGAAACGCATACAACGTCGAGCCACGAAATCAGTTCGGGAATTCAAATTCAAACCTTATGAAGACCGCTTCCAATCACTTAACCTTTACCCGTTAGAGTACAGGCGTCTTAGAGGTGACCTTCTTATGACTTACAGTATCCTTAATACTTCTGGTCATCCTCTAAAATATCTTCTTAAGCTTAGTCACAACACTAATCTAAGAGGTAACACCCAGAACCTGGAGACCCAACATAGTAGAACAGACTGCAGACACAACTTCTACTCCGTAAGAGTAGTCAAGTGCTTCTCTTCTTTCAGATAGAATTCATACTCCGATATTTTGCTAAAACATCATCGAGTCAAATAGACAACTCGGACTTGCTTGAGTCTACAACAGCCAAATCATCTAAATAGATAGCAACTGCGAACAAATTCTGCGGATATGTCCTTGATGGGGCATGCTGTCGCCTATCTTGTGAACATGTCCACCACTGTAAGAATGTGCGTGAATGAATTCGGTGGTGAATAGGGACCAATTATGTCCAAATGAATATGCTGAAAGCGTTTGCCGGGTATTGAGAATTTTCCGATCGGGATGATTGTGTGTTTTTGGACTTTGCTGCTTTGATTATGTATGCAGCTTCGTGTCCATCGTTTTATATCCGAGTTAATTTTGGGCCAAACGAAAATTTCAGCGATGAGTTTGTGGTGACTCAGATTCCTGGATGGGAATGTTCGTGTAACTTTTGAAATATTTGTCGCCGACAAGCTTCACGTACAAAGGGGCGGTCAAATGCAGTTGAAATATTACTAATGATAGATGAGTCTGCGAAAAGGCTATGTATTATAGTGCCGCGATTCGTTAATCGTTCGTTTCGATAACCCATATAATTCTAATCTTAACGGCGCGTAAAATCAGAAGACAAAGAATAGCAGAAACTACAGTTTATTGTCGAATAACTCAGGTTAGAAAGCTAACAACACCTGAGCGAATATTAACGAGCGAGCGAGCGGCAAGCGAGAGAGTGAGTGAACAGGCGAACAAGCGAAGGAAACGAATGAGATGCAAGCGAGCAAAAAGCAAGCAATTACATAGGCAATTTATAATCAAATTTAATAAGGGCACAGTAAAGCAAAACAAAGGCTGATAATAATATTCGCGTGCGTACACATATGGGGAGGAGTATGAGTCATCGAATGATATTTAAGTAGTCAACATTTCGAATAGAGTGTCATGTGCTCTAGTGGTATAGCAGTGCAAATAATATGCAAATTGTTACTATCCAAATGATGATGTCTGTTAAGTAAGTTATAAAAAGAGCTTAAACAAAATTGGCTATGATCGAAATTGATTGTAGGATGGTTGTTATAGTATAATCTTGAGATTCAAGTTAACTCTTTTCAGGTGTACATCATCTAATTGTAGTTTCGCTATCGTTTCGTGACTAAAATCGTGTTTGTGTATCAGCATGTTGATGTCCTTTCTGGGTAAGGCATCTGCGCCAATGTTGGAGTGTCTTTTGATGAACTGGATGTCTGTAGTGAATTGTGAAATGTAGTCCAGTTGTCATACTTCGCATGGTGAGTGTCTGTCGTGCGACATGTTGAGTGGGTAGCATAACGGTTTATGATCAGTCATTATAGTAAAAGCGCGTCCCTGCAATAGAAAGTTGAAATGCTTTAGTGCTAAACACATGGCTAGTAGCTCGCATTCGCATGTGCTATAACGATCTTCCGTTGGCAATAGTCGTTTAGAGAAGAACGCTGTTGCAATACTTCCCCTACAGCGTTCTAAGATGTATCGATGCAGAGGACCATGTGAGTCGTAGGATCGGTGTCTAGGTGTTGTAACATGGTAACGTTGGATATAATGGATTTTGTTTTACCGAAGGCCGTTCTAGCATCAGGACGTAACATGAAGGCATAGTCTATCTTGGGCTTCGCTAGTGTTTTACCTATTTCCAGCAAATCTGCCAAGAGTTGTAATAAATCAGCGCAGTTGGGGAGGAAACGTCGATAAAAATTGCACATTTCAATAAATCTACGTAACGCTTTTACAGACTTGGTCTCATGGTAATTGACGATGGCTTGAACTTTTACTTTCAGTGGTTTAATTCCCTCACAGTCAATATGGTGTCCCAGAAACTCCAGAGCTGGAACGCCGAATATGCACTTTGAAGGGTTAATTATAACGTCATAACTTTGCAACGGTCTAAGAGGATGTGCAAATTCTGAACATGTTCTTCAATGGATGAGCTAGCAATCAAAACATCGTCGACATATACAAATACAAACTCGTCCATGAGTCTCCGAAATGTTCGATCTGCATTTTTGAACCGAATGGCATTCTCAGGAATTCAAACAAACTGAAAGATGTGGTTATGGCTGCTTCTTCAATATCTTCAGGTGACATCGGAATTTGGTGATAAACTCATCCAAGGTCTAGTTTCGAAAAGATCTGCTTTCCGTGTAGTTTTAGAGAAAAGTCATGTAAATGAAGAGTGGAGTGCCTGTCTGGAATGGTCTGATTATTTAAGCGACGGTGATATCCACATGGGTGCCAGTCTTGATCTCTATTGGGAACCATATGTAGAGGCGAAGACCATGAGCTACTACACTGCCGAATGATGCCTAGTTGCCTCATGTGTTCAAATTCTCGTATTGCGGTCGTTAACTTGTGTGGTGGCTTTCTTCTCGGCCTAGAGCGTATTGGTGAACCAATAGTGGCAATGTGGTTGTCCTCCATCGTAGTTTCTTGTTCTTTCATTAGATCCTGTAAAAACAACCATGCTGTCACAGAAGAACACTCAAGCGCTCACTAGTATGCAGTAGACCTATCAGACTCAGTAATTGGAGGAGTCTTTTAACAATGGGCTAGCTGCCCTCGGGAACCTTTGGCATTTTTCTCGAGACGGTTGCTAGACACTGAATCGTGGTACAGCACTTTCGCAAGGCAACTCTGTTTGGGATGTCAAATCCCCATAACGTACTTGATAAATGCCTTAATTTTGTAATTTTATTTTCAAAATTTGAATTTAGCTGTTTTCGCGTCAAAAGCGCTCGTTTTACCTTCACGTCATATTACTCACTTGCAAACTATCTTAAACGTTATTGATCCATTGTTTCTTTGAGTGTGCTATTTCATAATGACGCCTAAGGACAATTTATTGCTGCGACGGTGGTTTGTAACAGGGGTCCTTCTAAACTCGAATCATTACTTGAACAGCAGCTGAAACGCATACAAATGCTGACAGATATGAAAGTTTCGCCCCTCACACAGCCTAGCACATCTAATGCAACCACAGCACCATCGGTAGACGGCATCGCAAATAGCATTGCTGAGTTTCATTATGATCCTGATGCCAACGTTACTTTTGACATGTGGTTACGGCGTTATGAAGATCTATTTAAATTTGAATTTGCTAATCTAGATGATGTTTGGAAGGTGCAACTGCTACTTCGAAAGTTGGGTGCAAGTGAGCTAGACAGGTACTGCAACTTGATCCTGCCATTGAATCCACGTGATCGCTCTTTCGCAGAAAGTCCAGACACTAAGCCAACATTTTGGGGACAATTCATCATTGTTTACCGCACGTTATCGATGTTTGAAACTAGTTATGAACAAAGACGATGACTTTCTTACGCATGTGGCATCTTTAACCGTGAATGCGAACGCTTCCGGTTGAAGTCTTTATCTGGAGACCATTTCAAAGCCTTCATCCTCGTTTGCAGCCTCCAGTCTTAGAAGTTCATTGACATAAGAACGTGACTACTATGTCGATTGGATCAAGATCCAAAACTCACACTTAGAGACATGGCTAATGAATACCAACACCTAGTAAATCTGCAACGAGAGTCGACGATGGTTGAGAGTGGTGGGTCTAGTCGATAGGAAGTACGAGTAGTCCAAAAGAAAACTAACCAGAATAAGTGCTTTCCCGCCACATCCAGTCCAACTCACTTCAGCCCAATTCGACAGACCAAAACAAATCCCTCCACTCCTTGCTGGCACTGTGTTGCATGGCACTACGTACGAAATTGCCCATTTAGGCAACATCGATGAAGGAAGCGCAAGGTCGTTGGTCACAAGGACGGGTTTGTCTTAAGAGCACGCCAAATCGTTCCAGTAGTACCAAAAAGACTGTTCCGAAGCCCTGTACCTCTTATTTGAGCTTAGTTTTTTCTTGTCAGAGCTCATCACCAGGTGAGAGGATATTCATTAACCTCATTATTAATGCAAATTTTTTAGATCGCAAATAGATACAGCATCAGACGTCACCATCCTCTCACACAAAAATTGGACTAAAATGAGCAGCCATAGCCCGCAGCGAACAACTCAAAAGCCTCATACCGCATGTGGTAATTTTCTGCACTTGTCAGGACAATTGAAATGTAGAGTAACCTTCCGGAATTCTTCGTTTATCGGGGTATGTCATATAACTCCAGCTGATCTAAATTTACTTGATTTAGACTGGTTCAACCAACTGAAATTGGCTGATGTCCCACTCAATACCATATGCCACATGGTATCACAACCACATGACACTGAATCGTATACGAGGAAGCTAATGACGCGGTTTTCATCGATTTTCTAATCTGGTTTGGGACAGTGTTCTGACATAAAGGCGACGCTTCGTTTGAAACCTGGAGCTAAGTCTGTCTTTCGTCTCAAAAGATCTGTACCTTATGCGACGTTACCAACGGTAGATGAAGAATTAAACCGTCTCCAACAACAAGGAGTAATTACTCCCGTTTCTTACTCCTCCTGAGCAGCACCAATAGTGGTCATCAAGACGGCAAACGGCATCATATGATTATGTGCTGATTTTTCTACAGAACAAAATGCAGCTCTTGAACAACATCACTATCCTTTACCAGTCTCTGCAGATTTGTTCACCATGCTTAATGGGGAAAATTCTTCGCAAAATTAGATCTTGCTGATGCTTATTTGCAAGTTGAAGTAGACGGAGCATAGAGTGAACTGCTTAATATTAACGCTCATCGTGGGTTATTTCAGTATAATCGTCCGCCCTTCGGTGTCATGACTGCCCCATCTATTTTCCAACAATTAATAGACACCCTCCTATCTGGCATCGCGGGGGTCTCGGATTACCTTGACGACATTCTAATTATTGCGACAACATTAGAACAACTGCAGGAACAAACGATATTGATACTGAAACGCATCAGTGAAAACGAGTTCCCGTTACGTCCTGAAAAATGTTAGTTTTATTGAGGTTGGTGAAGTATCTGGGGTTCATTTTTTATGCTGACGGCCGCAGACCGGATCCTGAAAACGTCCAAGTGATAAGACAGATGCCCACGCCTACGAATATCTCTGCACTATGTTCGTTCACGCAGCTGATCTCTTATTATGCCGCGTTCTTCCCTTCAATGCATGACATTCGTGCCCCACTGAATGGTCTACTGAGCAAGAACAGTACGTGGAACTGGACTAAAGAGTGTGATACAGCATTTTGTAAACTGGAGTCCATCATCAGCTCGAAATTGTTATTAACGCACTACGATCCATGCATGCCGATCATCGTAGCTTCAGATGCTTCAGCGTATGACTTAGGTGCCGTCATTTCACATCAGTTTCCAGACGCATCAGAGAAGGTTGTCATGCACGCATCCCGTACGCTGACCCTGGCAGAAAAGAAGTATAGCCAGATAGAGAAGAAGGCTCTCGCACTCGTTTTTGCTGTGCTCCGTTTCCACAAGTTTTTGTACGGTCGGAGGTTCACACTTCTTGCTGATCACAAGCCTCTTCTCGCAATTTTCGGGTCGAAGTCTGGCATACCAGCCCACTCAGCAAATCGTCTTCGGCGATGGGCCTTGGTACTCTTGGGTTACGATTTCGAAATCCAGTGCCAATGCACCCAACAATTTGGTCAAGTAGATGCTTTATCACGTCTCATTAATGATCATTCGGTGACTGAGGAAAATATGGTGATCGCATCTCTGTCAGTGGAAGATCACGCAGTGTGTTATCTTACAACTGCAATACGTGCATTGCCGGTGTTCGCGTCAGATATACAAAACACTTCAAAGAATGACCCCGTCATCAAGAGGGCAATGAGCCACATCACCAACGGGTGGCTGTCTGTTAAGTTCGATGGTGACATGAAACAGTTGTAACAGCGGCGAGATTCACTGTGCATTTTAAACGACTGCGTGAAGATTTGATCAATGCATTCTCGACCAGAACGAATACCAGCCTTCTCTTCACGAGTCAGTCTTTCTCGGGATTTAAACAATCCACAAAACATGACAGGAGCCAATAGTTTGGACGCAATCGTTTGTGGTCATACATACGGTCTCCCCGAGTAGACCGACGGGTTTCCATCAGTTTTAAGGAGCAAGAAGAAACCTAGTGCTTATAAGCGGGACGTTTCCCGAAGCCGCAAGCGACTTTACTTGCCATTTTCATGGCATCATGCAGTTGAAACCAATGCTCAATTTCACTTTTCGGTGGAATGGTAGCTAGCCTAGAAGCCTAATTACTTGCAGCAGAAGTTACAACCAGTTTACTGACATCAATCCGTTATTTACGGTCGAATCGCTGACCACTGAAAAGTTAGGTAATGCCACGAGAAGGCAGTGAGTAGGACTTCCCTATCGGAGGTTATATACGCGTGGCCATGTGAGAGCGTTTGGAGAGGAGAGGTGGCCATCTCGATAGGTCACAAAATAATCAATAGTTAATGTCAATGATGGAACAAACTCGTCATCATACATTAACTCCCATGACTAATAGAAAGCATTTGACAGTATGAATAGGAGAATTTCATGAAACATTCATCGACACTATGGTGTACCTGAGAAGATTGTCAACATCATATGGACTACACAGAAAATTCATTAATGGAGCACAGCTGACAGATGTATTTAAAGAGAGGACCGATGTCAGACAATACTAACTACTCTCATCCTTTATCTTCTGGTGTTTGATTGGATTACAGAGACCTCTACATCTCAAGAGGAGCATGGAATAAAAATGACGGCTTCTATGCAACTAGACGATTTAGAATTTGCAGATGACCTAGTCCTTCTATGCTACACACATCAACAAATGTAGGTGAATAGCCCCCAAATGCACCGGTACGGCCAGTTACTTCAATGGTAGAAATGTATATAAAAAGGAGTGCATGTGAAGATGATACAGGGAGAAAAAATCAGTTTACAGAAGGAAAGTTATAAAATAATTTGAATCTCACGGTTTAAGGGAAGACAAAGTGTGAATACACCTAGGCCATCGCGATTGATGGAGTTGTTAGGAAACAGGTACTAGGTAAGGATGGCAATTCGATTGATGAAGTAGTGAAACTTCATCAGTTGAGATGGTTGGGACATGTGTTACTTATGCCTAACCACCGACTGCTCCGACGAGCTATGATTTATGGTGTAGGAGTAGGTTGGAGGAAAGCTGGCGGCGGCCTGATCAAAATGTGAACTGAAGCATGTTGGTAGATGTAGACTACGTGGTTGAGATCCGCGAGATGATAACAACCGATGGTTAGAGACAGAGAATGACATGGCTCAAAATCGTGTGCAATGGCGAACGTAAATCCACCCTTTATGTTCTCCCGAATTCTAATTTTCTGAATGCGCTATGTTACTTTATCTTTTCTCTTTCCAAATATATTTCACTGGGTTATACTCCTTGAATAACATACTCAAACCTTTATCTTTCCGACTACTGCTTATACTCTTACTACCTCTACCACTGTGAGATTTCAATCAACAAATGCATCTGTGTGCTAATGTGCACAAGTTGAACTACACTGTGTCCAAATTTAATGACGCATGGACACACAAAACTAAATAACAACAAAACACTATTTCTGTTCTCCAAATTTAATTATTACTTCATCAATCAAGAAAACAACACAACGTATTTCATTCATGTTTATTTCATTTCAATTCAATATCAAAAATACACAAATGTGTTCATTGTAATCAGTTTAATATAACAGACGAATAAACAGGCTTCACAATTATTCATGTTACCTGAAAACGAAATGAGAAAATGATATAGAATGATTCAGTGCAAGTGAAATTTATTTTAAACCATGATTGAACCTAATTGAATCACATTTACAAAAACTAGTGGAGCTGAGTAGCATTCATCTCGCCAACTGAAATTATTGTTTCACACTTCAACGTAATTCGTTTTCACTTATCCGGAAACCGAATTGTTGTGTGCAATAACGAAGTGGAGAGATTTGTTTAATAGAATTGTAACAGGTGAAGTGGATTTCAGTTCACTACTGTTTGACCCTTTTCAGCACATACATAATGTTGAAGATGTCAGTGTTCACCTTCTATCGAACATCATACTCTTCTCCATGTGCATTCAACAAGGTCTAGTGAAAGAATGATTCTGGTGTTCTGTGATTAACGAAATTGATGAATGTCGAATAACCGTTCAGTTCGTCCATGATCGAACCAAATGTGACAATATGAAAATAAATACGATTCGAAAATTCCTGTTCATTATTAGGAAGTGGATAATCGGACGACATATCGTGTTGTTGAAATGGGTTGATAATTGACTGATGACTGTATATTATTTCGACTAATTTGTAGAAGGGTACTTACCGTATTCAGTGAATTCTTTCTTTCTTCAATGAAGGGGACGTTTATAGATTTGATCATCATTATCAGGCCTTTCCTCATCATCATCATAGGAATCATCACCATCCGAATCATCATCATCATCATCCGAATAATCATCATCCGAATATTCATCATCATCCGAGTCATCTTCATCATCATCATCATCATCATCATCATCATCATCATCATCATCATCATCATCATCATCATCATCATCATCATCATCATCATCATCATCATCATCATCATCATCATCATCATCATCAGCAGCAGCAGCAGCAGCAGCAGCAACAACCTCAGCAGTGTCATCATCTTCATCTACTTCTTTCGTTCTTGGGATAAGGCCCATTCCGCTCAGACCTTGTCCAAATTTGTTCTCATTATTCTATTCAACTGCAGTTGAAGTGTGTGGACCTGAATTCGAAAAAAGATAAATGACTTGTCAATTTTAACTGATACTATGAATGGTGATTCACGAGACTGAGAGAGACAAGTCAAATTAACAAATGATGTTTCAGTCCAAACACTGTATGATTGATACTCATAACTCACTGCCAATAATCACCAACCATTAATTACTTTCGTACTATAATTAGCACTTCAAGCACATTGACGGGATTATATTGAATGAAACTACGCTATTCTCCAGTCAGATAAATTACACAACTAAATCCCTCTGAGTCTTATTCATCAATCACAAACATGATTCATCCTGAAATATCACTTTCTTAACAATAAGAGTATTACACAATATAATATATATCTAAGGAATATTTAGAACGTACGTTTATATGAGTGAATGAATGGGACGAAGACTGTGAGGCATAAGATCAAGCACAATATTGATAAACGCATTTTGTTTTTACAACGAAGTAAACTTGAAATGTAGTGAATGCTTGGTCACATAAGAAACACCTTATGCTTATATACTTATACCGACCTATGAGATGTAATGAAATTTGTGGAATTAGTTGAATGAACTCATCTGATTGGTGTTCTGTTCGTCCGTTTCACTCAACAATTTGTTACTAAAATTATACATGGAATGTTCATAGTGAAATGTTTTTATTCAACGTTTTTGTTCTGCATAAATAACTTCAACAACAAGAACAACTACTATCATTATTGCTGATAGTAATAAAACAGTTGGTTCTACTTGATGCTGACTGCTTGATGATTGAAGGGTAATCTCTTGTGTAAACCGGTGACTACATGAGCATGTGCATTAGGAGTGTCAGTTGTAAGGTGAATCAACACCATCGATTCTACGTGATGTTAGATAACAATATCTGCAGCATTTCTAATGCTTGTATGTGGATTCTTGCACATAAAACTGGTGTAAGTATCAGTGGATTGAAAAACACACCGAACCGGACGACATATTGTGTCGTTGAAATGGGTTGATAATGATTTGATGACTGCATACTATTTCGATTAATTGAACAAATTAAATTGCCATTGTCAGAAATTCACTATCAATGATATAACAGAGACCAGTCTGTAGTTTACGAGCATTCAGTTGAGGTCATCCAATTTTATTTTATTAGGAAATTACACATTGTTCTGGTGAAATGCGAAAATCATGCGCTCAATCATCCATTTGCAAATCCCCCAACAATTGTCTCAAACATCATCGCTTTTCGTTGCCACAACAGTCACTCTCTGTTCTCTTACTCTTCGATCTGCACAACATTTGACTGCCAGGCATCATACTTCTAACCGGTGTTCTATGCAACCTATGTCAACATAAGTAACATACACCACAAGTCAACCGCACAAAGAATTCCACATCAGAAAGAAAATCTGTTGTGGTGTGAACAAATGAAGTACAAACCACTGTAATTCGTTGATTAGTGTAGAAAACACTATGAATAGCTGTGTGGTGAATAGTGAAGAGGTGGAGAGAGGAGTTGCATTATAGTCAAATAAATAGATAAACATTCAAATAAATTAGTACACGGGAATATTTGTGAACAGGAGATACGGTTTAGTTGAAAATATCATCAGGAAAAATTCTTGCTGCTTGAGAACTCATCGCTTTATGAAGAGTGTGAGATGAGTCATGAGATAGCAAGTGTCTTCTTTGATTGACCATATCTGATAAGTTATGACGTCGCCAAAACACACCAATTCTGGAACACAAGACAGAGAGTCGTGTTATGTTTCTTGGTAGGATAGTGTTCAACAAGCTACTAATAAGTTCAGTTCATCGAAACAGAGAAATTCCTACTTATCAGGTCACTGATTATAATTACGCTAAAATTTTAAACCATGGAGGTGTTAGCAAGCACTGATTTGAAAGAGAAAATAATGTCTAGATTTATCTGGTCATATTATTATTAAGGTGAGATATTCTAGCGTGATAAGCTAATTAATTCACTACTAATTTTATCATTGAACTCAACTTAGTGAATCAATGCGTTAAATGACATCAAGCGCATTTACTGAAAATCTCTGAACCTACCTTCATCGATTTCGTTAATCACAGAACACCAGAATCATTCTTTCACTAGACCTTGTTAAATGCCCATGAAGTTGTTGCATGAATGATGAATAATAACTACTCGAACATTATCGTTACGCTGAAAACGGGCAAGTAGTAGTAGTGAACTGGAATCCACTTCACCTGTTACAATTCTATTAAACAAATCTCTCCACTTCGTTATTGCACACAACAATTCGGTTTCCGGATAAGTGAAAACGAATTACGTTGAAGTGTGAAACAATAATTTCAGTTGGCGAGATGAATGCTACTCAGCTCCACTAGTTTTTGTAAATGTGATTCAATTAGGTTCAATCATAGTTTAAAATAAATTTCACTTGCACTGAATCATTCTATATCATTTTCTCATTTCGTTTTCAGGTAACATGAATAATTGTGAAGCCTGTTTATTCGTCTGTTATATTAAACTGATTACAATGAACACATTTGTGTATTTTTGATATTGAATTGAAATGAAATAAACATGAATAAAATACGTTGTGTTGTTTTCTTGATTGATGAAGTAATAATTAAATTTGGAGAACAGAAATAGTGTTTTGTTGTTACTTAGTTTTGTGTGTCCATGCGTCATTAAATTTGGACACAGTGTAGTTAAACTTGTTGTCATGATATTCACGTGAATATCCCAAAAATTTTCTCGAACTTAAAGTGATATGTTTTTAGACGTTGCACGTAGTTCACTTGTTTATTCCTATTGGTCATTATTTACAGTTGTCCTTACTTTGACTTTCACTTGTCGTTTTCCTATTGATCAATTTTGAGTTCTCCTAATCATAACCTTTACGTGTCCTTCCTTTCCATTGGTTACTGTTAATAGTCATCCTAACTGTATAAATATGCCTTGTCTGTAAACCATTTTTGACCTGCTTATGACCGCATGAACAATTCTTATTTAACGGCTGTGTTATGATTTAATGGAGGTTGGGGAACAGTATTGGGGTCGTACTAGGATATCTGAATTTGGTCAATCGGTAGAATTTCATGCAGTCCTATCGCAATACGCAAAAATTTAGCAATGTAACACTTGTGCACATTAGCATAAAGATGCAATTGTCGATTGAAATCTCACAGTGGTAGAGGTAGTATAAGTATAAGCAGTAGTCGGAAAGATAAAGGTTTTAAGATGTTATTCAAGGAGTATAACCCAGTGAAATATATTTGGAAAGAGAAAAGATAAAGTAACATAGCGCATTCAGAAAATTAGAATTCGGGAGAACATAAAGGGTGGATTTACGTTCGCCATTGCACACGATTTTGAGCCATGTCATTCTCTGTCTCTAACCATCGGTTGTTATCATCTCGCGGATCTCAACCACGTAGTCTACACCTACCAACATTGTTCAGTCCACGTTTTGTTTAACTTCATTATAGACCTGTTGCTGGAAATAACACTCTCGTCGACTGAATCTACAGGAATTGATCTCCTACCAGGGGGACCACTAAACGACTTAGAATACGCAGATGACATAGTCCTGTTTGGTGAAGACGCTGGCGAAATGCAGAGTCTTCTGTTGGATTTCAGTAATAATGCCAGGATGTTTGGGATGCATTTCTCCCCATCCCAATGTAAATTGTTACTCCAGGACTGGCCTGCGTCAACACCTGAACTAAGGATAGGGAGTGAAGTAGTCGAACGCGTTGACAACTTCACTTATCTTGGAAGTGTGATCAGCTCTAATGGGTTGGTTTCTGACGAATCGATCACAATGGCGTAGGTGTATACACTCTTTATGTTCTCTTAAACCTTGAGACTAAAATTTGTATCATATCTCTCTTCCTTCCCGTACTATATCCTTATATACAACCTATAATTTATATACTACTACCAACACTGAATTAACTACTATGAATCCGGTGTTCATCTAGTGCTGACGAGGTATGTCAACTTGGACCGATGCATATATGTGCCTGGTCCTACGTTGTAGCTGACTGACTGTCTTGTTCCTTTAGGTGACTTCAACCTTTCATCAATGATTACGTTAGCTCGTGAATGACACACAATTGCTTAACCTGTCAAATTTAAAATTGCTCATTCGCAATTACCTAGATAAAGGCATTGTCTTCACTGTGACCCATCACAGCAACTTTCTATTTTGATAAATGGATTTGCTTTGGTTGTTGTAGCAGTAGTAGTATCTATCATTGGAGGTGACACTAATTTTGCAAAGCGTTGAAATAAGACAAATGACTTCCTAAACACAAAACTAGTTTTCAGAGCATACCGAACGACAACTTCAATTATTGACACGGTTTACCATCTACAAAAAGGCAAACTAGGGTTCACAATGCAATGTCTATTACTGAAACGCTCCATTACATCTCACAAGTTAAATCACACTGTGTCCAAATACAATGACACATGGATACACAAAACTAAGTAACAACAAAACACTATTTCTGTTCTCCAAATTTAATTATTACTTCATCAATCAAGAAAACAACACAACGTATTTCATTCATGTTTATTTCATTTCAATTCAATATCAAAAATACACAAATGTGTTCATTGTAATCAGTTTAATATAACAGACGAATAAACAGGTTTCACAATTATTCATGTTACCTGAAAACGAAATGAGAAAATGATATAGAATGATTCAGTGCAAGTGAAATTTATTTTAAACTATGATTGAACCTAATTGAATCACATTTACAAAAACTAGTGGAGCTGAGTAGCATTCATCTCGCCAACTGAAATTATTGTTTCACACTTCAACGTAATTCGTTTTCACTTATCCGGAAACCGAATTGTTGTGTGCAATAACGAAGTGGAGAGATTTGTTTAATAGAATTGTAACAGGTGAAGTGGATTTCAGTTCACTACTGTTTGACCCTTTTCAACACATACATAATGTTGAAGATGTCAGTGTTCACCTTCTATCGAACATCATACTCTTCTCCATGTGCATTCAACAAGGTCTAGTGAAAGAATGATTCTGGTGTTCTGTGATTAACGAAATTGATGAATGTCGAATAACCGTTCAGTTCGTCCATGATCGAACCAAATGTGACAATATGAAAATAAATACGATTCGAAAATTCCTGTTCATTATTAGGAAGTGGATAATCGGACGACATATCGTGTTGTTGAAATGGGTTGATAATTGACTGATGACTGTATATTATTTCGACTAATTTGTAGAAGGGTACTCTCCGTATCAAGTGAAGTGTTCCATTATTCAATGAAGGAAACGATTATAGAATTGATCATAATCATCATCATTATCATTATCAGGCGTTTTCTCGATATTACCATTTTGATCAATTTTAATATTAATAATGATGTTATTATTATTTTCACTACCACTATCATTACTTCCCCAAACTTCGTTTACATCAATTTCGCCGTTTTCCTCATCAACATCATTTCCATCTTCTTCTTTCGTTGTGGGGATGAGGCTCATTCCGCTCAGACCTTGTCCAATATCTTCATTATTATTCTGTTCGACTTCAGGTAAAATAGGTGAACCTGAATTAAGAGAAAGATGAATGACGTGTCAATTTTAACTGGTACTATGAATGGTGATTCACGAGACTGAAAGAGACAAGTCAGACTAACAATTGATGTTTCAGTCCAAATACTGTTTGATTGATACTCATAACTCACTGCCAATATTCACCAAACATTAATTACTTTCGTACTATAATTAGCAGTTCAAGCACATTGACGAGATGATATAGAATGAAACTACGTTATTCTCCAGTCAGATAAACTACTCAGCTAAATCGCTCTGAGTCTTATTCATCAATCACAACCATGATTCATGCTGACAAATCACTTTCTTTACAACAAGAGTAATACACAATATAATTTAAGTCTAAGGAATATTTAGAACTTTCGTCTATGTGCGTGCATGAATTGAACGACCATTGCGAGCCATAAGATGAAAGTCTTCGCTTCCGAATTTTGATTTCACTGTGTTTTCAGATTTAGATTATTTAAGGTGTTCATGGTTATGGTGTTGTCAAACTCCGAATACTTGTGGCATCTTCAGGCTAATGAATAGATAAGACAAACACGGACTCCAACAATTGTGTTCATTCTCATTGATCGATAGGAGTATAAGAGTTGATAAAACAGAGTCATAAAACAGTCTGTATACGCCAAACCACCCAAATGCAAACCGTCTGCCCAAACATCACCATCACACTCATCGAGACAATCGTGAAACCACTGCACATTGAAGGGCGAACACTCAAGTACGTTCACACATTCCCTCATTAAGAGTTTACTCAACTCTGCATGCTCTCTTAACCGAAGTGACCACAGCCTCATCAGTGGGAAGCCTTAAGAGGAGACTTCACAAACACAATGGTAAGTTGTTGGTTTATTATTATTTATTTATTCTGTTAACTTATTTTGTCTAATTACTATCACCATGTAAAGCAGTTGGAACTGACGTCAAGTTGTGAATGTGGATTAGATCTGACCTAATATCGAACCCTTCTGTTAAACAAATACCACATCGAACGTGATTTGTATTATTGTTGTACCTTCGAAGTATATCGCTACTTAAAAGTGATATTTACCATCCAGTCTTGAACTTATCATAAGCCAACTCTCCAATGCTCCAGATATATGTGGTTTGTACTACAGATGAAGTTGTCAAGAGACAGAACCATGTGACATCAACACATAAGTGAAAACATCTGGTTCAAAATAGTATGAATTGTCCATTATTGGAAATAAACTATAAATTAACTGAATCTCTGGATGACTATTAGACATCTTATGTGTTACCGTGATCAACTCGATTTCTTTGATCCTAGTTCTGCAAAATGATATAAGGACTGAAGCAACAACCGTTGTAAAATGTCTGCTAGAATAATTGATGTATTGAGTTCCACATATAGTCACTTCTCAATATATCGATTGCCTGTGAAATATATCTAAGACCCTCTTCGCTTTCGACTACTGATTTAAGTGCGTTGGCGAATTTCGATTATGAGATGTTTTATTGATTAAAACGTTGTCAAACTCCGAATAAGTGTTACTTTTTGGTATACTTACTGATGAAACAAAACACGCTTCTAATTCGTAATATGTAGGTGAAATTATTGATCGTTTGAATTAACAATCAGTAATAGGACAAGCACGGAAAGTATTTAGAGATAAATCTTACACATATTTTGCAACAAAAGAATCTAGATTCACTTTGAAAGACGTTACAAGGAATGAAGGCTATCAATATACGCACTAATCAGCTGATTTAAGTAACATCTCTTATATTTTATTTGTGTTCATAACTTATAAGTGGCATATTATTATATAAAGTAATTAACGTAACAACTTTATCGCTTTTTTGAGTAGGTATACATTTGATCTGCGAAAATAATGTGGATTTATTCCCGGACATCAGTCGCATGTCACAGCGCAAACTCTACAAATAGCTATAACTGGCATATTGGCTATTTTAGTCTTTACAATATGACTTACATTCATATGTGAGTATTGTTATCCTCCATCATCCTATGAACAATGTACCTCATGAAATATCAACATAACTGCGTAACCCAATAGATTGAAGACTTTATCTACTGGAACAAATTAATCTCGCTTATAAACTGGCGTTCCTCGTGTAACGAATAGTTATTTGAGAATGAATTGTCGTTATTTATCAGTTTGTTTCGTTACCCCGATCGTTGCTGCTACCTTGACGTGGTGGTCGGGCTTGCCTATCGTGATGAAGCAATCGAGCTATGCTGGCTGGAATAATCGTTCCTCGAGGTCCTACCATGCCAGACAGGTCGGTTGAAGAGCGGTAAGACTAAAAGCAGCAAACCCAAGGTCCGAATGCGAAGTCGTACTACTGACTGTACAGAGGTGTGACAGCAGTAAGGTGTTTCCTTCAGACAACCAGCCTGACAGCGATGCTGCCTTCCCGCAAGGAGGGGTGGGGTTAGAAAAGGTAGACCCTAAAAATGCACACCTCGCCTTATCCCACGGATATCCGTCTCCGGCGGTAAGGTTTTTTTTTGAAGAACGGAGCTAACACAAAAACTACCGACAAACAGGTCGTGTGTGACCGACCTCAAGCAGTTGTCCCTTGGGCACTGCGGTCACGCTCTCAGGTCATTAAGACCACTTCTAACCCAATTTCCTTTTCAGGTACCTCTAGAAGAATCCTTCCACGGTGTGGGCAACCGGGAAGTGATAACTGCCCTCATACCTCTAACAACACTCAAGACCACTGTATTCATAATCAATCTCCTTCTTCAATTCCTACTATTCCTTCTACCTTGACTTTCAACACTAAACTTCCTCTCTCGGTTTCCTCCTCAAGTGTCACCATGGCCAACGATTCTAGTGCGCGAAACGCTGTCCCAGGTCTACTAAAACCTCGCTCCAAACTACACATTGGAGCCTTCAACGTACGTACTTTAAGTCAAATCGGTCAACAGGCCTCCTTAGCTAAAACTCTAGAATCTCGTACCATTGATGTATGCTGTGTCTCCGAAACACGCATACAGGATCCCAGTGTGGTCATTCACTTGACCTCACCTCGCCAAAATGAACAGCCGACGAAATACACCCTCCGTGTATCTGGCGAACCGTTGGCTAGTTCTCGTGGACTTGCAGGTGTAGGCATAGTACTAAGTACAAGGGCAGAACAGGCACTACTAGAATGGATCCGTGTTAACAGTCGCCTGTGTGCTGTCCGGCTAAATGACTTCGCAAGAACTCGGAAGGATAGGGACACACGTCGTTGCCTTTTCGTCGTTTCTGCCTGCGCTCCCACTGACTGCAGCCATGATGAAGTGAAAGATGACTTTTACAGAAAACTCTCTGAGCTTCTTCAGACATAGTAGTCGTAGCGGGTGACTTTAATGCCCAGGTAGGCAGCTTAAATCAAACAGAAAGACATTTAGGTGGGTGTTTTAGTATTCCGGCTCAACGAACCGATAATGGTGATCGTCTGTTGCAACTATGCTCAGACAATCGTTTATTTTTAGCAAGCACTAATTTTAAGCTTAAGGAGAGACATCGTCTAACATGGCGACCACCTGCACCAAACCAACGATGGACTCAAATAGACCATATTGTCATCAGTTATCGTTGGAGAAGCTCAATAGAAGATTGTCGCTCGTATTGGAATACTTGTTTAGACTCTGATCACGCTTTAATACGAGCGCGCATTTGTCTGCGCCCCAATGGACGCAGGAAAAGTACACTAAGAAGACCCATTAGGATTGAACTGGAGGACGAGAAAGCCAGATGCGAATTCCAGAAACAACTGAGTTCACATCTAGGCAGTTCTGTAAACGAGACTGACCCAGATGCTGCTTGGAAAGACATACGAACAGCTGTGGAAACAGCAGTAACATCTATTAGTCATTTAAACCATAGGGCTCCAAAAAACCAGTGGATTTCTTCTAAGTCTATTTCACTGACGGACTCGCGTAAACTCATCCCATCAGGCTCTGAACATGACGAAGAGCGTAAACAAATTAGATCTAGGTTAACTAAAAGTCTAAGGAACGATCGTGAGCAGTGGTGGGCAACGAAAGCAAAAGAGAAGGAAAAGGCAGCGGCTGTAGGCAACACCAGGCAACTATTCAGACTAAAAAAAGAAACTGGAATTAAGAAGTCAAGTGTAAGTGAGACAGTCTCGGAAAAAGACGGAACCCTTATCTGCTCTCTACCCAAACGTTTAGAACGATGGGCGGAACACTTTAAGGAGCAGTTTAGCTGGCCTTCAGCTACTGCACAACTACCCACTATTCCTAGAAAACCTGAATGGAACATTGAAGTAGGCCCTCCGACCCTACTTGAAGTTCAAAAGGCTATAAGTAATCTGAAACGAGGAAGAGCAGCTGGTCCAGATATATTGGTTCCAGAGGTCTTTAAATATGGTGGTCCAATTTTAGCGATTAGGTTGACTAATATTCTGGCTAAAATCTGGGAGACGGATGTAATCCCATCCTACTGGTCACAAACACTGATTGTCCCAATATATAAAAGAGGGTCAAAATCATCCGTGATAACCATAGAGGGATTAGTCTGACTAAAATAACATCTAAAATACTAGCCTGTGGCGGACCAGACAATATATAAACGCAAAAGATATCAACAAAGTTAATAACGACCAATAGTAATATTAATATATACAAGTTAAATGTTACGAATACAATAAATAATGGGACTTTACTTAAGTTCACCCGAAATGATGCGTGTTCGACTTTGATCTGGTACAATAAATCCACAATTATAGATGCTTAGTAATTTCAAACGTATCGATGATCTCCCCAGCATTGTAATCCAAAGGAAGATACGATATATTCACTTTCTCAGTCATGCAACAAATCACAAGAGTAAAACCGTGACGGTCATATCTCCACAAGCCTCAATAATTATCGGGCGCCTAACCAAGACTCGTGAACTGCAAACACGAGAAAATCAGGTTGGCTTCAGACCTGGTCGTGGCTGTATCGACCACATATTCACCATTCGTCAAGTTTTAGAGCACAGACACGCTTATCGGCGTCCGACAATGATAGTTTTTCTTGACTTAAAAGCAGCATTTGACTCTGTAGACCGAGAGGTTCTATGGCAGTGTCTGTCATTGAAAGGTGTACCTGAGAAGTACATAAACTTTGTAAAGGCTCTTTACTCGAACACTATTAGTTGAGTGAGAGCTTATGGCGAACTGTCATACGGTTTTACAACCTCAAGTGGTGTCCGTCAAGGCTGTCCACTATCCCCGTTTTTGTTTAACTTCATTATAGACCTGTTGCTGGAAATAACACTCTCGTCGACTGAATCTACAGGAATTGATCTCCTACCAGGGGGACTACTAAACGACTTAGAATACGCAGATGACATAGTCCTGTTTGGTGAAGACGCTGGCGAAATGCAGAGTCTTCTGTTGGATTTCAGTAATAATGCCAGGATGTTTGGGATGCATTTCTCCCCATCCCAATGTAAATTGTTACTCCAGGACTGGCCTGCGTCAACACCTGAACTAAGGATAGGGAGTGAAGTAGTCGAACGCGTTGACAACTTCACTTATCTTGGAAGTGTGATCAGCTCTAATGGGTTGGTTTCTGACGAATCGATCACAATGGCGTAGGTGTATACACTCTTTATGTTCTCTTAAACCTTGAGACTAAAATTTGTATCATATCTCTCTTCCTTCCCGTACTATATCCTTATATACAACCTATAATTTATATACTACTACCAACACTGAATTAACTACTATGAATCCGGTGTTCATCTAGTGCTGACGAGGTATGTCAACTTGGACCGATGCATATATGTGCCTGGTCCTACGTTGTAGCTGACTGACTGTCTTGTTCCTTTAGGTGACTTCAACCTTTCATCAATGATTACGTTAGCTCGTGAATGACACACAATTGCTTAACCTGTCAAATTTAAAATTGCTCATTCGCAATTACCTAGATAAAGGCATTGTCTTCACTGTGACCCATCACAGCAACTTTCTATTTTGATAAATGGATTTGCTTTGGTTGTTGTAGCAGTAGTAGTATCTATCATTGGAGGTGACACTAATTTTGCAAAGCGTTGAAATAAGACAAATGACTTCCTAAACACAAAACTAGTTTTCAGAGCATAGCGGTTTACAGATTTTTGGAGTGATGAACTCCATTCAATTGATTGTTTCACAGTGATCCGTAGAGTTGCGATTCGGTCTGTACACGATCGATCCTTACGAAATCCAGCCTGTTGATCTCGAAGTTGGGCGTCTATGAAGTCCCCTATTCTGCATAACAATACCCTATTGAAGACTTTTGCTTGGCACTCAGAGAAATGTGATGCCCTTGTAGTTATCACACATGCCGTGTTCGCCTTTCTTTGGTATCTTGATCAGAAATCCTTCTTTCCAGTCTGTTGGTACTTGTTCTTCATCCCGAATCTTACTGAAGAGAATGTGGAGTATCTCTACAGTTGCTGCTACATCTGCCTTCAGTGCCTCTGCCTGAAGGTTTTCTGATGCTGTTGCTTTGCCGCTCTTGATTTGCGTGATGCCCATGCTGATCTCCTCAATTGTTGGTGGACCAACATGGATTGTGAGGTCCGTGGGTGCTACTTAGTGTTGGGTGTGTTCAGTGGTGCTGGTCGATTCGAGAGTTCTACGAAGTTTTCTACCCACCTGCTCCGTTGTTCTTAAATGTTGGTGATTACATTTGCCTCCTTGCTTTTCACTGACGGTTCTGGTTTACGGTAAATTCCAGTGATTTTCTATGTTCGTCATACAATCGTCTCATGTTTCCTTCTCTTGCAGCCTTTTCCGCTATCATTGATAATTCTCCCACATATTAACGTCTGTCAACTATGATGCTCCTCTTCACTTGCTTGTTTGTATTCGGCTTGTGCCTTGGCTTTTTCTGCTCTTATTCGGCTGGCATTGATTGCTGCCTTCTTGTTCCTCCTTTCTTCAATCTTATCCAGTGTACCAACAGTGATCCATTCCCTGTGATGGTGCTTCTTGTGGTTCAGAACCTCCTGAAATGTTGAAATGCTTATTCTTCTACAATTGTTTTAAGATAAAATCACTGCGAGTGTGACGTTAATGTTGACAAATGGTGGAATACAAATGTTTGATCAAAATGTTTGGTACAAAAGTTTGATCACACAAAGAATTTCATGCTGGGACAAGATACTTGTTTAGTGCTTCTTAATCTTCAAATAATTGTCTAGCTAAATGCAGTTACTAAAACATGGTAATTACAGGTTCCTCACCCCACACCCTATGTACATTCCCCAGGATCACAATTGTAATTACTCTCAGAATGAGAACTTTCCAGTATCAACCCACCACATGAAGACGGCCTCCATATATAACAACAGTCGTAACCACTTCCAGTTACGAGCATCAGACCCCTTCGTGCTCGCACTAGCGCAAATAGTTATAACAGAGTCTACGAGCTTAACCATCAAAACTGTCTTGTAAATAACAGTACACTTTACAGTCAACATGTACCAGATTTTTTTGGAATAAGGCCCCTAGTTGCACCCCTGTTGAAGCATATAGCCCTAGTCATTTCAAACCAAGTGCGGAACATAAACTCGCTTCCCCCGTACAGTTCGCATCAGAAAGTACTCCCATCCTTTCCTCCTGGATAAACTTCCCAAGCAACTTCACTGGCTCATATGATACATGCCCCAGTAACTCTAGCCATCAAAATACAGAGCTATTGAAAAACGCTCTATCCATTACTTTAAACATGCATCACTCACGCGAGGGTCATGACATCTTTAATCGAGATACTCTCACTCACTTGTTTAATATGTGTCTTATCAACGCTAGGTCGATCTGCAATAAAAAGACTGATTTAGCTCTGTTTGCTTCCACATATCAACCATCACTTATAATGATATCTAAAGCATGGACTAACAGTAATATTTCCGATCCAAGTATATCTCTTGATAACTACCTCCTATATGGCAGCGATAGATTGAAAGGACGAGGCGGAGGATGCCTTATTTATGCTCACTCTAGCTTAAACTCACTACTATGCGATATACCTGAACTAAACAAACTGAAGGACTCGGTGTGAATTGTTTTAAAGCCATCAAATTCCATTACCTTACTGTTCGGCTGTATCTACCAGCAACCTAGCTTGGCAATAGGTGAAATAGCAGTATTATCAGAGGTATTCACACTAGCATCATCCCTTCCATTCACAGGCAAGCTCATTTGTGGTGACTTCAACATGCCTGAAATTTCTTGGTTTCCAGTCAAAGCTCCGAAACGTTATGAATCATTTATTGAATGTCTAGAACTAGGACAGTGGACTCAGTATGTTAGTAGCCCTACCAGACATCAAAATATCTTGGACTTAGTCTTTACCAGTGGCATCACCCCCAATACTGTGTATATTGGAAAAAAGTTCCCAGGTAGTGATCATAACACTGTCGTATGTAGCCTTAATATAAAAAACACAAACGGTAGACGTAAAAATATAACCCTTCGTAGAAACTATCGCAAGGTAGATTGGAATAATTTTCACAATTACCTAAGAAGCACTGACTGGGGAACATTCTTTACTGCAAACAATACCGACACACTAACCAATATATTTTATCACAACATCGAAAGTATCATTAACAAAATCGCACCTTTAGAGTACTGGAGACCTAGGTTTTCTAAAGATCTGTTTATACCGGTCGGTACACGAAGACGTCTGCAGAGACATTGTACTCGCTTCCACAACTCTAATGACTTCTCCTCTTTAGTAAAGATTACAGAAATACTTGCCCAGACAGACGCAATAAGTACACAAAAAGCAATCGAACAGGAAAAACGTGCTGTCGAACTTAGTAATAACTCCTCAGCACTCACCACACTCTTTCAAAATAAACTTAAACGTTCTAAGTCGAGAGGAAACATATTTATTAAATACAAACAAGTATACGAAGATCCTAAACTTGTTACGGAACTATTTAATGAACACTTTTGTTCCTCATTAACTGATGAAAAACCACTTAATGATTCAGAACTTATCACAGCATCTGCCTGTGAGATTACTAACGTAGACTTCAATGTACAGAATATCTCTAAGACAATTAGTACACTGAAACACTTCTACACTGATGGACCGAATGGTATTCCGGCTAGTATGCTAAAACGTGGAGGCGATGATAGGTGTGTTTCATTACTCAAACTATTTGCGATATCACTCTCTACAGAGCATTACCCTGATGCCTGGAAAACTACACACATCATTCCCAAAATTAAAACAGGACCTGAAGCAAATGTAGAAAACTACCGACCCATAAACATAACTTCAGTGGTGTCTAGAGTGATGAAGAAAGTAGTTAAGGCGGCGTTAGTCCAACATGTAATTACTAATAATCTCATCTCGGTCTCCCAACATGGATTTCCTAGGTCCAGATCTTGTGATACATGCCTGGTGGACTACATGAATGATATAACTCTGAAACGAGACAATGGACTCCTTGTATCAGTCATATTTTTAGACTTTAAGAAAGCTTTTGATAAGGTTCCACGCAAACGGCTACTAGCCAAACTACGGTCCTTCGGAATCAACAACCCACTCTATTCATGGTTTGTTTCATTCTCAAAGGGACGTAAACAAATGGTTAAGTACAACGACTGTCTCTCATTACCTAGATCAATAACTAGTGGCGTCATCCAGGGAAGTGTATTGGGCCCACTTTTGTTTCTCATGTATATAAACGATATATGTAACATCATAAAATCTGGGAAACCATACTTATATGCTGATGATCTCAAAATAGTATACAGCTATAAGCATGAGGTTCTTAGTGAAAGTGTACGCCTGATTCAAGATGACCTCAATAACCTAACTATCTAGAGCGAAAAGTGGCAATTACCATTTAACCTCCACAAATGCGGGATCATGCACTTTGGAACGCAACCCTATGAACCACAACTTTACTTAAATAAAAGTAAAGTCCAGACACTTAATTCAGTACACGATCTAGGAATAAATTACACAGGAAGCCTAAACTTTAAAGCACACGCCTCCTTTATTATTTCTAAAGCCAGACGTCTAATTAGCTTTATAACAAAAAATTTCCTCACGACAGATGCCAAGCTTACCCTCTACAAAATATGTGTACGACCTTCCTTAGAATACTGCTCTTTTATCTTCTCTAATATGAATACCACTGACAAAATAAAAGTAGAAGATGTTCAAAGACGCTTTACACGCCAACTGTTAGGAAGTGACACCACTCTTGATTACACAAGTAGATGTAAGCGCCTCTCTTTAGAACCTTTATGGCACCGTAGGTTAAGGAACAATCTGATATTTCTCTACAAAGCAATAAATGGACTGTTATTCCTAACCTCCTGTCCAACTATGATCAATGACCCAGCCTATAGACTAAGAAACAATGCATATACACTATTTACCGAAAAACACCAAAAACAAACGCGTTGTAAGTTTTTTACAGTTCGGTATAGTTTATTGTGGAACAGGTTGCCAATACATATCCGTAACTGTGACACCTTTACCAAATTTAAAAGGCTAATAACCCTGTTACTAAACTCTAAAGAACTTCACCAACTATTCCTTGAAATCCAGCCTACCAATGAGGCACTTTATTATGGACCGCCCAATATCTAGACGGAACAAGAATATAACGAACTCCATTGTCGTTAGTATGAATATAGCAAAACTAAAGAAAACATGCTTTACCCTTCCCCACTATTTATTGATTATTAACCATGGCCTTCTGCTTCTAACCCTCATTTTCAGTTTCCGAATCTCTCTAATGGATAAATCCAAATTATTCTTCCTATGTCATGTCCTTTTATTTTTCTTATTACAAGTAGACTAATAACTCACTAATCTTATGGATGCTGACCAACTAAGGCCGATCAAAAGAAGCTCATATGTCCTAAATTCTTGTGAGTTGTTCAATGTTTTATTTTTCTTACCCTGAAAATTTTACAATATTTACTATCATATCCTCTGGTTTGCTATTAGCCCTTACCATCTCTTAACCACATATAATCTGACTTGTCTCTTCCAACCTTTACCATTAGTTATCTTCATAGTAGTACGATATATTAAATGAATATGTGGAGATATGACCGACAAGCTTATTTTGTAAATAGTTTTTAATATTATTTGCATTTGTTTTGTCAATTTTTCACTGTATGTACATTCATCATTAAATGACTGTACATGTTGTTTTAGTCAATGACCTTGAAGACACTTTCCGTTGTGATTCCAACATAGCGTGATATCTTCTTTCTGGCTACCAAATACATTAATACTCACTCATCCCTCGTTCTGTTTTCACTCGAGATTGAGTTAACTTAGTTCTAAAACAAATATTATTTACATTCATAGACTGAGAAAGTGAATACATTATATCTTACTGTGGATTACAATGCTGGGGAGATCATCGATACGTTTGGAATTACTAAGCATCTATAATTGTGGATTTATTGTACCAGATCAAAGTCGAACACGCATCATTTCGGGTGAACTTAAGTAAAGTCCCATTATTTATTGTAATTGTAATATTTAACTTGTATATATTAATATTACTATTAGTTATTAACTTTGTTGATATCTTTTGCGTTTATATATTGTCTGGTCCGCCACAATTATTTGGTGAGGCTCGATTATTTTTTATAGACATTTACAGTATATATCTACATAATTTACTATTATTATCAATTGGCACGACACCAGTTTTTTGTTTTTTTGACATTATGGACTCCCCTAAGAAACTTATCGATATTGATAACCCACCAACCAACTCCTTTTATTCATCACAGCCAGAAGATAATGTTTTAAATTCAATTAACACTATTTCTGAACTAAGATTACCGACATACGGTGTTAATAATCCCAGGATCTGGTTTGCACAGGTTGAGGCATTATTTTTGGCGAGGGGCATACGTTCACAAGCGACTAAATATGCCCATATCGTCGGTGCACTACCTATAGATGTAGCAACGGAAGTCAGTGACCTGATAGATAACGTACCAGAAACAGACCCCTATGACAAAATAAAAGCCGCAGTGATCCACCGTACTTCGCAGTCTGATGAAAAACGCTTACAGCAACTACTCACTGCATGCCAGTTAGGGGACAAAAGACCTTCACAGTTGCTTAGACATATGAGACAACTAGCAGGCCCATACAAGTTAGACGAAGCATTACTTAAGCATATGTGGTTACAAAGGTTACCATATAACGTCAGACAAATCCTCAGCATATCAGGAGCCTCTGTCAGTCTTGATGATTTAGCAGACATGGCCGATAAGATGATAGAAATATATCCTGATAGTCACGGCGTTAGCGCGATACAATCCTCAAATACAGAACACATGAGCGACGCACTCAACATCCAACAACAAATAACACTGTTAACACAGCAGCTAGCATCACAGCAGGCGACTGTTTCCACCATCCATTCTCGACCTCCCAGATCTACGTCCAGAAGGAGATCAGTATCCAGACATCGTCTTAGGTCACCTAAGCGGGCAGCCGGAATTTGTTGGTATCATTCGAATTATGGTGAGAAAGCACGTTGTTGCACAAAACCGTGCAACTTTAAGACAAACAACCCAATCTATCAGGGAAACGAAGTGGCCAGACAGTAACGGCGGCAGCTGCTACTGGCCAACTTGTTAGCCGCCTATTTCACGTCAGGGATCGCATTTCTGGCTCGGATTTTTTAGTCGATACTGGAGCAGAAATCAGCGTCATCCCACTCCATCTCTCCCGCAGACAACACAACAAGCACTAAACTGTCCCTAATAGCGGCTAACGAACCAGTTATCAAAACTTACGGAGAACAATCTCTTATATTAGACCTCGGGCTCCGCAGAAGATTCACATGGGTATTCATAGTTGCTCAAGTCAAACGACCAATTCTCGGGGCCGATTTTCTTAGTGCGTACAACCTGTTAGTAGATATGACCAACAAGAGACTAATCAACGTAAACACACGTTTACAGGTAAATGTTACACTCTCCAATGACAACGAGATCCATGGTGTTCGAATGATGAAACCTGTGAACAACATCTTCAACGACACTCTAACAGAATACCAGTGCATTACGAAATCAGATTACCAAAAGGAAGGTAACCCACAGCTGGTGCAACACCATATCACTACCACCGGACCACCCACTCGCGCCAGGGCGAGAAGACTCCCCCCAAACAAGTTGCAGTTCGCTAAGAAAGAATTCGAACACATGATGTAACTTGGAATGATCAGACAATCTAACAGTCCTTGGGCGTCGCCGCTGCATATGGTCCCCAAGAAAGATCAGGATTGGCGCCCATGTGGAGATCATCGCCGATTGAATAACCAGACTATCCCAGACCGGTATCCGATCCCTCATCTACATGATTTTTCGTTAAACCTACATGGAAAACAAATTTTTTCAAAGTTAGATCTCGTCCGAGCATACCATCAAATACCGATGGCACCTGAGGATATCGAAAAAACAGCCGTTATCACACCTTTTGGCTTGTTTGAATTCTTGAGGATGCCTTTCGGACTAAAAAACGCCGCTCAAACCTTTCAGAGATTTATGGACGAAGTAACTAGAGGTTTAGATTTTGTGTTTGTCTATATCGACGATGTTTTGATCGCTAGTTCTTCCACTGAAGAACATGTTCAACACTTACACACGCTTTTTTAACGTTTCAAGAGTTATAGTGTTGTAATCAACCCTTCGAAGTGTATATTTGGCGCCTCATCTCTGGAATTCCTGGGACACCACAATGATTCCCAAGGAATTAAACCACTTGAAGATAAAGTCAAAGCCATAACCAGCTATCCAGAACCAACCTCAGTAAAATCACTACGTCGTTTCCTTGGAACATGTAATTTTTATCGACGATTTCTAACAAATTGTGCCGATGTACTACAGCCATTGACAGATTTACTGAAAAACGATAAATCAGGTACCAAGAAAGAAAAGAACCAAACATTCAAGTTACCTGAAGACGCCAAAGTAGCATTTGAGAAAGCTAAATCCATAATTGCTAATGCTACCATGCTCCAACACCTGAATACTGACCCCACAACACTGTTGATCCTATGCACGGATGCTTCACAAAATGCCGTCGGGGCAGTATTACAACAGCGGGTAAACAACACGATTACCCCCATTGCCTTTTTCTCCAAGAGATTATCGCCAGCACAAGAATGTTATAGTACTTTTGGACGCGAACTCTTAGCTATGTATTTAGCAGTAAAACATTTCAACTTTTTGCTACAGGGTCGTGATTTCATCATTATGACAGACCACAAACCCCTTTGCCATTCTTTCAGCACATTGTATGACAAACATTCCCCACGAGAAGCACGACAACTTGATTTTATCTCCAAATTTACCACAGACATCAGGTTTATCAAAGGTCATACGAACATTGTTGCAGATGCACTATCTAGTAGGGATATCAATACGATGGTACTCAATCAGGACATCAGCCTTGAAACCTTGGCTAAGTTACAAGCAGACGATGAAGAATTAAAAGCCTGCAAAGAAAAGTCTAGCTTAGATCTCAAACCAGTACCAATTCCTCTTTCGGATGCATTTATCATGTGTGACACTTCAACAATCGTCCGTTTGTCCCACTCGCTTGCAGACGAAAAGTATTTCAGCACTTGCACGGTCTTTCACATCCAGGCATCAGAGCAACAACAAAGCTCATTACCGAACGTTTTGTGTGGCCTAAAATCAACTCGTATGTTAAACGTTGGACACGTAACTATCTCCAGTGCCAACGCAGTAAGACGCAAAAACACACCTACAGTCCAATTGGGAAGTTCCCTATCCCTGACAAACGCTTCCAGCACGTGCATTTAGATTTAGTTGGGCCTCTGCCACCATCAAACTCTTTCACTCATATCCTCACCGCAATAGATAGGTTCACAAGATGGGCCATAGCATGCCCCATCAAAGACACATCAGCAGAAACAGTCGCTTCAGTCTTCCTTGACCGCTGGATAACTAACTATGGAGTACCATCAATAATCACAACAGACCGCGGTCCCCAATTTCAATGTCTTTTTCCAGGAGTTCACTAAACTTCCAGGGGTCAACCATATTAAAACCACAGCTTACCACCCAGCAGCTAATGGCATGGTTGAAAGATTCCATCGCCAATTGAAAAGCTCACTGATGGCGCAAGCTGACTCATCAAAGTGGAGCGATGCCTTACCGCTTGTACTCCTCGGTATTCGTTCAACCATAAAGGAAGACATTGGATGTACAGCCGCCGAGTTAGTCTATAGTACAACTCTAACGTTACCCGTCCAACTAGTCAACTATGAACCTACAACGCACGGCGATTCTACTCACTTCGCAAGTCGCCTATTACAAATGATGCAGAACATTAGAGCAATACCACCTCGAGAATACAACAACCCAGTCCATCTCGATAAACATTTAGAAACGTGCAAATTTGTTTTTGTTCGAGTAGACGCGGTGAAAAAGCCACTGACACCACCATATGAAGGTCCTTATAAAGTAATAAAACGCATTCACAAATATTTCATTACCAACAAAAACGAGAACAATGAAACAATTTCCATAGACCGAATAAAACCAGCTTTCTATGAAGCCCCTCAAGCCACAGACGACAATACGGCGAACAAACAATCACTCCCATCTATTGCTAAGAAACAAGAGAAAGAGGAAAAACTTAGCACTACACATCTCATCTTAAAAAAAATTTTTCCTTTCTATAGTGTACATAAACACATTTGTCCACAATTATTCGTTTTGTCACATTTTTTTTCAAAAAAAGTTGTTACATTAATGAACGAGTAAACTCTATTTAATTATTTATTCATTGTACACAAAAATAAACAGTTCAATTTTTTTGTGTGTGTTTGTGGGTGATTAACAGTTTTACACATTATTATCATTGTTAACAAACCAAGATTTTAAATGACGGTATTCTCATTACTTTTGTTTGTCATGCTATGCCACATCACCGCTATTTTCACGCAATAACACACTGTATATTATTAACATACATGTAATACGCATCTCCACATTGTTAATTGGTTATTATTTTAAACATTATTTCATTTTGTATAAAATTTTTTATTATTGTTATTGTAACCAGTGTTACCTCCGGACACTCTGGGGGGAGCTATGTGGAGATATGACCGACAAGCTTATTTTGTAAATAGTTTTTAATATTATTTGTATTTGTTTTGTCAATTTTTCACTGTATGTACATTCATCATTAAATGACTGTACATGTTGTTTTAGTCAATGACCTTGAAGACACTTTCCGTTGTGATTCCAACATAGCGTGATATCTTCTTTCTGGCTACCAAATACATTAATACTCACACATTACTCGTTCTCTTTTCATTCGAGATTGAGTTAACTTAGTTCTAAAACAAATATTATTTACATTCATAGACTGAGAAAGTGAATACATTATATCTTACTGTGGATTACAATGCTGGGGAGATCATCGATACGTTTGGAATTACTAAGCATCTATAATTGTGGATTTATTGTACCAGATCAAAGTCGAACACGCATCATTTCGGGTGAACTTAAGTAAAGTCCCATTATTTATTGTAATTGTAACATTTAACCTATATATATTAATATTACTATTAGTTATTAACTTTGTTGATATCTTTTGCGTTTATATATTGTCTGGTCCGCCACAGATATCTAACCCATAATACAAATGCTATTACCATCTGTTTTGCTTGTGACATGGAACTTGTAGAGACAGTGTATTCCAAATATGGTCCTTGATAAAAGCAATATTCATACCGACCGCAAACGTAAGAGAGCCTAACATCATAAAAGGAGGGAGGGTGGCGTTACTGACCAGCAAACATGATGGTGGGGAGATAACTTCAATCCACCCGTTTCTGTGGGGCAGAACATATTAATTACGGCTCCTTATGTCTAGTGGAATGTCACGAACCAACTGTATTGATGAGAAATTATTCATGCAAAATACCACTTTAGATTATGTTAAAAAAAAGCTAAATTGGTTCCACTTCCTACCGAGTAATCCTAATACAAGCAAACTAGACAATTGGCTAAAAACGAGGCCCACTCTATACCCTATAAAATCTGAAAACAAAAAAGAGAGTTCAAACAGCTTCGAAAAAAAGGAAGACAGCCATTTGTATAGGAATACTATTCTCAGCACTTTATTTTATAATTACACAATTCCATACTTCTGAACTACCTTCATTTTTACAGTTCCTTATCCACTCATACCTTGCCCACACTTATTTTTCTTTAACACATTAGTATGCTCTTACCTAATAAGTACTTCAGTAACAGACAAATAGACTAAATGGTTATACCTTAACTATTCCTTCATGAATATTGTGTGCTCTGCTTTTCGTCCTTCCTTTTTCTTACACTTTTCCGCGCGTTTCAAAAAGGACAGTGACTTTCCTACTTCTTGTGATTATCGTTGCTTTTGTGTATTTGCTGTATCAAAAGGTAGCGTTGCAACATACAACTGATGTTCGAGAATAGGTACATGCGAAGTTGGAGGCTTTTAGAAGTTTCGAACTTATGTCCCCCTAAAATATCAGAAGCTTTAATAACGGTGTAGGACGAAGTCACCCGTGCCATATCTGTTTTCGGTGGAGTATCTACAGGAGTTTATTTATTTATTTATTTAAACACATATATATTGGTACAAAAGGGCACCAGGTACATATGCGCCACACAAAATAATGAAAGTAGGTAGATAAAGGATGAAAAGATAAGGCGGGCTGAAATGTACAACCAGAAGATTCTTTCAGTTAGGAAAGTTAGAACCATTCTTTATGTAGAAAGTAAAAGAAGGTTGCAGCAGGATCGCCACTGGCTTCTATTCTGAGCCATATCCGATAACGTCTCTAGCCACTGTGTTGCACTATCTCTCGGACCCCAACCAGGGAGTCGTGAAGGACCAACGGAAGCTAGCCCTTTGCAGCTCTCTTTCATGCCACGACACCATGTCATACACTGACCTCCTCTCCGCTTTCTCCAACCAGTCCCAGGGTTGGCAAATAATGCACGACGCGGAAGTCTCTGGGACGACATTCGTAAAACATGTCCAAGCCACCGAAGTCGGTGTTTCAAGATGGTGACACCAATTGAATTATCGTCTCTGCGCCCGAACACACGATGCCGAACCTGTGCATTACTAACATGGTGTTGCCACTGGATGTCAGCAATCCTTCGGAGACAACGATGATCGAACACAGAGAGTCGTCTAACATCCTCAACTCGGAGAGGCCAGGTTTCACAAGCATAGAGCAAAACTGCTCTCACCGACGCGTTGTAGATCCGACCTTTTACAGCCAGACTAACATCACGAAGGCGCCAAAGATGGCCCAGATTGGCATAAGCCGCTCTGGCTTTCATTATACGTGCATCAATCTCATCACTCACGCCACCACCAGCACTTATATAGCTACCTAGATACACGAACTTCTCAACTACTTCGATCTCCTCACCATCCAGGGTGAGTACAGGATGAGAATCCTGCCAGTCTTGTAGAAGTACTTTGCACTTAGAGGGTGCAAAGCACATGCCGTACCTGCGGACACTGATTGCCAACTGATTAAGTGCTGATTGCATGCCTTGGGCATTATCGCACAGTAAGACAATATCATCCGCATACTCAAGGTCGAGAAGTCGTTCTCCAGGCAACATATCCACACCGCCATTACTTACATCCATCAGAGCTGTTTCTAGGATGTCGTCGATGGCAAAGTTGAAGAGGAATGGGGAGATCGGGCAACCCTGTCTAACCCCACTGCTCGAATGAAACAAGGGAGAAAGGTGGTTGTATGCCCTCACTCTGCCTAAGGTGTTCGTGTACAGGGCCTTTAAGATGTTAATGAACTTCTCAGGCACACCCTTCTTCAATAGACAATCCCAGAGAACAGTCCTGTCCAACGAATCGAAGGCAGCCCTGATATCAAGAAATACTACGATTGTTGGCCTGCGATAAGTATGACGGTGTTCTAACATTTGGCGGAGGGTGAAGATGTGATCAATGCATCCTCGACCAGAACGAAAACCAGCCTGCTCCTCGCGAGTCAATCGTTCTCAGGTTTTAAACAACCTACGAAGAATGACAGAAGCCAATAGTTTGGACGCAATCGGAAGTAGACTTATCCCCCGGTAGTTATTGCAGGAACAACGTGAACCCTTTTTAAAGATAGGGACGACTATTGACTCATTCCAAGATGTAGGAACACTTTCTTGCTCTCAAAGCTTTGCAAACACTACCGTCAGTTCCTTAGCCAGAAAGTCACCACCATCTTTAAAAAGAGCCGGAGGTAAGTCATCTGGGCCAGGTGATTTATAACGTTTCAAGAGTTGAAGTTCTTTGCGGACTTCCGCCTCGTTTGGTGGATCAGTCGTCACCGGCCATGGGGGGCAGGACAAGCTGGTTGATGTTGCCGGAGCAGCAGGCCAGTTGAACTGCCCTTCGAAAAATTCCGCCCATCGTCCAAGACGTCGACAGATGTTAGTGATTGGCATCCCGTCATCCTCGTAGATTGTTTCACTCATACCAGACTTCTTGCTGCCAGTGGCTCGGATGAGTTGGAAGAGCTTCCGGCAGTTACCAGATGCAGCTGCTGCTTCCATCTCATTAGCACGCTCCGACCACCAGGCTTCCCGGTCCTTACACAAGCTTTGCCCGATTTCATTACGTAACAGCCTTCGTTTGTGGTCAAACTCACGGTCACCCGGAGTAGACCGACGGGCTTCCATCAGTTGTAAGGAGCCAGAAGAAACCCAGTGCTTGTAAGCGGGACGTTTCGCGAAGCCGCAAGCGGCTTTACTCGCCATTTTCATGGCGTCGTGAAGATGCAACCAATGCTCGTCTATACTTTTCGGTGGGGTGGTAGCTAGCCTAGAGGCTAGCTCAGTTCGATACTTACTTGCAACAGAAGTTGCAGCCAGTTTACTGATATCAATCCGTTGGTGGTGGTCAATCCTTCGGCCACTGAAAAGTAAGCTGAGATTGGCGCAGACCAGGGCATGATCAGACTCCAGATAGGTACTCCAAAAGAAGCGGCAGTCTTGTACACAACCACGCCAGCGGTAGCTGATCGCGATGTGATCAATCTGAGTCCAGGCTTGGGATGCAGAGGAAGGACGCCAGGTGGCACACCGGCGATGACTGTGCCGGAAGTTAGTGCTGGCCAGAAACAGGTTGTGGTCTGTGCACAGTTGCAGCAAACGGTCCCCGTTATCTGTCCGGCGACCAACAAGTCCCCATCGGCCACCTAGACGACTCTCTTCTGTGCCTAGACGCCCGACCTGTGCATTCAAGTCTCCGGCTAATACTACAATATCTGTCGAACGCCCTTTCTGGAGAAGAACTGTTAACTGATGGTAAAACTCATCCTTGATTGCATCCGGGCTGCAATCTGTCGGGGCATAGGTGGAGATGACGAAAAGACACCGTTTCTCACGCCGGTTTCTTCTCACTTTGATGGAACTTTCTAATCTAACAGCACATAACCGACTGTTAATGGGGATCCAATCGATTAGTGCTGCCTCAGCTCTAGCGCTTAGTGCGACACCAACGCCAGCAAGACCAGACGAAGATGCCACAGGGTCCCCGGATAAGCGCACGTGGAACAATCTTTTCGAGGAGACAGATGGAGAGCGGATTTGTAGTACTTCACTAGAGTCTTGAATACGGGTCTCGGATAGACAACAAACGTCAACATTAAGACCTTCCAAAGACATAGCCAGCCCTATCTGTTGTCTGATCTGCATTAGTGTGCGAACGTTGAAGGAAGCCAGCTTGAACGGCGTACGTGGTTTCAGAAAGACTGCCTCAGTATTCATAATCGGTGGAAGCATTCACTTTCAACCAGACAGTGACTGGAGATCGTTTAGATAGGACAGATTTTCCACCAAGAGCGAGCTGCTGCATAAGTTGAAGAGTAAGGTTACACAAATTGGGGATAAAAGGGGGTGAATTAGCGATATGGTAAGTAATAATAATAATAATAATAATAATAATAATAATAAAGGTAATAATAATAATGTTAATTGTCTTGCTTATAGTATGACCAGGGATATCGTCAATAGAGTTCATAATTTCATTCATTTGTTTGTGTGTGGGCTGTGATACTGCCCGGGTGCCCAAACCGAAGCAGGTGGTTTTCTTAGGGGACCACACCCCGAGCCTTTGACCTAAAGGTCTGATCCACAAGGCAGTGGAGCATCGTGAGGAGATGCAGTGCCATGGTAGCCGTTGACCAATGACAGGTTCTTCCGCCATTCGTTCCATCAGGATACTGGAGCCCATGTGCACCATTGGTTTGGAATCAGGGTTTTCCAACTCCCCTAGGTGGACCCTCCGTATCCACCAATCCGGTTATAGCGCCGGATATTCGCTTTTCGTCCTCTCACTTTCGTAAACAACACCCCCGCCACGAGAAGGCAGTGTGTAGGACTTCCCTGTCAGAGGCTATATATTCGCTGGCCATGTGAGAGCATTTCGAGAGGGAAAGTAGACTCTCCCCACTCTCGGCCGTACCAGGGCATTTGGGGGCATCTACAGGAGGCTGAAAAAGGTGTAAGAAAAAGGTAGGACGAAAAGCAGAGCACACAATATTCATGGCGGAATAGTTAATGTATAACCATTTAGCCTATTTGTCTGTTACTGAAGTACTTATTATTAAGTAAGAACATGCTAATGTGTTAAAGAAAAATAAGTGTGTTTCGAAAAGAGCAGTGACTTTCATACTTGTTATGATTATCGTTGCTTTTGTGTATTTGTTGTATCAAAAGCATTATCGGTCTACTTTAACATGAAGTATTTCAGGTTAGGTTTGAAATTTTATTGAAAGCTTTGTCTCGTGGTTCCTTCTTTTGCATATACTCTGACGCTTGTGCTATTATTGTGATCATATTGTTTTTTAAAAACCTAATCTGATTACAATGGTTGGTAGTCCATTCAAATGTGGACAGCCAAACTGTTTATTCCCCGAAGATGAAGGGATGCACTGCGATGAATGCAAAAATGGTACCACAAGATGTGTACCTGTCTCAGTCCAGCTGCATACAAAAGATGTTCTAAGCCTAACTCGCACTGGCTTTGTATGTTCTGCTGTACTAACAAGACGACATTAATTCAAGAGGCTATGAGCCTATTGGCTCTAGCCTGTAAAACGAAAGATAGTGGGTGCGCTAGTAACGCAAGCACTGACAGTGAAGACTGTGTCAGTGTTGTAAGTGCTGTTACAAAACGCGCTGAACAACCTACTCCAATTAATGACAAAGTGAAACTTCCGTTACAACAAACGAGGAGTAAATCACCTCATGGTATTGACATGAGTAATCACGTATCTTTAGTAGAAATTGAGGACCCGGATAAAACCGTCACCGTCCCCAATAGTCCCAATGCAGCTGTCCTGAATGACCAAAAATGGACCGCAGTAAAGAGGAAGAGAAAAGGAAAAAACCTAATGATAAAGCACGCTTGGTTGACAAGCCATTGAGGAACTCACAGTCTGAGTCACTCAATGCGTTATCGCACTCTGATAGAACGGCAGATCATCATCCTAGTGCGACTGAGAGGAATTTAATATCATCGAATATTATTGTGAGTAAATTGCCAGAGTCTAACGATCCAGATTCTAAGGTTAGACACACCCATGACTTAGAGAGGCTCGGAGAATATATCCGTAGCATATTACCAGATAACACTAAAGGTGTTCAGGTCAAAAAGTTAGTTAGAATAGGTAAAAGGGCCGATGACAGTGTTCTACCCCGACCGTGTAGACTCCTTAAGGTAATCTTAGGGTCGGAGAAACAACGTAATCTTCTGTTAAGTAACGCTCGAAGTCACGACAACTCTGACATTCGAATGCGACCGGATGTGTCTCTTGAAGATAGAATAAAAAAGAAGACGGCACTAGCTGAACTAGAAACCCGTCGACAAAACGGTGAAGAAAATCTCCGATTGGTGGGTTTTCGAATAGTCAGGCCTTAGAAGCGAATGCTACCAAGGCCTGTGTGGATAGGTCGTTCCCTCTAGGAGTTTTATATGCCAACGCCCGTAGTCTAAAACATAAATTCTACGAGCTAGGAACATTAGTGGACAAATTAAGGCCACTCATTGTAGCTGTGACGGAAACTTGGTTAGTCCATGACTTCGGTATCACCCCGGAATTATCCGGATATCATTGTTTAAGAAGTGATAGACATAGATGCAGGAAAGGAGGTGGCGTCCTTCTATACATAGCCAATAGTATAAATATCCGCTCCTCCGTCTGCGAATCCCATGATAGTGGAACTAGTGAAGTCATTAGCTGTGAACTCACTGTCGGATGTTGTACATTTGCACTCGGTGTCATCTATCGCTGCCCAATCTGCTTAGCTGATGACTTTATTTTAGAGCACATTCGGCTATGGAGTGCACTTAACAGATGCTTGATATTAGGAGACTTTAATGCACCTGACATTAGTTGGACTGAGATGACCACAAAATGCTCTATAAACTCATTTGATAGCAGGCTCTTTTAAACAGTAATGGAACATGCATTAGTACAGCATGTATCCAAACCTACACGTTTTGGTGTAAACCAAGGTTCTCTGTTGGACTTGGTAATTACCCATGATACTGAGGATATTGCCAACCTAAATATTCTTCCCCCGTTAGTAAATAGCGATCACGCTGTTTTATCATTCACGTTTACAGCTGGCGATATGATATACGATCAGATTAAGCCTCGCCCAAACATATGGAGAACTAACATACCTGCCATTCAGGAGTATGCTACTAAGATAGATTGGTCAGTAGATACTAGCTCATCAGTTGATGAGGCGTGGTCTGTATTTAAAGGCAAGTTTAGTGCAGTCACGTCCCCGTTCATACCATACTTGGTGCCACGTAGACCGAACAATAGTCCACCGTGGATAAATAAAGAAGTTAAGAAACTTCTTAGGCGTAGGAAAAAACACTGGAATATGTTCATCTCTACTGGCTTAGAACAGTACAGATCCAGTTATTGTAATATTAGAAATACTTGTAAAGCGTTAATTAGTAGGATTAGACGGTCATACGAAAAACAATTGGCTAGGGATTGCAAACATAGTCCAAAACGGTTATTCTCGTATATAAAGAGGCGAACTCAGAGAAGTAATGGGATACCATCACTTTTGATACAAGAAAATCCGTTAAGTTTGGCAAGAAATGATACCGAAAAAGCGGAAGCTTTTTCGGAATATTTCAGTAAAGTTTTTTCTACCAATAATGAGGAACGATCAACTCCGCCTGTAGCTCTTCTAGAGTTACTGCCGGTCCCAAGCCCGGGTAAAGGAGGAGGGTTGGGCATGGGGTTAGCGACCCCATCCCGTAGAAAAGCTAAGTCGCTAAAAAAACGCTAACCAGAAAAAATAATCCAAACCATTTAAACTCTGCCCTGGGAGTTGAAGGAATAATGACGTCTCATGATGAAAGGCGAAATTCTTCGGAAGTCACGAGACCGATGCACCTTCTAACAACCAGAGCAACACTCTTTATAGGTACATGGAACGTCCGGACAATGTGGGAAACAGGAAAGACCAGCCAAATAGCAATGGAAATGAGGAGATACAACTTGGCAGTACTCGGAATCAGCGAAACCCATTGGACACAAACTGGACAACAAAGGCTAGGTACAGGAGAGATGCTGCTGTACTCCGGTCACGAAGGGGAAAATGCGCCACACACTCAGGGAGTTGCTCTAATGCTGTCCAGAGAAGCACGAAATGCACTTGTGGGATGGGAATCTCATGGACCCAGGATAATCAAAGCATCATTCAGAACAAAGAAGCAAGGGATCACAATGAATGTTATGCACCCACCAATGATAGCAACGACGATGATAAAGATCAGTTCTATGAAAGGCTGCAATCAATTATAGAGAAGTGCTCACGAAAGGACCTCACCATCCTTATGGGAGATCTAAATGCTAAAGTTGGAGTGGACAACACAGGATATGAAGATGTAATTGGACGACATGGACTAGGAGAGAGAAATGAAAATGGGGAGAGACTTGCAAACCTATGTGCATTCAACAAATTGGTTATAGGCGGCACAATATTCCCACACAAACGCATACACACAGCTACATGGATCTCACCGGACCACACCACAGAGAACCAGATTGATCACATCTGTATCAACAAAAAATTCCGAAGATCAATGGAAGATGTGAGAACCCGGAGAGGAGCTGACATAGCTTCAGATCACCACCTGGTTGTGGCCAAGATGAGACTGAAGCTAAAGAAAGACTGGACAACTGGACAAACAGCACTACAAAGGTTTAATACAGCCTTCCTTCGAGATACTGACAAGCTCCAAGAATTCAAGATAACTCTCAACAATAGGTTCCAAGCTCTACAGGATCTACTGAAAGAACAAGAAACTACTTTGGAGGACAACTGGAAAGGGATAAAAGAAGCACTAACTTCAACGTGTCAGGAGGTTCTTGGTCCTAAGAAGCATCATCACAAGGAATGGATCTCTCTGGGAACCCTGGACAAAATTCAAGAAAGGAAGAACAAGAGACTAGCAATTAACAACAGCCGAACACGAGCAGAGAAAGTCAAAGCACAAGCAGACTACGCAGAAGCAAACAGAGAAGTGAAGAAAAGCATTAAAGCCGACAAGCAGAAATACATGGGAGAACTAGCAACGGCGGCGGAAAAAGCTGCAAGAGAAGGGAATATGAAACAACTATATGATACAACGAAGAAATTGGCAGGGAGATATAGCAAACCAGAGAGACCAGTCAAAGACAAAGAAGGAAAGACAATCACTGAGATTCAGGAACAGAGGAAAAGATGGGCAGAATACTTTGAGGAACTGCTGAATAGACCAGCCCCATCGAATCCACCGAACATCGAAGCAGCCCACACAGACCTTCCAATAGATGTCACTCCACCAACGATTGATGAAGTCAAGATGGCCATCAGACAAATCAAAAGTGGGAAGGCGGCAGGACCTGACAATATACCAGCTGAAGCACTGAAGTCAGACATTGAAATAACTGCAAACATGCTTCACCTTCTATTCAAAAAGATTTGGGAAGAGGAACAAGTGCCAACGGACTGGAAAGAAGGATATCTCATCAAGATACCAAAGAAAGGAGATCTGAGCCAATGTGAGAACTACAGAGGCATCAGTTTGTTATCAGTACCAGGAAAAGTTTTCAACAGAGTGCTGCTGAATCGGATGAAAGACGCAGTAGACGCCGAACTTAGGGATCATCAGGCTGGATTCCGTAAGGATCGGTCGTGCACAGACCGGTCGTGCGACACTACGGATCATCGTTGAACAATCAGTTGAGTGGAACTCATCACTATACGTCAACTTCATCGACTATGAGAAGGCGTTTGACAGCGTGGATAGGAGAACATTGTGGAAACTTCTTCGACACTATGGAGTTCCTCATAAGATCGTCAACATTATCCAAAACTCATACGATGGATTACAGTGCAAAGTGGTGCATGGAGGACAGCTGACAGATGCATTTCCAGTAAGGACCGGAGTCAGACAAGGCTGTCTACTCTCCCCATTCCTTTTCCTTCTAGTGATTGACTGGATTATGAAGAATTCGACATCTGAAGGGAAATACGGAATACAATGGACAGCTCAGAATCAATTAGATGATTTGGACTTCGAAGATGACCTAGCCCTTCTCTCTCATACACACGACCAAATGCAGATGAAGACAGCAAATGTAGCAGCAGCCTCCGCATCGATAGGCCTCCACATTCACAAAGGAAAAAGCAAGATTCTCAAATGCAACACGGAGAACACCGACCCAATCACACTTGATGGCGAAACTCTGGAAGAGGTGGAAACATTCAAGTACCTGGGAAGCATCGTTGATAAACAAGGAGGATCGGATGCAGATGTAAAGGCAAGGATTGGCAAAGCAAGGGCAGCATTTCTACAATTGCAGAACATATGGAACTCAAAACAACTCTCAACCAATTTCAAGGTCAGAAACTGGTCAGAGCTGAAACGTGGAGAACTACTACGGCCATCATCAGGAAGGTACAAGTATTTATAAACAGTTGTCTACGCAAAATACTCAACATCCATTGGCCGGATACTATCAGCAACAGCGTTTTATGGGAGAGGACAAACCAGCTTCCAGCTGAAGAGGAAATAAGGAAAACACGTTGGAAGTGGATCGGACATACATTAAGGAAATCACCAATGTGCATCACGACTCAATCCGTAACTTGGAATCCGGAAGGGAAGCGGAAAAGAGGAAGGCCAAAGAACACACTACGCCGGGAAATAGAAGCCGATATGAAAAGGATGAATAGCAACTGGAAAGGAAGGCTCAGGACAGAGTTGGATGGAGAATGCTGGTGAGCGGCCTATGCTCCTCGACGAGGGGTAACAGGCGTAAGTAAGTAAGTAAGTAATGAGGAACGATCACCTATTCATTGTGATTGTGGCGACTTGTTGATGGACCCTGTAGTTATTAAGAAAGAAACTGTTTTAAGCCTACTTCAGCATCTCAAACCTGATAAGTCTAGTGGTCCTAATGATATTCATCCTCGGATTATGAAAACCCTCTCAAATGTTATTGCTGAACCTTTAGCGATACTGTTTGATATGTCCCTACAGCAGTCTGGAAAGACGCAATAATCAGTCCGGTGTATAAGGCTGGGAGTAGGGATTTAGTTAGTAACTATCGACCCGTTAGCTTAACTAGTGCAGTTGTAAAACTAATGTAAAAAATTATTAGGATGGCTGTTATAAACTACGTGGAAAGACATGATCTTTTGTCAAAGGAACAACATGGTTTTCGAAAAGGTCTATCATGTTTGACAAATCTTCTCATTGCAAAAGAAGATTGGGCTGAGGCAAAAGATCGCAATATTCCTGTAGATGTCATTTTCATAGATCTAAGTAAAGCATTTGATAAGGTTTCCCATTGTGGTCTTAAGTTAAAACTAGAAAGTTTTCGAATTCATTATGCAGTCATAGACTGGATAAGTGACTTTCTTCATGAAAGGAGACAACGGGTAAGAGTAAATTGGGCTCTCTCATCGTGGGAACCAGTAAAAAGTGGCGTCCCCCAAGGCACGATTTTAGGTCCTCTTCTCTTTTTACTTTATATAAATGAATTACCAGCTATAGCTAAGTCATCCGTCCTACTATTCACCGATGACATTAAGATTTGGAGACCCATATATAGTATGTCAGACAGAATAGTTTTACAGAAAGATCTTAACTCATTAGTTGCATGGATGAATGGGTGGTCACTAGAAGTAAACCCTAATAAAAGTGTTGTGATGCAATTAAATAACTACGATGATTCGTATCACTACACAATATGTGGACTAGTGTTGCCCAAAGTAAGACACTATAAAGATTTTGGAGTCATACTAAGTAATGATCTCAAAACAACCAGTCACTGTAAGGCTGCTGCTGCAAAAGGCTATAGGGTATTATGTTCTTTTCGTAGATCTTTCCGGTAGCAACGCTACCTCTATAAAGTGCGCCAAGTGTGATATTGATATTGACATGTTTCTTATGAAATCCATTTACATTCATATCTTATGAAATATCAACCCAGCTGAGTAATTTTCAACAGTGAAAATTGTAACTTCTTTAACAATTTGATCTTGCCTGGAAACTGGCATGCCTCATGTAACAAACTGTTATTTGAGGATAAACTATTATTAATAAACAGGTGCCTAGTGTAATCGTCTGGAACTTGGAAGAATCGAAGGACACCGATCCCGCTAAGAGACATGCCCACGACCTGCAGTTAGTGGGATCTCTCATCAGAAATATACTGCCAGAGGATGTCCCAGGGGTACATATCTCGAAAGTCATCAAACTTGGTAAGTATGTTGGAGGCGAAACCCAACAGTGAAGGATCCTCAAATTAGTACTCGGTAATTTTGAAGAAAGGGACGTATTACTAAATAACGCACGCAAAACTCGTGACTCAAACATTCGTATTCGACCTGACTGGCCACTTGAGGATCGGATCAAGTGAAAGAATGCCCTAACAGAGTTGAAAACTCGAAAGCTAAACGGTGAAGCGAACCTTACGATTAAGGGTTTTCGGGTAGTCAGGTCGTGGAAGCCAATGCTTCCGAGACCTGTGTGGGTAGAACGCATGTCTCCAAAAACACCTTAAATGTGTGTTATACGAATGCTCGTAGTCTTCGGAATAAGATGTCTGAACTAAGTTTGATGGTAGACGACTTAAATCCGGATATAATTGTTATCACCGAAACTTGGCTCACTGTAAACATAGACTGTTCTCCAGTCATTTCAGACTACATCTGTGTCAGAAGTGATAGAGTTAGAAGTCGCAAAGGAGGAGGCATAATATTATATGTTAGGGACCACTTCCGCATTAACTCGATCATATCGGAGGCGCATGTAAGTGGTACGTGTGAGATAGTATGTTGTACAATTAGGTCTAGAAACGGGTCAGTGACGATAGGAGGAATATATCGTAGTCCGTGTTGTCTCGCTGACGACTTTATCCTAAAACACGTCTGTTCTTGAAGTAAAGCAGAATGTTGTTTCATCGTTGGAGACTTCAATGCACCCCATATAAACTGGATAGAGCTCACAGCTCCAGGTGGGGGTTTCGATAGCGTCCTTCTGTCATCAATTATTCAATGTGCACTTGTACAATGTATCGTTAAGCCGACGCATATAGACTTGGAACATAATCCGTCATTGATAGACCTTGTCCTCACACACCACTGTAAAGATATCGTTGACATTCAACATCTTCCCCCACTGGTGAATAGTGTCGATGCTGATGGATCGATTGATGATGCATGGAATAGGTTCAAGTCTACGTTCGAATCCGTAACTCAACCGTTTATCCCATGGTCAGCACATGAGCTGTCACAATGCCCTCCATGGATTATCTGCGGTACGTTTGAAATTTGCGTTACGCTGACACGGTATTTATTATAAAGTGCTTATATATCGTTAAACCCTAGTTTATAAATCAATTATACCATTCAATTAACCTTTGAAGAAAAAATGGTTCGACTGACACAAAAACGTGCTCGAAAAAGTCCTATTTCTTCAGATATTAATAACTCTGGTCTTATCTACACCCCATGCTCTGCTACTCCTGTTGCACCAGATAATAGTGGGAGTGGACTTATTCCACACATGTTACTGGATGACTCTATGTCTAACTTAATAATGAGTTCTAACTCACGAACAGATGGTATCGATCTTATCAAGAGCAAATTAGCCGCTGTCTATAAGCAATTAAGTGATATGCGTTCTAAAGTGGAGTAACTTGCGGGCTCTTTATTAAAGCATGATGATCTTAAACTAGAACTAAAGACACTGTCACCCCTTCGACTGCTGTTGTCAAAGGATATAGTTCCTTCTGAACTTGAAGACAGGATCAAAGTAGAATCCGTTATTGACTCGATAGCTGGCGAAGTCACCAAGCGAATAATCTCACGAAATAACGTGATTATATATAATATACCTGACAAAGTTGCCATTAAAACTAAGAAACTCGATACTAAAGGCAGCTAATCTCCATGACAGTCCATGCTAATGTATCCGACTTAACAAAAAGCATCAAAAATACTCGTGCCCTATCCTGTTTAGATTCGATTCCCATTTATTAGCGGAACGTTTGATAGAATCTGAACAGCTAGTCTGCGCGCATACGAAGTTTAAAAACGCTCGTATAGTCTCGGACAAAACCACCAATCAAAGATTAACACAAAAGCGTACCATAAACGAAAATAACATTGTTGAGGTCACAACAAATGTGATCGCGCCAGCAGCCGAACCCACTGGTGCAGCTAATCTACCTCATGTTAGTCAATGTACTGATATACCAATGCAGTGTTTTAGTTTGCCTCACATACCCCTAGTGGCCCTAGATAACCAGGACATATCTGATGGAGACTCTAATATCATTCTTCACAGTGTAATATCGGAAGCCAAGGATCGTTCACCTGATTCTATTGTGAAGGCTCATAAAAACACTGCTAAACCTAAAAAAGATATACTAATTAAAAAGAAAGTAAATAAAAAAACCTAGTTCTAAACCGATTACCAAAAATATTTCAACGGCTTTACCAAACAAAAGTATAATTTCTGAAACTATGCTTAACCCTACTCATCGTAAGGGAGGTTATAAAGACACGTTTCGTTCAAACGTTACACAAGACGGCCACTACAACCATCATGGAAGCAGGCCTACTATTAGACAGACGGCAATAAACCAACGTGCCCCATGGTTTCCACCATATGTAATAAATAATAAACCTGCAAGATGTAACTCTTATCATCACTCTCGCAGTGGAGAAGATGGTATACTAGGTTATGCACCATAAACGCAACCCCAACATGCAGGCACCTGTCTTAATTGTCCACCAAAACAAGTGCAACAAATTATTCAACCTTACCAAAATAAGGATTTTTTCTTCGGCCTCCAGAGATCCCTTCTTCCACTAGCACTACAGTTCGCTCATGCCATAGCCCATGCGATCCGGCAAACACATTAAACCATAGTCCAGGCATAGCTAGCACTCATACCATCGATAAGGATGCTCTCGGTTTTTTTACACTACACACTCCCTTTTTAAACTTATTACTCATTAACGCACATTCACTTCTGAACAAAATTTCAGCCTTGAGAACCTTAGCCTTTCTAGCCAAGCCTTCTTTTATACTTATCACTGAAACGTGGTGTTATCGAGCAGTGGCCGATTCCGAATTAAATATCCAAAACTATCGACTCTATCGCTGTGACAGAGAAACTAAGCAAGGAGGCGGTTGTCTTATATTTGCTTTGGATACCTTAACAACTAATAAAGTTGAAGATAGTATCTTGAATAGTTTACCAGAATCGATCTGGAAATCAATCAATACCCTAAACCATAGTCTACTCCTAGGTTGTATATATAGAGCTCCTGATAGTACTGATAATTTGAATGATCGTATTATCAATGCATTTATACACGCATCTACTCTAAACTTCAGTGCTGAGATTATCACTGGTGATTTCAATTATCCTGGGATTAACTGGAGTACCGGTAGTTGTCAGTCTAGCAATGATGAATTTTTATCAATCCTTAATTTGTACTGCTGGTCACAGTGGGTTCGTACCCCAACAAGGGGTGATAATACACTTGATCTAATATTTAGTAGAGATATCATTCCCCTATCTGTACAAGTATACAACGAGTTTGAAAGCAGTGATCATAGGATAGTAGCTTGTTCTCTCCCCATCGATCCCTCCTACAACCGACCAATTCAAAGAACCTGCAATTATAGAGACTATAAGCATGCAGACTGGGACCTCTTGCGCTCACTGATCAAACTACCAGATTGGGATGAATTCTTCTCATGTAATAGTCTGACAGATGCCATAAACATATTATATTTGATTGTTAACTCTTGTCTAGACTCCTGTGCACCAATTAAGACTTACAGGATTAGTAAACATTACGAATTATATATACCAGCTAAATATCGTAATAAACTAAAACGCCTAAAGAAACGTTATTTTAAATCTAACGACTTCACGGCAGTCACACAAATAACAATAATTTTTAACCAAATTGGAGAGAAACATAGGTTAAAAGCCATCAATGAAGGGCTATTAGCACTACGTACTAGCTCAAAAGTGCAAAACCTTATCCACCTTTACAATAAACGTGCTAAATCAACTCAAAATGTTGATATACCATGCATCCTGCATAATAATAGTTTTATATATGATCCAAAAACTATAGCAGACCTTTTCAGTGGTAATTTTGTAAATGGCAAAGAATGCATAAATGGCTCTGTTTCTAGAGTTATATGTATGACTGGTAACTCAATTAAATCTATCTCCTTCACATGTCTGAAAATTAGTAAGGTTATAAATAAGCTCAAGATTTCGAAAGGTCACGGTGCAGACGGGATTTCATCATTTCTCTACAAATATGGTGGTCCAGATATTCCACTTCTTCTCCTTAAGCTGTTTACCCTCTCTATGGAATCAGGCTCTTATCCTGACCGTTGGAAAACAGCGTTTGCAGACGATCTTAAGGTGGTGTACTCATTTTCTCCACATGAGCTGAACAATATTCAAAATTGTATCAGCACGGAGTTTAACAAGGTAGCACAGTGGTGCTCGAAATGGCAACTGGAGCTCAATACAGCTAAATGTGGATGGTTATGCTTTTGTGATACATCACTCAACCTTAATCTTACCATAAATGGGGAAATGTTATCTAGGTTACACACAGTAGTAGATCTAGGACTTAGGTACTCTGACGACTTGTCGTTTACTGAACACATAATGAAACAAACGTCCAAGTCTCAACGCCTTATAGGTTTCATAACTCGAAACCTTCATAACAGCGAATCTCGTATTCTAATGTACAAAGTTTATGTTCGACCACTCCTTGAATACTGCGCGTTTCTCCTTAGAAGCACGCGCATAAAGGATAAATTAAGACTGGAATCAGTACAGAGACGATTTACATTTCGTACTCTTGGACCTGATAGTGTCTTGACATATAATTCGAGGTGTAGTAAACTAGGGATTGACCCTTTATGGAAGAGGAGACTCAAACTTAACCTTATCTTCTTTTTCAAAATACTTAACAAATTATCATTCACATCCAGCCAGGCGATTCAATATGCTATGGCCTCACATTACGACATTCGTAACTCCTTGTCTTTAGCGAATCAAACATATTCTAGATCTTGTCTCTATATGAATTACTTGACCTGTAAGTTTTCTAGGCTCTGGAATAATTTACCCCAAACTATCCGTATGTTAGACTCTCTCCCTTTGTTTGTTCGCTCAATTAATGCCTTTTGCTCCTCTGAAAATGCATTAAATGCTCTAGCGCCTGCAAGTGTATCTTACTCCACAAGTGAGATTATAGGAACTTCGAATGTTTAACCTCTTGCTATCATTGTTTTGGTGTTCCGTGCTCTTTGCTTTAATTTTACTTTCTCTAGTTGTAGATAATTAATAATAACTCGCTCTGGCACTGGTAATAACCTTACAGAACAATGTTGATCAATCATCAGGCTCTCCACTTAATAAAAAAAATGACAAGTTCCCTGGTGTTGTATTGGCTTGCCGTGCCATATGCCATATTTAAACTTTATCAATTACTAAACCAGCAAACATAAAACTTTCTTATATTTCATGTTTGTTCTCTACATTAAATGTTGATTTTCATAACAATCTGATCATGCCTGTAAACTGGTGTGAATTCTGTAAATATTATTTTCAGAATATTTATTATTATTATTATAAGGAAACCCGGAAGCTGTTGAAGCGTAGGAAACACTTCTGGGACTTATTCTTATCAACAAGTCAGGCATCATTTAATTGCGAATATAAAAAACGCGGAATATATGTAAAAAGACCATAGCTAAATCCCGCACGGCTTACGAACGACAGTTGGCATACGATAGCCGGACCTGTCCGAAGCGACTGTTTTCGTACGTTTAAAGGCGGACGAAACGTAGTGATAGTATCCCTCCGTTACTGTTAAACGAATCTGATCTAGCGAAAGCGGAGACATTTGCTAACTGTTTCACTGAAGTCTACTCTACGTGTTGTGTTACAACTACTTGTCCCGTTGACAATGAGATACCAGCCATAGGAACTTTACACGTGACAGAGGATATAGTTCTTCCTTTGATAACTAACCTAAAACCTTGTAAGATACCGGGCCCTGATGGGTTACACCCACGTTTGCTGTCATCGCTTTTGGACATTATCTCAAGACCGCTCACGATGTTCCTTAACATGTCCCTTTCACAGGCTCAACTACCTAGAGACTGGAAAGACGCCATAGTTAGTCCTATATTTAAGGATGGTCAGAGACGGATCGTATCTAACTACCGGCCTGTTAGCCTGACCAGTATAGTAGTTAAGTTACTTGAAAAATTAATTCGAGCTAAGCTACTGAGCCACATAGATTCGTACAATCTGTTAACTCCCAAGCAACATGGGTTTCGTAACAAGCATTCATGCTTGACTAACTTACTCATTGCGAGAGAGGATTGGACAGCTGCCCTAGACAACGGCCAGTCTATCGACGTGATATTCATAGATTTTAGCAAAGCGTTTGATAAGGTTTCACACTTAGGTCTTATGCAAAAGCTCTCGAGCTTTGGTATAACAGGTGCTATACAGGAATGGATAGGAAGCTTCTTATGTGACCGCAGACAGAGAGTGAGAGTCAATGGAACTCTATCCGAATGGAAACCGGTCAAAAGTGGTGTACCCCAAGGCACCATCTTAGGCCCTTTACTTTTCCTTCTGTATATTTATGAACTACATTTATTACTAAAGTCGTCGACGTTATTGTTTGCGGACGATGTTAAAATCTGGAGAACAATAAGAAATGAGACTGATCGTTGTTATCTGCAAGCAGATTCAGACGAATTAGTTAGGTGGGCTCATGATTAAGGCCTGGAAGTTAATTCCAGGAAGAGCGTGTTCATCCACATCGGGCACGATGTTAGTTACCACTATACCATTAATGGTACATCTCTGCCACGCGTTCATGCGCATAAAGACTTAGGAGTAATTATAAGTCACGACTTAAAAACTACTACGCACTGCAATGCGGTTGCTTCCAAAGGCTATCGAGCGCTATGGTCGCTTCGCAGAGCATTTAAATGCTTTGACGAGGATATGTTTCGAATTTTATATCCCACCTACGTAAGGCCACACTTAGAATACTGTATCCAAGCAGCTAGCCCTTGTCTGATAAAGGATACTAAATCGCTTGAGCGTGTCCAGCGTGTAGGGACAAAATTAGTAAAGGGTCTTTCCGAACTCCCTTACCATGAGCGTTTAAAACGTCTAAATCTTTTCCCCTTATCTTATCGTAGGACGCGAGGTGACCTTATACTGGCATTTCGTATTTTTAATTATGATCTGGGTGTTAATATGTCTTACCTTTTTGCTCCCTCCAGCACTAATAATCTCCGGGGTCATAGCAAGAAGGTTCTGAAACCGCGATCTAATAAACTAAAGGTGGGGTCCAATTTTTCTCATCGAGTGGTCAATGACTGGAACGCTTTACCAGAACAAGTGGTATCAGCACTATCAGTGAACATTTTCAAAAAGAAGCTGGACCTTCACTGGAAGGAAATCTGTCAGGATTAACACAGGTTCATCAACCTACTATCCTTATTACTGAAGACGACAGATGCTAAGCTTACCCTCCACAAAATATGTGTACGACCTTCCTTAGAATACTGCTCTTTTATCTTCTCTAATATGAATACCACTGACAAAATAAAAGTAGAAGATGTTCAAAGACGCTTTACACGCCAACTGTTAGGAAGTGACACCACTCTTGATTACACAAGTAGATGTAAGCGCCTCTCTAGAACCTTTATGGCACCGTAGGTTAAGGAACAATCTGATATTTCTCTACAAAGCAATAAATGGACTGTTATTCCTAACCTCCTGTCCAACTATGATCAATGACCCAGCCTATAGACTAAGAAACAATGCATATACACTATTTACCGAAAAACACCAAAAACAAACGCGTTGTAAGTTTTTTACAGTTCGGTATAGTTTATTGTGGAACAGGTTGCCAATACATATCCGTAACTGTGACACCTTTACCAAATTTAAAAGGCTAATAACCCTGTTACTAAACTCTAAAGAACTTCACCAACTATTCCTTGAAATCCAGCCTACCAATGAGGCACTTTATTATGGACCGCCCAATATCTAGACGGAACAAGAATATAACGAACTCCATTGTCGTTAGTATGAATATAGCAAAACTAAAGAAAACATGCTTTACCCTTCCCCACTATTTATTGATTATTAACCATGGCCTTCTGCTTCTAACCCTCATTTTCAGTTTCCGAATCTCTCTAATGGATAAATCCAAATTATTCTTCCTATGTCATGTCCTTTTATTTTTCTTATTACAAGTAGACTAATAACTCACTAATCTTATGGATGCTGACCAACTAAGGCCGATCAAAAGAAGCTCATATGTCCTAAATTCTTGTGAGTTGTTCAATGTTTTATTTTTCTTACCCTGAAAATTTTACAATATTTACTATCATATCCTCTGGTTTGCTATTAGCCCTTACCATCTCTTAACCACATATAATCTGACTTGTCTCTTCCAACCTTTACCATTAGTTATCTTCATAGTAGTACGATATATTAAATGAATATGTGGAGATATGACCGACAAGCTTATTTTGTAAATAGTTTTTAATATTATTTGCATTTGTTTTGTCAATTTTTCACTGTATGTACATTCATCATTAAATGACTGTACATGTTGTTTTAGTCAATGACCTTGAAGACACTTTCCGTTGTGATTCCAACATAGCGTGATATCTTCTTTCTGGCTACCAAATACATTAATACTCACTCATCCCTCGTTCTGTTTTCACTCGAGATTGAGTTAACTTAGTTCTAAAACAAATATTATTTACATTCATAGACTGAGAAAGTGAATACATTATATCTTACTGTGGATTACAATGCTGGGGAGATCATCGATACGTTTGGAATTACTAAGCATCTATAATTGTGGATTTATTGTACCAGATCAAAGTCGAACACGCATCATTTCGGGTGAACTTAAGTAAAGTCCCATTATTTATTGTAATTGTAATATTTAACTTGTATATATTAATATTACTATTAGTTATTAATTTTGTTGATATCTTTTGCGTTTATATATTGTCTGGTCCGCCACAATTATTTGGTGAGGCTCGATTATTTTTTATAGACATTTACAGTATATATCTACATAATTTACTATTATTATCAATTGGCACGACACCAGTTTTTTGTTTTTTTGACATTATGGACTCCCCTAAGAAACTTATCGATATTAATAACCCACCAACCAACTCCTTTTATTCATCACAGCCAGAAGATAATGTTTTAAATTCAATTAACACTATTTCTGAACTAAGATTACCGACATACGGTGTTAATAATCCCAGGATCTGGTTTGCACAGGTTGAGGCATTATTTTTGGCGAGGGGCATACGTTCACAAGCGACTAAATATGCCCATATCGTCGGTGCACTACCTATAGATGTAGCAACGGAAGTCAGTGACCTGATAGATAACGTACCAGAAACAGACCCCTATGACAAAATAAAAGCCGCAGTGATCCACCGTACTTCGCAGTCTGATGAAAAACGCTTACAGCAACTACTCACTGCATGCCAGTTAGGGGACAAAAGACCTTCTGTGATGTTTAAATAAATCAGTGACTTCTTAGTATTGATAACTGTTGTAATTTTGAATTCCAAATACAATACATTCGTTCGAGTTCATCTGATACTTCTTGATTAAATTGCGTTATTCCTGGGATTACTAGTTCATACTACAAATCAAATACATCTAATTATCATATTGGCGTCGCGACTGAGCCTGTGATGGAATGGTTAAATATAAATTCAGATTTTAATGCTTTTGAGGAGTACATGGAAAGGTTCGAAATCTGGGCCATGACCAAGGAATACGGTGAAAATTTTAATACTGTGGCCCATTTCCTTACATTCATTGGAAAAGAAGCATACAGCCTTATAAAGACTTTGGCACTTCCAGACAAACCAATTTCACTCCCCTATGCAACTCTCAAGCAACTTCTGTTGGATCATGTAAAGAATACAAATTCCGAATGCGGTAAGAAAGGAAAATCCGATAAAATGACTCGTCAGAACATCAGGAATTCCACTTATTCAAACAGTCGTCGTAGTTCGATGCGTAATCAAATTTATTCAGATAATACTTCATTGAGTTGTGAAACAGTCCATGATGATGAGCACAAGTTTAGTAAATGCATGTTCTGCGGCAAGTTTCACCCATGTAATTCATGTATATTTCGTAATTCTAAATGCTTTAAATGTGGTATAACTGGACATATTCAGTCAGTTTGTAATACCATGGTTCATTTCGCTGAAAGTAATGCTAAGATGGATGCTTCTAATGATCAGTTATCTTTATCTAGAAGAGGTATAACGTTATATAACAGTCCAGAGTTGAATGAAACCCAGAGTCATTGGGAGGCGAAAATTCTCAACCAATCAACTTATCAGATTTCTCATGTTATTGTGCCAGATATGGTTTGTCGTAATAATTCACATACTTCTGATGTAATTTCTTACAACTCTGAGAATAGAATGTTAAATGAGTCAAATCATGATCAAAAACCAAATTCAGTCATGGTAGATGTTGAATTCCCTGATGATCCATTACCTAATGAAACTCTTAATCAATTTGAGGAAAATATTTCAGAAGAATCGAATTCTGATATCATATCAAGTGTCAGTGGTCCTCATAATGAATTTATCTCTAATGATATTCCTCATGAATGTGAAAAATATGTTTCTTATGAGTTGAATTCTAGTCATATTTCTGATGTTATTGTGTCATATGTTGGATACTCTCACGAACAATGCATGTTGAATAGAATCCCTAGTCAGGGGTATAATGATACAGAGGGTATAGCAAAATTTTCCGAAGCAACCAGAGAACCAGTTTGCCCAGAAGTGAAGTTTGCACAGACAGAGAATCCAAATCAAGTCCAAGATTATCCTAATGAATATGAGGCAGATGAATGTTTTCTATCCGATTGTTTCGCAGATATCAATGTATATCCATCTGTGTATTCTAATATGAATAACAAAAAGAATATGTATCATGATTTTTATTCAAGTCAAAGTCACATGATGGAATACCTCAAATTATATATCAGTGTTTATTCCCAAATACTCACATACAGTAGTCGGTGCGTAAGATTTGAGATAATGCAAATTGGGAACGTCATATTGGCTAAAACATTGCGAATCAAGGACCCAACATTATTTCGTGGGGGAGGATATTGTTGGAAAGTCCATGATGCAAATTCTAAATATCAATGGTTTCACTACACAACCGACATGCTGATTGTATACAATTCTAGAACCCAGGTGAGTCTGTTCCAATTTCCGTTGTTAATTCTAATACTAATGAGTGCATTCTAGATAATACAGAGTGTACATTCAATACACCATCGGACAGATGTAGGATGAACTTAAGAAGAAGACAAACAATCGATTACAGACACACTTCAATTCGAGCTGTGGCGGATGTGATGTTTAAATAAATCAATGACTTCTTAGTATTGATGACTGTTGTAATTTTGAATTCCAAATACAATACATTCGTTCGAGTTCATCTGATACTTCTTGATTAAATTGCGTTATTCCTGGGATTACTAGTTCATACTACAATTCAAATACTTCTAATTATCATACCTTCACAGTTGCTTAGACATATGAGACAACTAGCAGGCCCATACAAGTTAGACGAAGCATTACTTAAGCATATGTGGTTACAAAGGTTACCATATAACGTCAGACAAATCCTCAGCATATCAGGAGCCTCTGTCAGTCTTGATGATTTAGCAGACATGGCCGATAAGATGATAGAAATATATCCTGATAGTCACGGCGTTAGCGCGATACAATCCTCAAATACAGAACACATGAGCGACGCACTCAACATCCAACAACAAATAACACTGTTAACACAGCAGCTAGCATCACAGCAGGCGACTGTTTCCACCATCCATTCTCGACCTCCCAGATCTACGTCCAGAAGGAGATCAGTATCCAGACATCGTCTTAGGTCACCTAAGCGGGCAGCCGGAATTTGTTGGTATCATTCGAATTATGGTGAGAAAGCACGTTGTTGCACAAAACCGTGCAACTTTAACTTTAACCCCATGCCCAACCCTCCTCCTTTACCCGGGCTTGGGACCGGCAGTAACCCCCAGAGAAGCTACAGGCGGAGTTTTCTAAAGTAAAGGGAGACAGTCATTTGTGTCGGAATACTGTTTTCAGCACTTTATTTTACAATTACACAATTCCATACTTCCTTCTGAACTACTTTCATTTATACAGTTCCTTATCCACTCGTACCTTAAGGTACGAGTGGATACCTTAATTAAGGTATGAGTGTTAAAGAAAAATTCATGCATGAATATTGTGTGCTCTGCTTTTCGTCCTTCCTTTTTCTTACACCTTTTTTAGACTCCCAAACAACCAATAAAGGGGAAATAAAGCGGAAAATGCATTGGAAAATAAGTCGTAAATAAAGGGGAAATGCGCCAAAATGTCTGCTTTTTCGCCTGTCCGGGGGAAATAAAGCGGAATTTCCCCTTCCTGTCGCTCCGTTTTTCAAATGTCGCTAAATCTCCGATTTTTCCCCTAAATATCCGACGAATTTCCGATTTTTCTCCTAAATATCCGACGACTTGCCGGTTATTAGCCTAAATATCCGCTGCATTGACTACTTTTCCACTACATACACACTAATGCATTTACCGCAACCGCTTCCTGTGTTCGCTTTCATTCCCACAACACAGCACACAAATAATGTAAAGTACGTAAAATATGGTATAATTTCCAAATTTTTATTGAAAACAAAAAGTTCTTCAATGTACAAAGTTATGAGCAGTTGGCAGATGGTAGAGAATCAATGCTCCTTATGTAATTGTCATTGTCACGGACCAGGCATTTCACGTATTCATTCTTTCCACCAGGCCTGTTGGACTATGGAGAGTCAAACAATTCTTGTGAATTCTATAATGTGATGAAGAAAAACGTTACTAAATCTAGGAAACTTGTTTTGCACAACAAGGTACTTGAAGCTGAACTTACGGTAATATTCTTGAACACGGAAGACTGTACCTATAGATAATGCAAAAACAGTGATCACTTTAAAGCCGTACATACGGGTTCTTTGTTCCGTCGATGACGCTTCTGGACTTTGTCTCTCATGTCGTGGAAATAACTTTGCGTAGCCATGTCATATAGTTTCGCAAGGTCTTTCTCGTTGACAGATGACGACAGGAATCGATTAGTCAGTGCACCTGAAGTTTAAAAACCTTATTTATCTTACTTCGTACGCAGCCGTAAAACCTGCACTTCTGAATCGCTCGTTTTGATGAAGCACCCAGTAACGTGAAATTAATGGCGATTTCAGGTTTCATGATGTAGGACAGAAGCTGTCGCATGGAGCTTTAGGATCATCATCCATTACACGTGTCAACATGGCCATCTGTAATAGGAATGAAGGATAAAAATCATGTTGTGTGCTTACAAATCTGTCCCTCACGTCCAAAGTTCCCAGTTCCTATTCAGATGACAAAGGGAACTGTTGGCTGGATAGTCCACAGTCGAATTGACGCGGATCTTTGCGGTCAGTGGACCTTGAGAGCAGCAGCTTCATATTTGTATTCATTTCACTCAAGCCTGCTGACATTTTAAGCTGCAAAGTATACATTCTTTTGAATCTGCAAAATAGAAGTAGATCGTAAGGATGACTTACTGAGCAATTAGATTTTTATCCTCGGACGTGGAGGGCGAGGTGTCTAATAGTGTCGAACTGCTTAATAGACATGTCCAAATGAAGGATACTTACTTGGCAATGGGAGAGACAACCTTCTCAAACATCCGAAGTTTTGGATATTGGACGCGGCTATTCCCAGCCTGCATCTCTGCAACATCCATGTCCGCGGAATTGTAAAGAAAACTTTCTTTACGTTTTAATGCACTTCTACGAAATGTAAGTATGTAATACGTGGAATCAGCAGTACAGATCTGAAAAACAGCACAGCACACAATGTTAAACGAGGACTTCACACCAAGAGAGAACACAGTGAGAATCACAAGCCTCTTTATTTCAAAATCAAAAAGCGCGGTGTGGTGTGTACAGCGGGAAGAGTCAGTTTACAAAGTAGTCTTATGAGTCATCCTGTAAGCTTAATGTACATATGGCTTGCTCTTCTTCCTCTAAAGAGTTTACGTTTGGTCGCCCTGCAATAGAAAGAAAATAGAATGCATTAGTATATCATACATAGCAATTTCAACTCCGTTACACCGCCCCCTCTCTTAAATAGGCACTGTCCTCAGTGCCTGGTCTCGGACATGGATATGCTGTCCCCCCTTCTGATGGTACCTCATAAAACGTAGTGGCAGGCGTTGGATTGGCGAACTGAGCATCCGATGAAACTGTCATCCTATCTGGTTTTATTTGGTTATGGCAATGGGAGAGACAACCTTCTCAAACATCCGGTACATGCTCTTGTTCTTCGCAAGGCAGCAGGGGCGTCTGTATCTCCACTGGTAGGCGTAATTCATGCCCGAATAATAAAATAGCGGGTGAAAACCCGGTGGAGCCATGTACCGATGTACGATATGCTAGAAGACACTGAGGAAGGACATCATCCCATAACTCCTGCGACGATCTGTTCACAAACGCCTGCAATATGGCTTTAATACTTCTGTTTGTTCTTTCTACCAGCCCGTTACCTTCTGGGTGATACGCAGTGGTTCGTGTCTTCCTGATTCCCAAAAGCTGGCATATCTCGGCGATGAGGTGACTTTCAAAGGCTGGACCTTGATCAGAATGAAGTGAGAAGGGAGCGCCATAGCGGGAAACCCAATAATCGATGAAAGCTCGGGCAACTGTAAGAGCGTCTTGCTGGGGAAGGGGTACTGCTTCGCACCATTTAGTAAAGTAGTCTACCATAACCAGTATATAGCGATTCCCTTTCTTTGTTGTTGTTAATGGTCCCATAATATCTATGCCGACCCGCTGATGTGGTCCTGTGGTCACCATCGGAGTTAACGGTGCGCGAGATGTCTGTCGAGGCGATTTGAAACGGCAGCACGTGTTACAATTTTTGCAAATTTGCACTACATCTTCATGCATGGATGGCCACCAAAAACGCTGGCGGATCGCGTATTCTGTCCTTCGTTCTCCTGCATGGCCTAGTTCGCAGTGCACCTGCTCAACAATGCTCTCGACTTTTATCCGTGGTACTACCAAAAGAGGTTGTCTCGCTTCGTTAATTAAGAACAACGTGTCACCATATAATTTTAGATTACTCCATTTAGTGTAAATACGGCGAGTTGCTAATGATTGATCCTTTAACTCTTTCATGGATGGTTTATTGTTTCCCTGCAACTGTCTTTGATATATAATCCGCATGTCTGGTCTGCTGCTTGCAGCGAAGGCCAATCGATCTCTACGGCTGTGCTAAGAACTGCATTAACAGTACCTGCGGTTTGAGGTATGCGGGAAAGAGCGTCTGCGTTTGTATGTCGGCTTCCAGGTCGGTACTCGCATGTGAAATCGAACTCCTGTAGTCGTTCTTGCCAGCGTGCCACTTGCCCTTCTGGTTCGCGGAAGGAGCGGAGCCATTGTAATGCACGGCGATCTTTGCGTACACGGAAAGGTTTACCTAGTAAATAATGGCGGAAATGTTGTAAGAATTTTACTCATGCTAACATCTCTCGACGCGTTGTCGAATATCTTGTTTCGCTCTTATCCAGTCGACGGCTAGCGTACGCAATGACTCTTTCTTGCCCATCTGGGGCCACTTGTGATAGAACTGCTCCAATAGCGGAGGAATTGGCATCCGTATCAAGTGCAAATTCTCCCCCGCTTGCTGAGGTATCCGGAACGGCTAATATGGGTGGAGAGCTTAGTCGTGTCTTCAAAGCATCGAACGCCTGTTGACACTGTAGTCCATAAAAATTTTCGTCCTTTGTGCGTCAAACGGTGTAAGGGTGCTGCTAACGATGCAAAGTCACGGACAAAGCGTCTGTAGTAAGAGGCTAGGCCAAGAAAGCTACGGACATCTTCAGGTGATTTGGGCTGTGGCCAATTAACAATGACACGTGTCTTTTCTTTATCGGTGCCTACTCCATCTGCAGTGATACGATGTCCTAAGAAAACTACTTCTTTCTGCAGCAGGCGACATTTGGACGGTTTTACTTTTAGGTTGTGTTGTTGAAGGCGATGGAGAACTGCTTTCAGATTAGCATTATGTTGCTCGGGTGTGCTACCATACACAATAATGTCATCGAGATAAATCAAACATTTATGAGGTACCATATCTCGTAAAACTGTTTGCATTAATCTTTGGAAGGTAGCTGGGGCATTTGTTACACCGAAAAGCATTACTTGGAATTCGTATAAACCATTTGGCACTACAAATGCGGTTTTCTTTCTATCTTGTGGTCTGACTTCCACTTGCCAGTACCCTGATGCTAGGTCTAACGTTGAAAACCAACATGCGCCACTCAAAGCGTCTAATATAGCATCGATTCTCGGAAGAGGAAAAGAGTCACGCTTAGTTATAGCGTTAAGGCGTCGATAGTCTATGCAGAGACGCAGAGAGGAATCTTTCTTTTTAACCAGGACGATAGGTGATGCCCAGGGGGATGATGACGGTACTATAATATTCTTGTCAAGCATATCCTTTATCATCGTATCCAGTTGTGGTTGATAGTGTACTGGCACTCTACGAGGCGGTTGCCTAAGTGGCCTGTGGTCCCCCGTGCAAATGGTGTGTTGCACCGTACTCGTGCGATTGCCGGAAATACTCTCTTCGAATACCGAACTAAACTGTTGAAGCGCGGCAATCGTTGCATGTAGATCTTTCTCTTTTAGTATTCGGTTGCCGTTTACTTGCCGCACCAGGTCTGAGATTCCCACATATGACACAGCTTTAAATGACGTGTCAGTATGGTGCAGGCGTATTTTAGTCTCTCCAAATTTTGCTTCCAAGCTGTCCATGAATATACCAGCTTTATGTTCTAACATGAAATCGACTCCGAGTATCATATCCCAAGTCAATGTCGGACAAACTAAAAATCCATGACGGAACGGATGTCTATCTATCGTTAGGTCCAACCATACCTTAGAGTTCACTTTCAATGGGTTTCCGCTCGCTGTGAGTAATGTGGATGGGTATCGCGTCTGTTGGACTTTATGGTTAAGCCTTCCTAAAAGCTCGCTCTTAATTAGGGATACTGACGCTCCGGTGTCTAATAAAACTTCGATATCGATACCCTGTACTCTAGCCTTAATCGTGATGGGACGCACATGGTTAGCATAAGATAAATGGAAAATTTACGGCTTACTTTTGTTACCAAAACGATTAGGACCACATTTCTTTGCATTTTTGCCAAACCTTCGACAGTACGGGCATTCGGATTGACGACCATGATAACTATTCGTTGATCTCCACTTCTTCTCAGCGGGACTGAAATGTCTTCGACTGCTGCTCCAGTGGGAAGACTGGGTTACGTCGGGTATGTGTTGAGGGTTCAGTGGGCGACTCGCTTTTGTGGGTTGCATTGCTGCCATCGCGGTTGGCTGGTGCATGTCCATTGGGCTTTTTAGCTGCTAGGCTGCCATGAACCGGAATGTAGTTTTTTTTAAGGAATTTATATCTGTTGGAGGGTTCAGTAGGAAGTGTTCCTTTAAGGAACTGGATAGTAACCCTTCCACGAACCGAGACTTGATCAATTCATCTCTTCCAGTGGCATCAAGACAAGGGAACGCTTGCACAGCCATCTTTTGCAAAGAATTAAAATAATCCATTGGATTCTCGCCGGGTGTTTGATGTCGTGACAAAAATCGGATGGCTGCTTGTTGGGGATCCACCTGCGTCGAAAAACAACCGTCGAGAATCTTCCAGTTCTGAGCGAGAGTATTGTCCGCCGCAAACCCGTTGACCATAGCTCTCTTGGTAGCTTCGTCTCTGAGGTAGGACACCAGATAATCGAATTGTTCCGAAGCTGGAACTTTACGAAGATATGCTGTGACTTTGAACTTCCACACTGTATAGTCTGACGAGTTTTCCAGGAGTGGCGGTTGACGGGGAGCTGAGCCAGTAGTTGGCTTGACTGGAATCACCGGCGGTTCGTCCAGGTTTTCATCGCGTTTTTTAGTGAACACCTCCATCACCAGTTGTAACACGTGGAATCAGCAGTTAGAGAACAGCAGTACAGATCTGAAAAACAGCACAGCACACAATGTTAAACGAGGACTTCACACCAAGAGAGAACACAGTGAGAATCACGAGCCTCTTTATTTCAAAATCAAAAAGCGCGGTGTGGTGTGTACAGCGGGAAGAGTCAGTTTACAAAGTAGTCTTATGAGTCATCCTGTAAGCTTAATGTACATATGGCTTGCTCTTCTTCCTCTAAAGAGTTTACGTTTGGTCGCCCTGCAATAGAAAGAAAATAGAATGCATTAGTATATCATACATAGCAATTTCAACTCCGTTACAAGTAAGATTGTTGAATTGACCTTATTTGTTTATCTGTGTTTATGGGCAACGCAGTTTCGTCGGGCGAAGAGTTCTCATTATTAGCATAGCACACTTGCAACACTACCAACAATTCATTGGCTGATTTGAGACTTTCTACAAGAAGCGATAATTTGCATGTCTGTAACTAACCGCATTTGTGAACAATACTGCACTTGAACATAGACCAATTTTCTTCGGGAAGGTCATTGTTCAATGTTCTCCCTGGGATACAGACCGTTTTTCTCCAATCACCCACAGTTCCGCTGCAATCGCGAACTTACTTTTGCTTTGTGTCTTAACGATTACGTACTTATTGATTGGAGACTAAATATAACATAACAGGAAATTTAAGAAAATACAATTACATAACAGTGTGCAACAAAGGGACAATAACCAAATGATTAACACAATTAATGGACATACATTTACAGTCAACATCACGAATGGAAACCCAATTGTAAGCACTGCTAACTACGGAGCATTTAAATATTCCTATATCAGTTGAAGGAAATGGATCAGTAAAATAATTTTGTGGGTTAGTAAATTGCCTGAATTTTAATAGTCCACTATCCTGAATATCAGTAATCAATCCCGGCTTTCCGTTTACTACTACAACGTTATCAGGCTGAAATGAATTTATTTGGCTATTCATAAACATCATTACTTGCCTGCGTGAGTCAGCCTTACCTATCACTGGGTTATCATTGGTCGAAATGTCAACCTGTAGCCTATCGCAGAAAGACATTTGTTCCGCATAACGCTGAGCTGCTTGCTTAGCCACGGAATACCCACTGTGTACGGATTTCTTAATTTGTCTCATATAAGACTCGAATGGAAATGCTGAGTAGCTATCTAGCGGTCCATGTGCTAGAACATCGTCAGGAAGATGCTGTAGCGAATGCACATTATAAACTAAGTTCTCACATCCGTAACACCATTCATATTCTCTTAAAAAATTCCTTAAATCCATCCTGACAGATTCTGTAACCCTATTATAAAACTGAGGATGTGCAAGCAAGAACATAGACAAAGCAAGAAATTTAAAATTTATATACAAAGGTTCAGGCAGAATATTTTGAAGAATAACCGGGCTTAAGTATAGAAGAAACAACCTACACTCTGACGCTTTCCATACGGATACGTAGTCTAGTGTTCGACATTTACGCTGAAAGTCAGAGGGAGTACTTTCTACACACCGAGATATCAACTTATTTATGGTCCTAATTACACATGAGTTCATGTTCTTTAGCCTCTTGTGTCCTAATTCTATCCAGAGAGTCAAAAGTTTGTTTGTGACACCTAAGTAAACCATGTGCATGGGATCTAAGGGAAAAGTTGATATCATGTCTATTGGTAGACTTTCGAATAAAGAATGTCCTTTATGGTGAATATATTGTGTCTGATTACTGAAACTGTCGTCAGTTCTTAACGTATATTCACCGTTTGGGAAAGTCATCTTTCCATCAAGTCGTCTACCATTAACAACGCACCGGTCACAACCTGCCTTTCGTTGTGATTAACAGTGTACCTAACATCAGAACGAGCCGGTGCATCACATATTACTGCAGTTAACTTAATAGCTATGTATTAATTGAACCTTACACCTAGTAGACACGTTTCAGCCATTTCTTTTATTTCAGAAATAGTGTCGGCAGAAATTTCGTTGAATCGTGCCGGCTTAGTATTCCCTCCGTAGATCCCTATCATGAAAACATCACTAAGTCTAGGGGCAAAGATCCTTCCTAATATAGGCCACAAATGTTGACTGGAGCTCCTTGACATAGAAAGCCCATCTACATTAATATACAATTGCAGAGTGTCGAAATCACAAGTACACAACCAACGTTCAACATGAGCAATTCAGTCTTCAGTAATAAGGATAGGAGGTCTAGTGACCTATTTTAATCCTTGCAGTTTGTTACACTGTGGAGGTCCAATCTCGTCTTGAATATATCAACAGAAGGTGCTGATATTACGTGTTCTGGTAGAGAATTCCAGTAATTCACTACTCGGTGCGAGAAACGAAACTCCAGACGTAGACGATTTGACCTCGGTTTTTGAACTTTCTTTAAATGTCCTCTCAAATGATCAGCCCTAGACGGGAGGAAAAGATAGGACATGTTAGTACCAAGGTCATCGTTCAGGATACGATATGCCAATATTAGATCACCCCGTACTCGCCGGTAAGATAACGGAAATAAGTTGAGGTGTCTCAGTCTGTCTTCATAAGATAGGCTAGATAAGCCTTTTACCATTTTTGTCCCGCGGCGTTGGACTCGTTCCAACATATCCGCCTCATATTTGAAACAAGGACTCGCTGCTTGAATCCCATATTCCAAATGTGGTCGTACGAAAGTTGGGTATAATAATCTAATCATTTCCCCATCCAGATACCGGAAAGATCTACGAAAAGAACATAATACCCTATAGCCTTTTGCAGCAGCAGCCTTACAGTGACTGGTTGTTTTGAGATCATTACTTAGTATGACTCCTAAATCTTTATAGTGTCTTACTTTGGGCAACACTAGTCCACATATTGTGTAGTGATACGAATCATCGTAGTTATTTAATTGCATCACAACACTTTTATTAGGGTTTACTTCTAGTGACCACCCATTCATCCATGCAACTAATGAGTTAAGATCTTCCTGTAAAACTATTCTGTCTGACATACTATATATGGGTCTCCAAATCTTAATGTCATCGGTGAATAGTAGGACGGATGACTTAGCTATAGCTGGTAATTCATTTATATAAAGTAAAAAGAGAAAAGGACCTAAAATCGTGCCTTGGGGGACGCCACTTTTTACTGGTTCCCACGATGAGAGAGCCCAATTTACTCTTACCCGTTGTCTCCTTTCATGAAGAAAGTCACTTATCCAGTCTATGACTGCATAATGAATTCGAAAACTTTCTAGTTTTAATTTAAGACCACAATGGGAAACCTTATCAAATGCTTTACTTAGATCTATGAAAATGACATCTACAGGAATATTGCGATCTTTTGCCTCAGCCCAATCTTCTTTTGCAATGAGAAGATTTGTCAAACATGATAGACCTTTTCGAAAACCATGTTGTTCCTTTGACAAAAGATCATGTCTTTCCACGTAGTTTATAACAGCCATCCTAATAATTTTTTACATTAGTTTTACAACTGCACTAGTTAAGCTAACGGGTCGATAGTTACTAACTAAATCCCTACTCCCAGCCTTATACACCGGACTGATTATTGCGTCTTTCCAGACTGCTGTAGGGACATATCAAACAGTATCGCTAAAGGTTCAGCAATAACATTTGAGAGGGTTTTCATAATCCGAGGATGAATATCATTAGGACCACTAGACTTATCAGGTTTGAGATGCTGAAGTAGGCTTAAAACAGTTTCTTTCTTAATAACTACAGGGTCCATCAACAAGTCGCCACAATCACAATGAATAGGTGATCGTTCCTCATTATTGGTAGAAAAAACTTTACTGAAATATTCCGAAAAAGCTTCCGCTTTTTCGGTATCATTTCTTGCCAAACTTAACGGATTTTCTTGTATCAAAAGTGATGGTATCCCATTACTTCTCTGAGTTCGCCTCTTTATATACGAGAATAACCGTTTTGGACTATGTTTGCAATCCCTAACCAATTGTTTTTCGTATGACCGTCTAATCCTACTAATTAACGCTTTACAAGTATTTCTAATATTACAATAACTGGATCTGTACTGTTCTAAGCCAGTAGAGATGAACATATTCCAGTGTTTTTTCCTACGCCTAAGAAGTTTCTTAACTTCTTTATTTATCCACGGTGGACTATTGTTCGGTCTACGTGGCACCAAGTATGGTATGAACGGGGACGTGACTGCACTAAACTTGCCTTTAAATACAGACCACGCCTCATCAACTGATGAGCTAGTATCTACTGACCAATCTATCTTAGTAGCATACTCCTGAATGGCAGGTATGTTAGTTCTCCATATGTTTGGGCGAGGCTTAATCTGATCGTATATCATATCGCCAGCTGTAAACGTGAATGATAAAACAGCGTGATCGCTATTTACTAACGGGGGAAGAATATTTAGGTTGGCAATATCCTCAGTATCATGGGTAATTACCAAGTCCAACAGAGAACCTTGGTTTACACCAAAACGTGTAGGTTTGGATACATGCTGTACTAATGCATGTTCCATTACTGTTTAAAAGAGCCTGCTATCAAATGAGTTTATAGAGCATTTTGTGGTCATCTCAGTCCAACTAATGTCAGGTGCATTAAAGTCTCCTAATATCAAGCATCTGTTAAGTGCACTCCATAGCCGAATGTGCTCTAAAATAAAGTCATCAGCTAAGCAGATTGGGCAGCGATAGATGACACCGAGTGCAAATGTACAACATCCGACAGTGAGTTCACAGCTAATGACTTCACTAGTTCCACTATCATGGGATTCGCAGACGGAGGAGCGGATATTTATACTATTGGCTATGTATAGAAGGACGCCACCTCCTTTCCTGCATCTATGTCTATCACTTCTTAAACAATGATATCCGGATAATTCCGGGGTGATACCGAAGTCATGGACTAACCAAGTTTCCGTCACAGCTACAATGAGTGGCCTTAATTTGTCCACTAATGTTCCTAGCTCGTAGAATTTATGTTTTAGACTACGGGCGTTGGCATATAAAACTCCTAGAGGGAACGACCTATCCACACAGGCCTTGGTAGCATTCGCTTCTAAGGCCTGACTATTCGAAAACCCACCAATCGGAGATTTTCTTCACCGTTTTGTCGACGGGTTTCTAGTTCAGCTAGTGCCGTCTTCTTTTTTATTCTATCTTCAAGAGACACATCCGGTCGCATTCGAATGTCAGAGTTGTCGTGACTTCGAGCGTTACTTAACAGAAGATTACGTTGTTTCTCCGACCCTAAGATTACCTTAAGGAGTCTACACGGTCGGGGTAGAACACTGTCATCGGCCCTTTTACCTATTCTAACTAACTTTTTGACCTGAACACCTTTAGTGTTATCTGGTAATATGCTACGGATATATTCTCCGAGCCTCTCTAAGTCATGGGTGTGTCTAACCTTAGAATCTGGATCGTTAGACTCTGGCAATTTACTCACAATAATATTCGATGATATTAAATTCCTCTCAGTCGCACTAGGATGATGATCTGCCGTTCTATCAGAGTGCGATAACGCATTGAGTGACTCAGACTGTGAGTTCCTCAATGGCTTGTCAACCAAGCGTGCTTTATCATTAGGTTTTTTTCCTTTTCTCTTCCTCTATACTGCGGTCCATTTTTGGTCATTCAGGACAGCTGCATTGGGACTATTGGGGACGGTGACGGTTTTATCCGGGTCCTCAATTTCTACTAAAGATACGTGATTACTCATGTCAATACCATGAGGTGATTTACTCCTCGTTTGTTGTAACGGAAGTTTCACTTTGTCATTAATTGGAGTAGGTTGTTCAGCGCGTTTTGTAACAGCACTTACAACACTGACACAGTCTTCACTGTCAGTGCTTGCGTTACTAGCGCACCCACTATCTTTCGTTTTACAGGCTAGAGCCAATAGGCTCATAGCCTCTTGAATTAATGTCGTCTTGTTAGTACAGCAGAACATACAAAGCCAGTGCGAGTTAGGCTTAGAACATCTTTTGTATGCAGCTGGACTGAGACAGGTACACATCTTGTGGTACCATTTTTGCATTCATCGCAGTGCATCCCTTCATCTTCGGGGAATAAACAGTTTGGCTGTCCACATTTGAATGGACTACCAACCATTGTAATCAGATTAGGTTTTTAAAAAACAATATGATCACAATAATAGCACAAGCGTCAGAGTATATGCAAAAGAAGGAACCACGAGACAAAGCTTTCAATAAAATTTCAAACCTAACCTGAAATACTTCATGTTAAAGTAGACCGATAATGCTTTTGATACAACAAATACACAAAAGCAACGATAATCATAACAAGTATGAAAGTCACTGCTCTTTTCGAAACACACTTATTTTTCTTTAACACATTAGCATGTTCTTACTTAATAATAAGTACTTCAGTAACAGACAAATAGGCTAAATGGTTATACATTAACTATTCCGCCATGAATATTGTGTGCTCTGCTTTTCGTCCTACCTTTTTCTTACACCTTTTTCAGCCTCCTGTAGATACTCCACCGAAAACAGATATGGCACGGGTGACTTCGTCCTACACCGTTATTAAAGCTTCTGATATTTTAGGGGGACATAAGTTCGAAACTTCTAAAAGCCTCCAACTTCGCATGTACCTATTCTCGAACATCAGTTGTATGTTTCAACGCTACCTCCATAAGTGTGATATTGACTTGTTCCTTACGAAATCCATTTACATTCATATCTTATGAAATATCAACCCAGCTGAATATTTTTCAACAGTGAAAATTGTAACTTCTTTAACAGTTTGATCTTGCCTGGGAAGCGGCATGCCTCATGTAACAAACTGTTATTTGAGGATAAATTATTATTATTATTATTATTATTATTATTATTATTATTATTATTATTATTATTATAAATAATGGTTTCAAAAGATTCACCACATATTTTGCAAACCGCCTTCAGCACTCTACGCGAAACAGCAAAGTCTTTTCTCAAAAGCCCGGTAAATAATAATGGAGAACAATATATAATAATAGGTGATATGCAGGAATTTACAAATTGTAAGAGTAAATGGCGAGTAATCCCAAAAGCATGCAGCCTCTTCATGTAGTATGTCAAACGGTTAACTTTGTTCGATTAGAGTAAAACATGAGAAGACCAAGAAAGATCAGAGGAAAAATGACACCAAGATATTTGACCTCCGACACTGTGTTTATTAAGGAGTCTACAATGGCACGAGCATTATGGTGATGATACAACGGATATTCTATTTCTACAACTAGCAACCAGTAGTATCTTCTATAATCGTTCGTTACCAGTCAGAGGAAATCAGAAGTCAGACGAGAAGAGACAGGAAAGATATATTTGATACGTTACCAATATATCGAGGAACCTTTACTATAAGCTGGCTATGTAAACGTAGGAGATGTGTCCCATGCCGAGTTGAAACGTGATCTGGTACGGATGCATGACCGAAAGCCTTCAGTTAAACAAGTCCACATATACAACGTGATCAGCATCCAATGTCAAACACTTAATGAGCTATTGATTTTGGGGATTTATTCACAGCTACAATGGGATCCCAAAATAGAGTGTGGATTCTGTCCATGTCTCAAGCTAAAATTAACAGCTTGACATTTAGATGGATTGAGTAAGAGACCATTACCGACAGAGCACCTTTCAATAGAGATAAAAACTCATTCGTTTCTATGGGATGTAAGGAGGTAGGAATCGGCATAGATACAGTGAGGTTGTCCGCATATTTTACGAAAGTGTTTTCTGTGGAAGATGACAGATCATGCAGAAAAAAGAGAAAAGCAAAGGTGAAAGAACAGCTCCTTGTGGCACACCTACAGTAGACAATAGAGATGTTGAACACTTTCCTTCAAATACAGTGTACTGTTCTCTTCCAGAAAGGTAGGAACACAGCCAATTGGTTATCCAGCTGTCAGTGTCGACGCTGATCAGCTTGTTAAGTAAGAGGTGTCTTGGAATAGAATCAAAAGCAGAAGTAAAGTCCAGGAAAGCGCATCTGACATACTTCTTACCCTTTTCTAACCCGAACACTATATTGTGATGCAGAACAGCAACGACATCTAATGTGCTTCTTTTGCATTTGTAAGCGAACTGATATGGATCACAGTGCTCTTTTATTGCAGGTTGAAGTGGTTGTATCAGTAATTTTTCCATTATTTTGAGGAAAGGTGAAGTTATTGCAATGGGTCTAAGTTTCGCATTTTTATCACCAGAAGCTTTCTTTGATATAGGGATTATCTTTATCTTTCTCCACATTTCCGGTAAGGCATTGGTTGAGACGGATCTGTTAAAGATATTCGTTAATGGATAACATAAAACATCAGCACATTTTTCAAAAAGGATGTTTGGGATACCATTAGGTCCTAATAATTGGGATGAGTTAAGTGACTAGAGACATTTTCGGACATCATGTTCAGTGAAACTGAAAACATAATTATTCTTCAGACCCTTGGATATAGGAAGCATGATGTCAGATGACTGACGAATAAACTTAAATGAATAACCATTATTCATTAACGTATTAGAAGAAAAGATGATTCCACCCAACGTTCTATATATAGAAAGCCGACATGGACGGGGCAATACCTTAATTTCCATAGTCACTGCCAAATTCATTACAAATGTGGTTTAATTAAGGGCTTATTCAATAGAATCAATCGTATTTGTACTAGTGATACTATTGAAGTAGAAACGAGGCCTTTAACTAATACGTTAATGAATAATGGTTATTCATTTAAGTTCATAAACCGCTGGAAGGGTTGCAATACGATTAGACCTATGACGCTTCTGGCACCCAAAAAGCGAGTTTATATTACATTACCATTTAGGAGTGACTCTAATAGTCTCATGTTTAGACGGAGACTAAAATTAGCCATAAACAGAACATTCTATGCGGCTCAACTTGTCATCATTGAAAAGACGAGGTCGATGTTTCACCAAAAACCTAGACAGCACATAAGCGATTGTGTCACATCCCATTGTGTATACCAATTTACATGTATGTGCGGAACACGTACATAGGGATGAGCAATCGTGATTTGCAAATAAGGGTGGCGGAACACATACCTAAATGGCTACAGAACCAAATGAATTCGAATGGTCAAATAAGATCACAGGATAGACAAACATCTTCCTCTATTGCGAAACATTTAGTTGAAACTGGTCATAAGGTTGATATCAAATCAGCATTTGTAGTGTTGTGCAAAAGCCTTCAAGAACGTATACTAAGGGTTATTGAAGCTTTGGCTATACGGAAATTGAAGCCCCCTTTATGTGTTCAAAAACAATTTGTTCTTACCCTTAACCTACCCTAGTAATGCTGATGGTCGAGTGGCCGAGTGGACGCCTGGTTGATATATGACGCGATAAGACCGCCAAACAGGGAGCAGCGACTTGTCGATTGGAACAGTGACACGAAACCCGTACGAGCAGACTAGAGTGTTAACCGGTCCTGCGATCTGCCTAGCCCAGCCAGTTAAGCCCAAAACACCAATAACAGCCTCAGTGGTATGAATCATTATTTACAAACATACTGGGTTTTTATACAAACCAAAGCAATCAATAACTGAGTGTAACTTAAGAATCATATGATAATAAATCAAAGATCAAAATAAAGCTCATGATAAGAGAAACACGAATATGAATAGTTTAGTTACGTAACAATCGTACAATAGGAAATAGGCATAATACATTGGTGGATAAATAGTTAACATTCATAATTCACCGGGGGATATAACAATTATGCAGAGTAGTCATCACATTGTTTTTATGTACTTTATTTATTTTCTTACCTTAACCTGTCTAGTTGACCTTTTATTTTTGATATAAAAATGTCTTGACAAGTATATGTGTGATCAGATTGTTCGAAATGTATTGCGCAAATATATCACATAATTCTGATAAACTTCGTCTTCTCATTGCATTATCGAGATGATGATGATGATGATGATTCGGATGATGATTAAATCTATTATCGTTTCCTTCATTGAATAATGGAACACCACTTGATACGGTGAGTACCCTTCTTCCAATTATTCGAAATAATATACAGTCATCAATTAATTATCAATCCATTTCAACGACACCATATGTAGTTCGATTATCCATCTCCTCATAATGAACAGGCATTTTCGAATCATATTTATTTGCATACTGATACATATGGTTCGACCATGGACAAACTGAACTCTTATTCGACATTCATCAATTTCGATTATTATAAAACATTAGAATCATTCTGTCACTAGTCCTTGTTGAATGCACATGGAGAAGAGTATGATGTTCGATAGAAGGTGAACACTGACTTCTTGAACATTATGTTTGTGCTGAAAACGGTTAAATATTGGTGAACTGGAATCCACTTCACTTGTTTCAATTCTATTCAACAAATCTCTTCAATTCGTTATTGCACACAACAATTCGATTTCCGGATAAATGAAAACGCAACAATGTCAGGAAATTTTGCAATAATTTTTGAAACATACAACCCGCTAAACTACCTGCAATAGGACTAGAACACCCCACTGCACACAAGGAAACCATAATGTTGGCCTGCTTGGGGACCCACCTATTGATTCTAAATACTACCAGAGCCAAACCACAATTTACAACTCTCTGATCTCCCTAAATCGGCACATACACCACCTCATCCTTTTTTATCTCTCTCCCCCTCAACAGTATTGCTATGGGGTCTCCAAATGTTGAGGGCGACAATCCCATTATTCTGAGACCACCTTCTCTATACTCCAACCTGATGGGCAGTGACACATCTTTCTCATCGTCGATAACTGTCTCTTGTCTTAAAAGCTCCTTGACGGAACCTAATCACTCCCCAAATACACCGCCTATCCATTCAACTCATTTGCTTCTACCCAACACTCCTGAACATACTTCTTTTTCCAATCTAACCTCCAACCACCTATCTCCCATTAACCCTGCTGGTATTAAACAAAACAAACAAGAATATAGAGCCAGTACTCCCACTGTTTCCTCTTCTCATAGCAAAAGCGACAAACCACAGGGTTTACAGCACACCATTTTACTAGACAAACACTCATCGTGCCTGACATAAATGGTAATCAATGTCCGATCTATTGAGAATAAGATGACTCAACTCTGCGCCCTATTACTTTTAAACAAGCCCTCACTTGTTTTGATAACGGAAAGTTGGTTGTCCTCCGATATCACGGACACATACCTCCAAGTAGACAAGTATGAGCTCTTCCGCTGTGATCGAGTCACCAAGAAGGGAGGCGGTTGTCTCATATATGCATCAAAAAACATGAGGGCGGAAATCTTTAGTGATCATATCCTCAGTAAAGTACCAGATTCGACATGGCTTACTGTACACATCCTTGAATGTAAAATACTAATCGGATGTATATAACGAGCTCCGAATACCCCCAGTTTGACTGACACCATTATAAGTGAGTCATTTGCTAAGGCTGCCTCGCTTAAGTCCTTAGACATACACGGTTGGCAGCGACATGTTAACCTGCCTACTCAAAATCACATCATTCTTTACTTAGTATTCTGTCACAATGTCACAACAATATCAATGGTGGTTGGCGAGAAGTGTCATAACAGCGATCATAAAATAGTCCTTTGCACCCTTCCAATTTTTGCCAAGCTCACCAGCATTCTCCATCCGACTCCGTCCTGAGTCTTCCTTTCCAGTTCTTTCCAGTTAACATTAATCGTTTTCATATTTGCTTCTATTTTTCGGAGTAACGATTTCTTTGACCTTCCTCTTTTCCGCTTCCCTTCCGGATTCCAAGTTAGGGATTGAGTCGTGATGCACGTTGGTGATTTCTTTAATGTATGTCCTATCCACTCCCAACGTTCTTTCCTAATTACCTCTTCACCTGGAAGCTGCTCTGTCCTCTCCCATAAAACGCTGTTGCTGATAGTATTCGGTCAGTGAATGTTGAGTATTTTGCGAAGACAACTATTTATAAATACCTGTACTATCCTGATGATGGTCGTAATAGTTCTCCACATTTCAGCTCCGCACAGTAGGACTGTCTTGACGTTCATGTTGAAGATTCTCATCCTTTGAAACTAGTTGAGAGTTGTTTTGAGTTCCATATCTTCTTCAATTGTAGAAATGCTGCCCTTGCTTTGCCAATCCTCGCCTTTTCATCTGCATCCGATCCTCTTTATTTATCAACGATGCTTCCCAGGTACGTGGATGCTTCCACCTCTTCCAGAGTTTCGCCATCAAGTGTGATTGGGTTGATGTTCTCCGTGTTGTATTTGAGAATCTTGCTTTTTCCTTTGTGAATGTGGAGGCCTATCGATGCCGAGGCTGCTGCTACATTTGTTGTCTTCATCTGCATTTGGTCGTGTGTATGAGAGAGGAGGGCTAGGTCATCTTCGAAGTCCAAATCATCTAATTGATTCTGAGTTCATTGTATTCCGTATTTCACGTCAGATATCGAATTCCTCATAAACCAGTCAATCACCAGAAGGAAGAGAAATGGGGAGAGTAGACAGCCTTGTCTGACTCCGGTCCTTGCTGGAAATGCATCTGTCAGCTGTCCTCCATGCACAACTTCGCACTGTAGTCCGTCGTATGAGTTTTGGATAATGTTGACAATCTTTTCAGGAACTCCATAGTGTCGAAGAAATTTCCATAATGTTCTCCTGTCCACGCTGTCAAACGCCTTTTCATAGTCAATGAAGTTGATGTATAGTGATGAGTCCCACTCAACTGATTGTTCAACGACGATCCGTAGTGTTGCAATCTGGTCTGTGCACGACCTATCCTTACAGAATCCAGCCTGTTGATCCCTAAGTTCGGCGTCTACTGTGTCTTTCATCCGGTTCAGCAGCACTCTGTTGAAAACGTTTCCTGGCACTGATAACAAACTGATGCCTCTGTAGTTCACACATTTGCTCAGATCTCCTTTCTTTGATATCTTGATAAGACATCCTTCTTTCCAGTCCGTTGGCATTTGTCAGTCAGTCACGAATCTACTTGGATAGAAGGTGAAGCATGCAAGCAGTTACTTCAATGTTTGACTTGAATGCTTCAGCTGGTATATTGTCAGGTCCTGCCGCTTCCCCGCTCCTGATTTGTCTGATGGCCATCTTGACTTCTTCGATCGTTGGTGAAGAAATGTCTTGGAGTTTTACTGCTAATTGGTGTTCATGTAGGAGAAGATGTAGGGAGCGTCCGCTTTGTCCGATATAGTGTTTATCGCATTTAGTACGATTAATCTTGTAGATGATGTTTACCTTGTCTTCTTTTGCCATTTATCTTTTGGTTTGCATAAGATTGAGTGGAGGGACTTTGTTGGTTAGTGGGCTACACCTATTACGAAGGTTTTCATCAGCCTTGTTGTCGTTTCCGATATGCCTCTTACGTATGGTAGGGTGATTCTTTTGTTGATTTTCTATACTTGATTTCGTTTCTGATGATATGTGCGACTGGTATTTTTTGATGAAATTGATTGGATAGCCGTTCTCTTGAAGAATGGTTTTCAGGTGTTTTTCTTCATTTTTTCGTGCTGTGATTGTGTTGCAGTGTGTCCTCGCCCACTTGAACAAAGTTTGTACACAGTTGATTTTGTGAGTTCTTGGGTTGTTGCTATTGTAGTTGAGAATTTGATCGGTGTGGGTCGGCTTCCTGCGCACTCTCTCTGTCTCTAGTTTTCCTGTGTCAGTTCTGGTGATTAAAATGTCTAAGAATGGTAGCTTGTTGTTCGACTCTTGTTTCATTGTGAACTTGATGTCGCTGAAGACGTTGTTGATCTGCTTGTAGGTGTTTTCTATTTCGTCCTTCTTGACGATGACGAATGTGTCGTCTACATAACGAATCCAAATTTTTGGTTTCATCATTGGTAGAATCGTGGTTTCTAGTCGTTGCATTACTGCTTCTGCGATAAGTCCTGATATAGGTGATCCCATTGGCGTCCCTTTTGTTTGTTCGTAGATCTTGTTATTGAATTGGGAATATGTTGTTAGACATAGATCTATCGGTTCAAGTAGGCTTGGACTTTGAAGTTGATGAAATTGATTGGATAGACGTTCTTTTGATGAATGGTTTTATGGTTGTTATTTTACTTAACACTCTACTAACATCTGGAACAAGCTCGACGAACGCGCTTTTCCAAAGTCATAGCTCGAACCAGGCGCTCCACAAGTCTGCTTTATAACAATTAGAAACTTAAAAAGCTGCATTACATAAATACTTAGCACGACCGAAACCCTAATACACTTTTTGTCGAGATTGAATCTGGTATATAACGTGGACGCGATGCCCCTTTGGAGACTATTCCTATGAAAATACATTATATCTGAACGAATGAACTGCTATCAACTTTTATAGATTATAATTACTAAACAAGCTTGCTTGGGATGCATACTGTGAACCAGTATATGTTGTAAATTGTAGATCATGCCTGTAAAAATAGCGTGTACCTACCCTTGCAGAAATATATTGTTATCATTGAATGTTTTCTTCTTGTTTTAACTTTCTTCAATCTTGTCTAGCGTTCCCATAAAGATCCATTCCTTATGATGATGTTTCTTGCGACCCCGAACCTCCTGACACGTTGAAGTTAATGCTTCTTTGATCCTTTTCCAGTTGTCCTCCATCGTAGTTTCTTGTTCTTTCATTAGATCCTGTAAAGGCAACCATGCTGGCACATAAGAACACTCAAGCGCCCACTAGTATGCAGTAGACCCATGAGACTCAGTAATTGGAGGAGTCTTTTAACAATGGGCTAATTGCCCCTGGGAACCTTTGGCATTTTTCTCGAGACGGTTGCTAGACACTGAATGGAGGTACAGCACTTTCGCTAGGCAACTCTGTTGGGGATGTCAAATCCCCAGAACTTACTTGATAAACGGCTTAATTTTGTAATTTTATTTTGACAATTTGAATTTAACTGTTTTCGCTTCAAAAGCGCTCGTTTTCAATTCACGTCATATTTCCCACTTGTAAACTATCTTAAACGTTATTGATCCATTGTTTCTTTGAGTGTGCTATTTTATAATGATGCCCAAGGACAATTTGGTTCTGTATATAAACGCTTGGGTTTTCCCCTTATGAATCGCTTGTACTCGGCTGCTTACGGAATATATATTCTCCTACCTTGTCTTGGACTTCTTCATCTAGTTAGCGGGGCCTGGGACAACAGATTAGATTAGCTTCTCATGTCACTGTGTCATTGGCCTTCGTTCGTTACCGCAAAATCGACTTAGTTCAAGCATATCATAGTAAAGGTTCCTTGATATATTGATAACGTATCAAATATATCTTTCCTGTCTCTTCTCGTCTGACTTCTGATTTCCTCTGGCCGGTAACGAACGATTATAGAAGATACTACTGGTTGCTAGTTGTAGAAATAGAATATCCGTTGTATCATCATCATAATGCTCGTGCCATTGTAGACTCCTTAATAAACACAGTGTCGGAGGTCAAATATCTTGGTGTCATTTTTCCTCTGATCTTTCTTGGTCTTCTCATGTTTTACTCTAATCGAACAAAGTTAACCGTTTGACATACTACATGAAGAGGCTGCATGCTTTTGGGATTACTCGCCATTTACTCTTACAATTTGTAAATTCCTGCATATCACCTATTATTATATATTGTTCTCCATTATTATTTACCGGGCTTTTGAGAAAAGACTTTGCTGTTTCGCGTAGAGTGCTGAAGGCGGTTTGCAAAATATGTGGTGAATCTTTTGAAACCATTATTTATAATAATAATAATAATAATAATAATAATAATAATAATTTATCCTCAAATAACAGTTTGTTACATGAGGCATGCCGCTTCCCAGGCAAGATCAAACTGTTAAAGAAGTTACAATTTTCACTGTTGAAAAATATTCAGCTGGGTTGATATTTCATAAGATATGAATGTTCAAGCACATTGTAGGTGTAACTAATTCCCTAAAGGTGCAACTGGTAGCTAGTAGTAAAACTAGATTATCCGCGTTAACTTCAACATTCACACGATGATTAAGAATGAAAGTACGCTATTCTCCAGTCAGATAAATTACTCAGCTAAATCCCTCTGAGTCTTATTCATCAATCACAAACATGATTCATGCTGACAAATCATTTTCTTAACAACAAGAGTATTTCACAATATAACATAAATCTAAGGAATATTTAGAACGTACGTCTATGTGCGTGCATGAATGGGACGACCATTGCGAGGCATAAAATGAAGCACAATATTGATAAACGCATTTTGTTTCTGCAATGCAGTAATCTTGAAATGTAGTGAATGCTTGGTCACATAAGTACACCTCATCTTTATATACTGATACCGACCTATGAGATGTAATGAAATTTGTGGAATGAGTTGGATGAACTCATCTTATTGGTATTCTTATTGTCTGGCTCACTCAATGATTTGTTACTAAAGATGTACATGGAATGGCCATGGTGGAATGTTTTTATTCAACATTTTTGTTCTACATAAATAACTTAAACAACAAGAACAACAACTACTATAATTATTGCTGATAATAATGAAACAGTTAATTTATATGATTGCATGACACTGAATCGAGATATAGTATTTTCCTGAGGGAATTGCCAGCCATGCATTGTGCTGTATGGCACTTCCAACACAATGAAGTTCTAGGAATTCACTCCGTTACCCGACCATAAAACTTTCGCCATCTCTTTGAGCTCGTCTTTCTACAAGTGTTCCCATTGATATTCTCGACAAGCAGACCACATTTCTCAGTTCGCTTCAGATATTCTTTACATTTCTGGAAGCAAAATATGTGTTTGTTTACTCATAGTTTGGTACATTTTCTTCGAACAGTTTCCAAGGAATTTAGTGATGAGACAAAATGTCGATATCGAGAACCTCGTTATACTTGTGTTTCGACCCCCTGTAAGTCTAGAATCTTGTATGAAGATCAGTGAGTCCTTTCATAATCTGGGCGAACGTGTGGAGGTCATTTTTTAGGTAACTGTCCGAAGAAATTATACGACACGAGGAGTCTGCAGCCTCATTGTGTGCCCTAGAAATATCTCCGAACGGCGTTTGTTCAAGTCTGCAAAACACAACTGATGAATAACTCCCATACAGGTCACAACCAATATAAACGAGCGTCTTTGTGCGAACAGACTTAATATTCGAATTTAGAGTTCTGAATTTCAAAAGCATTGTTGTGAAGGTTTAGTGTTTCAAACTACACTGAAACCTCGATTTCGAGTCAGCAAGTGCAAACACACACCCTCTTAATCTATCAAACAATTTATAAGAAGCACAAATCGATCTATTGACGAGCAGCCATCACCAGGTTGGCATTATGTAGCATGTTAAATTATACCAGTTCAAGAATCACAAGTGCCGTCAATGTCATTGCACTGGTCATAATGCTGGCCACTGCCCATCGAAAACATGCCAGTCAAAATGTCGTAGCAAATATGTGAAGCGACATTCACGAAATAAAAGTGAACAGCACGTTTGCTACTTTCAAACTTGGGTTTCAACATCAGAGGAAGAATATGAGTTCATTCGTGAATATGAAATCTATTCGTATTCAGTAGGATACGGCCTCAGACAATGAATAGATAGGACAAACACGGACTCCAACAATTGTGATCATTCTCATTGATCGATAGGAGTATAAGAGTTGATAAAACAGAGTCATAAAACAGTCTGTATACGCCAAACCACCCAAATGCAAACCGTCTGCCCAAACATCACCATCACACTCATCGAGACAATCGTGAAACCACTGCACATTGAAGGGCGAACACTCAAGTACGTTCACACATTCCCTCATTAAGAGTTCACTCAACTCTGCATGCTCTCTTAACCGAAGTGACCACAGTCTCATCAGTGGGAAGCCTTAAGAGGAGACTTCACAAACACAATGGTAAGTTGTTGGTTTATTATTATTTATTTATTCTGTTAACTTATTTTGTCTAATTACTATCACCATGTAAAGCAGTTGGAACTGACGTCAAGTTGTGAATGTGGATTAGATCAGACCTAATATCGAACCCTTCTGTTAAACAAACACCATATCACACGTGATTTGTATTATTGTTGTACCTACGAAGTACATAGTTACTTAAAAGTGATATTTACCATCCAGTCTTGAACCAGGAAAATCTAGGTGAACGTAAAAGAAAGTGTTGTATCTGAAATTGAAAATCAAACATACGTCAAGTACATAAGCATCATTAGTTAATATAAATATGACAAACAGTTTGTTGATTTCTTTGATTGATGAAGTAATAAACAAATTTGAAGTTCGTAAACAGCGCTTTACAGATTTTTGGAGTGATGAACTCCATTCAATTGATTGTTTCACAATGATCCGTAGAGTTGCGATTCGGTCTGTACACGATCGATCCTTACGAAATCCAGCCTGTTGATCTCGAAGTTGGGCGTCTATGAAGTCCCCTATTCTGCATAACAATACCCTATTGAAGACTTTTGCTTGGCACTCAGAGAAATGTGATGCCCTTGTAGTTATCACACATGCCGAGTTCGCCTTTCTTTGGCATCTTGATCAGAAATCCTTCTTTCCAGTCTGTTGGTACTTGTTCTTCATCCCGAATCTTACTGAAGAGAATGTGGAGTATCTCTTCAGTTGCTGCTACAACTGCCTGCAGTGCCTCTGCCTGAAGGTTATCTGATGCTGTTGCTTTGCCGCTCTTGATTTGCGTGATGCCCATGCTGATCTCCTAAATTGTTGATGGACCAACATGGATTGTGAGGTCCGTGGGTGCTACTTCGATGTTGGGTGTGTTCAGTGGTGCTGGTCGATTCGAGAGTTCTACGAAGTGTTCTACCCACCTGCTCCGTTGTTCTTAAATGTTGGTGATTACATTTGCCTCCTTGCTTTTCACTGACGGTTCTGGTTTACGGTAAATTCCAGTGATTTTCTATGTTCGTCATACAATCGTCTCATGTTTCCTTCTCTTGCAGCCTTTTCCGCTATCATTGATAATTCTCCCACATATTAACGTTTGTCAACTCTGATGCTCCTCTTCGCTTGCTTGTTTGTGCAAAGTCATCACAATAAAAACAAACAGACAGAAGAACGTACTGCGCTCACAGCTGCATCTAAAGTCCAAATCTTATGTCGGCTCCTTGCAAAACGGATGAGAAAGAACGAAGATCACAACATTCACTCTTTACTGCACGATGGCGTGACGTACTATGACCAGACCGTCATATGCGAACTGCTAAGTGAATGGTTTTCACAAAACGAGAATACATCTAATGCCCCAGATTTTAACACAAAATGCATAAGCAAAAGCTATATTAGCACCATAAACTTTGAGATTAGGAGTATACATACCGCCATCAAAACCCTTAAGCCGAATGCGAGCTCTGGTGCCGATGATATACCATCAATTCTATATAAAATGTCGGGGCCGGATATACATACGTTATTGCTCAAAATATACACACTATCATTAGAGACGGGTACATATCCTGAAGCCTGGAAGGTAACGTATGTTCTTCCCAAACACAAATCAGGACCGAGAAACCTGGTCGGAAACTACAGACCTATAAATATCACCAGTTATTTTGCGCATAATGGAAAATGTGATACAAAGTCAACTATCAGATCACCTACTTAAGGAAGAACTAATAGACCCATCACAACATGGTTTCATTAGAACAAGATCATGTAGTACATGTCTGATAGACTTCTTTAACGAGGTTGCTCACACACGTGACCATAAAAAGCTAGTGATTATACTTTATTTCGATATAAAGAAAGCCTTTGATAAAGTACCCCACAATCTTCTAATCAACAGACTCCAGTCAGTTGGAATTATAAACCCCCTATTGCAATGGATTGAGTCTTTCCTCACAAACAAATACCAAATAACGAAGCTTAACTCTACAACATCTACACCTCGACCAATAACCAGTGGTGTTGTGCAGGGTAGTGTCTTGGGCCCATTTCTCTTTATAATTTATATCAACAATATATGCAAGTGCTTTACCACAGGTAAGACCTACCTCTACGCTGATGACTTTAAAGTCATCTATAAAACTGACATTGGTGATGTACGTAGTACTATGCAAACGATCCAACATGAACTCAACAAAGTAGACGACTGGTGCAAACGCTGGGGGCTAGAGCTCAACACAGAGAAATGTAGTTGGCTATGTATTGGAAACACGTCACTTAAACTAAAACTAGCATTTAACAAAAACCTACTGCCCAGACTGACATCAGTAACTGACCTTGGGGTACATTACTCAGACAGTCTTAACTTCTCTGAACATATCTCAACTAAAGCATCTCAAATGCAGAGATTGCTCGGCTTCATTCTTCGTAATTTCTTTCAAAACGAAACTAAAGTCATCCTGTATAAAACCTGCGTAAGACCCATCATCGAATACTGCTCGTTTTCATTTTCCAACCTACGCCTATCCGATATACTTAAGGTGGAAGGAATACAGCGAGACTTCACTAGCAAAATGCTTAAGAACGACCAACTCACTGACTACAAATCCAGATGCCATATCTTAAGACTAGAACCCCTCTGGAAAAAAGGCTTAGGTCTAAGTTAATTCTTTATTTCAAACTCCTTAAAAACCTTACTTATTCCACATGTAATATAGCTCTCTACCAAGACGCACATGGATACAACCTTCGAGACAAAGTATCCACTGTCAAAATTGAAAAACACAGATCAAAAACACATGAAAACTTCTTCCCTATCAAGTACGCATTGATATGGAACAGTCTGCCTTCTGAAGTATGCATGGCAGACAAATTACATACGTTTACAAGACTCATTAATCAACCCCTCACCTGCATAGATCTGGTGCAAACGAACGCATCCACGTCACACACAGACATCATAGGCTCTCTACATATATAGACTGAATCGCCTTATTTCCCTACCTTGTAGTTGTATTAGATACTTTCCCTTCACTAATTCTTTTCAATTGAAGTAGACAGGCAACTCACTGGATCTATCAATACTCAGTCGCTAAACGACGCTTATAAATACCCTAAATATCACAACTCACTGTTTTTTATTACTGCATTCCTCTGGAGCCTCTGATCACACTTCACTCTTGCAACATGAGCTAGTAACAATTTAATCTAATAATTTATCATACCTCCGTCTGTTCCACTAATAAATGTTAAGCATTGGTTATCGTTCATATCCAAATGCCTTGCTGCTCTTCGGTTTCTCGTGCTTTTTCTTCTCTTCAGAATATTGCTCTGAGGGTGAATCTATGTAACTTCGGACATCTGGAACAAGCTCGACGAACGCGCTTTTCCAAAGTCATAGCTCGAACCAGGCGCTCCACAAGTCTGCTTTATAACAATTAGAAACTTAAAAAGCTGCATTACATAAATACTTAGCACGACCGAAACCCTAATACACTTTTTGTCGAGATTGAATCTGGTATATAACGTGGACGCGATGCCCCTTTGGAGACTATTCCTATGAAAATACATTATATCTGAACGAATGAACTGCTATCAACTTTTATAGATTATAATTAATAAACAAGCTTGCTTGGGATGCATACTGTGAACCAGTATATGTTGTAAATTGTAGATCATGCCTGTAAAAATAGCGTGTACCTACCCTTGCAGAAATATATTATTATTATTATTCGGCTTGTTCCTTGGCTTTTTCTGCTCTTAGTCCGCTGGCATTGATTGCTGCCTTCTTGTTACTCCTTTCTTCAACCTTATCCAGTGTACCAACAGTGATCCACTCCCTGTGATGGTGCTTCTTGTGGTTCAGAACCTCCTGAAATGTTGAAATGCTTATTTTCCTACAATTGTTTTAAGATAAAATCACGGCGAGTGTGACGTTATTGTTGACAAATGGTGGAATACAAATGTTCTTGAGGCTTAGTATGTATAATATTAGCTGTGTGAGCATCTCGATGATATTAGTTGAAAGACAATAAGAAAATTATTTTTCAAATGATGGGAGAGTGAAAAAGAAGAAAGGGCTCAGCACAACAGTTATTTGCCAAGATCGGGTACATAGGAATAATTTATATATATAAGTACACGTCGACATACAAGTAATTCGAATTGGTCGTCATAGTAGTTCCATGAACAATGTGGTATTTGAGTATAATTTACATGATAAATTGGTTCAAGTTAGTCAACGAACGTGATTACTGAAAGGCTTGAAGTGTTTTAAGTTTGATCACACAAAGAATTTCATGCTGGGACGAGATACTTGTTTAGTGCTTCTTAATCTTCAAATAATTGTCTAGCTAAATGCAGTTACTGAAACAATCTGCTTACAAATTTTAACCCTGTAGTACATTTACCAACTATGAGTTCACGCGATTAATGTCAAAACACTCTTGTATAAGATTTTATTGTGTTGCAGTCCAACTAGTTGGATCAAAATAGATCGAGTGAAGTTTGAATATAGGATTCAATGAAGAGGATCACACTTTTACGAAGTCCACTCACTTGTTCAGCTTCACCTTAGATGTCTTCATGGAAATCACATGAAATAGTCAGTCTCAAATTCCAAATGCACATGATTCATCTTTCTGAATTGAAGTATTACTTTTGGCGTGGAGACTGTAGTCCCTTATCAAAGAAGTGGTAGCGATAGCTTTGATGACCTGTATTTATAGAGGGTCACATATCATCCACGAACTGTCTCCGGGATGACTAAGAGTCATTCGAAATGCTTTCTTACAGAAGGTCGAAACACAAGTATAACGAGGTTCTCGATATCGACATTTTGTCTCATCACTAAATTCCTTGGAAACTGTTCGAAGAAAATGTACCAAACTATGAGTAAACAAACACATATTTTGCTTCCAGAAATGTAAAGAATATCTGAAGCGAACTGAGAAATGTGGTCTGCTTGTCGAGAATATCAATGGGAACACTTGTAGAAAGACGAGCTCAAAGAGATGGCGAAAGTTTTATGGTCGGGTAACGGAGTGAATTCCTAGAACTTCATTGTGTTGGAAGTGCCATACAGCACAATGCATGGCTGGCAATTCCCTCAGGAAAATACTATATCTCGATTCAGTGTCATGCAATCATATAAATTAACTGTTTCATTATTATCAGCAATAATTATAGTAGTTGTTGTTCTTGTTGTTTAAGTTATTTATGTAGAACAAAAATGTTGAATAAAAACATTCCACCATGGCCATTCCATGTACATCTTTAGTAACAAATCATTGAGTGAGCCAGACAATAAGAATACCAATAAGATGAGTTCATCCAACTCATTCCACAAATTTCATTACATCTCATAGGTCGGTATCAGTATATAAAGATGAGGTGTACTTATGTGACCAAGCATTCACTACATTTCAAGATTACTGCATTGCAGAAACAAAATGCGTTTATCAATATTGTGCTTCATTTTATGCCTCGCAATGGTCGTCCCATTCATGCACGCACATAGACGTACGTTCTAAATATTCCTTAGATTTATGTTATATTGTGAAATACTCTTGTTGTTAAGAAAATGATTTGTCAGCATGAATCATGTTTGTGATTGATGAATAAGACTCAGAGGGATTTAGCTGAGTAATTTATCTGACTGGAGAATAGCGTACTTTCATTCTTAATCATCGTGTGAATGTTGAAGTTAACGCGGATAATCTAGTTTTACTACTAGCTACCAGTTGCACCTTTAGGGAATTAGTTACACCTACAATGTGCTTGAACATTCATATCTTATGAAATATCAACCCAGCTGAATATTTTTCAACAGTGAAAATTGTAACTTCTTTAACAGTTTGATCTTGCCTGGGAAGCGGCATGCCTCATGTAACAAACTGTTATTTGAGGATAAATTATTATTATTATTATTATTATTATTATTATAAATAATGGTTTCAAAAGATTCACCACATATTTTGCAAACCGCCTTCAGCACTCTACGCGAAACAGCAAAGTCTTTTCTCAAAAGCCCGGTAAATAATAATGGAGAACAATATATAATAATAGGTGATATGCAGGAATTTACAAATTGTAAGAGTAAATGGCGAGTAATCCCAAAAGCATGCAGCCTCTTCATGTAGTATGTCAAACGGTTAACTTTGTTCGATTAGAGTAAAACATGAGAAGACCAAGAAAGATCAGAGGAAAAATGACACCAAGATATTTGACCTCCGACACTGTGTTTATTAAGGAGTCTACAATGGCACGAGCATTATGATGATGATACAACGGATATTCTATTTCTACAACTAGCAACCAGTAGTATCTTCTATAATCGTTCGTTACCGGCCAGAGGAAATCAGAAGTCAGACGAGAAGAGACAGGAAAGATATATTTGATACGTTACCAATATATCGAGGAACCTTTACTATGATATGCTTGAACTAAGTCGATTTTGCGGTAACGAACGAAGGCCAATGACACAGTGACATGAGAAGCTAATCTAATCTGTTGTCCCAGGCCCCGCTAACTAGATGAAGAAGTCCAAGACAAGGTAGGAGAATATATATTCCGTAAGCAGCCGAGTACAAGCGATTCATAAGGGGAAAACCCAAGCGTTTATATACAGAACCAAATTGTCCTTGGGCATCATTATAAAATAGCACACTCAAAGAAACAATGGATCAATAACGTTTAAGATAGTTTACAAGTGGGAAATATGACGTGAATTGAAAACGAGCGCTTTTGAAGCGAAAACAGTTAAATTCAAATTGTCAAAATAAAATTACAAAATTAAGCCGTTTATCAAGTAAGTTCTGGGGATTTGACATCCCCAACAGAGTTGCCTAGCGAAAGTGCTGTACCTCCATTCAGTGTCTAGCAACCGTCTCGAGAAAAATGCCAAAGGTTCCCAGGGGCAATTAGCCCATTGTTAAAAGACTCCTCCAATTACTGAGTCTCATGGGTCTACTGCATACTAGTGGGCGCTTGAGTGTTCTTATGTGCCAGCATGGTTGCCTTTACAGGATCTAATGAAAGAACAAGAAACTACGATGGAGGACAACTGGAAAAGGATCAAAGAAGCATTAACTTCAACGTGTCAGGAGGTTCGGGGTCGCAAGAAACATCATCATAAGGAATGGATCTTTATGGGAACGCTAGACAAGATTGAAGAAAGTTAAAACAAGAAGAAAACATTCAATGATAATAATATATTTCTGCAAGGGTAGGTACACGCTATTTTTACAGGCATGATCTACAATTTACAACATATACTGGTTCACAGTATGCATCCCAAGCAAGCTTGTTTATTAATTATAATCTATAAAAGTTGATAGCAGTTCATTCGTTCAGATATAATGTATTTTCATAGGAATAGTCTCCAAAGGGGCATCGCGTCCACGTTATATACCAGATTCAATCTCGACAAAAAGTGTATTAGGGTTTCGGTCGTGCTAAGTATTTATGTAATGCAGCTTTTTAAGTTTCTAATTGTTATAAAGCAGACTTGTGGAGCGCCTGGTTCGAGCTATGACTTTGGAAAAGCGCGTTCGTCGAGCTTGTTCCAGATGTTAGTAGAGTGTTAAGTAAAATAACAACCATAAAACCATTCATCAAAAGAACGTCTATCCAATCAATTTCATCAACTTCAAAGTCCAAGCCTACTTGAACCGATAGATCTATGTCTAACAACATATTCCCAATTCAATAACAAGATCTACGAACAAACAAAAGGGACGCCAATGGGATCACCTATATCAGGACTTATCGCAGAAGCAGTAATGCAACGACTAGAAACCACGATTCTACCAATGATGAAACCAAAAATTTGGATTCGTTATGTAGACGACACATTCGTCATCGTCAAGAAGGACGAAATAGAAAACACCTACAAGCAGATCAACAACGTCTTCAGCGACATCAAGTTCACAATGAAACAAGAGTCGAACAACAAGCTACCATTCTTAGACATTTTAATCACCAGAACTGACACAGGAAAACTAGAGACAGAGAGAGTGCGCAGGAAGCCGACCCACACCGATCAAATTCTCAACTACAATAGCAACAACCCAAGAACTCACAAAATCAACTGTGTACAAACTTTGTTCAAGTGGGCGAGGACACACTGCAACACAATCACAGCACGAAAAAATGAAGAAAAACACCTGAAAACCATTCTTCAAGAGAACGGCTATCCAATCAATTTCATCAAAAAATACCAGTCGCACATATCATCAGAAACGAAATCAAGTATAGAAAATCAACAAAAGAATCACCCTACCATACGTAAGAGGCATATCGGAAACGACAACAAGGCTGATGAAAACCTTCGTAATAGGTGTAGCCCACTAACCAACAAAGTCCCTCCACTCAATCTTATGCAAACCAAAAGATAAATGGCAAAAGAAGACAAGGTAAACATCATCTACAAGATTAATCGTACTAAATGCGATAAACACTATATCGGACAAAGCGGACGCTCCCTACATCTTCTCCTACATGAACACCAATTAGCAGTAAAACTCCAAGACATTTCTTCACCAACGATCGAAGAAGTCAAGATGGCCATCAGACAAATCAGGAGCGGGGAAGCGGCAGGACCTGACAATATACCAGCTGAAGCATTCAAGTCAAACATTGAAGTAACTGCTTGCATGCTTCACCTTCTATCCAAGTAGATTCGTGACTGACTGACAAATGCCAACGGACTGGAAAGAAGGATGTCTTATCAAGATATCAAAGAAAGGAGATCTGAAAAAATGTAAAAACTACAGAGGCATCAGTTTGTTATCAGTGCCAGGAAACGTTTTCAACAGAGTGCTGCTGAACCGGATGAAAGACACAGTAGACGCCGAACTTAGGGATCAACAGGCTGGATTCTGTAAGGATAGGTCGTGCACAGACCAGATTGCAACACTACGGATCGTCGTTGAACAATCAGTTGAGTGGGACTCATCACTATACATCAACTTCATTGACTATGAAAAGGCGTTTGACAGCGTGGACAGGAGAACATTATGGAAATTTCTTCGACACTATGGAGTTCCTGAAAAGATTGTCAACATTATCCAAAACTCATACGACGGACTACAGTGCGAAGTTGTGCATGGAGGACAGCTGACAGATGCATTTCCAGCAAGGACCGGAGTCAGACAAGGCTGTCTACTCTCCCCATTTCTCTTCCTTCTGGTGATTGACTGGTTTATGAGGAATTCGATATCTGACGTGAAATACGGAATACAATGAACTCAGAATCAATTAGATGATTTGGACTTCGAAGATGACCTAGCCCTCCTCTCTCATACACACGACCAAATGCAGATGAAGACAACAAATGTAGCAGCAGCCTCGGCATCGATAGGCCTCCACATTCACAAAGGAAAAAGCAAGATTCTCAAATACAACACGGAGAACATCAACCCAATCACACTTGATGGCGAAACTCTGGAAGAGGTGGAAGCATCCACGTACCTGGGAAGCATCGTTGATAAATAAAGAGGATCGGATGCAGATGAAAAGGCGAGGATTGGCAAAGCAAGGGCAGCATTTCTACAATTGAAGAAGATATGGAACTCAAAACAACTCTCAACTAGTTTCAAAGGATGAGAATCTTCAACATGAACGTCAAGACAGTCCTACTGTGCGGAGCTGAAATGTGGAGAACTATTACGACCATCATCAGGATAGTACAGGTATTTATAAATAGTTGTCTTCGCAAAATACTCAACATTCACTGACCGAATACTATCAGCAACAGCGTTTTATGGGAGAGGACAGAGCAGCTTCCAGGTGAAGAGGTAATTAGGAAAGAACGTTGGGAGTGGATAGGACATACATTAAAGAAATCACCAACGTGCATCACGACTCAATCCCTAACTTGGAATCCGGAAGGGAAGCGGAAAAGAGGAAGGTCAAAGAAATCGTTACTCCGAAAAATAGAAGCAAATATGAAAACGATTAATGTTAACTGGAAAGAACTGGAAAGGAAGACTCAGGACGGAGTCGGATGGAGAATGCTGGTGAGCTTGGCAAAAATTGGAAGGGTGCAAAGGACTATTTTATGATCGCTGTTATGACACTTCTCGCCAACCACCATTGATATTGTTGTGACATTGTGACAGAATACTAAGTAAAGAATGATGTGATTTTGAGTAGGCAGGTTAACATGTCGCTGCCAACCGTGTATGTCTAAGGACTTAAGCGAGGCAGCCTTAGCAAATGACTCACTTATAATGGTGTCAGTCAAACTGGGGGTATTCGGAGCTCGTTATATACATCCGATTAGTATTTTACATTCAAGGATGTGTACAGTAAGCCATGTCGAATCTGGTACTTTACTGAGGATATGATCACTAAAGATTTCCGCCCTCATGTTTTTTGATGCATATATGAGACAACCGCCTCCCTTCTTGGTGACTCGATCACAGCGGAAGAGCTCATACTTGTCTACTTGGAGGTATGTGTCTGTGATATCGGAGGACAACCAACTTTCCGTTATCAAAACAAGTGAGGGCTTGTTTAAAAGTAATAGGGCGCAGAGTTGAGTCATCTTATTCTCAATAGATCGGACATTGATTACCATTTATGTCAGGCACGATGAGTGTTTGTCTAGTAAAATGGTGTGCTGTAAACCCTGTGGTTTGTCGCTTTTGCTATGAGAAGAGGAAACAGTGGGAGTACTGGCTCTATATTCTTGTTTGTTTTGTTTAATACCAGCAGGGTTAATGGGAGATAGGTGGTTGGAGGTTAGATTGGAAAAAGAAGTATGTTCAGGAGTGTTGGGTAGAAGCAAATGAGTTGAATGGATAGGCGGTGTATTTGGGGAGTGATTAGGTTCCGTCAAGGAGCTTTTAAGACAAGAGACAGTTATCGACGATGAGAAAGATGTGTCACTGCCCATCAGGTTGGAGTATAGAGAAGGTGGTCTCAGAATAATGGGATTGTCGCCCTCAACATTTGGAGACCCCATAGCAATACTGTTGAGGGGGAGAGAGATAAAAAAGGATGAGGTGGTGTATGTGCCGATTTAGGGAGATCAGAGAGTTGTAAATTGTGGTTTGGCTCTGGTAGTATTTAGAATCAATAGGTGGGTCCCCAAGCAGGCCAACATTATGGTTTCCTTGTGTGCAGTGGGGTGTTCTAGTCCTATTGCAGGTAGTTTAGCGGGTTGTATGTTTCAAAAATTATTGCAAAATTTCCTGACATTGTTGCGTTTTCATTTATCCGGAAATCGAATTGTTGTGTGCAATAACGAATTGAAGAGATTTGTTGAATAGAATTGAAACAAGTGAAGTGGATTCCAGTTCACCAATATTTAACCGTTTTCAGCACAAACATAATGTTCAAGAAGTCAGTGTTCACCTTCTATCGAACATCATACTCTTCTCCATGTGCATTCAACAAGGACTAGTGACAGAATGATTCTAATGTTTTATAATAATCGAAATTGATGAATGTCGAATAAGAGTTCAGTTTGTCCATGGTCGAACCATATGTATCAGTATGCAAATAAATATGATTCGAAAATGCCTGTTCATTATGAGGAGATGGATAATCGAACTACATATGGTGTCGTTGAAATGGATTGATAATTAATTGATGACTGTATATTATTTCGAATAATTGGAAGAAGGGTACTCACCGTATCAAGTGGTGTTCCATTATTCAATGAAGGAAACGATAATAGATTTAATCATCATCCGAATCATCATCATCATCATCATCTCGATAATGCAATGAGAAGACGAAGTTTATCAGAATTATGTGATATATTTGCGCAATACATTTCGAACAATCTGATCACACATATACTTGTCAAGACATTTTTATATCAAAAATAAAAGGTCAACTAGACAGGTTAAGGTAAGAAAATAAATAAAGTACATAAAAACAATGTGATGACTACTCTGCATAATTGTTATATCCCCCGGTGAATTATGAATGTTAACTATTTATCCACCAATGTATTATGCCTATTTCCTATTGTACGATTGTTACGTAACTAAACTATTCATATTCGTGTTTCTCTTATCATGAGCTTTATTTTGATCTTTGATTTATTATCATATGATTCTTAAGTTACACTCAGTTATTGATTGCTTTGGTTTGTATAAAAACCCAGTATGTTTGTAAATAATGATTCATACCACTGAGGCTGTTATTGGTGTTTTGGGCTTAACTGGCTGGGCTAGGCAGATCGCAGGACCGGTTAACACTCTAGTCTGCTCGTACGGGTTTCGTGTCACTGTTCCAATCGACAAGTCGCTGCTCCCTGTTTGGCGGTCTTATCGCGTCATATATCAACCAGGCGTCCACTCGGCCACTCGACCATCAGCATTACTAGGGTAGGTTAAGGGTAAGAACAAATTGTTTTTGAACACATAAAGGGGGCTTCAATTTCCGTATAGCCAAAGCTTCAATAACCCTTAGTATACGTTCTTGAAGGCTTTTGCACAACACTACAAATGCTGATTTGATATCAACCTTATGACCAGTTTCAACTAAATGTTTCGCAATAGAGGAAGATGTTTGTCTATCCTGTGATCTTATTTGACCATTCGAATTCATTTGGTTCTGTAGCCATTTAGGTATGTGTTCCGCCACCCTTATTTGCAAATCACGATTGCTCATCCCTATGTACGTGTTCCGCACATACATGTAAATTGGTATACACAATGGGATGTGACACAATCGCTTATGTGCTGTCTAGGTTTTTGGTGAAACATCGACCTCGTCTTTTCAATGATGACAAGTTGAGCCGCATAGAATGTTCTGTTTATGGCTAATTTTAGTCTCCGTCTAAACATGAGACTATTAGAGTCACTCCTAAATGGTAATGTAATATAAACTCGCTTTTTGGGTGCCAGAAGCGTCATAGGTCTAATCGTATTGCAACCCTTCCAGCGGTTTATGAACTTAAATGAATAACCATTATTCATTAACGTATTAGTTAAAGGCCTCGTTTCTACTTCAATAGTATCACTAGTACAAATACGATTGATTCTATTGAATAAGCCCTTAATTAAACCACATTTGTAATGAATTTGGCAGTGACTATGGAAATTAAGGTATTGCCCCGTCCATGTCGGCTTTCTATATATAGAACGTTGGGTGGAATCATCTTTTCTTCTAATACGTTAATGAATAATGGTTATTCATTTAAGTTTATTCGTCAGTCATCTGACATCATGCTTCCTATATCCAAGGGTCTGAAGAATAATTATGTTTTCAGTTTCACTGAACATGATGTCCGAAAATGTCTCTAGTCACTTAACTCATCCCAATTATTAGGACCTAATGGTATCCCAAACATCCTTTTTGAAAAATGTGCTGATGTTTTATGTTATCCATTAACGAATATCTTTAACAGATCCGTCTCAACCAATGCCTTACCGGAAATGTGGAGAAAGATAAAGATAATCCCTATATCAAAGAAAGCTTCTGGTGATAAAAATGCGAAACTTAGACCCATTGCAATAACTTCACCTTTCCTCAAAATAATGGAAAAATTACTGATACAACCACTTCAACCTGCAATAAAAGAGCACTGTGATCCATATCAGTTCGCTTACAAATGCAAAAGAAGCACATTAGATGTCGTTGCTGTTCTGCATCACAATATAGTGTTCGGGTTAGAAAAGGGTAAGAAGTATGTCAGATGCGCTTTCCTGGACTTTACTTCTGCTTTTGATTCTATTCCAAGACACCTCTTACTTAACAAGCTGATCAGCGTCGACACTGACAGCTGGATAACCAATTGGCTGTGTTCCTACCTTTCTGGAAGAGAACAGTACACTGTATTTGAAGGAAAGTGTTCAACATCTCTATTGTCTACTGTAGGTGTGCCACAAGGAGCTGTTCTTTCACCTTTGCTTTTCTCTTTTTTCTGCATGATCTGTCATCTTCCACAGAAAACACTTTCGTAAAATATGCGGACAACCTCACTGTATCTATGCCGATTCCTACCTCCTTACATCCCATAGAAACGAATGAGTTTTTATCTCTATTGAAAGGTGCTCTGTCGGTAATGGTCTCTTACTCAATCCATCTAAATGTCAAGCTGTTAATTTTAGCTTGAGACATGGACAGAATCCACACTCTATTTTGGGATCCCATTGTAGCTGTGAATAAATCCCCAAAATCAATAGCTCATTAAGTGTTTGACATTGGATGCTGATCACGTTGTATATGTGGACTTGTTTAACTGAAGGCTTTCGGTCATGCATCCGTACCAGATCACGTTTCAACTCGGCATGGGACACATCTCCTACGTTTACATAGCCAGCTTATAGTAAAGGTTCCTCGATATATTGGTAACGTATCAAATATATCTTTCCTGTCTCTTCTCGTCTGACTTCTGATTTCCTCTGACTGGTAACGAACGATTATAGAAGATACTACTGGTTGCTAGTTGTAGAAATAGAATATCCGTTGTATCATCACCATAATGCTCGTGCCATTGTAGACTCCTTAATAAACACAGTGTCGGAGGTCAAATATCTTGGTGTCATTTTTCCTCTGATCTTTCTTGGTCTTCTCATGTTTTACTCTAATCGAACAAAGTTAACCGTTTGACATACTACATGAAGAGGCTGCATGCTTTTGGGATTACTCGCCATTTACTCTTACAATTTGTAAATTCCTGCATATCACCTATTATTATATATTGTTCTCCATTATTATTTACCGGGCTTTTGAGAAAAGACTTTGCTGTTTCGCGTAGAGTGCTGAAGGCGGTTTGCAAAATATGTGGTGAATCTTTTGAAACCATTATTTATAATAATAATAATAATAATAATTTATCCTCAAATAACAGTTTGTTACATGAGGCATGTCGGTTTCCAGGCAAGATCAAATTGTTAAAGAAGTTACAATTTTCACTGTTGAAAATTACTCAACTGGGTTGATATTTCATAAGATATGAATGTAAATGGATTTCGTAAGGAACAAGTCAATATCACACTTATGGAGGTAGCGTTGCAACATACAACTGATGTTCGAGAATAGGTACATGCGAAGTTGGAGGCTTTTAGAAGTTTCGAACTTATGTCCCCCTAAAATATCAGAAGCTTTAATAACGGTGTAGGACGAAGTCACCCGTGCCATATCTGTTTTCGGTGGAGTATCTACAGGAGGCTGAAAAAGGTGTAAGAAAAAGGTAGGACGAAAAGCAGAGCACACAATATTCATGGCGGAATAGTTAATGTATAACCATTTAGCCTATTTGTCTGTTACTGAAGTACTTATTATTAAGTAAGAACATGCTAATGTGTTAAAGAAAAATAAGTGTGTTTCGAAAAGAGCAGTGACTTTCATACTTGTTATGATTATCGTTGCTTTTGTGTATTTGTTGTATCAAAAGCATTATCGGTCTACTTTAACATGAAGTATTTCAGGTTAGGTTTGAAATTTTATTGAAAGCTTTGTCTCGTGGTTCCTTCTTTTGCATATACTCTGACGCTTGTGCTATTATTGTGATCATATTGTTTTTTTAAAACCTAATCTGATTACAATAGTTGGTAGTTCATTCAAATGTGGACAGCCAAACTGTTTATTCCCCGAAGATGAAGGGATGCACTGCGATGAATGCAAAAATGGTACCACAAGATGTGTACCGGTCTCAGTCCAGCTGCATACAAAAGATGTTCTAAGCCTAACTCGCACTGGCTTTGTATGTTCTGCTGTACTAACAAGACGACATTAATTCAAGAGGCTATGAGCCTATTGGCTCTAGCCTGTAAAACGAAAGATAGTGGGTGCGCTAGTAACGCAAGCACTGACAGTGAAGACTGTGTCAGTGTTGTAAGTGCTGTTACAAAACGCGCTGAACAACCAACTCCAATTAATGACAAAGTGAAACTTCCGTTACAACAAACGAGGAGTAAATCACCTCATGGTATTGACATGAGTAATCACGTATCTTTAGTAGAAATTGAGGACCCGGATAAAACCGTCACCGTCCCCAATAGTCCCAATGCAGCTGTCCTGAATGACCAAAAATGGACCGCAGTAAAGAGGAAGAGAAAAGGAAAAAACCTAATGATAAAGCACGCTTGGTTGACAAGCCATTGAGGAACTCACAGTCTGAGTCACTCAATGCGTTATCGCACTCTGATAGAACGGCAGATCATCATCCTAGTGCGACTGAGAGGAATTTAATATCATCGAATATTATTGTGAGTAAATTGCCAGAGTCTAACGATCCAGATTTCAAGGTTAGACACACCCATGACTTAGAGAGGCTCGGAGAATATATCCGTAGCATATTACCAGATAACACTAAAGGTGTTCAGGTCAAAAAGTTAGTTAGAATAGGTAAAAGGGCCGATGACAGTGTTCTACCCCGACCGTGTAGACTCCTTAAGGTAATCTTAGGGTCGGAGAAACAACGTAATCTTCTGTTAAGTAACGCTCGAAGTCACGACAACTCTGACATTCGAATGCGACCGGATGTGTCTCTTGAAGATAGAATAAAAAAGAAGACGGCACTAGCTGAACTAGAAACCCGTCGACAAAACGGTGAAGAAAATCTCCGATTGGTGGGTTTTCGAATAGTCAGGCCTTAGAAGCGAATGCTACCAAGGCCTGTGTGGATAGGTCGTTCCCTCTAGGAGTTTTATATGCCAACGCCCGTAGTCTAAAACATAAATTCTACGAGCTAGGAACATTAGTGGACAAATTAAGGCCACTCATTGTAGCTGTGACGGAAACTTGGTTAGTCCATGACTTCGGTATCACCCCGGAATTATCCGGATATCATTGTTTAAGAAGTGATAGACATAGATGCAGGAAAGGAGGTGGCGTCCTTCTATACATAGCCAATAGTATAAATATCCGCTCCTCCGTCTGCGAATCCCATGATAGTGGAACTAGTGAAGTCATTAGCTGTGAACTCACTGTCGGATGTTGTACATTTGCGCTCGGTGTCATCTATCGCTGCCCAATCTGCTTAGCTGATGACTTTATTTTAGAGCACATTCGGCTATGGAGTGCACTTAACAGATGCTTGATATTAGGAGACTTTAATGCACCTGACATTAGTTGGACTGAGATGACCACAAAATGCTCTATAAACTCATTTGATAGCAGGCTCTTTTAAACAGTAATGGAACATGCATTAGTACAGCATGTATCCAAACCTACACGTTTTGGTGTAAACCAAGGTTCTCTGTTGGACTTGGTAATTACCCATGATACTGAGGATATTGCCAACCTAAATATTCTTCCCCCGTTAGTAAATAGCGATCACGCTGTTTTATCATTCACGTTTACAGCTGGCGATATGATATACGATCAGATTAAGCCTCGCCCAAACATATGGAGAACTAACATACCTGCCATTCAGGAGTATGCTACTAAGATAGATTGGTCAGTAGATACTAGCTCATCAGTTGATGAGGCGTGGTCTGTATTTAAAGGCAAGTTTAGTGCAGTCACGTCCCCGTTCATACCATACTTGGTGCCACGTAGACCGAACAATAGTCCACCGTGGATAAATAAAGAAGTTAAGAAACTTCTTAGGCGTAGGAAAAAACACTGGAATATGTTCATCTCTACTGGCTTAGAACAGTACAGATCCAGTTATTGTAATATTAGAAATACTTGTAAAGCGTTAATTAGTAGGATTAGACGGTCATACGAAAAACAATTGGTTAGGGATTGCAAACATAGTCCAAAACGGTTATTCTCGTATATAAAGAGGCGAACTCAGAGAAGTAATGGGATACCATCACTTTTGATACAAGAAAATCCGTTAAGTTTGGCAAGAAATGATACCGAAAAAGCGGAAGCTTTTTCGGAATATTTCAGTAAAGTTTTTTCTACCAATAATGAGGAACGATCACCTATTCATTGTGATTGTGGCGACTTGTTGATGGACCCTGTAGTTATTAAGAAAGAAACTGTTTTAAGCCTACTTCAGCATCTCAAACCTGATAAGTCTAGTGGTCCTAATGATATTCATCCTCGGATTATGAAAACCCTCTCAAATGTTATTGCTGAACCTTTAGCGATACTGTTTGATATGTCCCTACAGCAGTCTGGAAAGACGCAATAATCAGTCCGGTGTATAAGGCTGGGAGTAGGGATTTAGTTAGTAACTATCGACCCGTTAGCTTAACTAGTGCAGTTGTAAAACTAATGTAAAAAATTATTAGGATGGCTGTTATAAACTACGTGGAAAGACATGATCTTTTGTCAAAGGAACAACATGGTTTTCGAAAAGGTCTATCATGTTTGACAAATCTTCTCATTGCAAAAGAAGATTGGGCTGAGGCAAAAGATCGCAATATTCCTGTAGATGTCATTTTCATAGATCTAAGTAAAGCATTTGATAAGGTTTCCCATTGTGGTCTTAAATTAAAACTAGAAAGTTTTCGAATTCATTATGCAGTCATAGACTGGATAAGTGACTTTCTTCATGAAAGGAGACAACGGGTAAGAGTAAATTGGGCTCTCTCATCGTGGGAACCAGTAAAAAGTGGCGTCCCCCAAGGCACGATTTTAGGTCCTTTTCTCTTTTTACTTTATATAAATGAATTACCAGCTATAGCTAAGTCATCCGTCCTACTATTCACCGATGACATTAAGATTTGGAGACCCATATATAGTATGTCAGACAGAATAGTTTTACAGGAAGATCTTAACTCATTAGTTGCATGGATGAATGGGTGGTCACTAGAAGTAAACCCTAATAAAAGTGTTGTGATGCAATTAAATAACTACGATGATTCGTATCACTACACAATATGTGGACTAGTGTTGCCCAAAGTAAGACACTATAAAGATTTAGGAGTCATACTAAGTAATGATCTCAAAACAACCAGTCACTGTAAGGCTGCTGCTGCAAAAGGCTATAGGGTATTATGTTCTTTTCGTAGATCTTTCCGGTATCTGGATGGGGAAATGATTAGATTATTATACCCAACTTTCGTACGACCACATTTGGAATATGGGATTCAAGCAGCGAGTCCTTGTTTCAAATATGAGGCGGATATGTTGGAACGAGTCCAACGCCGCGGGACAAAAATGGTAAAAGGCTTATCTAGCCTATCTTATGAAGACAGACTGAGACACCTCAACTTATTTCCGTTATCTTACCGGCGAATACGGGGTGATCTAATATTGGCATATCGTATCCTGAACGATGACCTTGGTACTAACATGTCCTATCTTTTCCTCCCGTCTAGGGCTGATCATTTGAGAGGACATTTAAAGAAAGTTCAAAAACCGAGGTCAAATCGTCTACGTCTGGAGTTTCGTTTCTCGCACCGAGTAGTGAATTACTGGAATTCTCTACCAGAACACGTAATATCAGCACCTTCTGTTGATATATTCAAGACGAGATTGGACCTCCACAGTGTAACAAACTGCAAGGATTAAAATAGGTCACTAGACCTCCTATCCTTATTACTGAAGACTGAATTGCTCATGTTGAACGTTGGTTGTGTACTTGTGATTTCGACACTCTGCAATTGTATATTAATGTAGATGGGCTTTCTATGTCAAGGAGCTCCAGTCAACATTTGTGGCCTATATTAGGAAGGATCTTTGCCCCTAGACTTAGTGATGTTTTCATGATAGGGATCTACGGAGGGAATACTAAGCCGGCACGATTCAACGAAATTTCTGCCGACACTATTTCTGAAATAAAAGAAATGGCTGAAACGGGTCTACTAGGTGTAAGGTTCAATAAATACATAGCTATTAAGTTAACTGCAGTAATATGTGATGCACTGGCTCGTTCTGATGTTAGGTACACTGTTAATCACAACGAAAGGCAGGTTGTGACCGGTGCGTTGTTAATGGTAGACGACTTGATGGAAAGATGACTTTCCCAAACGGTGAATATACGTTAAGAACTGACGACAGTTTCAGTAATCAGACACAATATATTCACCATAAAGGACATTATTTATTCGAAAGTCTACCAATAGACATGATATCAACTTTTCCCTTAGATCCCATGCACATGGTTTACTTAGGTGTCACAAACAAACTTTTGACTCTCTGGATAGAATTAGGACACAAGAGGCTAAAGAACATGAACTCATGTGTAATTAGGACCATAAATAAGTTGATATCTCGGTGTGTAGAAAGTACTCCCTCTGACTTTCAGCGTAAATGTCGAACACTAGACTACGTATCCGTATGGAAAGCGTCAGAGTGTAGGTTGTTTCTTCTATACTTAAGCCCGGTTATTCTTCAAAATATTCTGCCTGAACCTTTGTATATAAATTTTAAATTTCTTGCTTTGTCTATGTTCTTGCTTGCACATCCTCAGTTTTATAATAGGGTTACAGAATCTGTCAGGATGGATTTAAGGAATTTTTTAAGAGAATATGAATGGTGTTACGGATGTGAGAACTTAGTTTATAATGTGCATTCGCTACAGCATCTTCCTGACGATGTTCTAGCACATGGACCGCTAGATAGCTACTCAGCATTTCCATTCGAGTCTTATATGAGACAAATTAAGAAATCCGTACACAGTGGGTATTCCGTGGCTAAGCAAGCAGCTCAGCGTTATGCGGAACAAATGTCTTTCTGCGATAGGCTACAGGTTGACATTTCGACCAATGATAACCCAGTGATAGGTAAGGCTGACTCACGCAGGCAAGTAATGATGTTTATGAATAGCCAAATAAATTCATTTCAGCCTGATAACGTTGTAGTAGTAAACGGAAAGCCGGGATTGATTACTGATATTCAGGATAGTGGACTATTAAAATTCAGGCAATTTACTAACCCACAAAATTATTTTACTGATCCATTTCCTTCAACTGATATAGGAATATTTAAATGCTCCGTAGTTAGCAGTGCTTACAATTGGGTTTCCATTCGTGATGTTGACTGTAAATGTATGTCCATTAATTGTGTTAATCATTTGGTTATTGTCCCTTTGTTGCACACTGTTATGTAATTGTATTTTCTTAAATTTCCTGTTATGTTATATTTAGTCTCCAATCAATAAGTACGTAATCGTTAAGACACAAAGCAAAAGTAAGTTCGCGATTGCAGCGGAACTGTGGGTGATTGGAGAAAAACGGTCTGTATCCCAGGGAGAACATTGAACAATGACCTTCCCGAAGAAAATTGGTCTATGTTCAAGTGCAGTATTGTTCACAAATGCGGTTAGTTACAGACATGCAAATTATCGCTTCTTGTAGAAAGTCTCAAATCAGCCAATGAATTGTTGGTAGTGTTGCAAGTGTGCTATGCTAATAATGAGAACTCTTCGCCCGACGAAACTGCGTTGCCCATAAACACAGATAAACAAATAAGGTCAATTCAACAATCTTACTTGTAACGGAGTTGAAATTGCTATGTATGATATACTAATGCATTCTATTTTCTTTCTATTGCAGGGCGACCAAACGTAAACTCTTTAGAGGAAGAAGAGCAAGCCATATGTACATTAAGCTTACAGGATGACTCATAAGACTACTTTGTAAACTGACTCTTCCCGCTGTACACACCACACCGCGCTTTTTGATTTTGAAATAAAGAGGCTCGTGATTCTCACTGTGTTCTCTCTTGGTGTGAAGTCCTCGTTTAACATTGTGTGCTGTGCTGTTTTTCAGATCTGTACTGCTGTTCTCTAACTGCTGATTCCACGTGTTACAACTGGTGATGGAGGTGTTCACTAAAAAACGCGATGAAAACCTGGACGAACCGCCGGTGATTCCAGTCAAGCCAACTACTGGCTCAGCTCCCCGTCAACCGCCACTCCTGGAAAACTCGTCAGACTATACAGTGTGGAAGTTCAAAGTCACAGCATATCTTCGTAAAGTTCCAGCTTCGGAACAATTCGATTATCTGGTGTCCTACCTCAGAGACGAAGCTACCAAGAGAGCTATGGTCAACGGGTTTGCGGCGGACAATACTCTCGCTCAGAACTGGAAGATTCTCGACGGTTGTTTTTCGACGCAGGTGGATCCCCAACAAGCAGCCATCCGATTTTTGTCACGACATCAAACACCCGGCGAGAATCCAATGGATTATTTTAATTCTTTGCAAAAGATGGCTGTGCAAGCGTTCCCTTGTCTTGATGCCACTGGAAGAGATGAATTGATCAAGTCTCGGTTCGTGGAAGGGTTACTATCCAGTTCCTTAAAGGAACACTTCCTACTGAACCCTCCAACAGATATAAATTCCTTAAAAAAAACTACATTCCGGTTCATGGCAGCCTAGCAGCTAAAAAGCCCAATGGACATGCACCAGCCAACCGCGATGGCAGCAATGCAACCCACAAAAGCGAGTCGCCCACTGAACCCTCAACACATACCCGACGTAATCCAGTCTTCCCACTGGAGCAGCAGTCGAAGACATTTCAGTCCCGCTGAGAAGAAGTGGAGATCAACGAATAGTTATCATGGTCGTCAATCCGAATGCCCGTACTGTCGAAGGTTTGGCAAAAATGCAAAGAAATGTGGTCCTAATCGTTTTGGTAACAAAAGTAAGCCGTAAATTTTCCATTTATCTTATGCTAACCATGTGCGTCCCATCACGATTAAGGCTAGAGTACAGGGTATCGATATCGAAGTTTTATTAGACACCGGAGCGTCAGTATCCCTAATTAAGAGCGAGCTTTTAGGAAGGCTTAACCATAAAGTCCAACAGACGCGATACCCATCCACATTACTCACAGCGAGCGGAAACCCATTGAAAGTGAACTCTAAGGTATGGTTGGACCTAACGATAGATAGACATCCGTTCCGTCATGGATTTTTAGTTTGTCCGACATTGACTTGGGATATGATACTCGGAGTCGATTTCATGTTAGAACATAAAGCTGGTATATTCATGGACAGCTTGGAAGCAAAATTTGGAGAGACTAAAATACGCCTGCACCATACTGACACGTCATTTAAAGCTGTGTCATATGTGGGAATCTCAGACCTGGTGCGGCAAGTAAACGGCAACCGAATACTAAAAGAGAAAGATCTACATGCAACGATTGCCGCGCTTCAACAGTTTAGTTCGGTATTCGAAGAGAGTATTTCCGGCAATCGCACGAGTACGGTGCAACACACCATTTGCACGGGGGACCACAGGCCACTTAGGCAACCGCCTCGTAGAGTGCCAGTACACTATCAACCACAACTGGATACGATGATAAAGGATATGCTTGACAAGAATATTATAGTACCGTCATCATCCCCCTGGGCATCACCTATCGTCCTGGTTAAAAAGAAAGATTCCTCTCTGCGTCTCTGCATAGACTATCGACGCCTTAACGCTATAACTAAGCGTGACTCTTTTCCTCTTCCGAGAATCGATGCTATATTAGACGCTTTGAGTGGCGCATGTTGGTTTTCAACGTTAGACCTAGCATCAGGGTACTGGCAAGTGGAAGTCAGACCACAAGATAGAAAGAAAACCGCATTTGTAGTGCCAAATGGTTTATACGAATTCCAAGTAATGCTTTTCGGTCTAACAAATGCCCCAGCTACCTTCCAAAGATTAATGCAAACAGTTTTACGAGATATGGTACCTCATAAATGTTTGATTTATCTCGATGACATTATTGTGTATGGTAGCACACCCGAGCAACATAATGCTAATCTGAAAGCAGTTCTCCATCGCCTTCAACAACACAACCTAAAAGTAAAACCGTCCAAATGTCGCCTGCTGCAGAAAGAAGTAGTTTTCTTAGGACATCGTATCACTGCAGATGGAGTAGGCACCGATAAAGAAAAGACACGTGTCATTGTTAATTGGCCACAGCCCAAATCACCTGAAGATGTCCGTAGCTTTCTTGGCCTAGCCTCTTACTACAGACGCTTTGTCCGTGACTTTGCATCGTTAGCAGCACCCTTACACCGTTTGACGCACAAAGGACGAAAATTTTTATGGACTACAGTGTCAACAGTCGTTCGATGCTTTGAAGACACGACTAAGCTCTCCACCCATATTAGCCGTTCCGGATACCTCAGCAAGCGGGGGAGAATTTGCACTTGATACGGATGCCAATTCCTCCGCTATTGGAGCAGTTCTATCACAAGTGGCCCCAGATGGGCAAGAAAGAGTCATTGCGTACGCTAGCCGTCGACTGTATAAGAGCGAAACAAGATATTCGACAACGCGTCGAGAGATGTTAGCATGAGTAAAATTCTTACAACATTTCCGCCATTATTTACTAGGTAAACCTTTCCGTGTACGCACAGATCACCGTGCATTACAATGGCTCAGCAGGCTTGAGTGAAATGAATACAAATATGAAGCTGCTGCTCTCAAGGTCTACTGACCGCAAAGATCCGCGTCAATTTGACTGTGGACTATCCAGCCAACAGTTCCCTTTGTCATCTGAATAGGAACTGGGAACTTTGGACGCTTGTCTAGAGCAAAAAGACGTGAGGGACAGATTTGTAAGCACACAACATGATTTTTATCCTTCATTCCTATTACAGATGGCCATGTTGACACGTGTAATGGATGATGATCCTAAAGCTCCATGCGACAGCTTCTGTCCTACATCATGAAACCTGAAATCGCCATTAATTTCACGTTACTGGGTGCTTCATCAAAACGAGCGATTCAGAAGTGCAGGTTTTACGGCTGCGTACGAAGTAAGATAAATAAGGTTTTTAAACTTCAGGTGCACTGACTAATCGATTCCTGTCGTCATCTGTCAACGAGAAAGACCTTGCGAAACTATATGACATGGCTACGCAAAGTTATTTCCACGACATGAGAGACAAAGTCCAGAAGCGTCATCGACGGAACAAAGAACCCGTATGTACTGCTTTAAAGTGATTACTGTTTTTGCATTATCTATAGGTACAGTCTTCCGTGTTCAAGAATATTACCGTAAGTTCAGCTTCAAGTACCTTGTTGTGCAAAACAAGTTTCCTAGATTTAGTAACGTTTTTCTTCATCACATTATAGAATTCACAAGAATTGTTTGACTCTCCATAGTCCAACAGGCCTGGTGGAAAGAATGAATACGTGAAATGCCTGGTCCGTGACAATGACAATTACATAAGGAGCATTGATTCTCTACCATCTGCCAACTAATCATAACTTTGTACATTGAAGAACTTTTTGTTTTCAATAAAAATTTGGAAATTATACCAGAAATCAGAAGTCAGACGAGAAGAGGTAGGAAAGATATATTTGATACGTTATCAATATATCGAGGAACCTTTATTATAGGCTGACTAATGAACGTAGGAGCAGTGTCCCACGCCCAGTTGAAACGTGATCTTGTACGGATGCATGACCGAAAGCCTTCAGTTAAACAAGTCCACTTAAACAACGTGATCAGCATCCAATTTTGAACACTTGATGAGCTATTGATTTTGAGGAATTAGTTACAGCTACAAATCATTCATCCCCTAGTGATGCAGTGATGCCCCTAAGACGTGACCAGCCAGAAGTTTCAATCCAACGAGTTCGTCGTTGGTAAACACTCTTCTGATAGCTTGCTTCGTTTCGCCTGGTCGTCTTTCCTTAAACTATGGGACCAAAATGTACAATATAGCAATAAAGAAATATAGTACAATGAATATTTCGGTTCCTTGGGAAACTTCGTTGTTCTTTTTCAGCTGTCCTGGAAAAAAGGAAAAAGAAAACGTATGAGCGCATGTCGAAAATACACTCGTACTTGCGTAAAGATATAAGATGATAGGGGGAAAAAATGAATAAACTAATACACTTGCAAACAGCGTAAAAGCGATCGGAATAAAAAATGTGTTTTTTTTATACATATAAAAAAATATATAAATGCGCTCAAAAAAATAAAAATGTTTTGTTTTCTTTTTGGTTTTTTTATATAAATAAAAAAATAAGCATATTAAAATTTTTTTATAATAAACAATGAAAGGGTAATTCAAGATAAAACCTGTGTCCTACGTGCAATATTCGTTAAGATGTTCTGGAAATCCTACTCTTCGTCGATGTGAGTCTCGACGAACGAAAACGTGTGTACTATGTCGCAATTCAGTTTGAACGAAAACATCAGTTGATTGAGGTCGAGTGTGAGCAGGTTTAACTGAACTCAGAGCGTTTGTAAGCCTACTCGTGTAAGAGTTTAGATCCATGTTCAATGAAGAAGCTGAAGGATCCACGAATTCTCCTGGGAGTCGGAGTTTCGTTCCGTAAACTAGATGAGATGCAGTGTATCCAATGTCAGCTTTCACTGCATTGCGAATACCTAGCAAGACGAGTGGAAAAGCGTCTGTTCACCGTGAAACTTTTGAAGCTGATAATGAAGCTTTTAATTGTCGATGAAAACGTTCTACGAACCCGTTTGCTTGTGGGTGGTAGGCGGTCGTTCGGAAGCGAGTGATTCCTATCTGCTTAATACTTAGTTTAAGAGTTGTCGAGGATAACTCATGCTGAAGATCAATGTCTTCGTTTTGAAGCTGAGCGAGTTTAAGAAGGTCGATTCCTTGGAAACTGTTCAAGGAGCTAATTCGAGACAAGGCGTCTGCAACTACATTGTTTGCTCCAGAAATATGTTGTATGTCTGAAGTAAACTGCGAAATGTAGTCGAGTTGTCGAGACTCTCGCGGTGAGTACTTGTCTGAGGATGAACTTAAAGGGAAGGTAAGAGGTTTGTGATCGGTAAAAAGCGTGAATTCTCTTCCTTCGATGGAATGTTGGAAATGCCGTACAGCACAATACATAGCTAGGAGTTCCCTACCGAACGTGTTGTACCTAGATTCCGCGTCTAGCAACCGTCTTGGGAAAAATCCTAAAGGTTGCCACGAGTTGTTAACCAATTGTTGTAAGACTCCTCCGATTGCTGAATCGGATGCGTCTACTGCGATACTAATGGGGGCTTGAGTGTCCTGATGAGCAAGCAGGATTGCTTTAGCGATGTGTTCCTCAACTGTGGAGAATGCTTTACGGACTATGTCGTCTAAACCAATTGATTTTGAATTTCCACGAAGCTGGTCAGTTGACGGTTTCATAAGGGATGCGCATTTGGGTATGAACCGCCTATAGAAATTTAGTAGTCCGTTAAAAGTTCTCAAATGCTTGATCGTGGTCGATTCTGGGTAATCCAGAATGGCCGCCACTTTGCTTCTAAGGGGTCGGATGCCTTGGGCATCAATAGTGTGTCCTAAGAAGTCTAAGCAGTTAGTTCCGATTTGGCATTTCTGAATGTTCACAGTAATGGCATGCCTTTGGAGTCGATCGAAAACAATGTCCAGATGCTTGAGATGTGATTCTCTGTCCGAACTTGCTATCAAACAGTCATCAACATACGCATGTACGAAGTTGAGACCTCGGAAGACGTCGTCTATAAACCTTTGGAAGGTTTGAGCAGCATTTCTTAAAGCAAAAGGCATTCGTAGAAAATCGCAAAGACAGAAGGGAGTGATGATGGCGGTTTTAGGAATGTCGTCGGTGGCCATCGGTATTTGATTATAAGCCTTAACTAAGTCGATTTTCAAAAAGACAGTTGTACCTTTCAAGGTAGCTGTCAAATCGTGAATATGAGGCAGCCCGTAACGATCGGGAAATGTTTTAGCATTCAGACGCCGATAATCACCAGTTGGCCGCCAATCGTTGCTGTCCTTTTTAGGGACCATGTGCAATAGGGATGGCCATGGACTATTTGATGGTCGAATTAACCGAAGTCTATCATATTGTCGAATTCGTTTTTGGCTAACCTACGTTAAGGTTGACGTACCTTTTACCGTAAGTAGCGATCTGTTTTCCGTTTGCCGCCTTTAAACTTAAAACAGACTTGCGAAGTCTGTCGTCGTGATTTGCTGGAAGAACGCTAACTTCTGTGCCAGTGTCGACGAGGTAGCGAACTTTCGTGGTCACATCCGTGACTTATAAGAAGCGGCTGTGTTCGCCGGCTACGGTTGCCGTTAACGCGTTCCCGGCTGGGAAGTTTCCCGAACTGTTTTTCGTGTCATTCAATCTTGAGGTCGGATAATTGCAGGGTTTCCTGCAAGTTCTTGAAGACTTACTGTACTGTTTGTTATACCAGCACCAGTCGAGATTATCTGTATCTCGACCACGAGAGACAGATCGCTTACGTGAGACACTTCTACGCGAGGTTTTTGACCGACTATGGTCATTACGAACTCTAAGATATCGTGTAAGTGTGATATAGTTCAGCTATGTCAGTCGGGGTCGACTGAGGTTTTTCTTTGACTGAAAAAATCTCGGCTTAGATGGTTTTGTGATTTCTAAGATTCGGTTGGCAGATGCAGCCAGCTCGTCTATGGCGTTGTTTTGAAACGAGACGAGCACTGCCTGCACCTTTTGAGGGAGTTTAGACAAGAAAACTTGTCTGAATGGGCCATCATCGAAAGTTCGTTGGCCGATGACTTCTCTCATTCTAAGCAACATGTCCGTCGCAGAACCATGTTGCAAGTCAATATTGTTGAGGAGTTGGTCTAACCGTTGTCGGTCAGTTAGGTCTCCGCGTTTTAAAATCGATAGTTTAAGCGTTTCGTAAGGTTCGGGAACATCACTAGTAAACATACTAGGTGTCACGTACCTGTTAAACTCGTGTATCGCCTTAACTACTGAGAGGAAACGTGTGCGCAAGTCCGTGATTCCGTGCATGCAAAAATCGGGTTCTGCGTAGCAGAACCAGGACTCGATATTGTCGGGCCAAAACGGCGTTAACTGAATCGAAATAGGGGGAATAGACTTAAACTTAAGAACCTTAGGTGAGCGTTCCGTCATAGTAATATAGATAACGAAAAATGTCTAATTAATATATATCCGAGAAAAAAAAATCGCGAAAAAAACAGCATATCACAATATATAAAATTCAGATGAACAATAAAAATGAATAATAATATTAAAAAAAGGAACGGACTCACAGTTTGTTGGCTTGGTGTACCAGATCACGTTAGCCTCACCACTGAGGATACGACGGATATTCTAGTTTTACTACTAGCTACCAGTTGCACCTTCTCTATTCGATCGTTCCCAGTCAAATAAAAATCAAAAGTCAGACGAGAAGAGACAGGAAACATGTATTTGATACGCTAATGATATAACGATAGACTTCGTTCTTAACTGGATATTGTAACGTAGGAGCTGTGTCCCACGCCGAGTTGCAACGTGATCTGGTGCGGATACTTGACCGTAAGCCTTCAGTTAAACAAGTCCACTCAAAAAACGTGATCAGCATCCAATGTTGAACACATAATGAGCTATTAATTTTAGGGAATTATTTACACCTGCAATGTGCTTGAACTGCTAATTATAGTATGAAAGTAATTAATGTTTGGTGAATTTTGGCAGTGAGTTATGAGTATCAATCATACAGTATTTGGACTGAAACATCAATTGTTAGTCTGACTTGTCTCTTTCAGTCTCGTGAATCACCATTCATAGTATCACTTAAAATTGACACGTCATTCATCTTTCTATTAATTCAGGTTCACCTATTTTACCTGAAGTCGAACAGAATAATAATGAAGACGTTGGACAAGGTCTAAGTGAAATGGGCCTCATCCTAACAACGAAAGAAGATGGAAATGATGTTGATGATGACAAAGGCGAATTTGATGTAAACGAAGTTTGAGGAAGTGATGATAGTGGTAGTGAAACGAATCATAACATCATTATTAATATTAATATTGATGAAATGGGAATTTTCGAATCATATTTATTTGCATACTGATGCATATGGTTCGATCATGGACAAACTAAACTCTTATTCGACATTCATTGATTTCGTTTATTATAAAACACTAGAATCATTCTGTCACTAGTCTATGTTGAATGCACATGGAGAAGAGTATGATGTTCGATAAAAGGTGAACACTGACTTCTTGAACATTATGTTTGTGCTGAAAACGGTCAAATATTAGTGAACTGGAATCCACTTCACTTGTTTCAATTCTATTCAGCAAATCTCTTCAATTCGTTATCGCACACAACAATTCGTTTTCCGAATAAGTGAAAACGAATTGCGTTGATGTGAGAAACAATAATTTCAGTTGGCGAGATGAATGCTACTCAGCTCCATTAGATTTTGTAAATGTGATTCAATTAGGTTCAATCACAGTTTAAAATAAATTCCACTTGCACTGAATCATTCTATATCATTTTCTCATTTCGTTTTCAGGTAACATGAATAATTGTGAAACCTGTTTATTCGTCTGTTATATTAAACTGATTACAATGAACACATTTGTGTATTTTTGATATTGAATTGAAATGAAATAAACATGAATGAAATACGTTGTGTTGTTTTCTTTATTGATGAAGTAATAATTAAATTTGGAGAACAGAAATAACGTTGTGTTGTTACTTAGTTTTGTGTATCCATGCCTCATTGTAATTTAACTTGTGCACATTAGCACAGAGATGAAGTTGTCGATTGAAATTCCATATTGGTAGAGGTAGTAAGAATATAAGCGGTAGTCGGACAGATTAGGGTTTTAAGATGTTATTCAAGGAGTATAATCTAGTGAAATAAATTTGGAAAGGGAAAAAATGAAGGGACATGAAGAATGCAGAAGATTAGAATTTAGTAGAACACAAAGTGTGGATGCACCTTCGCCATTGCAAACGATTTTGAGCCATGTCATTCTCGGTCTCTAACCATCGGTTGTTATCATCTCGCGGATATCAACCACGTAGTCTACACCTACCAACATAGTTCAGTTCACATTTTGCTCTGGCCGCCGCCATCTTTCCTCCAACCTATTCCTACATTTTAAATCATCGCTCGTCGGGGCTGATCTTTAGTAACCATATCCTCAATAAACTACCGGATTCGATATGGCTTACTTCACGCTCCCTTGAATGTAAAATACTAGTCGGATGTATATATCGAGCTCCTAACACCCCAGTTTGACTGACACCATTATAAGTGAGTCATTTGCTAAGGCTGCCTCGCTTGACTTCGCCTACAAAATTGTCTGTGGTGATTTCAACCTTCCAATCATCAACTGGAAGACACATTCTGGCCCACCATGCTACGAAGGAATACCAATGTTCTTAGACATACACGGTTGGCAGCAACATGTTAACCTACCTACTCGAAATCACAACATTCTTGACTTGATATTCTTTCACAATGTCACACCAATATCAATGGTGGTTGGCGAGAAGTTCCATAATAGCGATCATAGAATTGTCCTCTGCACTCTTCCAATTCTTGCCAAGAGCGACAAATTGAAGACAATAAATACGTGTTTTCAATGTAGAGACTATGCAAACACTGACTGGAGAATCTTTCGGTTTCTAATGAAGCATTCTCACTGGAACAGCTTCTTTACTAGTTATAACCTCTTAGAAACATTGGAAATATTCAATAGTACCACCAAATCTGAACTAGACACTACCATCCCTACTTAAATTGTTTTCAATAATAACAGAAGGACTGCGGTACTAATTTAGAGTGAGTTCCTTCTTGTCTATTCTTTATCATATTTTTACTCTTCTGTACACTATATGAATAATAATAATATATTCTGAAAATAATATTTACAGAATTTACACCAGTTTACAGGCACGATCACATTGTTATATCGCCTGACTGGATGTGAAGGAGAGTTTGTTAAGTATTTTGAAAAAGAAGATAAGGTTAAGCTTGAGTCTCCTCTTCCGTAAAGGGTCAAGCCCTAGTTTAATACACCTCGAATTATATGTCAAGACACTATCAGTTCCAAGAGTACGAAATGTAAATCGTCTCTGTACTGATTCCAGTCTTAATTTATCCTTTATGCGTATGCTACTAAGGAGAAACGCGCAGTATTCGAGGAGTGGTCGTACACAGACTTTGTACATTAGAATACGAGATTCGCTGTTATGAAGGTTTCGAGTTATGAAACCTATAAGGCGTTGAGACTTGGACGTCAGTTTCATTATGTGTTTAGTAAACGACAAGTCGTCGGAGTACCTAAGTAACGGGTTTTGGATCCCATAAGATGCGAATTTACCTATGAGAAGTTGGTGGTTGACAATGTCAAAGGCCTTAGAAATGTCCAGGTATAGCACTAGTACTAGATATCCTTGGCTAGGAAGATAAAAGACTAAATTGAAGAAGTCAAAATGACATGTCATACAGGATCGATTTTTAAGAAATCCATGTTGCGAATCATCAACAAATTGTTCAATCAACAAATAGTTGGATAGTTCGTCACTAATGATTTTCGAAAATCGACTTGGTTAAAGCTTATAAACAAATACCGATGGCCACCGACGACATTCCTAAAACCGCCATCATCACTCCCTTCTGTCTTTACGATTTTCTACGAATGCCTTTTGCTTTAAGAAATGCTGCTCAAACCTTCCAAAGGTTTATAGACGACGTCTTCCGAGGTCTCAACTTCGTACATGCGTATGTTGATGACTGTTTGATAGCAATTTCGAACAGAGAATCACATCTCAAGCAACTCCCTCAAAAGGTGCAGGCAGTGCTCGTCTCGTTTCAAAACAACGCCATAGACGAGCTGGCTGCATCTGCCAACCGAATCTTAGAAATCACAAAACCATCTAAGCCGAGATTTTTTCAGTCAAAGAAAAACCTCAGTCGACCCCGACTGACATAGCTGAACTATATCACACTTACACGATATCTTAGAGTTCGTAATGACCATAGTCGGTCAAAAACCTCGCGTAGAAGTGTCTCACGTAAGCGATCTGTCTCTCGTGGTCGAGATACAGATAATCTCGACTGGTGCTGGTATAACAAACAGTACAGTAAGTCTTCAAGAACTTGCAGGAAACCCTGCAATTATCCGACCTCAAGATTGAATGACACGAAAAACAGTTCGGGAAACTTCCCAGCCGGGAACGCGTTAACGGCAACCGTAGCCGGCGAACACAGCCGCTTCTTATAAGTCACGGATGTGACCACGAAAGTTCGCTACCTCGTCGACACTGGCACAGAAGTTAGCGTTCTTCCAGCAAATCACGACGACAGACTTCGCAAGTCTGTTTTAAGTTTAAAGGCGGCAAACGGAAAACAGATCGCTACTTACGGTAAAAGGTACGTCAACCTTAACGTAGGTTAGCCAAAAACGAATTCGACAATATGATAGACTTCGGTTAATTCGACCATCAAATAGTCCATGGCCATCCCTATTGCACATGGTCCCTAAAAAGGACAGCAACGATTGGCGGCCAACTGGTGATTATCGGCGTCTGAATGCTAAAACATTTCCCGATCGTTACGGGCTGCCTCATATTCACGATTTGACAGCTACCTTGAAAGGTACAACTGTCTTTTTGAAAATCGACTTAGTTAAGGCTTATAATCAAATACCGATGGCCACCGACGACATTCCTAAAACCGCCATCATCACTCCCTTCTGTCTTTGCGATTTTCTACGAATGCCTTTTGCTTTAAGAAATGCTGCTCAAACCTTCCAAAGGTTTATAGACGACGTCTTCCGAGGTCTCAACTTCGTACATGCGTATGTTGATGACTGTTTGATAGCAAGTTCGGACAGAGAATCACATCTCAAGCATCTGGACATTGTTTTCGATCGACTCCAAAGGCATGCCATTACTGTGAACATTCAGAAATGCCAAATCGGAACTAACTGCTTAGACTTCTTAGGACACACTATTGATGCCCAAGGCATCCGACCCCTTAGAAGCAAAGTGGCGGCCATTCTGGATTACCCAGAATCGACCACGATCAAGCATTTGAGAACTTTTAACGGACTACTAAATTTCTATAGGCGGTTCATACCCAAATGCGCATCCCTTATGAAACCGTCAACTGACCAGCTTCGTGGAAATTCAAAATCAATTGGTTTAGACGACATAGTCCGTAAAGCATTCTCCACAGTTGAGGAACACATCGCTAAAGCAATCCTGCTTGCTCATCAGGACACTCAAGCCCCCATTAGTATCGCAGTAGACGCATCCGATTCAGCAATCGGAGGAGTCTTACAACAATTGGTTAACAACTCGTGGCAACCTTTAGGATTTTTCCCAAGACGGTTGCTAGACGCGGAATCTAGGTACAACACGTTCGGTAGGGAACTCCTAGCTATGTATTGTGCTGTACGGCATTTCCAACATTCCATCGAAGGAAGAGAATTCACGCTTTTTACCGATCACAAACCTCTTACCTTCCCTTTAAGTTCATCCTCAGACAAGTACTCACCGCGAGAGTCTCGACAACTCGACTACATTTCGCAGTTTACTTCAGACATACAACATATTTCTGGAGCAAACAATGTAGTTGCAGACGCCTTGTCTCGAATTAGCTCCTTGAACAGTTTCCAAGGAATCGACCTTCTTAAACTCGCTCAGCTTCAAAACGAAGACATTGATCTTCAGCATGAGTTATCCTCGACAACTCTTAAACTAAGTATTAAGCAGATAGGAATCACTCGCTTCCGAACGACCGCCTACCACCCACAAGCAAACGGGTTCGTAGAACGTTTTCATCGACAATTAAAAGCTTCATTATCAGCTTCAAAAGTTTCACGGTGAACAGACGCTTTTCCACTCGTCTTGCTAGGTATTCGCAATGCAGTGAAAGCTGACATTGGATACACTGCATCTCATCTAGTTTACGGAACGAAACTCCGACTCCCAGGAGAATTCGTGGATCCTTCAGCTTCTTCATTGAACATGGATCTAAACTCTTACACGAGTAGGCTTACAAACGCTCTGAGTTCAGTTAAACCTGCTCACACTCGACCTCAATCAACTGATGTTTTCGTTCAAACTGAATTGCGACATAGTACACACGTTTTCGTTCGTCGAGACTCACATCGACGAAGAGTAGGATTTCCAGAACATCTTAACGAATATTGCACGTAGGACACAGGTTTTATCTTGAATTACCCTTTCATTGTTTATTATAAAAAAATTTTAATATGCTTATTTTTTTATTTATATAAAAAAACCAAAAAGAAAACAAAACATTTTTATTTTTTTGAGCGCATTTATATATTTTTTTATATGTATAAAAAAAACACATTTTTTATTCCGATCGCTTTTACGCTGTTTGCAAGTGTATTAGTTTATTCATTTTTTCCCCCTATCATCTTATATCTTTACGCAAGTACGAGTGTATTTTCGACATGCGCTCATACGTTTTCTTTTTCCTCTTTTCCAGGACAGCTGAAAAAGAACAACGAAGTTTCCCAAGGAACCGAAATATTCATTGTACTATATTTCTTTATTGCTGTGTTGTACATTTTGGTCTCTTAGTTTAAGGGTAGACGACCAGACGCTGCTAAACGAAGCAAGCTATCAGAAGAGTGTTTACCAATGACGAACTCGTTGGATTGAAACTTCTGGCTGGTCACGTCTTAGGGGCATCACGGGCTCACTAGGGGGGGAGTGATCTGTAGCCGTAAATAATTCCCCAAAATCAATAGCTCATTAAGTGTTCAACATTGGATGCTGATCACGTTGTTTAAGTGGACTTGTTTAACTGAAGGCTTTCGGTCATGCATCCGTACCAGATCACGTTTCAACTGTGCGTGTGACACATCTCCTACGTTTCATTGGCCAGCTTATAGAAAAGGTCCTCGATATATTGATAACGAATCAAATATATCTTTCCTGTCTCTTTTCGTCTGACTTCTGATTTCTATCTGACTGGGAACGATCGAACATAGAAGGTGCAACTGGTAACTAGTTGTAAAACTAGAACATCCGTTGCATCATCAGTGTAGAATATGCGATTAGGTGAACCATGGCGAAAAGGGCATCAGAATAGCTTCTGTAGTATTGGGGGTTTTTAGGGGCCGGTGTTGGATCCATTTTGCAAGTGGAAATCCCTCCATGCATACACTTGTTATTTCTTCCTTAAGTTTTATTTATTTATGTTGTTAACATTTATGATGCTAATTAAGACTGTAACGGTTAATTTTCTTGATTTTGTTATCGTTTTTTATTGAGTCTCTATGTTCCTTACTGAACTGTATCTAGTTTGTTTTAATTGCTATTATTCTGGCATCTGCCATATTGACTGATCGCTATTTGATTGTGCGGTTTGATTTTGACTGGGGTCGTGCATCATTGGTTATAATTTTGAGCACTTTTTCAGATATTGAAACACATTGTGTTATAAAACAGCTGCTCAGACGGAATTTTACTTGATCTATCCAGAAGGGATAGAATAACAATTACCTTTCGGTGTTTTTGGTATTTTTTCATATATTTCATATCACCTTGCTATTTATTGTAATTTAGATTGAATATTTTGGTATCAATTGTTGGTTGAATAACCGGATGATAATATTCGTTTAGGTAAATTTGTACATTTGTATATATTGTGAAATGTAGAACCGTGTTGCCCAAAATACTTTGTTTTGCTTTTGATTGGGGCACGAGCGTATTAACTATTCGTCGGTTATTCGGCCACATCCAGACCTATTGGAATCTAAGTTTGAATTTAACATTTAAGGCGTTATAAATATCTATTTAAATTTGAATTTGCTAATTTAGATGATGTTCAGAAGGTGTAACTGCTACTTCGAAAGTTGGGTGCAAGTGGGCTGAACATGTTCTGCAACTTGATCCTGCCTTGAATCCACGTGATCGCTATTTCGCAGACAGTCATATAACTCCAGCTGATCTAAATTTACTTGGTTTAGTCTGGTTCGACCAATTGAAATTGGCTGATGTCCCACTAAATACCATATGCCACATGGTATCACAACCACATGACACTGAATCGTATACGAGGAAGCTAATGGCGCAGTTTTCATCGATTTTCCAACCTGTTTTGGGACAGTGTTCTGACATGAAGGCAACGCTTCGTTTGAAACCTGGAACTAAGTCTGTCTTTCGTCCCAGAAGACAGGTACCTTATGCGACGTTACCAACAGTAGATGAAGAATTAAACCGTATCCAACAACAAGGAGTAATTACTCCCGTTTCTTACTCCTCCTGAGCAGCACCGATAGTGGTCATCAAGACGGCAAACGGCACCATATGATTATGTGCTGATTTTTCTACAGGACTAAATGCAGCTCTTGAACAACATCACTATCCTTTACCAGTCTCTGCAGATTTGTTCACCATGCTTAATGGGGAAAATTCTTCGCAAAATTAGATCTTGCTGATGCTTATTTGCAAGTTGAAGTAGACGATGCATCGAGAGAGCTGCTTCCTATTAACACTCATCGTGGGTCATTTCAGTATAACCGTCCACCTTTTCTTGTCAAGACTGACCCATCTATTTTCCAACAGCTAATGAACACCATCTTATCTGGCATCGCGGGGGTCTCGGATTACCTTGATAACATTCTAATTGTTGCGACTACGTTAGAACAACTACAGGAACGAACGATATTATTACTGAAACGCATCAGTGAAAACGCGTTCCAGTTATGTTTTGAAAAATGCTAGTTTTTATCGCGGTCGGTGAAGTATCTGAAGTTTATTTTTTATGCTGACGGCCGCAGACCGGATCCTGAAAACGTCCAAGCGATAAGACAGATGCCCACGCCTACGAATATCTCCACACTACGTTTGTTCATGGGACTGGTCTCTTGTTATGCCGCGTTCGTCCCTTCAGTGCATGACATTCGTGCATCACTGAATGGTCCACTGAGCAAGAACAGCACTTGGAACTTGACTAAAGAGTGTGATACAGCATTTTGTAAACCGAAGTCTTTCATCGGCTCGAAATTGTTATTACGCACTACGATCCCTGCATGCCGATAATCGTAGCTGCAGATGCTTCAGCGTATGACTTAGGTGCCGTCATTTCACATCAGTTTCCAGACGCATCAGAGAAGGTTGTCATGCACGCATCCCGTACGCTGACCCTGGCAGAAAAGAAGTATAGCCAGATAGAGAAGGAGGCTCTCGCACTCGTGTTTGATGTGCTCTTTTTCCGCAAGTTTTTCTACGGTCGAGGGTTCACACTTCTTACTGATCATAAGCCTCTTCTCGCAATTTTCGCGTCAAGCCTGGCATACCAGCCCACCCGGCAAATCGTCTTCAGCGATGGGCCTTGGTACTCTAGGGTTAAGATTTCGAAATCCAATGCCAATGCACTCAACAATTTGGTCAAGTAGATGCTTTATCACGTCTCATTAATGATCATTCGGTGACTGAGGAAAATATGGTGATCGCATCTCTGTCAGTGGAAGATCACGCAGTGTGTTATCTTACAACTGCAATACGTGCATTGCCGATGTTTGCGTCAGATATACAAAACACTTCAAAGAATGACCCCGTCATCAAGAGGGCAATGAGCCACATCATCAACTGATGGCCGTCTGTTAAGTTTGATGGTGATATGAAACAGCTGTAACAGCGGCGAGATTCACTGTGCATTTTAAACGACTGCCTGAAGATTTGATCAATGCATTCTCGACCAGAACGAATACCAGCCTTCTCTTCACGAGTCAGTCTTTCTTGGGATTTAAACAATCTACAAAGTATGACAGGAGCCAATAGTTTGGACGCAATCGGAAGTAGACGTATGCCCCGATGGGATGGTAGCTAGCCTAGAAGCCTAATTACTTGCAACAGAAGTTGCAACCAGTTTACTGACATCAATCCGTTATTGACGGTCAAGTCGCTAACCACTGAAAAGTAAGGTAAGATTGGCGCAGACCAGGGCATGATCACAGTCGAGATACGTACTCCAAAATGAGCGGCAGTCTTGTACACAACCACGCCAGTGGTAGCTGATTGCGGTGTGAATTGTCTGAACTTCAGTGGGAGCGAGAAAAGCATCGTGAGCAGAAAACATTATTTCATATGTTTACGCGAGGGCTGTTATACTGCCAAGGTTCCCTAAATGAAGCAGATGGTTTTCTTAGGGCGCCGCACCCCAAGACTTCGACCTGAAGATCTGATCCACAGGCCAGTGAAGCATCGTGAGGAGATGTAGTACCATGGTAGCTGATTACTAACGCTTGATTCATACGCCATTTGTTCCTTCAGGATACTAGAGCCCTGTGTACCATTGGTTTGAAATCAGAGTTCTCCAACTCCCCTAGATGGGCTTTGCGTAATCACCAACACCGTTAAGGCGCTGGACATTCGCCTATCGTCCTATCATTTTTGTGAACAACAGTAATGCCACGAGAAGGCAGTGAGTAGGACTTCCCTATCTTAGGCTATATACGCGTGGCCATGTGAGGGCGTTTGGAGAGGAGAGGTGACCCCTCTCGATAAGTCACAAAATAATCAATAGTTAATGTCAGTGATGGAGCAAACTCGTCATCATACATTAACTCCCTTGACAAAGAGAAAGCATTTGACAGTATGAATAGGAGAACCTCAAGAAACCTTCATCGACACTATGGTGTACCTGATAAGACTGTCAACATCATATGGACTACACGGAAAATTCATGAATGGAGGACAGCTGACAGATGTATTCAAAGTGAGGACCGGTGTCAGACAATACTAACTACTCTCATCCTTTATCTTCTGGTGTTTGATTGAATTACGGAGACCTCTACATCTCAAGAGGAGCATGGAATAAAAACGACAGCTTCTATGCAACTAGACGATTTAGAATTTACAGATGACCTAGTCCTTCTATCCTATACACACCAACAAATGTAGTTGAATAGCCCCCAAATACATTGGTATGGTCAGTTATTTCAATGATAGAAATGTATATAAAAAGGAGTGCATGTGAAGATGATACAGGGAGAAAAAATCAGTTTACAGAAGGAAAGTTATAAAATAATTTGAATCTCACGGTTTAAGGGAAGACAAAGTGTGAATATACCTAGGCCATCACGACTGATGGAAGTGTCAGGAAACAGGTACTAGGTAAGGATGGCAATTCGCTTGATGAAGTAGTGAAACTTCATCAGTTGAGATGGTTGTGACATGTGCTATTTATGCCCAACCACCGACTGCTCCGACGAGCGATGATTTATGGTATAGGAGTTGGTTGGAAGAAAGCTTAGTGAGGCCAGAACAAAACGTGGACTGAACCATGTTGGTAGGTGTAGACTACGTGGTTGATATCCGCGAGATGATAACAACCGATGGTTAGAGACCGAGAATGACATGGCTCAAAATCGTTTGCAATGGCGAAGGTGCATCCACTCTTCATGTTCTCCCGAATTTTAATATTTTGAATTCTTAATGTCCCTTTATCTTTACTCTTTCCAAATTTATTTCACTGGATTATACTCCTTGAATAACATCTTAAAACCTGTATCTTTTCGACTGCTGCTTACACTAATACTAACCCTACCACTGTGAGATTTAGATCGACAACTTCATCTCTGTGCTAATGTGCACAAGTTAAACTACACTGTGTCCATTTACAATGACGCATGGATACACAAAACTAAGTAACAACAAAACGCTATTTCTGTTCTCCAAATTTAATTATTACTTCATCAATAAAGAAAACAACACAACGTATTTCATTCATGTTTATTTCATTTCAATTCAATATCAAAAATACACAAATGTGTTCATTGTAATCAGTTTAATATAACAGACGAATAAACAGGTTTCACAATTATTCATGTTACCTGAAAACGAAATGAGAAAATGATATAGAATGATTCAGTGCAAGTGGAATTTATTTTAAACTGTGATTGAACCTAATTGAATCACATTTACAAAATCTAATGGAGCTGAGTAGCATTCATCTCGCCAACTGAAATTATTGTTTCTCACATCAACGCAATTCGTTTTCACTTATTCGGAAAACGAATTGTTGTGTGCGATAACGAATTGAAGAGATTTGCTGAATAGAATTGAAACAAGTGAAGTGGATTCCAGTTCACTAATATTTGACCGTTTTCAGCACAAACATAATGTTCAAGAAGTCAGTGTTCACCTTTTATCGAACATCATACTCTTCTCCATGTGCATTCAACATAGACTAGTGACAGAATGATTCTAGTGTTTTATAATAAACGAAATCAATGAATGTTGAATAAGAGTTTAGTTTGTCCATGATCGAACCATATGTATCAGTATGCAAATAAATATGATTCGAAAATTCCTGTTCATTACGAGGAGATGGATAATCGGACGACACATGGTGTCGTTGAAATGGGTTGATAATTAATTGATGACTGTATGTTATTTCGACTAATTGGAAGAAGGGTACTCACCGTATTAAGTGATGTGTTCCATTATTCAGTGAACATAACGATTAATGATTTCATCAATAGTATTATCAGGCATTTCCTTGAAATTACCATTTTCATCAATATTAATATTAATAATGATGTTATGATTCGTTTCACTACCACTATCACCATCATCATCCGAATCATAATCATCATCCGAATCATTATCATCATCATCAGCAGCAGCAGCAGCAGAAGAAGAAGAAGAAACAGCGTCAGCAATGTCATCATCTTCATCTTCTTCTTTCGTTCTTGGGATGAGGCTCATTCCGCTCAGACCTTGTCCAAATTTGTTCTCATTATTCTGTTCAACTGCAGTTGAAGTGTGTGGACCTGAATTCGAAAAATGATAAATGACTTGTCAATTTTAACTGATACTATGAATGGTGATTCACGAGACTGAGAGAGACAAGTCAAACTAACAATTAATGTTTCAGTCCAAATACTGTATGATTGATACTCATAACTCACTGCCAATAATCACCAAACAATAATTACTTTCGTACTATAATTAGCAGTTCAAGCACATTAACGAGATGATGTAGAATGAAACTACGCTATTCTCCAGTCAGATAAATTACTCAGCTAAATCCCTCTGAGTCTTATTCATCAATCACAAACATGATTCATCCTGAAATATCACTTTCTTAACAGCAAGAGCAATACACAATATAATATATATCTCAGGAATATTTAGAACGTACGTTTATATGCGTGAATGAATGGGACGAAGACTGTGAGGCATAAGATCAAGCACAGTATTGATAAACGCATTTTGTTTTTACAACGAAGTAAACTTGAAATGTAGTGAATGCTTGATCACATAAGTACACCTCATCTTTATATACTAATACCGACCTATGAGATGTAATGAAATTTGTGTAACTAGTTGGATGAAATCATCTGATTGGTGTTCCGTTCGTCCGTTTCACTCAACCATTAGTTAGTAAAAATGTACATGGAATGTTAATAGTGGAATGTTTTTATTCAACATTTTTGTTCTACATAAATAACTTCAACAACAGGAACAACTACTATAATTAGTGCTGATAGTAATGAATCGGTTTCTTTATATGTTTGCATGACACTGAATCGAGATATAGTATTTTCCTGAGGGAACTGCAAGCCATGCATTGTGTTGTATGACACTTCCAACACAATGAAATTTCAAGAATTCACTTCGTTCCCGTTCATAGAACTTTCACCTTCTCTTTAAGTTCGTCCTCCGACAACTGTTCCGATTGATATTCTCGACAAGCAGGCCACATTTCTCAGTTCGCTTCAGATATTCGACACATTTCTGGAAACGATAAATGTGTCTGTACACTTCTAGTCTCTTATATCGTCTTTGAACAGTTTTCAAGGAATTTTTAATGGGATAAAATAACAATATTGAGAAGCTCGAAATACTTGTGTTTCGACCGTCTGTAAGTCTAGAAGCCTGTATGAAGAGAAATCTGTCCCTTCTTTCAGACTAGGCGCGATTTTGAGGAAGTCGATTCCTTGGTAACTGTTAAAATAAATTATAGGAGACGAGGAGTCTGCAACTTCATTGTTTGCTCTAGAAATGTGTCAAATATGTGGAAAAACAGTAAGTCAATTTATGGAGAATGATTTGTACCTTTCAGGGTAGCTGCCAAATAGTGAATGTGGGGCGACGAGTAACGATCAGGAATGGTTTGCTCATTGAATCGACGATAGTTATCCTTTGGACGACAATAGTCGCTTATGTTTAAGAAAGCATGGGGGATGATTCGTAGTCATCCCGGTAAGGGTTCGTGGATGATCTATGATCCTTTATAAATACAGGGCATCAAAGCTTTCGCTACCACTTCTTTGACAAGTGACTCCATTCACCACGCAAAAAGTTATGGTATAATTCAGAAAGATGAACCATGTGTGTGTGGAATATGAGACAGACTATTTCATGTTCATGGTGTTACGAGAATTAGCCTAATTGTCGGATATAAGCACGAGTCAGTGTGACTGTCGAGTGTTTCCAACATGCAGATATCCATGTCAGTAAATGTTTCTAGCACACATTAAGAGACAATCATTCACAGAAATTTACTTTGATGTTGAAATATGAATGTTTTAGGCAATCAACGTACTGGATACTGAGCATGTTGGACTCTTCATTCCTCTATATTTCCTACCACTACAATGACCATACATTTTCTCAAACGACGCCGATTCAATGTTGGAGAAATTCGGAATCGGATACGATGTAATATGTTCTCACGATGATTTCAAATCAAACGCATTCAATAACATATGATCTCATATGATTTTGAAGTCTCATACTCATCCACGGATCGCCACCTATCCTGTGGACCATCTGTGACTGATCCATGTCCCGTAACTTAACTACTGTTATCATCACCACACATCAGTAACTAATTCCAATCTCACCCATTATAGCCAATGTTTCCTCGTTCCCCATCACATTTCGGTCTTCTCACACTGTGAGCATCACTAATTAGTTGACTTAATTATCTAATTACTCATTCATCTATTCATCTTCTGAAACAATCATCTCATACCATCTTGGTTTTCGCTGTGTTATTTATCATGTCACGACCAATCTACGTCCTTTCTGGTTAAGTGATAGCTGCTGGCTTCCAGAGACCCTTCTGATCTGATACAAACGCAGTCACGTAAATTACAAGGCACACAAATCCCCAAATAACCTCCAAGATGACTTGATTTAGTGCACTCGACTGACCAATTGGACACTAACACAAACCTGAAAGTGTACTGAATCAGCAATAAGGGAGAGCAAAGAAACTAGTCATCTCATACAAGGTCGTCACAAGGAAATGGAACATTGGATATAGGACTTATCAGCCGTACAACTGTATCATCACGGTGGCAACCTGTCTATTTGTTGCTCCATAGGTAATGGTAAGTGGTTGATTTATTATCATTTGTTTATTCGCTTAACTTGTTTAGTCTTCTTACTATCAAATGTAAAGCAGTTGAAACTGACATCAAGTTGTGAATGTGAGTTGGATCGCACCGAATATCGAACTCTTCTGTTCAACATACATCATATCACACGTGATTTGTATCAGTGTTGTACTTTAGAATTACATCGTTACTTAAAATTGATATTTACCATCCAGTCTTCAACTTATCATAAGCCAAATCTCCAGTGCTCTGAATATGTGTGATTTGTTTAGATTCATTTGAGCGATTCTGTTATTCAGGCTGTAAGATGAATAAAAGCGATGAGTTCTCCAACAGCAAGAATTCTTCCTGGTCACATTTCCAACTAAACGGTATTTCCTGTTCAAGAATACTCTCATATAATAATTCATTTGAATATTTCTATTTATGTGACTCCATTACAACTCATCCTGTCTCCCTGAATAATTTGTAAATGTAACTCATTTAAATTCAACCATAGTTTACATTGAACTTTATTTGCACTGAATCATTTTCTCGTTAGGTTTACAGGTATCACGAATAACTGTGAAATCTGTTTGTTTGTCTGTTATATCAAACCGGTTACAATAAACACATTTGTGAACTTTTGATACTGAATTGAACATAATTTAGCTTGAGTGAATCTATGTTATAATTAGAGTATTTGAATTATTATACGAGTCAAGAATCTTCAAAGCACATGGCAATTCAAACTGAGAAAATCTAGGTGAACTTTAAACCATGTATTGTATTTGAAATTGAAAATCAAACATACATCGAGTACATAAGCATCATTAGTTAATATAAATACGACAAACAGTTTGTTGATTTCCTTGATCGATGAAGTAATAGTCAAATTTGAAGTTCGTAAACGGAGCTTTACAGATTTTTGGAGTGATGAACTCCATTGAATTGATTGTTTCACAATGATCGGTAGAGTTGCGATTCGGTCTGTACACGATCGATCCTTACGAAATCCAGCCTGTTGATCTCGAAGTTGGGCGTCTATGAAGTCCCCTATTCTGCATAACAATACCCTATTGAAGACTTTTGCTTGGCACTCAGAGAAATGTGATGCCCTTGTAGTTATCACACATGCCGAGTTCGCCTTTCTTTGGCATCTTGATCAGAAATCCTTCTTTCCAGTCTGTTGGTACTTGTTCTTCATCCCGAATCTTACTGAAGAGAATGTGGAGTATCTCTTCAGTTGCTGCTACATCTGCCTGCAGTGCCTCTGCCTGAAGGTTATCTGATGCTGTTGCTTTGCCGCTCTTGATTTGCGTGATGCCCATGCTGATCTCTTCAATTGTTGGTGGACCAACATGGATTGTGAGGTCCGTGGGTGCTACTTCGTTGTTGGGTGTGTTCAGCGATGCCGGTCGATTCAAGAGTTCTTTGAATTGTTCTACACACCTGTTTCGTTGTTCTTCAATGTTGGTGATTACTTTGCCTTCCCTGCTTTTCACTGACGGTTCTGGTTTACGGTAATTTCTAGTGATTTTCTATGTTTATCATACAATCTCCACCATCTCATTATCATACAATCGTCTAATGTTTCCTTCCCTTGCAGCATTTTCCGCTATCATTGCTAAATCTTCCAAATATTTACGTTTGTCAACTCTGATGCTTCTCTTCACTTGCTTGTTTGTATTCGGCTTGTGTCTTGGCTTTTTCTGCTCTTAGTCCGCTGGCATTGATTGCTGCCTTCTTGTTACTCCTTTCTTCAATCTTATCCAGTGTACCAACAGTGATCCTTCCCCTGTGATGGTGCTTCTTGTGGTTCAGAACCTCCTGAAATGTTGAAATGTTTATTTTCCTACAATTGTTTTTAGTGAAAACCACGGCGAGTGTGGTGTTAGAGTTATTAAATTGTGGAATACAAATGTTCTTGAGGTTTAGTATGTATCACATTAGCTGTGTGAGCATCTCGATGATATTAGTTGAAAGACAATAAGAAAATTATTTTTCAAATGATGGGAGAGTGAAAAAGAAGAAAGGGCTCAGCACAACAGTTATTTGCCAAGATCGGGTACATAGGAATAGTTTATGTATATATGTACACGTCGATATACAAGTAATTCGAATTGATCGTCATAGCAGTTCCATGAACAATGTGGTATTTGAGTATAATTTACATGAGAAATTGGTTCAAGTTAGTCAACGAACGTGATCACTGAAAGGCTTGAAGTGATTTAAGTTTGATCACACAAAGAATTTGATGCTGGGACGAGATACGTGTTTAGTGCTTCTTAATCATCAAATAATTGTCTAGCTAAATTCAGTTATTGAAACAGTCTGCTTACAAATTTTAACCCTGTAGTACATTTACCAACTACTAGTTCATGTGCCTGATGTTAAAACACTCTTGTGTGAGATTTCATTGTATTGCTGTCCAACTATTTGGATCAAAATAGATCGAGTGAAGTTTAAATATAAGAGCCAATAAATAGGATCACACTGTGTAATTTGCGACGTCGACTCATTTGTTCAACTTCACCTTAGATGTCTTCATGAAAATCACACTCTTCGTCCAACGTCACAGCAACCCATTAAGTCATGAATTTCTTTGGTGAAATACCATTAAAACAAAACGAAAGAGATTTCGAAATCATATGAGGTCTTATGTTACTAAATGTATATAATAATAATAATATATTCTGAAAATAATATTTACAGAATTCACACCAGTTTACAGGCATGATCAGATTGTTATAAAAAATCAACAATTAATGTAGAGAACAAACATGAAATATAAGAAAGTTTTATGTTTGATAGTTTAGTAGTTGATAAATAGTTTAAATATGGCATATATCACGGCAAGCCAATGCAACACCAGGGAACTTGTCACTTTTTTATTAAGTGGATTGCCTGATGATTGATCAACATTGTTCTGTAAGGTTATTTCCAGTGCCAGAGCGAGTTATTATTAATTATCTACAACTAGAGAAAGTAAAATTAAAGCAAAGAGCACGGAACACCAAAACAATGATAGCAAGAGGTTAAACATTTGAAGTTCCTATAATCTCACTTGTGGAGTAAGATACACTTGCAGGCGCTAGAGCATTTAATGCATTTTCAGAGGAGCAAAAAGCATTAATTGAGCGAACAAACAATGGGAGAGAGTCTAACATACGGATAGTTTGGGGTAAATTATTCCAGAGCCTAGAATACTTACAGGTCAAGTAATTCATATATAGAGAAGATCAAGAATATGTTTGTTTCGCTGAAGACAAGGAGTTACGAATGTCGTAATGTGGGGCTTTCGCAAATTGAATCGCCTGGTTGGATGTGAAGGAGAGTTTGTTAAGTATTTTGAAAAAGAAGATAAGGTTAAGTTTGAGTCTCCTCTTCCATAAAGGGTCAAGCCCTAGTTTACTACACCTCGAATTATATGTCAAGGCACAATCAGTTCCAAGAATACGAAGTGTAAATCGTCTCTGTACTGATTCCAGTCTTAATTTATCCTTTATGCGCGTGCTACTAAGGAGAAACGCGCAGTATTCGAGGAGTGGTCGAACACAAACTTTGTACATTAGAATACGAGATTCGCTGTTATGAAGGTTTCGAGTTATGTAACCTATAAGGCGTTGAGACTTGGACGTTTGTTTCATTATGTGTTCAGAAAACGACAAGTCGTCAGAGTACCTAAGTCCTACATCTACTACTGTGTGTAACCTAGATAACATTTCACCATTTATGGTAAGATTGAGGTTGACTGATGTATCACCGAAGCATAACCAACCACATTTAGCTGTATCAAGCTCCAGTTGCCATTTCAAGCACCACTGTGCTACCTTGTTAATCTCCGTGCTGATACAATTTTGAATATTGCTCAGCTCATGTGGAGAAAATGAGTACACCACCTTAAGATCGTCTGCAAACAAAATGGACTTACCCACACTAAAACATTTACAAATATCATTAATGAAAACTAAATAGAGTAAAGGACATAAGACACTACCCTGAATTACCCCACTTCTAACAGGGACTGCGTTCGACAACTAAGAGTTGATTTTAACTATTTGATGTCGATTGCTGAGGAAGGAATCAAACCAGGCTAGTAACGGGTTTTCCACCCCATAAGATGCGAGTTTACCTATGAGAAGTTGGTGGTTGACCATGTCGAAGGCCTTAGAAATGTCCAGGTATAGCACTAATACTAGATATCCTTGGCTACGAAGCGAATATGATTTGAAATCATGATGAAGACACATTGCATCCTATCCGATTTCAAATTTATGGAACATTGAAATTTTTGTCGTTGGAGGAAACATATAGTCGATGTAGTGATAGGAGATAGAGAGAAATGAAATATCGAACATGCTCAGCCTCCAAGATGTTCATTGCCTATAACACCTTTATTTCGAAATTATAATAAATATCTGTGAGTGGTTGTCTATTCAGAAATTTCATTGTATTGGAAGTGCCATACAGCACAATTCATGGCTGGCAGTTCCCTCAGGAAAATACTATACCTCGATTCAGTGTCATGCGATCATACAAACTACTTACTTACTTACTTACTTCCGCCTGTTACCCCTCGTCGAGCTGTCCATTGTATTCCGTATTTCCCTTCAGATGTCGAAGTCTTCATAATCCAGTCAATCACCAGAAGAAAGAGAAATGGGGAGAGTAGACAGCCTTGTCTGACTCCGGTCCTTACTGGAAATGCATCTGTCAGCTGTCCTCCATGCACAACTTCGCACTGTAGTCCGTCGTATGAGTTTTGGGTAATGTTGAAAATCTTTTCAGGAACTCCATAGTGTCGAAGAAGTTTCCATAATGTTCTCCTGTCCACGCTGTCAAACGCCTTTTCATAGTCAATGAAGTTGATGTATAGTGATGAGTTCCACTAAATTGATTGTTCAACGACGATCCGTAGTGTTGCAATCTGGTCTGTGCACGACCTATCCTTACAGAATCCAGCCTGTTGATCTCGAAGTTGGCGTCCACTGCGTCTTTCATCTGATTCAGCAGCACTCTGTTGAAAACGTTTCCTGGTACTGATAACAAACTGATGCCTCTGTAGTTCTTACATTTGCTCAGATCTCCTTTCTTTGGTATCTTGATGATATATCCTTCTTTTCAGTTCGTTGGCACTTGTTCCTTTTCACAAATCTACTTGAATAGAAGGTTTCAGTTTCAGTTTCAGTTTGGAAAGGACAGGAGGCTTGGTGGCCTGTGTTAGTCCTGGCAATGATGGTCTCTCAGCTGATCCAACTTTCTTTTGAAGGAGTCGACGGATGGAGCCTCAACCACGTGCTGAGGTAATGAATTCCACTCGTTGATTATTCGATGGGAAAGTCGGTAGTCAGTTGACAAGTAATTCGTTCTGGGCTTGTGAACTTTTTTGGAGTGTCCTCGTAGATTTTCTGTTTTGGAAGACAAGAAAAATGAGGGCATATCAGGTGCAAATTTGTCATTTAGCAATTTGAAAACTATAATCAAGTCACCTCTGATTCTTCTATATGACAGCGGGAATAGGTTTAGCTTGGTCAGTCTAGTACCATACGGGAGCTTCGCTATTCCGGGAATCAGCCTAGTTGCTGTTCTCTGAACTCTTTCCAAGAGGTCACTGCCTTTTTTTAGGCAGGGGTTAGCTGCTTGTATACAGTACTCAAGTTTAGGGCGTACGAACACTGTATACAAAGTCAGAAACGTTTTAGCGTCAAGATGCCTAAAAGCCCTGCGTATGGACCATAAAGTCCTAAAACCTTTGGCGGCTATTGCACGGCAGTGTGCAGTAGTCTTTAAGTCTTGACTAACGATGACGCCTAAGTCATTGTGTGCCTGAACAATAGGTAACTCAGTGTTATTCATCGTGTATGTATCTGTACCCTGATGGCCAATATGCATCACAATACACTTGGAAGTGTTTATCGGCAATTGCCAGGTTTGGGACCATTCAGATAATCTCTCCAGGTCATTTTGAAGTTCTAAGCTATCGCTCTTGCTTTGTATCGCTCTCCATATCTTGACATCATCAGCATAGAGTAAGACCGATGACGATAGTAGACGAGGGAGATCATTTACGCACAGGAGGAATAACACTGGCCCTAAAACTGTACCTTGGGGACAGTTTGACATTGCTGATGACATTGCAAGGTGACACATGTTTGCAGTTACTTCAATGTCTTGTGGAGATAGAACCTTAAAACCTATTTTGTAAATAATCTTTCATAGTTTTCGCATGTATTTTCATATTCTGTACATTAAGCATTCAACAATTGTACTTGTTGTTTAACTGTATTACTTTGAACGCTTGTAACTCGACTTCCTTCCGTTTCTGAGTACAACATATCGTGACACTGTTACTGCTTCTCAATAAATACACTCTAATTCACATCTGCATCGTTCTGCCATGTCTGCTAATATGTTGAATGAAATATTAATTGCATACCATCTACGTTTATAGACAACTGCGACATTCTTATTGAATTCTACGCTTGGTAAACCTACTGGATCTATATCGTCCATATTGGGATTACTAATTTTTTATAATTGTGGATTATTTGGACCAAACCCAGCCGAACACGCAATAGCCTGAAGACTTAAGTAACGTCCCTTATTTTGTTATTTGTGTGTGTAATTAACTTATTAACTGTTAATTGTTACATAAACTATAGACATAATATTTTTGTTGCTAATTTTTTGGTTATCATACATTTTGGTCCACCACTATTTAGTGAGCCCAGTATTTTATTATCTCGCATTTATACCATTGTTATATTGTTTATTCGCTTATTACATGATACTCTAGCTCATTTTTAACCTAATGTATTCTTCACCTAAGCTTAGTGATTTGGATCCTGTTCCAATAACCACTCGTAGTTCATCACCTAACTTTACTGACAGTATTTTTAGTCCGCACTATATAAATACGATGCAGCCGTATGGAGCAGCTGATGTCAGTTACTTAAACTCTATTCAAAGACAATTATCTCAATTGACGAATCAACTTGAGTCCCTTCAAACCACTGTAGCAACGGTTCAGGCCAGACAAATAGGACCCCCTTTTAGACAGAGATCACGTTCTAGACCACGATCTCGTTCACCTAAACGACCATCCGAAATTTGTTGGTTTCATACTAAATTCGGCACAAAAGCACGGCGTTGTACACGCCCGTGTGCATTCCCCTTACCCAGCACTGATAACCAGGGAAACGGTCCGGCCAGGCAGTAATGGCGGCGCCTGACTCTGGCCACAACTCAAGCCGTCTATTTCATGTCAGGGATCGTATTTCGGGCTCCGATTTTCTAATCGATACTGGAGCCGAAATAAGCATACTCCCACTTCATCTATCCCGACGACGGCACTCCCAACACGCTAAATTATCATTAGTGGCAGCAAACAATTCTATTATTAAAACGTATGGCGAGCAATCACTCATCTTAGACATCGGTCTCCGTAGACGTTTTACATGGGTTTTCATCGTCGCAGAAGTTAAACAACCAATCCTTGGAGCCGATTTTCTTAGTAACTACAATCTCCTTGTCGACATGAGAAAAAAGAAACTTATCGACGTGAATACAAGTCTACAGGTCAACGGAACAATCACCTGCAATTATGAAACTTATGGTGTCCGATTGCTTAGACCTGATAGTCAAACTTTTGCCGATCTTCTATCGAAGTATGAATGCATAACAAAAGCCGATTATCAAACTGAAAACTCCACACACCATGTTCAACATACTATAACCACCACTGGTCCACCTATCTGCGCCAAGGCGAGGAGACTACCACCCAATAAGTTGCAGTCCGCTAAAAGAGAATTTGAACATATGATGCAACTAGGGATAATCCGACAGTCTAATAGCCCTTCGGCCTCGCCACTGCACATGGTTCCTAAAAAAGATCAAGATTGGCGCCCTTGTGGAGATTATAGGCGTCTGAATAATCAGACAGTTCCAGACAGATACCCCATTCCTCATCTACATGATTTTTCACTGAACCTGCACGGTAAACTGATCTTTTCAAAACTAGACTTAGTTAGAGCTTATCATCAGATCCCAGTGGCACCTGAGGATATTGAAAAAACAGCTGTAATCACACCTTTTGGGTTTTTTGAATTCTTGAGGATGCCATTTGGGCTTAAGAATGCTGCGCAAACATTCCAACTATTTATGGACGAAGTCACGCGAGGTTTAGATTTCGTATTTGTTTACATCGATGACGTGTTAATTGCCAGCTCCTCACTTGAAGAGCATGTCCATCATCTGCAGATTCTCTTTGAACGATCCAAGAAATATGGCGTAGTTATCAACCCTAATAAATGCATATTCGGTACGTCTGCCTTAGAATTCTTAGGACACTATATTGATGCACAAGGTATTAAACCTCTACCAAAGAGAGTTGAAGCCGTCATCAACTATCCTGAACCCACTTCGGTTAAGTCATTACGTCGCTTCCTGGGTGCATTCAATTTTTACCGTCGATTTTTACCTAACTGTGCCGACGTTCTACAACCGTTAACTGACTTACTAAAAAACGATAAATCAGGTAGCAAAAAGGAAAAGAATCAACCATTCAAGTTACCTTCCGATGCCAAAACGGCATTTGAAAAAGCCAAATCTTTGATTGCTGACGCCACCATGCTACAACATCTAAATACTGACCCCAAAACTCATCTGATCCTCTGTACGGACGCATCACAAAAAGCCGTAGGAGCAGTATTACAACAACGAGTAAACAATACGATTACACCCATTGCTTTCTTCTCTAAAAGGTTATCACCTGTACAAGAGCGTTATAGTACATTCGGTCGTTAACTCTTAGCCATGTATTTAGCCGTTAAACACTTCAACTTTTTGCTACAGGGCCGGGATTTTACCATCATGACGGATCACAAACCCCTGTGTTACTCCTTTAGTATGTCGTATGACAGACATTCACCACGCGAAGCAAGACAGCTTGATTACATCTCACAATTCACCACAGACATTCAGTTTATCAAAGGTCACTCCAACATTGTAGCAGATGCGTTATCGAGAAAAGACATCAATGTAGTTGCATCCAACCATGACGTCAACCTAGAAATAACCGCAAAACTTCAAGCAGACGATGCAGAGTTAAAAACCTGCAAAGAAAAGTCTCGCCTGAATCTCCAACCTGTACCCATCCCATTCTCCGACGCATCCATCATCTGTGACACATCAACAGGTAACAATCGTCCCTTTGTTCCACTTGCGTGTCGCCAAAAGTTATTCCAACACTTACATGGTTTATCACATCCGGGCATCCGAGCTACTACAAAGCTGATAACTGAACGTTTTGTTTGGCCGAAAATCAATTCAGATATTAAACGATGGACACGTGGTTGCCTTCAGTGTCAACGTAGTAAGATCCAAAAGCATACTATCAGTCCAATCGGAGAATTTCCTATTCCTGATAGACGTTTTCAGCATATCCATTTAGATTTAGTAGGACCTCTACCTTCGTCAAATTCTTTTACTCACATCCTCACGGCAATAGACAGATTCACTCGATGGGCCATTGCATGCCCCATCAAAGACACATCAGCTGAGACTGTAGCATCCGTTTTTCTAGACCGATGGATATCGCACTACGGTGTACCGACAACCATCACATCTGATCGTGGTCCTCAGTTCCAGTCTATCCTGTTTCAGGAATTCACAAGACTTCTGGGCGTAAAACACATCAGAACCACAGCTTACCACCCAGCAGCAAACGGCATGGTTGAAAGATTTCACCGGCAATTAAAAAGCTCACTCATGGCTCAAACTGATTCAACAAAATGGAGTGATGCCTTGCCGCTTGTTCTCCTTGGGATTCGTGCCACGGTTGTACACCCGCCGAGTTAGTCTATGGTACAACTCTAACGTTACCGGGCCAACTAGTCAACTGTGAACCTACAACGCAAGAAGATGCTACTCATTTCGCAAGTTGCCTATTACAAGTGATGCAGAACATTAGAGCAATACCACCGCGAGAATACAACAATCCAGTCCATCTCGACAAACATTTAGAAACGTGCAAATTTGTTTTTGTTCGAGTAGACGCGGTGAAAAAGCCACTGACACCACCATATGAAGGTCCGTATAAAGTAATAAAACGCACTTGCAAATATTTCATTATCAACAAAAACGGGAACAATGAAACAATTTCCATAGACCGAATAAAACCAGCTTTCTACGAACCCCCTCAAGCCACTGATGACAATACGGCGAACAAACAATCACTCTCATCAATTGCTAAGAAACAAGAGGAAGAGGAAAAACTCAGCACTACACCCTCTTGTTTAACACGATCTGGGAAACTTATTAAAAAACCCAAACGTTATGTACATTTTATGGACTAACACAATCAATCAATTGTATGCATTACTTTGTGAAGTTACGCAATCTTCTAATAAAAGATATTTATTTTCCCTACATGTACATTTAATAACTACATTTATTTGTTATCACTGGTTTTGCCAATTTTTTTTAATAAGAAAAAATTGTCATAGTAATAAACGAGTGAATGCTAACTAACTATTTATTAAATTCATCCATTTTTTTATTTTTTATTTTATGACTCTATTAACAGTTTTGCACATTTTATTATTATTATTAGCAAACTGAAACTTTGTAATGTTTGTTCTTCAGTTTAAATTGCGTAGCATAGCGTATATTATTAACGTGCCATTTATTCCTATTTCCATTTTTTTTCCGTTATTACAGTAAATACTATTTTATGTACATTTATACACAATATTTCTCAATTTTTGTTGTTCATATTGTAATCAGTGTTAACTCCGGACACTCTGGGGGGAGCTATGTGGAGATAGAACCTTAAAACCTATTTTGTAAATAATTTTTCATAGTTTTCGCATGTATTTTCATATTCTGTACATTAAGCATTCAACAATTGTACTTGTTGTTTAACTGTATTACTTTGAACGCTTGTAACTCGACTTCCTTCCGTTTCTGAGTACAACATATCGTGACACTGTTACTGCTTCTCAATAAATACACTCTAATTCACATCTGCATCGTTCTGCCATGTCTGCTAATATGTTGAATGAAATATTAATTGCATACCATCTACGTTTATAGACAACTGCGACATTCTTATTGAATTCTAAGCTTGGTAAACCTACTGGATCTATATCGTCCATATTGGGATTACTAATTTTTTATAATTGTGGATTATTTGGACCAAACCCAGCCGAACACGCAATAGCCTGAAGACTTAAGTAACGTCCCTTATTTTGTTATTTGTGTGTGTAATTAACTTATTAACTGTTAATTGTTACATAAACTATAGACATAATATTTTTGTTGCTAATTTTTTGGTTATCATACATTTCGGTCCACCACAGTCTGACTACAGTGCTCCAGCTGGTATATTGTCATGCCGCCTTTTCACTCTTGATTTAACTGATGGTCATCTTGACTTCTTCGACCGTCGGTGAAGTGACAGCTAATAGAAGGTCTGTGTGTTCTGCTTCGATGTTCTGTGGGTTCAATGGAGCTGGTCTATTCAGCAATTCTTCGAAGTATTCTGCCCATCTTTCATTTGTTCTTCAATATCCGTGATTGTGTTTCCTTCTTAGTCCTTGACTAGTCTCTCGGGTTTACTATGTCTTCCTGCCAATTTCTTCGTTTTATCATATAGTTGTCTCATATTCCCTTCTCCTGCAGCTTTTTCCGCCGTCGTTGCTAGTTCTCTCTCATATAAACTAAGTCTTTCATTATAATCAGCAATAATTAAAGTAGTTGTTGTTCCTGTTGTTGAAGTTATTTATGCAGAACAAAAATGTTGAATAAAAACATTCCACTATTAACATTCCATGTACATTTTTACTAACAAATTGTTGAGTGAAACGGACGAACGGAACACCAATCAGATGATTTCATCCAACTAGTTACACAAATTTCATTACATCTCATAGGTCGGTATCAGTATATAAAGATGAGGTGTACTTATGTGATCAAGCATTCACTACATTTCAAGTTTACTTCGTTGTAAAAACAAAATGCGTTTATCAATACTGTGCTTGATCTTATGCCTCACAGTCTTCGTCCCATTCATTCACGCATATAAACGTACGTTCTAAATATTCCTGAGATATATATTATATTGTGTATTGCTCTTGCTGTTAAGAAAGTGATATTTCAGGATGAATCATGTTTGTGATTGATGAATAAGACTCAGAGGGATTTAGCTGAGTAATTTATCTGACTGGAGAATAGCGTAGTTTCATTCTACATCATCTCGTTAATGTGCTTGAACTGCTAATTATAGTACGAAAGTAATTATTGTTTGGTGATTATTGGCAGTGAGTTATGAGTATCAATCATACAGTATTTGGACTGAAACATTAATTGTTAGTTTGACTTGTCTCTCTCAGTCTCGTGAATCACCATTCATAGTATCAGTTAAAATTGACAAGTCATTTATCATTTTTCGAATTCAGGTCCACACACTTCAACTGCAGTTGAACAGAATAATGAGAACAAATTTGGACAAGGTCTGAGCGGAATGAGCCTCATCCCAAGAACGAAAGAAGAAGATGAAGATGATGACATTGCTGACGCTGTTTCTTCTTCTTCTTCTGCTGCTGCTGCTGCTGATGATGATGATAATGATTCGGATGATGATTATGATTCGGATGATGATGGTGATAGTGGTAGTGAAACGAATCATAACATCATTATTAATATTAATATTGATGAAAATGGTAATTTCAAGGAAATGCCTGATAATACTATTGATGAAATCATTAATCGTTATGTTCATTGAATAATGGAACACATCACTTAATACGGTGAGTACCCTTCTTCCAATTAGTCGAAATAACATACAGTCATCAATTAATTATCAACCCATTTCAACGACACCATGTGTCGTCCGATTATCCATCTCCTCATAATGAACAGGAATTTTCGAATCATATTTATTTGCATACTGATACATATGGTTCGACCATGGACAAACTGAACTCTTATTCGACATTCATCAATTTCGATTATTATAAAACATTAGAATCATTCTGTCACTAGTCTATGTTGAATGCACATGGAGAAGAGTATGATGTTCGATAAAAGGTGAACACTGACTTCTTGAACATTATGTTTGTGCTGAAAACGGTCAAATATTAGTGAACTGGAATCCACTTCACTTGTTTCAATTCTATTCAGCAAATCTCTTCAATTCGTTATCGCACACAACAATTCGTTTTCCGAATAAGTGAAAACGAATTGCGTTGATGTGAGAAACAATAATTTCAGTTGGCGAGATGAATGCTACTCAGCTCCATTAGATTTTGTAAATGTGATTCAATTAGGTTCAATCACAGTTTAAAATAAATTCCACTTGCACTGAATCATTCTATATCATTTTCTCATTTCGTTTTCAGGTAACATGAATAATTGTGAAACCTGTTTATTCGTCTGTTATATTAAACTGATTACAATGAACACATTTGTGTATTTTTGATATTGAATTGAAATGAAATAAACATGAATGAAATACGTTGTGTTGTTTTCTTTATTGATGAAGTAATAATTAAATTTGGAGAACAGAAATAGCGTTTTGTTGTTACTTAGTTTTGTGTATCCATGCGTCATTGTAAATGGACACAGTGTAGTTTAACTTGTGCACATTAGCACAGAGATGAAGTTGTCGATCTAAATCTCACAGTGGTAGGGTTAGTATTAGTGTAAGCAGCAGTCGAAAAGATACAGGTTTTAAGATGTTATTCAAGGAGTATAATCCAGTGAAATAAATTTGGAAAGAGTAAAGATAAAGGGACATTAAGAATTCAGAATATTAAAATTCAGGAGAACATGAAGAGTGGATGCACCTTCGCCATTGCAAACGATTTTGAGCCATGTCATTCTCGGTCTCTAACCATCGGTTGTTATCCTCTCGCGGATCTAAACCACGTTGTCTACACCTACCAACATGGTTCAGTCCACGTTTTGTTCTGGTCTCACTAAGCTTTCTTCCAACCAACTCCTATACCATAAATCATCGCTCGTCGGGGATGATCTTTAGTGACCATATCCTCAGTAAACCAGCAGATTCGATATGGCTTACTGTACACACCCTTGCATGTAAAATACTAATCGGATGTATATATCGAGCTCCTAACACCCCAGTTTGACTGACACCATTATAAGTGAGTCATTTGCTAAGGCTGCCTCGCTTGACTTCGCCTACAAAATTGTCTGTGGTGATTTCAACCTTCCAACCATCAACTGGAAGACACATTCTGGCCCACCATGCTACGAAGGAATACCAATGTTCTTAGACATACACGGTTGGCAGCAACATGTTATCCTGCCTACCCGAAATCACAACATTCTTGACTTGATATTCTGTCACAATGCCACACCAATATCAATGGTGGTTGACGAGAAGTTCCATAACAGCGATCATTAAATAGTCTTCTGGAAATATTCAATACTACCACCAAATCTGCACTTAACACTACCAACCCTTCTAATATTGTTTTCAAAACAATTACTCCCTACATCAACCAAAAGGCTAAGTCTAAGCTACGAAAACTAAGAAAGACGTACTTTAGATCAAAAGACTTTAGTGCCCTGCACCAGGTATACTCTGTACTTGAAGGAGTGCAAAGTCATCACAACAAAAACAAACAGACAGAAGAACGTACTGCGCTCACAGCTGTATCTAAAGTCCAAAACTTATGTTGGCTCCTTGCAAAACGGATGAGAAAGAACGAAGATCACAACATTCACTCTTTACTGCACGATGGCGTGACGTACTATGACCAGACCGTCATATGCGAACTGCTAAGTGAATGGTTTTCACAAAACGGGAATACATCTAATGCCCCGGATGTCAACATAAAATGCATAAGCAAAAGCTATATTAGCACCATAAACTTTGAGATTAGGAGTATACATACCGCCATCAAAACCCTTAAGCCGAATGCGAGCTCTGGTGACGATGATATACCATCAATTCTCTATAAAATGTGTTGTGTAGTGCTTCGTTAATCGATCGTCTTGATAACCGTTATTATAACAATCTGAACGGTGTATAATATGAGAAGACAAAGGGAAGCAGCAACTACATTTTCATTGATAACTAACATGGGCTAGAAGGCAGTGAGCACATTAGCAAATGTAAGCAAGCGAAGGAAAGATGACGCAGAGTGGAGATGGCTGGGAAGCCAACTCGTTATAAGCAAGCATCAATCAACATTTATAGTCAGGCTAAAATGAATGACAGACATGTGATAGGTAGGATAAGAAGTGTGCATACACATACGCTCATATAAAAAAAATAGTCAAGGTCAATAAGGGAATAATTAATATGATCGAAATATGACTCATAACGTTATAGGTGAATTGGCTTGTCCAGAAACTAGAATAAGCTATGTAGGTGTAATATAGTACACGACGTTACAGTACTCCTCACATAGCTCCCCCCCCCAGAGTGTCCGGAGGAAACACTGTTATGCAAAATAAACAAGGGGGAGGAGGTGTATATGCGTTCACAAACCAAAATTAAAGTATTAGCACATTAATTTGAAAAAAACACTGAAATGGCATATGGATAACGTTAATAATATGTAGAGAGAAAAAATTGTACTATGTCGAATATTTTACAGTGTCGATCGTGGGGCGAGTTTATTAAACGAAAGTGTCACAGTTATGTGAAAATGTACATGAAAATTGTCAAAATGAGGACAGAAATGGAAATGTTAGCATGTGATTATGAGTAAATTAGTAAGCGTACAAAAAATTTAACATGCATTTATGTCGTCACTGTCCGGATGATAAAATAACATGTTTGTATGAGCAATTCGAACTATCGTGAAAATAGAACAATAAATTGTTTATGGGTATGACAGCGGAATAAATCGTGGAAATAAGTAATGTAGAATATAATAGAAATTGGTCTGTAGTGCCAATTGAACATGAGAATGAAGAACAGTGAAATATGATGTTCTGATAAGCCGCATTAGAGTAAATAGAGTCTCTTAGCGATGAGTGTATTCGAATTTACGTAACTGAAGTTTATGTGGGGTAAGAAGTAATCCAGCCGTAGGAAGATGACTGCATCAACGGTTGATATTCTTTGCTGTACTGATATTAATAATGATAATAAAATGCGAAATCAGCGTGCGCTAACGCTTGCTTTGAGTTGTCGTTAAATATGTATTAGTAGAATGACCAGAGGAACAGGATAGTGACTGCTTAGACGAGATATGCGGAGTCGTATTCCTTTTTGGTCTAGAAGCCTAGCGTGGTTTGTGTAGTTAGAGGGATATGCGCTCAACCTCATTTGTTACGAAACCGTTTTAAGGCATGATAAAAATACCAATACATATGATTGTCGATGACAGCGAGTGAGACTGACTTGAATGTGACGAACAAGAGTGTATCTTTGAGAGACTAGCTCTAAACTCTATGTTCTGGTGTACAGTACAATGGAAATAAAATATTAATTGCAGTAATCGAATTGTGATTATCGGTGATGGATGATGCAGCATTCAGATATACATGTGAATGAATAAATAATATGAACATGATCATTACTAATCGGCTGGTAATGCGGCGTCAAATACTTGGTTTATGTATAGACATTAAAGTAGGGATCATCGTGAAACCAAAATTGCTGAAGCTCAGTTAAGGTTGTCGCGTAAAATGTAGAAAACGACGATTGCTGAGTACCGATGAGATGAATGAACATCAGTTGTCTATCGAGAACATAAGTTCCTACTATCGGGAGTATGACTCCAAACTTATGTCTATGATAGAGTGTAATATTAAGCCGAAAATGACATAAAAAAAAATTGGAACGAACTCACCCGAATCAGGAAAAATTTTCGTCATTGGATAATAAAAATAATCCAGTGAGTTTCGAATATCATAACGTGTAATGTCCATATCATTATAATTTGTTCGATTAGTGATATGACTGCGTAAATGTCATAGTTTAATGTCAATACGAACAAAAATAATAATTCCACGTTAGATGATTGTATGACATTATTGTAATAATGAGCATATGATGATTATTTGAATCATAACAGAATATGTCGTCGACGGTTCCATCTTTGGTTTGTGTTCGCTCGTTTCGGTCGCCAATTCTGTTGCGTGTTCCAAATACAGCTAACCAATATGTTGAGTGTTCGTTCGGCGAGGCATCCAATTTTGTTACGTGTTCGCATGTAGGTCTAACCAATATGTAGCCGTACGTTGAGGTTGCCAAATTTGCTTCGCGTTCGTAATTCGGGATCGCCAATAGTGTTGCGTGTTCGTACGTCGGGATTACCAATATGTAGTGTAGTGCTTCGTTAATCGATCGTCTTGATAACCGTTATTATAACAATCTGAACGGTGTATAATATGAGAAGACAAAGGGAAGCAGCAACTACATTTTCATTGATAACTAACATGGGCTAGAAGGCAGTGAGCACATTAGCAAATGTAAGCAAGCGAAGGAAAGATGACGCAGAGTGGAGATGGCTGGGAAGCCAACTCGTTATAAGCAAGCATCAATCAACATTTATAGTCAGGCTAAAATGAATGACAGACATGTGATAGGTAGGATAAGAAGTGTGCATACACATACGCTCATATAAAAAAATAGTCAAGGTCAATAAGGGAATAATTAATATGATCGAAATATGACTCATAACGTTATAGGTGAATTGGCTTGTCCAGAAACTAGAATAAGCTATGTAGGTGTAATATAGTACACGACGTTACACTACTCCCCACAAATGTCATTGCCGGATATACATACGTTATTGCTCAAAATATACACTATCATTAGAGGCGGGTACATATCCTGAAGCCTGGAAGGTAACGTATGTTCTTCCCAAACACAAATCAGGACCGAGAAACCTGGTCGGAAACTACAGACCTATAAATATCACCCCGGTTATTTTGCGCATAATGGAAAATGGGATACAAAGTCAACTATCAGATCACCTACTTAAGGAAGAACTAATAGACCCATTACAACATGGTTTCATTAAAACAAGATCACGTAGTACATGTCTGATAGACTTCTTTAACGAGGTTACTCACACACGTGACCAGAAAATGCTAGTGATTATACTTTATTTCGATATAAAGAAAGCCTTTGATAAAGTACCCCACAATCTTCTAATCAACAGACTCCAGTCAGTTGGAATTATAAATTCCCTATTGCATTGGATTAAGTCTTTCCTCACAAACAGATACCAAATAACCAAGATTAACTCTACAACATCTACACCTCGACCAATAACCAGCGGTGTTGTGCAGGGTAGTGTCTTGGGTCCATTGCTAATTATAATTTATATCAACAATATATGCAAGTGCTTTACCATAGGTAAAAACCTTACTTATTCCACATGTAATATAGCTCTCTACCAAGACTCACATGGATACAACCTTCGAGACAAAGTATCCACTGTCAAAATTGAAAAACACAGATCAAAAACACATGAAAACGTCTTCCTTATCAAGTACGCATTGATATGGAACAGTTTGCCTTCTGAAATACGCATGGCAGACAAATTACAAACGTTTGCAAGACTCATTGATCAAGCTCTCACCTGCATAAATCTGGCGCAAACGAACACATGAACGTCCCACTCAGACATCATAGGCTCTCCACATATATAGACTGAATCGCCTTATTTCCCTACCTTGTAGTTGTATTAGATACTTCCCCTCCCTAATTCTTTTAAACTGACGTAGACAGGCAACTCTCTGGACAAATCAATACTCATTCGCTAAACGACGCTTATAAATACTCTAAAACGTCAGAAGAAATGCACAATCGACTGCCAACTGTCAGTGGTCCTACAACCACAGAAACTGTCACCCATCAAACGGTAAGCATAGAACAAAATAACCTCAGCACGAAATTAGTGTGAGTTACTTCTTGTCTATTCTTCATCAGCTTTTTACTCGTCTATACACTATGTTGCCTTGCCATTAATATTATTTCACCACTCGTTATCTTACCTTATCTGTAACTAATATAAATCTCCACTTTTCCGCCTACTATGGTAAACAAATATCCTACACTATACTCTTCCTAATACCTATGCTCTGATTCGTAACCTACACTTTAATATATAATCAATAAAAACATTGCATCGAAGCAGTAGCTGTAAATAATTCCCCAAAATCAATAGCTCATTAAGTGTTCGACATTGGATGCTGACCACGTTGTTTAAGTGGACTTGTTCAACTGAAGGCTTTCGGTCATGCATCTGTACCAGATCACGTTTCAACTGGGTGTGGGACACTGCTCCTACGTTCATTATTCAGCCTATAATAAAGGTTCCTCGATATATTGATAACGTATCAAATATATCTTTCCTACCTCTTCTCGTCTGACTTCTGATTTCTGTTTGGCCAAAAGGGTTTCGATTATAGAAGGTACTACTGGTCGCTAGTTGTAAAACTAGAATAACCGCCGTATCTTCAAAGCCTTACACACAGTCCATAATTTGTAACTGTCTGATAAGCTTGTAACATGATTCTTATAGAAATAGTGTTTTCCAATTGGATGTGAAACATAGAGCATTGTGTGAAGTATGATATGTATCCAAAAAATATGCGTAAATGAGCCTAACATTACAAAAGGAGGGAGGGTGGAGTTACTGACCAGCAAGCACTGATGGTGAGGGCGATGATTTCAGATGTCTCTATGCCAATCATTGGTATAGACCTGTTACAATACCACAATCTACTCATCGACACACGCTCACGAAGGTTAATAGACGGAAACACTAAGTTATCTGTTTGCGTAACCCTTTGTTCTGGTTGCAGGTTATCCCCAGTCACGATTAGGCACACCATGGACCCCTTGTACCAATCATTACTCGACAAATACTCCGGGATGTACTGATTTCAATCGAAATTGCCTTTTGTAACCAGCAATGTTACACATCACATCTCCACTACAGGACCACCTGTATTATCGAAAGCCCGTCGACTCGCTCCCAAAAAGCTTAGGTTAGCCAAAAACGAATTCGACATTATGATAGACTTAGGGATAATTCGACCATCAAATAGTCCATGGGCATCCCCATTGCACATGGTCCCTAAAAATGACAGCAACGATTGGCGGCCAACTGGTGATTATCGGCGTCTGAATGCTAAAACCATTCCCGATCGTTACCCGTTGCTTCATATTCACGATTTGACAGCTACCTTGAAAGGTACAACTGTCTTTTCGAAAATCGACTTAGTTAAGGCTTATAACCAAATACCGATGGCCACCGACGACATTCCTAAAACCGCCATCATCACACCTTTCGGTCTTTACGAATTTCTACGAATGCCTTTTGGTTTAAGAAATGCGGCTCAAACCTTCCAAAGGTTTATAGACGACGTCTTTCGAGTTCTCAACCTCGTACATGCGTATGTTGATGACTGTTTGATAGCAAGTCCGGACAGAGAATCACATCTCAAGCATCTGGACATTGTTTTCGATCGACTCCAAAGGCATGGCATTACTGTACACATTCAGAAATGTCAAATCGGAACCAAATCTTTAGACTTCTTAGGACACACTATTGATGCCCAAAGCATCCGACCGCTTAAAAGAAAAAAAAGTGGCGGCCATTCTGGAATGCCCAGAATCGACCACGATGAAGCAATTACGAACTTTCCACGGCCTTGTAAGTTTCTACAGACGGTTCATACCCAAATGCGCATCCCTTATGAAACCGTTAACCGATCAGCTTCGTGGAAATGCAAAATCAATTAGTCTAGACGACACAGCCCGTAAAGCATTCTCCACAGTTAAGGAAACATCGCTGAGGCAAGCCTGCTTGCTCATCAGGACACTCAAGCGCTCATTAGTATCGCCGTAGACGCATCAGACTCATCAATCGGAGGAGTCTTACAACAATGGGTTAACAACTCGTGCCAACCTTTAGGATTTTTCTCGAGACGGTTGCTAGACGCGGAATCTAGGTACAACACGTTCGGTTGGAAACTCCTAGCTATGTATTGTGCTGTACGGCATTTCCAACATTTCATCGAAGGAAGAGAATTCACGCTTTTTACCGATCACAAACCTCTTACCTTCCCTTTAAGTTCATCCTCAGACAAGTACTCACCGCGAGAGTCTCGACAACTCGACTACATTTCGCAGTTTACTTCAGACATACAACATATTTCTGGAGCAAACAATGTAGTCGCAGACGCCTTGTCTCGATTAAGTTCCTTGAACAGTTTCCAAGGAATCGACCTTCTTCAACTCGCTCAGCTTCAAAACGAAGACATTGATCTTCAGCATGAGTTATCCTCAACAACTCTTAAACTAAGTATTAGGCAGATGGGAACAGGTAAGGAAACCTTACTCTGTGACACATCTACAAGTAGGGATCGTCCAATAGCACCAAAACATTTTCGACGCAAAGTCTTCAATACGTTGCACAATCTTTCTCACCCAGGTGCACGTGCAACAGTCAAATTTATTGTTGGATCCATTTTGCAAGTGAAAATCCCTCCATGCATACACTTGTGATTTCTTCCTTACGTTTTCTTTATTTGTATATGCTGTTAACATTTATTATGCTAATTAAGTTTGTAACGTTCAATTTTCTTGGTTTTACTATCGTTTTTCATTGAGTCTCTATGTTCCTTACTGAGCTGTATCTAGTTTGTTTTAATTGCCATTATTCTGGCGTCTGCTATATTGGCTGCTTGCTATTTGACTGTGCGGTTTAATTTTGACTGGGATCGTGCATTTTGGTTGTAATTTGGAGCACTTCCCCAGAAATCGAAACACTTTGTGTTATAAAATAACCGCTCAAACGGTATCTCCCTTGATCTATCCAGAAAGGATAGAATAACGCTTATTCTTTGATGTTTTTGGTAATTTTTCATATATTTCTTATCACCTTGCTATTTATCGTAATTAAGATTGAATATTTTTGTATCAATTGTTGGTTGAATAACCGGGGGATAATATTCGTTTAGGTAAATTTGTACATTAGTATTAATAATGGATTACAGAACCGTGTCAAATATATACCTTGTTTTGATTTGAACTGAGACAGGAGTGTCTAAAGCTATCTATCGGTTATTCGGCCACATCCAGACCTATTGGGATTTAGGTTTGGATTTTACGCTTATAGCCGAACGGTTTTGCTGGCCTGGCATGAATAAAGACGTGAGGGAGTGGGCACGCTCCTGTGTAAGCTGTCAGAAAGCTAAGGTCATACGACACAACAAATGTTCCTTAGGCTATTTCAAAACCCCTGACTCTCGTTCCGACCACGTCCATCTAGATTTGGTAGGACCCTTACCCGACTCAAACGGATACTCATATCTCCTAACATGTATAGACCATTTTAGTCGATGGCCAGAATCAGTATCGATTAAGGACATTACTGCTGAAACAGTGGCTCGCGCTTTCGTCGAACGATGGGTAGCAAATTTCGGCTGCCATTCCACGATCACTACAGACCGCGGACGCCAGTTCGAATCTGGACTTTTCCGTTGTCTCACCTCATTATTAGGAACGACCGCCTACCACCCACAAGCAAACGGGTTGGTAGAACGTTTTCATCGACAATTAAAAGCTTCATTATCAGCTTCAAACGACCTCAATCAACTGATGTTTTCGTTCAACCTGAATTGCGACATAGTACACACGTCTTCGTTCGTCGAGACTCACATCGACGACCCCTCGAATCAGCATACGAAGGACCCTTCAATGTTCTTCAACGCGAACCTAAGTACTATGTAGTCGATAAGAAGGGTACAAATGATAGCATCAGTATCGATCGCTTAAAAGCTGCGTACCTAGAAGGAAACCCTAGCTACGTCGATTTTCCTTCGGTACATTTGAGCGATACGGCTCCTGCACTTGTAGTACCCTACATGACAACCGACACACAACTTAATACTTCGTCAACGTCGATAGATAAACCTAAAACAACGCGTTCTGGAAGAAGAGTAAGATTTCCAGAACATCTTAACGAATATTGCACGTAGAACACAGGCTTTATCTGGAATTCCCATTTCATTGTTTATTATAAAAAAAATTTTAATATGCTCATTTTTTTATTTATTTAAAAAAAGGCAAACAAAAAAACAGAACATTTTTATTTTTTGAGCGTATTTATATTTTTTTATGTATAAAAAAACCAAATAAACATTTTTTCGCGATCGCTTTTACGCTGTTGCAAATGTATTAAATTATTTATTTATTTTTCTCGCTCATCTTGTGTCCTTACGCAAGTACGAGTGTATTTTCGACATGCACTCACACGTTTTATTTTTTCTCTTTTCCAGGACGGCTGGAAAAAAACGACGAAGTTTCCCAAGGAACTGATATTTTCATTGTATTTTATTTCTTTATTGCTGTGTTGTACATTTTGGTCCTTTAGTATAAGGAAAAGGAACAGACGAAACGAAGCAAGCTATCAGAAGAGTGTTTACCAACGACAAAATCGTTGGTTTTAAACTTCTGGCTGGTCACGTTTTAGGGGCAGCACTACCTCACTAGGGGGGGAGTGATATGTAGCTGTAAATAATTCCCCAAAATCAATAGCTTATTAAGTGTTCGACATTGGATGCTGACCACGTTGTTTAAGTGGACTTGTTCAACTGAAGGCTTTCGGTCATGCATCTGTACCAGATCACGTTTCAACTGGGCGTGGGACACTGCTCCTACGTTCATTATTCAGCCTATAATAAAGGTTCCTCGATATATTGATAACGTATCAAATATATCTTTCCTACCTCTTCTCGTCTGACTTCTGATTTCTGTTTGGCCAAAAGGGTTTCGATTATAGAAGGTACTACTGGTCGCTAGTTGTAAAACTAGAATAACCGCCGTATCTTCAAAGCCTTACACACAGTCCATAATTTGTAACTGTCTGATAAGCTTGTAACATGATTCTTATAGAAATAGTGTTTTCCAATTGGATGTGAAACATAGAGCATTGTGTGAAGTATGATATGTATCCAAAAAATATGCGTAAATGAGCCTAACATTACAAAAGGAGGGAGGGTGGAGTTACTGACCAGCAAGCACTGATGGTGTGGACGATAACTTCAATCCACCCGTGTTTGTGGGGCAGAACATTTTGTTTGTATCAGGCTCTTTATGGATGAGAACAAGTCAATCAATCTGTGATCTTGAGGTTGTTCTCCTACATTCACCATTCAGACTCATGTCTCTAATTTTTGTGCTGAATTAACTATTCTACTAAGACAACCTTTAACATGCTTACTCGGACTTTACATGAAAACTGTGTGCAGGCATCAGGTGAAAAAAAACAGATTGTAAAGTATATGGTTGCTATTTTACTCAACACTCTACTCTCTACATGCACTCTCTGTTCTTTCTAACTTTGACTTCCCTCCTTCATTGGAACCTACTCCACCTTGATAAATATCACAACTCATTGTTCTTTATCACTTCATTCTCTCCTCTGGAGCCCTAATTACACTTCACTCTTGCAACATGAGCTAGTATCAATTAACTCTAATAATTTATCATACCTCCATCTGTTCCACTAATAAATGTTAAGCATTGGTTATCGTTCATATCCAAATGCCTTGCTGCTCTTCGGTTTCTTTTTATTTTTTTTCTATTAAGAAACTTGCTCTGAGAGTGAAGCTATGTAGCTTCTGACATCTGGCAACCAGACTAGAAGACGTGACTATCTGTTCCTGTAATTTGCGGTAGAATACTTTAAATCCACCATGATGAAACATGGTAAGAGTATTGAGAAGCGCTAATGTAAGCCCTGAAGCTTCTTAGTATTCTTAATGTTTGGTTTTATCGTCGTTGATTGCTTGTGATGCCTATTCCCAGGATTATTGCTGCTAATTTATTCGTTTGCGAGAGGAACCACTTTCCTTTTGGCCATGAGTGTTAAGGGGAGTATTCATGCAATACAATTTATTCAGTTTATAGTTGTTATAAAGTAGACGTGTAGAGCGCTTGGTCTGAACTATGATCTAGGGAAAACTGGGACGGTTAAAAGTCATGCCACGGCCTCTCACTGACATGCTACGTGTTGTCTAGGGTTTCGGGTGTCGTTATCAGCTGTTAACAGCATTTTTCCCGCCATACGTCAATTTTCGTAATATTTGTGCTTGTTACATAGCGTTTATTTCAGTCTGTTAGTAGTTTGACGTATTTGTTGCCCAGAACCTGGGTGAATGTTTCGTAAACCCAATTTGGTTATTTTTAACAATGCAAACTCAAGCAAGTAAAATTCACCATTTATCAAGTCAGAAGTAGACGGAAATCAGAGTTTCAAGCAAAAATGGGCTCTAAATCATTTACATATGACACACCTCCCTAATTATAGTAGTGATGAACATGGGTGTTTGTAGTTGCTTATCAAATGTAAGTTGAAGCAACTGATCGGTTAAACTATTGATGAATAATATATAACATACTAATATACATCGTAAACAGTTCTGTCCATCTTAAGTAACGTTGTTTTCGAATGAAATAAAATATTATAATGAAAGGTACGTGGGAAACAAAAAGTTATATCAGTAACAATTAACGTTGATAGCCTTTGCAGTCCCCTTTCTGAATATTTACAGGAATTGTGTATAACGTTACTGTAAGTGTCACATAACTTACTTATTTACGCCTGTTATCTCTTGTTGAGGAGCATGGGCCGCTCACCAGCCTTCTCCATCCACCTCTGTCCACAACAATCCTTTCCAGTTCATTCCAGTAAACATTCATCCTTTTCATATCTGCTTCTATTTCCCGACGTAATGTGTTCTTTGGCCTCCCTCTTTTCCGCTTCACTTCACCATAGCAAGTTAGCGACTGCCTCGTGATTTCCTTAATGTATGTTCTATCCACTTCCAACATCATTTCCTAATTTTCTCTTTAGCTGGAAGCTGGTCTGTCCTCTCCCATACTAGGCTGTTGCTGATAGTATCCGGCCAGTGAATGTTGAGTATTTTGCGTAGACAACTGTTTACAAATACTTGTACCTTCTTGACGATGGATGTGGTAGTTTTCCACGTTTCATCTCCGTGCAATATGACTGTCTTGACGTTCGTATTGAAGATTCTCACTTTGAAGTTAGTTGACAGTTGTTTTGAGTTCCATATGCTCTTTCGACTGTAGCTCTTCTAGAGTTACTGCCGGTCCCAAGCCCGGGCAAAGGAGGAGGGTTGGGCATGGGGTTAGCAGCCTCATCCCGTAAAAAATCTAAATCGCTAAAAAAACGCTAACCAGAAAAAATAATTCAAGTGCCACATAAATTAGCCAAATATTCTTCATTAGTAAAGCGATGCGTGATTGTTTTAAGCATTGTAATTAAAATATATCGCTGTTAATACTGGTTTATGATGTGGCTGTTATAGGGTTAAAAAATGAATTTCTATTAACAGAATCCTAAATCACCGACCAAATCATAAACAAAGTTTTAATGCATGTTGACCAATAATATCAGAATAGTGCTTACTAATGATGACATTATTGTATGTAAACAGTGAATTGCTGATAGCATTATGAACGTTGTAATTGGATTTTTATCAGATTTCATATTACTGATTAAAGTTTTTGAATCCGTTTATTTAGTACCTGCAGCTAGTTTGTTAACACCAAATAACCAGATGAAATTCTAGAAGGACTAGAAAATGAAGAGCACTGTTTACCACAAGTAATACACTTAAAGGTACATCCTATTAGTTGCTGTTTCATTTACTTATTCAATTTGATACTGATAACGAAGTTAAATCGTTTGTTTCACGATTGATTTGTTGTTTTTCAGAATCGCATGAAGCTAAGGAGATCCTCATGAGTTTTCTGGTATGCAACTGTAGCGGTAAATAAATCCACAAAATCATTAGCTCTGTAAGTTTTTGACATTGGATGCTGACCACATTAGTTTTAATGGACTCACCTAACTGAAGGCACTCACTCATGCATCCGCACCAGATCATGCGTGTGAACGCCATGCTCAACCTCTCCTGCAATCGCTGAAACCTTTGTAATAACAAAGTCTATGCCGGTGAACAACTTACAGAATTTCTAAACATAGATTATTTGTAAAAACAATTTACAAGTTGACGAAAACTGTATTTTATATTGACTGCAACCAGGTTTTTCATCTAATGAATTATCTAAATATAAATATAACAAGTGTACAGTTTTTTACATTATAAGTATTGTTAGTATGTATAATTACAACCTAGTTCGGTACTAGTACTACTTTGACAATAGACATAATCCAAAAACGGCAAATTTGTCATGTGACAGCCCAATCTGTAAGATATTACATGGAAGTCGCATCACTGTCTACACTGACTCATTGTATTGTGACGATCAAGAAAGATACTTAGTACTTCTGAAGAACACATTTGTGTTGGGGGTAGAAAAATATATTTGATGTGAATAATAATATGTTACACATAATTAGCACTGGTATTCCGAGCTTTTAGATACTGAGATTTTTTCTCATCACTGCCTGGTAACCTAAATCTATTCCACATTTTTCTTTTCTTGCGAAGAAGGATAAAAACCTCACTACTGAACCATGGTGAGGAGTTTCTCGGCCCTCTTGGTGTAGTCCAAGGGGTGTGAGGTGCATTAACTTTTAAGTATAGATTTCGAAATGTGTCCCATGCTGTTTTAAATGAGGACTCTGGGTCTATTGTATTATCTATTGATGATCCTGAGTGCATGATATCTTGTATGTTTGCTCTCCAGACGTTAGGTCTGGATTGAGCTGACGCGTGTTCATGACTGACAGTTTTATGGAAGTCGAAGGTTGAAAGGCATGATCACTCTCACTTAGGGGTGGCATGTAATCGAGGTTCGCAACGTCATCCTCATAGTGAGTCGATAGAAGATCTCGTAATGATGATTCAGAGTCCGGGTCGTACGTAGTCACTTGCTTCACATGTTGCACTGAGGCGAATGTGATATAGGCATCAACTAGTTCCTGCTCGGAAGAATTATCTGACGACTCATTTCGCAGATTTCTCCAGTCAGCAACCTTTGTTCCTATTTCACACGTCCTAGTCTCATGAAATACGTTGCTGATATTGGAAAATGGGATAGCATTCCCAACGAATAGAGCTACTCCCTCTCCTATACACTTTTGTATTCTGTACGCCCTCACTTACGTTAAACGCTCGAGATCAAGCTTTGGCATTGATGTAACAGATCCGAAGCCTATTTAATTAGATGGCTGTTTTATCAGCACAAGATCATGCTCAAAACGAGTTTTCAGTTCACAGCTTTTACTCTCCTTGATTCAATGAAAAATAACTGACCTGTCACCAAATTATGTGTACGTGGAGTATTAGACTGGCTATTTTATGTCCATGGCGAACCAAAGATTAGCCAGTTGTCGGATATAAGCACGAGTCAGTGCGACATTTGCACAGACAACCATTCACAGATATTTATAAAAATTTTGAAATATATATGTTGTCGGCAATCAATGGCTTGGACGCTGAACATATTGAACTCTTTATTCCTCTCTATTTCCTACTACGACATCGACCATATCTTTGCTCAAACGAGACAGATTCAATATTCAATAAGTTCGGAATCAGATAGAATGCAATATGTCTTCATCATGATTTCAAATCAAATGCCCTCAATAACATATGCCCTCAAATAATTTCAAAGTCTGTTACGTTTTGTTCCAATAGTAATTCATCGGAGAAATCATTTTTCAGACGATATTCAGTCTGTACTTTATAAGCACTCAGTTGAGGCAATAAAATTTTTATTTTATTAGAACATAAAACAGTGTTTTGGTAAATTGTGAAAATCATACGCTCAACCCCTCATTTTCAAATCCTTGAACTATTAGCTCAAACTTCATCGCTTTTCATTTCCATAAAAATCACTCTCTGTCCCTCTTCTCTTTGATCTTCACAACATTTTACTGCCAGGTATCACACCTCTAACTTCTGTTGTATAATACCTATGTCAACATAAGTAACAAACACCACAAGTCAACCGCTGAAAGCAATTCAGATTTAGAAAGGAAATCTGTTGTATTTTTGTAGATGGCGTCGAGTCGCGATTGACTATGATTATCACAATAATAAGATTACACGCCAGAAAAACCACTTGGTTCCTTCGATAGATGGTTAAACCAGAAGGCTGTTATTGGTTCAGCAAAAAATATTGGTAAGAAAAATAAATATGAAATAGTGAGGAGATAGAGGAAGGAGATGTAGTGGAGAGAAATAAATAGAAGTACTCAAATAAATAAGCACACGGGAATATTGTTGAAAAGATTTATTTGGAAATGTCACCACGAAGAATTCTTGCTGATGAAGAACTCATCGCTTTCAAGAAAAATGTGGTATAAATCACGAGATAGTAAGAGTCTTCTTTCTCCAGCCATATCTGATAAATTCTTAAGTCACATAAACACACTCCTACTAGAACGTAAGACAGAGAGCTGTGTTAAGTTGTTTGGTAGGATAGTGTTCAGCAAGCTACTAATTAGTTCAGTTCATCAAAACATAGAAATTCCTACTTATCAGGTCACTGATTATAATCACGCTAAAATTTTAAAACATGGAGGTGTTAGCATTCACTGATTTGAACGAGAAAACAATACCTAGATTTCTCTGGTGATATTATTACTATTATTAAGGTGAAGTACTTTAGCGTGATAAGCTAAATAATTCACTAATAATTTTACCATTGAACTCAACTTGGTGGATCAATGTGTTAAGTGACCTTGAGGTGCATCGCGAGCATATTGATAGTCTTCCTTCCCCGTAACTTCGCTCAAAATGATTCTAGATTCCTTCCTTATCTGAATAGTGTCCGTGCTTATCCTATCACTAGTTGTTAACTCAAACGAACAATATCTTCAACTAACCAATACGAAATGGAAGCGTGTTTTATTTCATCAAGAAGTATGCAAAAAGCAGCATATATTCGGAATTCGACAAATCTCTATTCAATTAAATCATTTATAATCTGAATTAGTCAACTCACTAAAGTCGGAAGTCAGATGTGAAGATGGTCTAAGATATATTTCACAGGCTATCGATATATTGAGAAGTGATTATCTGTGGAACTCACTACTTCAATTGTTCCATCAGACATATTACAATCGTTGTTGTCTAAACCTTTATGCCCGTTTCACAAAATGATGGACGAAAAAATCGAGCAGATTACGATAACTCATGACATGTCTAGTAGTCATCCAGCGATTCAGTTTATTTTTCGTTTAATTCCAATAATGGACATTTTATGCTATTTTAAAACAGATGTTTTCACTTATGTGTTGATGTAACATGTTTCTGCCCCTTGACAACGTCATCAGTAATGCGAACCACACATATCTAGAGCATTTGAGAGTTGGCTCATAATACGTCCAAGGCTGGATGTTGAATATCACTTTTAAGGATTGATGTACTTCGAAGGTACAACACTAATACAAATCACGTTTGGTATGATGTGTGTTGAACAGATGGGTTCGAGTGATGTTTAAATAAATCAATGACTTCTTTGTATTGATGACTAGTAATTTTGAATTCAAATACAATACATTCGTTTGGGCTCATCTGATACTTCTAGATTAAATTCCTGGGATTACTAGTTTATAATACAATTCAAATACTTCTGATTATCATATTGGCGTCGCGATTGAGCCTGTAATGGAACGGTTGGATATAACTTCAGGTTTTAATGCTTTTGAAGAGTACATGGAGAGGTTCGAAATCTGGGCCAAGACCAAGGAATACGGTGAAAATTTTAATACTGTGGCCCGTTTCCTTACATTCATTGGAAAAGAAGCATACAGCCTTATAAAGACTTTGGCACTTCCAGACAAATCGATTTCACTCCCCTATGCAACTCTCAAGCAACTACTGTTGGATCATGTAATGTATACAAATTCTAAATGCGGTAAGAGAGAAAAATTCGATAAAATGACTCGACAGAAGATCAGAAATTCCAATACTTTACTAAGTCGTCGCAGTTATTCAGATAATACTTCATTGAGCTGTGAAACAGTCCATGAAGATGAGCACGAGTTTAGTAAATGCATGTTCTGTGGCAAGTTTCACCCATGTAATTCATGTGTATTTCGTAATTCTAAATGCTTTAATTGTAGTATAACTGGGCATACTCAGTCAGTTTGTAATACCATGCTTCATTTTGCTGAAAGTAATGCCAAGATGGATGCTTCTAATGATCAGTTATCTTTATCTAGAAGTGGTATAACGTCACATAGCAGTCCAGAGTTAAATGAAACTCAGAATCATTGTGAGACAAAAACTTTTGACCAACAAACTTATCGGATTTCTCATGTTATTGAACCACATATGGTTTGTCGTAATAATTCACATACTTCTGATGGAATTTCTTACAACTCTGAGAATTGAATGTCGAATGAGTCAAATCATGACCAAAAACCAGATTCAGTCATAGTAGATGCTGAATTCCCTGATGATCCATTATTCCCTAATGAAACTCTTTATCAATTCGAGGAAAATATTTCAGAGAAATCGAATTCTGATATCATATCAAGTGTCAGTGGTCCTCACAATTAATTTATCTCTAACGATATTCCTAATGAATGTGAAAAATATGTTCCGAATGAGTCGAATTCTAGTCATATTTCTGATGTTATTGTGTCAGATGTTGGATACTCTCACGAACAATTTATGTTGAATAGAATCCCTAGTCAGGGGTATGATGAATCAGAGGGGATAGCAAAATTTACCGAAATAATCAGAGAACCAGTTCACCCAGAAGTGAAGTTTGCACAGACAGAGAATTCAAATCAAGTCCAAGATTATCCTAATGAATATGAGGCAGATGAATGTTTTCTATTCGGTTTTTTTGCAGGTAAATCGAGCCTAGTTGAATCACATGTGTTAGTTACATATATCAATGCATATCCAACTGTGTATTCTAACATGAACAACAAAAATAAAATGTATCATGATTTTTATTCAATTCAAAGTCACATGATGGAATACCTCAAATTATATATCAGTGTTTATCACCAAATACTCACATACAGTAGTCGATGCGTGAGATTTGAGAAGATAATGCAAATTGGGAACGTCATATTGGCTAAAACATTGCGACGTAAGGACCCAACATTATTTCGTGGGGGAGGATATTGTTGGAAAGTCTATGATGCAAATTCTAAATATCAATGGTTTCATTACACAATCGACATGCTGATTGTATACAATTCCAGAACCCAAGGTGAGTCTGTTCCAATTTCGGTTGTTAACTCTAATACTAATGAGTGTATCCTAGATAATACAGAATCTACATCCAATACACCGTCGGACAGATGTAAGATGAACTTAAGAAGAAGACGAACAATCGACTACAGATACTTACACTTCAATTCGAGCTGTGGCGAATGTGATGTTTAAATAAATCAATGACTTCTTTGTATTGATGACTGTTGTAATTTAGAATTCCAAATACAATACATTCGTTTGTGCTCCTCTTGTACTTCTAGATTAAATTGCGTTATTCCTGGAATTATTAGTTTATACTACAATTCAAATACTTCTGATTATCATAGCAACGTACAACGATCAGGAATGGTTCGCTAATTCAATCGACGATAGTTATCAATTGGACGTCAATTATTGCTATCGTTTGAAAGCATGGAGGTTGATTCGTGGTCATCCTAGTGAAGACAACCAAATGGTAAAACACATGGTTCACACTCCACTATTATTTATTGATTATTAGATATGCTCCAATGCTCCTAAGCCTCACTCTCAGATTCCGAATCTCTGTAATGGTTAAATTTGCACTATTTTTCCTAAGTGTCATATTCTTTTTATCAATTAAAAGTAGACAGATGCCTACTAATCTCATGGACGCTGATCAATAATGGTCGATCACGAGAAACTGATTATGACCTCGATCAATGTGCTTTTCTCACTCGGAAAATTTTACAGTTCCGTACTCTAGCATAGTCTTTGATTTGCTATCTATCCTTGCCATCTCTAAACCACATACAATGTGACCTGCACTTAATAACTTATACCATTAATTATTATCATAGCAGTATGATATATTAAGTGGATATCTAATTCACAATAACAAAACTTACACCACTTGATCTGCTATCAACTCGGAACTAGTAGAGACAGTCGATTTTAGCTAGTAGATTACTGACGAGTAAACATGACAGTGGAGACATACCTTCAATCTACACATGTCTGTGGGGCAGAATATGTTGTTAAATTACGGCTTCTTGTGATCAAGTGGTATCAATCAATTAAATTATTTATTATCGCATTTTGTCAACATGCTGAAGTCATAAATCAGATACGAGTGTGTTATTACATTACGGCTTCTTATGGTGAAGTAGGATATCACAAACCGATGGTATTGATGATAATATATCATGCAAAACACATTTTAAATCGTGTTTGTACCGCCGATTCTTTTTCACTCTACAAAAGAGAGAACCGATGAAAACGCTAAGAAGATCATATCATGTCCTGCCGTTGAAGAATGATCAACAAAATACTAAGTAGTTCAGTTCATCAAAACACAGAAATTCCTACTTATCAGGTCACTGATTATAATCACGCTAAAATTTTAAAACATGGAGGTGTTAGCATGCACTGATTTGAACGAGAAAACAATACCTAGATTTCTCTGGTGATATTATTATTATTATTAAGGTGAAGTACTTTAGCGTGATAAGCTAAATAATTCACTAATAATTTTACCATTGAACTCAACTTGGTGAATCAATGTGTTAAGTGACCTTGAGGTACATCACGCGCATATCAATAGTCTTCATTCCCCGTAACTTCGCTCAAAATGATTCTAGATTCCTTCCTTATCTGAATAGTGTCCGTGCTTATCCTATCACTGGTTGTTAACTCAAACGAACAATATCTTCAACTAACCAATACGAAATGGAAGCGTGTTTTATTTCATCAAGAAGTATGCAAAAAGCAGCATATATTCGGAATTTGACAAATCTCTATTCAATTAAATCATTTATAATCTGAATTAGTCAACTCACTAAAGTCGGAAGTCAGATGTGAAGAGGGTCTAAGATATATTTCACAGGCTATCGATATATTGAGAAGTGATTATCTGTGGAACTCACTACTTCAATTGTTCCATCAGACATATTACAATCGTTGTTGTCTAAACCTTTATGCCCGTTTCACAGAATGATGGACGAAAAAATCGAGCAGATTACGATAACTTATGACATGTCATTTCTGTTGAGAACAGTTGATTTTACGTTGATGGCTTTAGTTTTGTTCTGTAGACCGATAGGAAATCATCGAAATTTATTTCATCTTCATCTTTCACTTCTCGTTCAATTTTATTTGTTTCAATTTTCGGCGAGACTAAACTATACTGCCGACCTTTGAACGAATCTTAAATGACCTTGAGAAATGTTAGCCAATAAGAAGATAGCTGGTTTACAGTAAAAATATATTATACAAAACTCCAAAATTAAAGGGATACTGTTCATTTACGTGACTCGAAAACTTCTCAAGGTCATATATAGGTTCAGAAGTTTTAAAATCATAATGCATACGGTACAGGAACACATCCATATGGCTCCATAGTAGTCGACCTCTAAAACCATGATAAGGTCTCAAAAATTCTTTTAGCCTCGACCACATAGCTTCACTGTTGGTAGTATATTGGCATGGTTTATGGTTTAGGGTTAGAGTTAAGGTTTAAGGTTCAGGGTTAAGGATGAGATTATAATTCATGGACGACCTTTGAGCGACGCTAGAGTGACCCTGAGAGTGTCAACATAATAACTAAGATTAAATGAGGGTTATAAACCTGTGTGAAGAATTCAAATTATGATTTAGAGTTCATGGTTAAGGCCAGGAATTATACTTAGGGTTTTCATCACGAACTAACATCATCTATAATGCCAAAACTCTATTTATGCAAATGGATAATTGAATTTCGCGCCAAAATCTTATGATCACTTCCCTTGTAGACGCTAAATTATCACGTCTTCCCTAAAATCCGCTGTAAACCGATCGTACGCAAGCATCAGGTACCGAACTTAGCGCCGTGACCTTGAAAAATCGCGAAAGCTTCTTATTGGCTCGGCAGTATAGTTTAGTCTTGCAGAATTTTCTCAAATATCTTTCAGTGTAATTATTCGATTGTTGACGGTAATAGTTTGAGGGCGTGAGCTTTATTTCAATTATGCCCATGAACTCTTAGAAAACGCAGTCGTACATTTTATTCATTGACGCATCAAATTTTCGATGTTTCCATCATTATTAGACACATTTACATGGCTTCGAACAATAGTTTTCATTCTTCCAACGACTGTATGAGCTGTGTGCAGTTGTAACAGAACTAGTGAGATTTGGTTATTTGGAACGAGCATAAGATCAGTAAGCATGATGCAGTCGTTTACAATAGATAGTGATCGCTGTCGTTGACAATGCTGTCGTAGATCATACGAGCGCTAACCACGTCGATTTATTTTTGCTAGTTATTTTATTATGAGATCACGGTAAGTATGATCACAAATTCTAGCAGCTGTCCCCTGAAGAATTCGAAATACATTGTTAAACATGCTGCTTGCATCGTCAACTAACGCGCGCTTTTTGAACGGGAAGTTTAATCCTAACGTGATTTACGTTTCTCAAACTTTGTGGTGTTCCTACGCAACAAATGTACCATTTTCAATCAAAAAAATCTATTCAGAGCTATACTTTCGGTAGATTACTTCTTTTTGTGTTTCACTCAACTTAATAGTCAACTATGGTTTTGCCTCAGTTCACTATCGGTTTTTTTATAGTTTACACGTAAAAACTATCTTTTAGCTTATCGTTAACCGATTTTATCCACTTTTAACATTTTTGTGTACTGTATGTTTTTCTAACGGTCCTAAATTTACTGACAGTCTAAATCACTAGCCATGAAAAATTCATGCAAAAGACCTGGTTGCCGTTTCGCCGTTACATCTGGCATGCAATGTGACAACTGCAAAGGTTGATTCCACAAAGCATGTACAGATCTAACAGCAGCAGCCTATAGCAGACTCAGCAAGTCTGATCGTAGGTGGGTATGTGTTACGTGCAACACTGATACCGTAGTTATGCTGGGTACCGTCATCACTTCTATTACAGGTCTGGGAGACAAATTGTCTAAGAATGTGGTAAATGACAGTGACTTGATGGGTAACAAGACTGGAACGCACAAAGCAAGCAAGAAAAGGGATATCGACAGGTCGGCTATCGACGGTGCAGGTGAAAGCACGAGTGATGACGTGTTGAAACTCATTCTTCATTAGTCAGTATGGTGCTCAGTAAGATTGCCTACCATCTCGAGGTGTTTAGTTGAGGTCATCTACAGGAGTCTCACTGCCAACATCCAGTATGACAATCACTTGCTGGAAGGATTAACACGCTCTACGCGCCTTGGATTCTCTCATATCCTGATTTTAGGTAACTCCAATCTTCCTAGAATCAACCTCGTGTAGCATATCTACATTGGAGGTGACAACTCTACTGAAGCTCTGTTCTACAACCTCATCGGTGACCTGGGATTATTTGAAAATGTGAAGTCGGCAACTCGTTGGAGAAACAGTCAGATGCCGTCGCGCTTAGACTGGGTATTCACAAATGAAGAATTCCCTAGTCGACGACCTCCCAATCCTGGCTCCCATAGAGAAAAGTGATCACGCCGACTTATCATTCAGCTTTGTCAGCAAAACAGAGCTAAGATATCCCACTGGCAACAGGCGCTGGAATTTCAAACGGTTGAATGTGTTAGCTTAACACGACTATCTACAACAGGTGGACTAGGATGTTCACCCTCAAATTGAAGTAAATGCTCATTGGGATTTCTTACTGCACACGATCTTATGTGCTACTGAGCATTCAGTTCCTAAAATGGTCTCAACAAGCTACAAACAACCTCCAATCATCAAGAATCGCACTCGTCCTTTTCTAAGTCGCAAAAGGCACTGTTGGGCTAAATATAAACGAACTGACAATAACGACGCTTTCAGGCAATACAAACATATAAGGAACATATGTTCAAAGGCAATAAGAGAAGACAGGCTTCAGTTACTGACCAAGTTTATCGATAAATTCGTCTCCAATCCGAAAAGCTTATTCAGTTACGCAGCTTCAATTCGACAAGGCAAAACTGGAGTTTTCCAACTGCTAGGTCCTAATGGCCCGATCAACAAAGACGGTGGTGCCTCTAATCTTTTGGCAGAACAGTACTCTCAGACATTCCAGATGACCCACATCAATTATACTGACGAAAGCTTCACCTGCACCTGTACAGGACCACTAAGCGTGATGTTTACTCACTCGCTAGGCCGAGGCAAACTACCGGAAATTTGGAAGCTGGCTCACATCACACCAATTTTTAAAGGATTTCTCAAGCGCTTTCTATAGGGTCAACCACGTATGTCTTATCAATAAGCTTAGACGATTGGGTATCAAACCCCCTTTGATTGACTAGCTCACTTCATATCTAGAAAACCGACACTTCAAAGTCAGGGTTAGCTTCACCCTCTCTCAGGCTACGGAATGTCCTATTGAGGTCCCTCAGGGCACAATACTAGGACCTCTTCTCTTCTTCATTTACATTAACGATCTATTTCAACAAGTTTCATCTGACTTATTGCTTTTTGCTGATGATGTAAAACTATGGAGAGAGATACGTAATCATAATGATATACTAGTTCTTCAGGAGGATCTGACAGGAATTCAAAGTTGGGCAGACGATAACGGTCTTACCTTCAACACTTCAAAGTGCAAAGTAGCCCATCTGAGACATGTTGCAGACTATAGTTACAACTTTGGTAACTCTTTTCTAGAAGTTTCCCAAGTCGAAAAAAATTTGTTAGTGTTGGTACCATACAACCTTAAGTCGTATGCAGACTGTGACAAAACGCATTTCAAGCAAACCTTGCACTAGTAACATTGAGGCGCATTTTTGGCCAGTTTGACAGTAGAATCTTCCACTTAATCTTCAATAGTTTTATTCATCCCCATTTAGAATACGGAAACATAGTATTTCCTATCTCCCTGCAGAAAGATAAGGACACTCTGGAACGTATCCAACATCGAGCCACGAAATCAATTAGGGGACAGAAATTTAAACCTTATGAAGAGCGCCTCCAATCACTTAACCTTTACCTGTTAGAGTGCAGGCGTCTTAGAGGTAACCTTCTTATGACTTACAGTATCCTTAACACTTCTGGTCATCCCCTTAAATATATTCTTAAGCTTAGTCACAACACTAATCTAAGAGGTAACACCCAGAAACTGTAGACTCAAAATAGCAGAACAGACTGCAGACACAACTTCTACTCCGTAAGAGTAGTCAAGTGCTGGAATTCGCTGCCTACTGAGCTAGCCCAAGCGACTTTCCAGGAGTCTTTAAGAGGAAACTTGACTTATTCTTAAGGACTAAGGATAACATACTATTTCGATTTATCAGATTCATTTCTTTTTTCCTCTATTATCGTTAATATACCTAGGCCCTTGCCTGGAGGTATTGGTGATCCACTGCTATTAGACACGGAAGCCCGTTGAGCGAAAGCTTCTTCTATTCCGTCCTCAACCATTTGAACCATTTGAACTGATATACAAGCAGTGACGGTGTCTTCATTTTCGCGTTTGTATTTGTCATTAGACGCGATAATGCATCGGCATGATCCAATTCAGAGGCACATTTGTACTTCATAGTGAATATGGTGAGTTTTGTATCGTGCAGCGATTCGTCAAACATTAAAACTGCACAAATAGCTCTGATCCTCCTACACTATTACGTAACAAATGGATTATGTGTCATCGGAAGCGATGGAGCTGTTGCAAATTGTTGCCGTAATAACTGACAGTTCCAAGGAATGAACGATCAGTTGCAACAATACATGGAAGATTAGTACATAGAATATCTTATACGTTTTCTGGATCTGGATCTCGTCCATGTTTGTCGAATATAAAACCAAGGCGTTTTACAGAGTCCTGTAATAACGTACAATTCTCTTCTTTCAGATAGAATTCATACTCCTATATTTTGCTAAAACAACATCGAGTCAAATAGACAACTCAGACTTGCTTGAGTCTATAACAGCCAAATCATCTAAATAGATAGCAACTGCGAACAAATTCTGAGGATATGTCCTTGATGAGGCAAGCTATCGCCTATCTTGTGAACCTGTCCACCACTGTAAGAATGTGCGTGAATAATTATTATTATTATTAATTATTAATTAATGGCTTTATTCAATATGCAGTATGTAGTAGACTCATCAGACTCAGTAATTAGAGGAGTCTTCTTACAATGGGCTAATTGCCCCTGGGAACCTTTGGCATTTTTCTCGAGACGATTGCTAGACACTGAATCGAGGTACAGCACTTTCGCTAGGCAACTCTGTTGGGGATGTCAAATCCCCCAGATATTAACAACTCTGGTCTTACCTATACCCCATGCTCTGCTACTCCTGTTGCACCAGATAATAGTGGGAGTGCACTTATTCCACACATGTTGCTAGATGACTCTATGTCTAACTTAATAATGAGTTCTAACTCACGAACAGATGGTAACGATCTTATTAAGAGCGAATTAGCCGCTGTCTATAAGCAATTAAGTGATATGCATTCTAAAGTGGAGTCACTTGTGGGCTCTTTATTAAAGCATGATGATCTTAAACTAGAACTAAGGACACTGTCACCCCTTCGGCTGCTGTTGTCAAAGGATATAGTTCCTTCTGAACTTGAAGACAGGATCAAAATAGAATCCGTTATTGACTCGATAGCTAGCGAAGTCACCAAGCGAATAATCTCACGAAATAACGTGATTATATATAATATACCTGACAAAGTTGCCATTAAAACTGTAAGAAACTCGATACTAATGGCAGCTAACCTCCAGGAAAGTCCATGCCAATGTATCCGACTTAACAAAAAGCATCAAAAATACTCGTACCCTATCCTGTTTAGATTCGATTCCCATTTATTAGCGGAACGTTTGATAGAATCTGAACAGCTAGTCTGTGCGCATACGAAGTGTAAAAACGCTCGTATATTCTCGGACAAAACCACCAATCAAAGATTAACACAAAAGCGTACCATAAACGAAAATAACATTGTTGAGGTCAAAACAAATGTGATCGCGCCAGCAGCCGAACCCACTGGTGCAGCTAATCCACCTCATGTTAGTCAATGTACTGATATACCAATGCAGTGTGTTTGTTTGCCTCTCATACCCCTAGTGGCCCTAGATAACCAGGACATATCCGATGGAGACTCTAATGTCATTTTTTACAGTGTAATATCGGAAGCCAAGGATCGAACACCTGATTCTATTGTGAAGGCTCATAAAAACACTGCTAAACCTAAAAAGGATATACCAATTAAGAAGAAAGTAAATAAAAAACCTTCTAGTTCCAAACCGATTACCAAAAATATTTCAACGGCTTTACCAAACAAAAGTATAATTTCTGAAACTATTCTTAATCCTACTCATCGTAAGGGAGGTTATAAGGACACGTTTCGTTCAAACGTTACACAAGACGGCCACTACAACCATCATGTAAGCAGGCCTACTATTAGACAGACGGCAATAAACCAACGTGCCCCATGGTTTCCCCCATATGTAATAAATAATAAACCTGCAAGATGTAACTCTTATCATCACTCTCGCAGTGGAGAAGACGGTATACTAGGTTATGCACCATAAACGCAACCCCAACATGCAGGCACCTGTCTTAATTGTCCACCAAAACAAGTACAACAAATTATTCAACCTTACCAAAATAAGGATTTTTTCTTCGGCCTCCAGAGATCCCTTGTTCCACTAGCACTACAGTTCGCTCATGCCATAGCCCATGCGATCCGACAAACACATTAAACCATAGTCCAGGCATAGCTAGCACTCATATCATCGATAAGGATGCTCTCGGTTTTTTTACACCACATACTCCCTTTTTAAACTTATTACTTATTAACGCACGTTCACTTCTGAACAAAATCTCAGCCTTGAGAACCTTAGGCTTTCTAGCCAAGCCTTCTTTTATACTTATCACTGAAACGTGGTGTTATCGAGCAGTGGCCGATTCCGAATTAAATATCCAAAACTATCGACTCTATCGCTGTGACAGAGAAACTAAGCAAGGAGGCGGTTGTCTTATATTTGCTTTGGATACCTTAACAACTAATAAAGTTGAAGATTGTATCTTAAAATTTCCGATAGTACCGATAGTTGTCCGTCTAGCAATGATGAATTTTTATCAATCCTTAATCTGTACTGCTGGTCACAGTGGGTTCGTACCCCAACAAGGAATGATAATACACTTGATCTAATATTGAGTAGAGATATCATTCCCCTATCTGTACAAGTATACAACGAGTTTGCAAGCAGTGATCATAGGATAGTAGCTTGTTCTCAACCCATCGATCCCACCTACAACCGACCAATTCAAAGAACCTGCAAGTATAGAGACTATATGCATGCAGACTGGGACCTCTTGCGCTCACTGATCAAACTACCAGATTGGGATGAATTCTTCTCATGTAATAGTCTGACAGATGCCATCAACATATTCTATTTGATTGTTAACTCTTGTCTAGACTCCTGTGCACCAATTAGGACTTACAGGATTAGTAAACATTACGAATTATATATACCAGCTAAATATCGTAATAAACTAAAACGCCTAAAGAAACGTTATTTTAAATCTAACGACTTCACGGCAGTCACACAAATAACAATAATTTTTAACCAAATTAGAGAGAAACATAGGTTAAAAGCCGTCAATGAAGAGCTATTAGCACTACGTACTAGCTCAAAAGTGCAAAACCTAATCCACATTTACAATAAACGTGCTAAATCAACTCAAAATGTTGATATACCATGCATCCTGCATATTAATAGTTTTATATATGATCCAAAAACTAGCAGACTTTTTCAGTGGTAATTTAGCAAATGGCAAAGAATGCATAAATGGCTCTGTTTCTAGAGTTATATGTATGACTGGTAACTCAATTAAACCTATCTCCTTCGCATGTCTGAAAATTGGTATGGTTATAAATAAGCTCAAGATTTCGAAAGTTCACGGTGCAGACGGGATTTCATCATTTCTCTACAAATATGGTGGTCCAGATATTCCACTTCATCTCTAGGATTGTGGAAAAAATTATTAGTGACGAACTATCCAACTATTTATTGACTGAACAATTTATTGATTATTCGCAACATGGATTTCTTAAAAATCGATCCTGTATGACATGTCATTTTGACTTCTTTAGTTTAGTCTTTTCGCTTCGTAGCCAAGGATATCTAGTATTAGTGCTATACCTGGACATTTCTAAGGCCTTCGACATGGTCAACCACCAACTTCTCATAGGTAAACTCGCATCTTATGGGGTCGAAAACCCGTTACTAGCCTGGTTTGATTCCTTCCTCAGCAATCGACATCAAATAGTTAAAATCAACTCTTCATTGTCGAATGCCGTCCCTGTTAGAAGTGGGGTAATTCAGGGTAGTGTCTTATGTCCTTTACTTGTTTTAGTTTTCATCAATGATATTTGTGAGTGTTTTAGTGTGGGTAAGTCCATTTTTATTTGCAGACGATCTTAAGGTGGTGTACTCATCTTCTCCACTTGAGCTGAGCAATATTCAAAATTGTATCAGCACGGAGATTAACAAGGTAGCACAGTGGTGCTCGAAATGGCAACTGGAGCTCAATACAGCTAAATGTGGTTGGCTATGCTTCGGTGATACATCACTCAACCTCAATCTTACCATAAATGGCGTATAAAGGATAAATTAAGACTGGAATCAGTACAGAGACGATTTACATTTCGTACTCTTAGACCTGATAGTGTCTTGACATATAATTCTAAGTGTAGTAAACTAGGGCTTGACCCTTTATGAAAGAGGAGACTCAAAGTTAACCTTATCTTCTTTTTCAAAATACTTAACAAACTCTCCTTCACATCCAGTCAGGCGATTCAATTTGCGAAAGCCCCACATTACGACATTCGTAACTCCTTCTCTTTAGTGAAACAAACATATTCTAGATCTTGTCTCTATATGAATTACTTTACCTGTAAGTATTCTAGACTTTGGAATAATTTACCCCAATTTATTCGTATGTTAGACTCTCTCCCATTGTTTGTTCGGTCAATTAATGCTTTTTGCTCCTCTGAAAATGCATTAAATGCTCTAGCGCCTGCAAGTGTATCTTACTCCACAAGTGAGGTTATAGGAACTTTAAATGTTTAACCTCTTACTTGCTATCATTGTTTTGTTGTGCAGTTATTTCACATCAGTTTCCAGACGCATCAGATAAGGTTGACATGCACGCGTCCAGTATGCCAACCGTGGCAGAAAAGAAGTATAGCTAGATAGAGAAGAAGGCTCTCGCACTCGTGTTTGCTGTGCTCCGTTTCCACAAGTTTTTGTACGGTCGGAGATTCACACTTCTTACGGTTCACAAGCCTCTTCCCGCAATTTTCGGGTCAAGACTGGCATACCAGCCCACTTGGCGAATCGTCTTCAGCGATGGGCCTTGGTACTCTTGGGTGAAGATTTCGAAATCCAATGCCAATGCACTCAACAATTTGGTCAAGTAGATGCTTTATCACGTCTCATTAATGATCATTCGGTGACTGAGGAAAATATGGTGATCGCATCTCTGTCAGTGGAAGACCACGCAGTGTGTTATCTGACAACTGTAATACGTGCATTGCCGGTGTTTGCGTCAGATATACAAAACACTTCAAAGAATGACCCCGTCATCTAGGGCGCAATGAGCCACATCACCAACGGGTGGCCGTCTGTTAAGTTTGATGGTGACATGAAACAGTTGTAACAGCGGCGAGATTCACTGTGCATTTTAAACGACTGCCTGAAGATTTGATCAATGCATTCTCGACCAGAACGAATACCAGCCTTCTCTTCACGAGTCAGTCTTTCTTGGGATTTAAACAATCTACAAAGTATGACAGGAGCCAATAGTTTGGACGCAATCGGAAGTAGACGTATGCCCCGATGGGATGGTAGCTAGCCTAGAAGCCTAATTACTTGCAACAGAAGTTGCAACCAGTTTACTGACATCAATCCGTTATTGACGGTCAAGTCGCTAACCACTGAAAAGTGAGGTGAAATTGGAGCAGACCAGTGCATGATCGTAGTCGAGATTACTTACTTACTTATTTACTTACTTACGCCTGTTACTCCCAATGGAGCATAGGCCGCCGACCAGTATTCTCCAACCCACTCTGTCCTGGGCCTTCTTTTCTAGTTCTATCCAGTTCTTGTTCATTCTTCTCATTTCTGTCTCTATTTCTCGGCGTAATGTGTTCTTTGGTCTTCCTCTTCTCCTTTGACCTTCAGGATTCCATGTGAGGGCTTGTCTTGTGACGCAATCGGGTGATTTCCTCAAAGTGTGCCCAATCCACTTCCAGCACTTCTTCCTGATTTCTTCCTCCGCTGGAATCTGGTTTGTTGTCTCCCACAGTAACTTGTTGCTGATAGTGTCTGGCCATCTGATCCGAAGTATCTTGCTTAGACAGCTGTTAATAAACACTTGTATCTTCTGGATAATGGCTTTCGTAGTTCTCCACGTCTCTGCCCCATACAGAAGAACTGTCTTCACATTTGTATTGAAAATTCTAACCTTGGTGTTGGTTGACAATTGTTTTGAGCTCCAGATGTTTTTCAGTTGTAGGTATGCTGCTCTTGCTTTGCCGATCCGCGCCCTCACATCTGCATCTGATCCACCGTGTTCATCAATGATGCTGCCCAGATATGTAAAGGTTTCCACATCCTCCAAAGCTTCTCCGTCAAGTGTAATTGGATTGGTGCATATTGTATTGTATCGGAGAGTCTTGCTTTTCCCTTTGTTTATATTGAGACCTACTGCTGCTGAGGCTGCTGCTACACTGGTCGTTTTCTCCTGCATTTGTTGTTGCGTTTGTGATAGAATAGCCAGATCATCCGCTAAGTTTAAGTCGTCAAGCTGCATCCTGCCTGTCCACTGTATCCCGTGCTTTCCTCCAGTTGTTGACGTCTTCATGATCCAATCGATGACCAGGAGAAAGAGAAAGGGTGAGAGTGAACAACCTTGTCTAACACCGGTCTTTACCTCGAATGAGTCTGTGAGTTGTTCTCCGTGGACGATTTGGCAGTTTAGTCCATCATAGGAGTTCCGTATGATGTTGACTATCTTCTCAGGAACGCCGTAGTGTCGAAGAAGCCTCCATAGTGTCGTCCTATCCACGCTATCAAATGCTTTCTCGTAGTCGATGAAGTTGATGTACAGTGATGAATTCCATTCGATTGATTGTTCCACAATGATACGTAGAGTTGCGATTTGATCTGTGCACGATCTATCCTTACGAAATCCAGCTTGTTGATCTCGAAGTTCGGCGTCCACGGAATCCTTCATCCTGTTTAACAATACTCTGTTGAAGACTTTTCCTGGTATTGAGAGAAGAGTAATGCCCCTGTAGTTTGGACGCAATCGGAAGCAGACGTATGCCCCGATGGGATGGTAGCTAGACTAGAAGCCTAATTTCATGAAAGTCAAGCCAGCCCTTTTGTTTACGTACCAACATTTCATCATTCATTGACCTACTGTGTTAGATGACATTACAGATCACTGTTAAGCAATCAATTGAATCAAACTCGTCATCATACATTAATTTCCTTGACTATGAGAAAGCATTTCACAGTATGAATAGAAGAACCTTATGGAACCTTCGTCGACACTATGGTGTACCTGATAAGACTGTCAACATCATATGGACTACACGGAAAATTCATGAATGGAGGACAGCTGACAGATGTATTCAAAGTGAGGACCGGTGTCAGACAATACTAACTACTCTCATCCTTTATCTTCTGGTGTTTGATTGGATTACGGAGACCTCTACATCTCAAGAGGAGCATGGAATAAAAACGACAGCTTCTATGCAACTAGACGATTAAGAATTTACAGATGACCTAGTCCTTCTATCCTATACACACCAACAAATGTAGTTGAATAACCCCCAAATGCACCGGTATGGTCAGTTACTTCAATGGTAGAAATGTATATAAAAAGAGTGCATGTGAAGATGATACTGGGAGAAAAAATCAGTTTACAGAAGGAAAGTTATAAAATAATTTGAATCTCACGGTTTAAGGGAAGTCAAAGTGTGAATATACCTAGGCCATCACGATTGATGGAGTTGTCAGGAAACAGGTACTAGGTAAGGATGGCAATTCGCTTGATGAAGTAGTGAAACTTCATCAGTTGAGATGGTTGTGACATGTGCTACTTATGCCCAACCACCGAATGCTCCGACGAGCGATGATTTATGGTATAGGAGTTGGTTGGAAGAAAGCTTAGTGAGGCCAGAACAAAACGTGGACTGAACCATGTTGGTAGGTGTAGACTACGTGGTTGATATCCGCGAGATGATAACAACCGATGGTTAGAGACCGAGAATGACATGGCTCAAAATCGATTGCAATGGCGAAGGTGCATCCACTCTTCATGTTCTCCCGAATTTTAATATTTTGAATTCTTAATGTCCCTTTATCTTTACTCTTTCCAAATTTATTTCACTGGATTATACTGGATTATACTGGATTATACTCCTTGAATAACCTACTAAAACCGTAATCTGTCCGACTACTGCTTATACTAATACTAACTCTATCACTGTGAGATTTCAATCGACAACTTCATCTCTGTGCTAATGTGCACAAGTTGAACTACACTGTGTCCATTTACAATGACGCATGGATACACAAAACTAAGTAACAACAAAACGCTATTTCTGTTCTCCAAATCTAATTATAACTTCATCAATAAAGAAAACAACACAACGTATTTCATTCATATTTATTTCATTTCAATTCAATATCAAAAATACACAAATGTGTTCATTGTAATCAGTTTAATATAACAGACGAATAAACAGGTTTCACAATTATTCATGTTACCTGAAAACGAAATGAGAAAATGACATAGAATGATTAAGTGCAAGTGAAATTTATTTTAAACTATGATTGAACCTAATTGAATCACATTTACAAAAACTAATCGAGCTGAGTAGCATTCATCTCGCCAACTGAAATTATTGTTTCTCACATCAACGTAATTCGTTTTCACTTATTCGGAAAACGAATTGTTGTGTGCAATAACGAATTGATGAGATTTGTTGAATAGAATTGAAACAAGTGAAGTGGATTCCAGTTCACTAATATTTGACCGTTTTCAGCACAAACATAATGTTCAAGAAGTCAGTGTTCACCTTTTATCGAACATCATACTCTTCTCCATGTGCATTCAACATGGACTAGTGACAGAATGATTCTAGTGTTTTATAATAAACGAAATCAATGAATGTCGAATAAGAGTTTAGTTCGTCCATGGTCGAACCATATGTATCAGTATGCAAATAAATATGATTCGAAAATTCCTGTTCATTATGAGGAGATGGATAATCGGACGACACATGGTGTCGTTGAAATGGGTTGATAATTAATTGATGACTCTATGTTATTTCGACTAATTGGAAGAAGGGTACTCACCGTATTAAGTGATGTGTTCCATTATTCAATGAACATAACGATTAATGATTTCATCAATAGTATTATCAGGCATTTCCTTGAAATTACCATTTTCATCAATATTAATATTAATAATGATGTTATGATTCGTTTCACTACCACTATCATCATCATCATCATCGTCATCATCATCATCATCATCATAATCATCATAATCTTCACAATCATCATCATCTTCATCACCATCATCATCATCATCATCGTCATCATCTGAATCATCATCCGAATCATCATCCGAATCATCCTCATCCGAATCATCATCATCATCATCATCATCATCGCCATCATCATCCGAATCATTATCATCACCATCGTCATCAGTAGCAGCAGCAGCAGAAGAAGAAGAAACAGCGTCAGCAATGTCATCATCTTCATCTACTTCTTTCGTTCTTGGGATAAGGCCCATTCCGCTCAGACCTTGTCCAAATTTGTTCTCATTATTCTATTCAACTGCAGTTGAAGTGTGTGGACCTGAATTCGAAAAAAGATAAATGACTTGTCAATTTTAACTGATACTATGAATTGTGATTCACGAGACTGAGAGAGACAAGTCAAATTAACAAATGATGTTTCAGTCCAAACACTGTATGATTGATACTCATAACTCACTGCCAATAATCACCAACCATTAATTACTTTCGTACTGTAATTAGCAGTTCAAGCACATTGACGGGATTATATTGAATGAAACTACGCTATTCTCCAGTCAGATAAATTACTCAACTAAATCCCTCTGAGTCTTATTCATCAATCACAAACATGATTCATCCTGAAATATCACTTTCTTAACAATAAGAGTATTACACAATATAATATATATCTCAGGAATATTTAGAACGTACGTTTATATGCGTGAATGAATGGGACGAAGACTGTGAGGCATAAGATCAAACATAGTATTGATAATCGCATTTTGTTTCTACAACGAAGTAAACTTGAAATGTAGTGAATGCTTGGTCACATAAGAAACACCTCATCTTTATATACTGATACCGACCTATGAAATGTTATGGAATTTGTGTAATTAGTTGAATGAACTCATCTGATTGGTGTTCCGTTCGTCCGTTTCACTCAACAATTTGTTAGTAAAAATGTACATGGAATGTTAATAGTGGAATGTTTTTATTCAACATTTTTGTTCTACATAAATAACTTCAACAACAGGAACAACAACTACTATAATTATTGCTGACAATAATGAAACACTTAGTTTATATGAGAGAGAACTAGCAACGACGGCGGAAAAAGCTGCAAAAGAAGGGAATATGAGACAACTATATGATAAAACGAAAAAAATTGGCAGGAAGACATAGTAAACCCGAGAGACCAGTCAAGGACTACGAAGGGAACACAATCACGGATATTGGAGAACAGAGGAATGATGGGCAGAATACCTTGTGGAACTGCTGAATAGACCAGCTCCATTGAACCCACAGAACATCGAAGCACAACACACAGACCTTCTATTAGCTGTCTCTTCACCGACGGTTGAAGAATTCAAGATGACCATCAGTTAAATCAAGAGTGAGAAGGCGGCATGACAATATACCAGCTGGAGCACTGAAGTCAGACATTGAAGTAACTGCAAACATGTGTCACCTTCTATTCAAGAAGATTTGGGAAGAAGAACAAGTGCCAACGAACTGGAAAGAAGGATATCTCATCAACATACCAAAGAAAGGAGATCTGAGCAAATGTGAGAACTACAGAGGTATCAGTTTGTTATAAGTACCAGGAAACGTTTTCAACAGAGTGCTGCTAAATCAGATGAAAGACGCAGTAGACGCCCAACTTCGAGATCAACAGGCTGGATTCCGTAAGGATAGGTCGTGCACAGACCAGATTGCAACACTACGGATCGTCGTTGAACAATCAATTTAGTGGAACTCATCACTATGCATCAACTTCATTGACTATGAAAAGGTGTTTGACAGCGTGGACAGGAGAACATTATGGAAACTTCTTCGACACTATGGAGTTCCTGAAAAGATTTTCAACATTATCCAAAACTCATATGCGAAGTTGTGCATGGAGGACAGCTGACAGATGCATTTCCAGTAAGGACCGGAGTCAGACAAGGCTGTCTACTCTCCCCATTTCTCTTCCTTCTGGTGATTGACTGGATTATGAAGACTTCGACATCTGAAGGGAAATACGGAATACAATGGACAGCTCGACGAGGGGTAACAGGCGGAAGTAAGTAAGTAAGTAAGTAGTTTGTATGATCGCATGACACTGAATCGAGGTATAGTATTTTCCTGAGGGAACTGCCAGCTATGCATTTTGATGTATGGCACTTCCAATACAATGAAATTCTTGAATAGACAACCATTCACAGATATTTTTTATAATTTCGAAATAAAGATGTTATAGGCAATGAACATCTTGAAGGCTGAGCATGTTGGATACTTCATTTCTCTCTATCTCCTTTCACTACATCGACTATATGTTTCCTCCAACGACGCAGATTTCAATGTTCCATAAATTTGAAATCGGATAGGATGCAATATGTCTTCATCATGATTTCAAATCATATACATTCAGTAACATAAGACCTCATATGATTTCGAAATCTCTTTCGTTTTGTTTTAATGGTATTTCATCAAAGAAATCCATGACTTAATGGGTTGCTGTGACGTTGGACGAAGAGTGTGATTTTCATGAAGACATCTAAGGTGAAGTTGAACAAGTGAGTGGACGTCGCAAATGACACAGTGTGATCCTATTTATTGGCTCTTATGTTTAAACTACACTCGATCTATGTTGATCCAACTAGTTGGACAGCAATACAATGAAATCTCACACAAGAGTGTTTTAACATCAGGTACATGAACTAGTAGTTCGTAAATGTACTACAGGGTTAAAATTTGTAAGCAGACTGTTTCAATAACTGAATTTAGCTAGACAATTATTTGATGATTAAGAAGCACTAAACACGTATCTCGTCCCAGCATCAAATTCTTTGTGTGATCAAACTTAAATCACTTCAAGCCTTTCAGTGATCACGTTCGTTGACTTACTTGAACCAATTTCTCATGTAAATTATACTCAAATACCACATTGTTCATGGAACTGCTATGACGACCAATTCAAATTACTTGTATACCGGCGTGTACTTATGTACATAAATTATTCCCATGTACCCGATCTTGGCAAATAACTGTTGTGCTGAGCCCTTTCTTCTTTTTCACTCTCCCATCATTTGAAAAATAATTTTCTTATTGTCTTTCAACTAATATCATCGAGATGCTCACACAGCTAATGTGATACATACTAAACCTCAAGAACATTTGCATTCCACCATTTGACAATATTAACGTCACACTCGCCGTGGTTTTCACTAAAAACAATTGTAGGAAAATAAACATTTCAACATTTCAGGAGGTTCTGAACCACAAGAAGCACCATCACAGGGAGTGGTTCACTGTTGGTACACTGGATAAGATTGAAGAAAGGAGTAACAAGAAGACAGCAATCAATGCCAGCCGAATAAGTGCACAAAAAGCCAAGACACAAGCCGAATACAAACAAGCAAGTGAAGAGAAGCATCAGAGTTGACAAACGTTAATATGTGGAAGATTTAGCAATGATAACGGAAAAGGCTGCAAGAGAAGGAAACATGAGACGATTGCATGATAAACATAGAAAATCACTGGAAATTACCGTAAACCAGAACCGTCAGTGAAAAGCAAGGAGGAAAAGGTAATCACCAACATTGAAGAGCAGCGAAACAGGTGTTTAGAACAATTCAAAGAACTCTTGAATCGACCATCATCACTGAACCCACCCAACAACGAAGTAGCACCCACGGACCTTCCAATCGATGTTGGTCCACCAACAATTGAGGAGATCAGCATGGGCATCACGCAAATCAAGAGCGGCAAAGCAACAGCATCAGAAAACATAAATAGAAATATTCAAATGAATTATTACATGAGAGTATTCTTGAACAGGAAATACCGTTCAGTTAGAAATATGATCAGGAAGAATTCTTGCTGTTAAAGAACCCATCGATTTTATCAAGAAAGTAAAATGAATCACAAGACAGTGAGTGTCGTATTTCTTTAAGCATAGCTGATAAGTTCTCAGGTCACTTAAACACACCACTTCTAGAACGAAAGACAGAGATCCGTGTTCGGCCAGAACGTGTCAGATCTAACTGCTCCTCATTTTCTATCCAGTTTCAGCGACTACAAATTCATCTTACAGCCTGAATAACAGAATCGCTCAAATGGATCTAAACAAAACACTCATATTCAACAACTCTTGTTCAATTATCCCACATAATCATATGTGGAGAATAGATAACAAAAATTAATGAATTTGCATAACACATATTGAGATACCATCTTGTCAAAGCATAGACAATGTGAGTTTGCTATTTTTAACTATTGTTGATACTATCGGTACAAGTTAGAGGATTGATAAAAGCTGTAATAAGATCACATCATGTCCTCTGGTTGCAGAATGATCGACAAACTACTGATTAGTTGAGCTCATCAAAACAGAGAAATTTCTACTCATACGATCACTGATTATAATTACACTAAAATGTTAAACCATGGAGGTGTTAGTATGCACTGATTTGAAAGAGAAAACAATGTCTAGATTTCTCTGGTCATATTATTATTAAGGTGAGATATGTTGTGGTGATAAGCTGAATAATTCACTACTAATTTTATCATTTAACTCAACTTAGTGAATCGATGCGTTAGGTGACTTTGAGGTACATCACGCGTATATTGATAGTCTTCACTCTACGAAACTTTTTTCGAAATTAAACTATAATCGTTTTTTGTAAAATATGTGTAAGGCCTATCTATGAATAGTGTTCGTGCTTATCGTATCACTAGTTGTTAACTCAAACGATAAATAACTTCACCTACGTATTACGAAGTGGAAGCGTGTTTTGTTTCATTAGTAAGTAAACCAAAAAGAAGCACTCATTCGGAGCTTGACAAAGCTTTAGTCAATCAAAACTTTTGTAATCGAAATTTGTTGCATGTTAATGTAACATGGTTATGTGTCTTGACAACTTCGTCGGTAATTCAAATCACACATATCTAGAGCATTGGAGATTTGGCTTATGATAAGTTGAAGACTGGATGGTAAATATCAATTTTAAGTAACGATGTAATTCTAAAGTACAACACTAATACAAATCACGTGTGATATGATGTATGTTGAACAGAAGGGTTCGATATTCGGTGCGATCCAACTCACATTCACAACTTGATGTCAGTTTCAACTGCTTTACATTTGATAGTAAGAAGACTAAACAAGTTAAGCGAATAAACAAATGATAATAAATCAACCACTTACCATTACCTATGGAGCAACAAATAGACAGGTTGCCACCGTGATGATACAGTTGTACGGCTGATAAGTCCTATATCCAATGTTCCATTTCCTTGTGACGACCTTGTATGAGATGACTAGTTTCTTTGCTCTCCCTTATTGCTGATTCAGTACACTTTCAGGTTTGTGGTAGTGTCCAATTGGTCAGTCGAGTGCACTAACTCAAGTCATCTTGGAGGTTATTTGGGGATTTGTGTGCCTTGTAATTTACGTGACTGCGTTTGTATCAGATCAGAAGGGTCTCTGGAAGCCAGCAGCTATCACTTAACCAGAAAGGACGTAGATTGGTCGTGACATGATAAATAACACAGCGAAAACCAAGATGGTATGAGATGATTGTTTCAGAAGATGAATAGATGAATGAGTAATTAGATAATTAAGTCAACTAATTGGTGATGCTCACAGTGTGAGAAGACTGAAATGTGATGGTGAACGAGGAAACATAGACTATAATGGGTGAAATTGGAATTAGTCACTGACATGTGGTGATGATAACAGTAGTTAAGTTACGGGACATAATTTCTAATATTCGTTCGGCAGATGTAGCCAGCTCGTCTATGGCGTTGTTTTGAAACAAGACGAGCACTGCCTGCACCTGTTGAGGAAGTTTAGACAAGAAAAGTTGTCTGAATAGGCCATCATCGAAAGTTCGTTGGCCGATAACCTCTCTCATTCTTAGCAACATGTCTGTCACAGAACCATGTTGCAGGTCGATGTTATGGAGGAATTGGTCTAAACGTTGTCGGTCGGTTAGGTCTCCTCGTTTTAAAATCGAACATTTGAGAATTTCGTAAGGTTCGGGAACATCACTAGCAAACATACTAGGTGTTATGTACCTGTTAAACTCGCGCGGTAACGCCTTAACTACCGCGAGGAATCGTGTGCGCGAGTCCGTGATTCCGTGCATGCAAAAATCAGCTTCTGCGTAGCATAACCAGGACTCGATATTGTCGGGCCAAAATCCCGTTAACTGAATCGCAATAGGGGGAAGAGATTTTAACTTAAACACCTTAAGTGAGTATTCCGTCATAGTAATATTAGGAACGAAGAATGTCTAATTAAAATATATCCGGGAAAAACGCGCGAAAAAAATATATCACAATATGTAAAATTCAAACAAAGAATAACAATGAATAATAATATTCCAAAAAGAAACAGACTCACAGTTTATTGGCTTGGTGTACCAGATCACGTTAGGCTCACCACTGAAGATACGACGGTTATTCTAGTTAGACAACTAGTGACCAGTAGTACCTTCTATGATCGAAACCCTTTTGGCCAAACAGAAATCAGAAGTCAAACGAGAAGAGGTAGGAAAGATATATTTGATACGTTTTCATTATATCGAGGAACCTTTATTATTAGCTGACTAATGAACGTAGGAGCAGTGTCCCACGCCCAGTTGAAAAGTGATCTGGTACAGATGCATGACCGAAAGCCTTCAGTTAAACAAGTTCACTTAAACAACGTGGTCAGCATCCAATGTCGAACACTTAATGAGCTATTGATTTTGGGGAATAATTTACAGCTACTGCTTCGATGCAATGTTTTTATTGATTATATATTAAAGTGTAGGTTACGAATCAGAGCATAGGTACTAGGAAGAGTATAGTGTAGGATATTTGTTTACCATAGTAGGCGTAAAAGTGGAGATTTATATTAGTTACAGATAAGGTAATATAACGAGTGGTGAAATAATATTAATGGCTAGGCAACATAGTGTATAGACGAGTAAAAAGCTGATGAAGAATAGACAAGAAGTAACTCACACTAATTTCGTGCTGAGGTTATTTTGTTCTATGCTTACCGTTTGATGGGTGACAGTTTCTGTGGTTGTAGGACCACTGGCAGTAGGCAGTCGATTGTGCGTTCCTTCTGACGGTTTAGGGTATTTATAAGCGTCGTTTAGCGACCGAGTATTGATAGGTCCAGTGAGTTGCTTCTCTACGTCAATTGAAAAGAATTAGTGAGGGGAAAGCATCTAATACAACTACAAGGTAGGGAAATAAGGCGATTCAGTCTATATATGTAGAGAGCCTATGATGTCTGAGTGGGACGTGCATGTGTTCGTTCGCGCCAGATTTATACAGGTGAGGGCTTGATCAATGAGTCTTGCAAACGTATATAATTTGTCTGCCATGCGTATTTTAGAAGGCAGACTGTTCCATATCAATGCGTACTTGCTAAGGAAGACGTTTTTATGTGTTTTTGATCTGTGCTTTTCAATTTTGACAGTGGATACTTTGTCTCGAAGGTTGTATACATGTGAGTCTTGGAAGAGAGCTATATTACATGTGGAATAAGTAAGGTTTTTAAGGAGTTTGAAATAAAGAATTAACTTAGACGTAAGCCTTCTTTTCCAGAGGGGTTCTAGTCCTAAGATATGGCATCTGGATTTGTAGTCAGTGAGTCGGTCGTTCTTATGTATTTTGCGAGTAAAGTCTCGCTGTATTCCTTCCACCTTAAGTATATCGGATAGGCGTAGGTTGGAAAATGAGAACGAGCAGTATACGACGATGGGTCTTACGCAGGTTTTATACAGGATGATTCCAGTTTCGTTTTGGAAGAAATTACGAAGAATGAAGCCAAGCAATCTCCGCATTTCAGATACTTTAGTTGAGATATGTTCTGGGAATTTAGGACTGTCGGATTAATGTACCCCTAGGTCAGTTACTGATGTCAGTCTGGGCAGTGAGTTTTTGTTAAGTGCTAGTTTTAGTTTAACTGACGTGTTTCCAATACATAGTCAACCGCATTTCTCTGTGTTCAGCTCTAGCCCCCAGCGTTTGCACCAGTCGTCTACTTTGTTGAGTTCATGTTGGATCGTTTGCATAGTACTTCGTACATCACCAATGTCAGTTTTATAGATGACTTTTAAGTCATCAGCGTAAAGGTAGGTCTTACCTATGGTAAAGCACTTGCATATATTGTTGATATAAATTATAAAGAGCAATGGGCCCAAGACACTCCCCTGCACAACACCGCTGGTTATTGGTCGAGGTGTAGTTGTTGTAGGGTTAATCTTGGTTATTTGGTATCTGTTTGTGAGGAAAAATTTAATCCAATGCAATAGGGGGTTTATAATTCCAACTGACTGGAGTCTGTTGATTAGAAGATTGTGGGGTACTTTACAAAGGCTTTCTTTATATCGAAATAAAGTATAATCACTAGCTTTTTATGGTCACGTGTGTGAGTGACCTCGTTAAAGAAGTCTATCAGACATGTACTACATGATCTTGTTCTAATGAAACCATGTTGTGATGGGTCTATTAGTTCTTCCTTAAGTAGGTGATCTGATAGTTGACTTTGTATCACTTTTTCCATTATGCTCAAAATAACTGGGGTGATATTTATAGGTCTGTACTTTCCGACCAGGTTTCTCGGTACTGATTTGTGTTTGGGAAGAACATACGTTACCTTCCAGGCTTCAGGTTATGTACCCGCCTCTAATGATAGTGTATATTTTGAGCAATAACGTATGTATATCCGGCCATGACATTTTATAGACAATCGATGGTATATCATCGTCACCAGAGCTCGCATTCGGCATAAGGGTTTTGATGGCGGTATGTTTACTCCTAATGTTTAAGTTTACGGTGCTAATATAGCTTTTGCTTATGCATTTTATGTTAACATCCGGGGCATTAGATGTATTCCCGTTTTGTGAAAACCATTCACTTAGCAGTTCGCATATGACGGTCTGGTCATAGTACGTCACGCCATCGTGCAGTAAAGAGTGAATGTTGTGATCTTCGTTCTTTCTCATCCGTTTTGCAAGGAGCCAACATAAGTTTTGGACTTTAGATACAGCTGTGAGCGCAGTACGTTCTTCTGTCTGTTTGTTTTTGTTGTGATGACTTTGCACTCCTTCAAGTACAGAGTATACCTGGTGCAGGGCACTAAAGTCTTTTGATCTAAAGTACGTCTTTCTTAGTTTTCGTAGCTTAGACTTAGCCTTTTGGTTGATGTAGGGAGTAATTGTTTTGAAAACAATATTAGAAGGGTTGGTAGTGTTAAGTGCAGATTTGGTGGTAGTATTGAATATTTCCAGTGTTTCTAAAAGGTTATCACTGGTGAAAAAAGTGCTCCAGTCAGAATGCTTCATTAGAAACCGAAAGATAATTCAGTCAGCGTTTGCATATTCTCTATATTCGAAACATGTATTTATTGTCTTTAATTTTTTGCGCTTGGCAAGAATCGGAAGGTTGCAGAAGACTATTTAATGATCGCTGTTATGGAACTTCTCGTCAACCACCATTGATGCTGGTGAGACATTGTGACAGAATATCAAGTCAAGAATGTTGTGATTTCGGGTAGGCAGGTTAACATGTTGCTGCCAACCGTGCATGTCTAAGGACCTTGGTATTCCTTCGTAGCAAGGTGGGTCAGAATGTGTATTCCAGTTGATGGTTAGAAGGTTGAAATCACCACAGACAATTTTGTAGGCGAAGTCAAGCGAGGCAGCCTTAGCAAATGACTCACTTATAATGGTGTCAGTCAAACTGGGGTGTTAGGAGCTCGATATATACATCCGATTAGTATTTTACATGCAAGGGTGTGTACAGTAAGCCATATCGAATCTGCTGGTTTACTGAGGATATGGTCACTAAAGATCATCCCCGACGAGCGATGATTTATGGTATAGGATTTGGTTGGAAGAAAGCTTAGTGAGGCCAGAACAAAACGTGGACTGAACCATGTTGGTAGGTGTAGACAACGTGGTTTAGATCCGCGAGAGGATAACAACCGATGGTTAGAGACCGAGAATGACATGGCTCAAAATCGTTTGCAATGGCGAAGGTGCATCCACTCTTCATGTTCTCCCGAATTCTAATATTCTGTATTATTAATGTCCCTTTATCTTTTCTCTTTCCAAATTTATTTCACTGGATTATACTCCTTGAATAACCTCTTAAAAGCGTAATCTGTCCGACTACTGGTTATACTCTTACTACTTCTACCACTATGGTATTTCAATCGACAGCTTCATCTATGTGCTAATGTGAACAAGTTAAACTACACTGTGTCCATTTACAATGACGCATGGATACACAAAACTTAGTAACAACAAAACGCTATTTCTGTTCTCCAAATTTAATTATTACTTCATCAATAAAGAAAACAACACAACGTATTTCATTCATGTTTATTTCATTTCAATTCAATATCAAAAATACACAAATGTGTTCATTGTAATCAGTTTAATATAACAGACGAATAAACAGGTTTCACAATTATTCATGTTACCTGAAAACGAAATGAGAAAATGATATAGAATGATTCAGTGCAAGTGAAATTTATTTTAAACCATGATTGAACCTAATTGAATCAAATTTACAAAAACTAATCGAGCTGAGTAGCATTCATCTCGCCAACTGAAATTATTGTTTCTCACATCAACGTAATTCGTTTTCACTTATTCGGAAAACGAATTGTTGTGTGCAATAACGAATTGATGAGATTTGTTGAATAGAATTGAAACAAGTGAAGTGGATTCCAGTTCACTAATATTTGACCGTTTTCAGCACAAACATAATGTTCAAGAAGTCAGTGTTCACCTTTTATCGAACATCATACTCTTCTCCATGTGCATTCAACATGGACTAGTGACAGAATGATTCTAGTGTTTTATAATAAACGAAATCAATGAATGTCGAATAAGAGTTTAGTTCGTCCATGGTCGAACCATATGTATCAGTATGCAAATAAATATGATTCGAAAATTCCTGTTCATTATGAGGAGATGGATAATCGGACGACACATGGTGTCGTTGAAATGGGTTGATAATTAATTGATGACTCTATGTTATTTCGACTAATTGGAAGAAGGGTACTCACCGTATTAAGTGATGTGTTCCATTATTCAATGAACATAACGATTAATGATTTCATCAATAGTATTATCAGGCATTTCCTTGAAATTGCCATTTTCATCAATATTAATATTAATAATGATGTTATGATTCGTTTCACTACCACTATCATCATCATCATCATCGTCATCATCATCATCGTCATCGTCATCATCATCATCATCATAATCATCATAATCTTCACAATCATCATCATCTTCATCACCATCATCATCATCATCATCATCATCGTCATCATCGAGTCATCATCCGAATCATCATCCGAATCATCATCATCCGAATCATCATCATCATCATCATCATCATCCGAATCATCATCATCATCATCATCATCATCATCATCATCATCATCATCATCATCATCATCATCATCATCATCATCATCATCATCGTCATCATCATCATCATCATAATCATCATAATCTTCACAATCATCATCATCTTCATCACCATCATCATCATCATCATCATCGTCATCATCTGAATCATCATCCGAATCATCATCCGAATCATCCTCATCCGAATCATCATCATCATCATCATCATCGCCATCATCATCCGAATCATTATCATCACCATCGTCATCAGTAGCAGCAGCAGCAGAAGAAGAAGAAACAGCGTCAGCAATGTCATCATCTTCATCTACTTCTTTCGTTCTTGGGATAAGGCCCATTCCGCTCAGACCTTGTCCAAATTTGTTCTCATTATTCTGTTCAACTGCAGTTGAAGTGTGTGGACCTGAATTCGAAAAAAGATAAATGACTTGTCAATTTTAACTGATACTATGAATTGTGATTCACGAGACTGAGAGAGACAAGTCAAATTAACAAATGATGTTTCAGTCCAAACACTGTATGATTGATACTCATAACTCACTGCCAATAATCACCAACCATTAATTACTTTCGTACTGTAATTAGCAGTTCAAGCACATTGACGGGATTATATTGAATGAAACTACGCTATTCTCCAGTCAGATAAATTACTCAACTAAATCCCTCTGAGTCTTATTCATCAATCACAAACATGATTCATCCTGAAATATCACTTTCTTAACAATAAGAGTATTACACAATATAATATATATCTCAGGAATATTTAGAACGTACGTTTATATGCGTGAATGAATGGGACGAAGACTGTGAGGCATAAGATCAAACATAGTATTGATAAACGCATTTTGTTTTTACAACGAAGTAAACTTGAAATGTAGTGAATGCTGGGTCACATAAGAAACACCTCATCTTTATATACTGATACCGACCTATGAAATGTTATGGAATTTGTGTAATTAGTTGAATGAACTCATCTGATTGGTGTTCCGTTCGTCCGTTTCACTCAACAATTTGTTAGTAAAAATGTACATGGAATGTTAATAGTGGAATGTTTTTATTCAACATTTTTGTTCTACATAAATAACTTCAACAACAGGAACAACTACTATAATTAGTGCTGATAGTAATGAATCGGTTTCTTTATATGATTGCGTGACACTGAATCGAGATATAGTATTTTCCTGAGGGAACTGCAAGCCATGCATTGTGCTGTATGGCACTTCCAACACAATGAAATTTTAAGAATTCAATTCGTTCCACGACCATAGAACTTTCACCTTCTCTTTAAGTTCGTCTTCCGACAAGTGTTTCGATTGATATTCTCGACAAGCAGGCCACATTTCTCAGTTCGCTTCGGATATTCGACACATTTCTGGAAACGATAAATGTGTCCGTACACTTCTAGTCTGTTATAACGTCTTTGAACAGTTTTCAAGGAATTTTTAATGGGATAAAATAACAATATTGAGAAGCTCGAAATACTTTTGTTTCGACCGTCTGTAAGTCTAGAAGCCTGTATGAAGAGAGATCTGTCCCTTCTTTCAGACTAGGCGCGATTTTGAGGAAGTCGATTCCTTGGTAACTGTTAAAATAAATTATAGGAGACGAGAAGTCTGCAACTTCATTGTTTGCTCTAGAAATGTGTCAACTATGTGGAAAAACAGTAAGTCAATTTATGGAGAATGATTTGTACCTTTCAGGGTAGCTGCCAAATAGTGAATGTGGGGCGACGAGTAACGATCAGGAATGGTTTGCTCATTGAATCGACGATAGTTATCATTTGGACGACAATAGTCGCTTATGTTTAAGAAAGCATGGGGGATGATTCGTAGTCATCCCGATAAGGGTTCGTGGATGATCTATGATCCTTTATAAATACAGGGCATCAAAGCTTTCGCTACCACTTCTTTGACAAGTGACTCCATTCACCACGCAAAAAGTTATGGTATAATTCAGAAAGATGAACCATGTGTATGTGGAATATAAGACAGACTATTTCATGTTCATGGTGTTACGAGAATTAGCCTAATTGTCGGATATAAGCACGAGTCAGTGTGACTGTCGAGTGTTTCCAACATGCAGATATCCATGACAGTAAATGTTTCTAGCACACATTAAGAGACAATCATTCACATAGATTTACTTTGATGTTGAAATATAAATGTTTTAGGCAATCAACGTCCTGGATACTGAGCATGTTGGACTCTTCATTCCTCTATATTTCCTACCACTACAATGACCATACATTTTCTCAAACGACGCAGATTCAATGTTGAAGAAATTCGGAATCGGATACGATGTAATATGTTCTCACGATAATTTCAAATCAAACGCATTCAATAACATATGATCTCATATGATTTTGAAGTCTCATACTCATCCACGGATCGCCACCTATCCTGTGGACCAGCTGTGCCTGATCCATGTCCCGTAACTTAACTACTGTTATCATCACCATATATCAGTAACTAACTCCAATTTGTTGGCTTAGTTATCTAATTACTCATTCATCTATTCATCTTCTGAAACAATCATCTCATACCATCTTGGTTTTCGCTGTGTTATTTATCATGTCACGACCAATCTACGTCCTTTCTGGTTAAGTGATAGCTGCTGGCTTCCAGAGACCCTTCTGATCTGATACAAACGCAGTCACGTAAATTACAAGGCACACAAATCCCCAAATAACCTCCAAGATGACTTGAGTTAGTGCACTCGACTGACCAATTGGACACTACCACAAACCTGAAAGTGTACTGAATCAGCAATAAGGGAGAGCAAAGAAACTAGTCATCTCATACAAGGTCGTCACAAGGAAATGGAACATTGGATATAGGACTTATCAGCCGTACAACTGTATCATCACGGTGGCAACCTGTCTATTTGTTGCTCCATAGGTAATGGTAAGTGGTTGATTTATTATCATTTGTTTATTCGCTTAACTTGTTTAGTCTTCTTACTATCAAATGTAAAGCAGTTGAAACTGACATCAAGTTGTGAATGTGAGTTGGATCGCACCGAATATCGAACCCTTCTGTTCAACATACATCATATCACACGTGATTTGTATTAGTGTTGTACTTTAGAATTACATCGTTACTTAAAATTGATATTTACCATCCAGTCTTCAACTTATCATAAGCCAAATCTCCAATGCTCTAGATATGTGTGATTTGAATTACCGACGAAGTTGTCAAGACACATAACCATGTTACATTAACATGCAACAAATTTCGATTACAAAAGTTTTGATTGACTAAAGCTTTGTCAAGCTCCGAATGAGTGCTTCTTTTTGGTTTACTTACTAATGAAACAAAACACGCTTCCACTTCGTAATACGTAGGTGAAGTTATTTATCGTTTGAGTTAACAACTAGTGATACGATAAGCACGAACACTATTCATAGATAGGCCTTACACATATTTTACAAAAAACGATTATAGTTTAATTTCGAAAAAAGTTTCGTAGAGTGAAGACTATCAATATACGCGTGATGTACCTCAAAGTCACCTAACGCATCGATTCACTAAGTTGAGTTAAATGATAAAATTAGTAGTGAATTATTCAGCTTATCACCACAACATATCTCACCTTAATAATAATATGACCAGAGAAATCTAGACATTGTTTTCTCTTTCAAATCAGTGCATACTAACACCTCCATGGTTTAACATTTTAGTGTAATTATAATCAGTGATCGTATGAGTAGAAATTTCTCTGTTTTGATGAGCTCAACTAATCAGTAGTTTGTCGATCATTCTGCAACCAGAGGACATGATGTGATCTTATTACAGCTTTTATCAATCCTCTAACTTGTACCGATAGTATCAACAATAGTTAAAAATAGCAAACTCACATTGTCTATGCTTTGACAAGATGGTATCTCAATATGTGTTATGCAAATTCATTAATTTTTGTTATCTATTCTCCACATATGATTATGTGGGATAATTGAACAAGAGTTGTTGAATATGAGTGTTTTGTTTAGATCCATTTGAGCGATTCTGTTATTCAGGCTGTAAGATGAATTTGTAGTCGCTGAAACTGGATAGAAAATGAGGAGCAGTTAGATCTGACACGTTCTGGCCGAACACGGATCTCTGTCTTTCGTTCTAGAAGTGGTGTGTTTAAGTGACCTGAGAACTTATCAGCTATGCTTAAAGAAATACGACACTCACTGTCTTGTGATTCATTTTACTTTCTTGATAAAATCGATGGGTTCTTTAACAGCAAGAATTCTTCCTGATCATATTTCTAACTGAACGGTATTTCCTGTTCAAGAATACTCTCATGTAATAATTCATTTGAATATTTCTATTTATGTTTTCTGATGCTGTTGCTTTGCCGCTCTTGATTTGCGTGATGCCCATGCTGATCTCCTCAATTGTTGGTGGACCAACATCGATTGGAAGGTCCGTGGGTGCTACTTCGTTGTTGGGTGGGTTCAGTGATGATGGTCGATTCAAGAGTTCTTTGAATTGTTCTAAACACCTGTTTCGCTGCTCTTCAATGTTGGTGATTACCTTTTCCTCCTTGCTTTTCACTGACGGTTCTGGTTTACGGTAATTTCCAGTGATTTTCTATGTTTATCATGCAATCGTCTCATGTTTCCTTCTCTTGCAGCCTTTTCCGTTATCATTGCTAAATCTTCCACATATTAACGTTTGTCAACTCTGATGCTTCTCTTCACTTGCTTGTTTGTATTCGGCTTGTGTCTTGGCTTTTTGTGCACTTATTCGGCTGGCATTGATTGCTGTCTTCTTGTTACTCCTTTCTTCAATCTTATCCAGTGTACCAACAGTGAACCACTCCCTGTGATGGTGCTTCTTGTGGTTCAGAACCTCCTGAAATGTTGAAATGTTTATTTTCCTACAATTGTTTTTAGTGAAAACCACGGCGAGTGTGACGTTAATATTGTCAAATGGTGGAATGCAAATGTTCTTGAGGTTTAGTATGTATCACATTAGCTGTGTGAGCATCTCGATGATATTGGTTGAAAGACAATAAGAAAATTATTTTTCAAATGATGGGAGAGTGAAAAAGAAGAAAGGGCTCAGCACAACAGTTATTTGCCAAGATCGGGTACATGGGAATAATTTATGTACATAAGTACACGCCGGTATACAAGTAATTTGAATTGGTCGTCATAGCAGTTCCATGAACAATGTGGTATTTGAGTATAATTTACATGAGAAATTGGTTCAAGTAAGTCAACGAACGTGATCACTGAAAGGCTTGAAGTGATTTAAGTTTGATCACACAAAGAATTTGATGCTGGGACGAGATACGTGTTTAGTGCTTCTTAATCATCAAATAATTGTCTAGCTAAATTCAGTTATTGAAACAGTCTGCTTACAAATTTTAACCCTGTAGTACATTTACGAACTACTAGTTCATGTACCTGATGTTAAAACACTCTTGTGTGAGATTTCATTGTATTGCTGTCCAACTAGTTGGATCAACATAGATCGAGTGTAGTTTAAACATAAGAGCCAATAAATAGGATCACACTGTGTCATTTGCGACGTCCACTCACTTGTTCAACTTCACCTTAGATGTCTTCATGAAAATCACACTCTTCATCCGACGTCATACATATATATATATATATATATGTTGTTAAATTACGGCTTCTTATGGTCAATTGTGACATCCCAAATCAAGTGCATTGATGATAATATTTCATGCAAAACACCTCTGCTGCCGTTGTCTTATCGAATAACCAGAGATAACATGATTACAATGTTGCTGTCAATAGTTACCCAAAATCATTGGCTCTGTAAGTGTTCGACATTGGATGCTGACCACATTAGTTTTAGTGGACTCGTTAACCTGAAGGTATTCGGTCATGCATCCGTACCAAATCATGTTACAGCACAGCCTGGGCACGATTCGATTGCAGAACGTGTTACTGGCTAATAGTTGTCAAACTACAATACTGGTCATACCTTCAACGATTTTCAAATTACTTAGTGAAAAGTTTGCACCTGATATGCCCTCATTTTTCTTATCTTCCAAAACAAGATTTACTAGGACACTCCAAAAACGTTCATAAGCCTCGTACAAATTACTTGTCAGCTAACGATCGGCCTTGACATCTAATCATTAACGACTGGAATTCATTACCTCAGAACGTGGTTGAGGTTCCACCTGTTGACTTTTTCAAAACAAATTTGGATAAACTGAAAGACCATCATTGCCAGGATTAACACAGGCCATCAAGCCTCCTGTTTTCTTTAAACTTGTAGCGAACTTCTTCTGGTGCTTCCTGCGCTATTTAAAAATACAGTGGTATTGTTTCTCGTTGAGTTAAATTCACTGTTTTGATCGTAAATTACGTATCAAAACTACCGTTTACACTTTAATTGAATTTATTTCAGTTAACGTGTCATTGTATTTGTGTGTTTTGATCCTGCTTTTGTGTATTTACTGCATCAAAGCACTCTTGGTCGACTGCGGCTTGATTATTTGATCAAGGCTGTGATTTGTCAAACATATCTACCTTGCCTATCAATTTGCTTCATTCTATGATGGACGGCTCTGCACACAAGTGTGGACAGCCATATTGCTTATTCTCCGTGGAAGAAGGGATGCAATGTGACGAATGTAAGAAGTGGTTTCATAAAATGTGCACCCGCTTAAGCCCTTCTGCCTATAAAAGGTGCTCGAAACCAAATCCTCATTGGCTCTGTATGTGTTGTTGCTCAAGCCAGACATTACTCATTCAGGAAGCCATCAGCCTTCTAGTGTTAGCTAAAAAGGTCGACGTAGGTCGTGCCGGCAACATGGATACTGATAATGAAGATTGTATCAGTGTCGTAAATGCTGCCGTGGCAGGTACCAGACACCCAATTTCGAAACATAAAGCAATAATTTGTACTCCGGTACAACCAATGAAAGTCATGCCATTAAGTATTGAGGGACCAGCCGCTTTAGCAGCGACTGAGGACCCGGCTAAAACCACTATTGTCCAGAATAGTTCCAATCTGGATGCTGAGAATAGTGGTAAATGGATTACGCGGAAACGTAAAAGAGACGGAAAAGTACCCAAAGAAAGCGCGCGTATAGTCGATAAGTCATCGTTGGACTCACGTCCTGAGCATCATCAACTCCACTCAAGTCCCAATGTAAGAAAATATTTAGTACTGTTGTGGATGGGAACAGTTTGACTTCACCAAATGTTGTTGGGAGTAAATCGCTCGACCCACACGACACTGTTATAATGAAAGCTAACAGTAAGAAGCCGGTAGCTAACCGGCAGGATCTGACATCACGGTCAAAGGTCGTGTACCCGACTTTTAAGGAAGTTAGACAGGTGCCTAGTGTAATCATCTGAAACTTGGAAGAATCGAAAGACACCGATCCCGTTAAGAGACGTGCCCACGACCTGCAGTTAGTGGGATCTCTCTTCAGAAATATACTGCCCGATGAGGTCTCAGAGTACATATCTCGAAAGTGATCAGACTCGGTAAATATGTTGGAGGCGAAACCCAACAGAGAAGGATCCTTCAATTAGTACTCGGTAATTTTGAGGAAAGGAACGAAGTACTGAAAAACGCACGCAAAATTCGGGACTCAAACATTCGTATTCGACCTGACTGGCTATTTGAGGATCGGATCAAGTGGAAGAATGCCCTAACAGAGTTAAAAACTCGAAGGCTAAACGGTGAAGCGAACCTTACGATTAAGGGTTTTCGGGTAGTCAGGTCTTGGAAGCCAATGCTTCCGAAATAAGATGTCTGAACTAAGTTTGATGGTAGACGACTTAAATCCGGATATAATTGTTATCACCGAAACTTGGCTCACTGTAAACATAGACTGTTCTCCAGTCATTTCACGCTACATCTATATCAGAAGTGATAGAGTTAGAAGTCGCAAGGGAGGAGGCATAATATTGTATGTTAGGGACCACTCGATCATATCGGAGGCGCATGTAAGTGGTACGTGTGAGGTAGTATGTTTTACAATTAGGTCTAGAAACAAGTTAGTGACGATAGGAGGAATATTTCGTAGTCCTTGTTGTCTCGCTGACGACTTTATCCTAAAACACGTCTGTTCTTGGAGTAAAGCAGAATGTTGTCTCATCGTTGGAGACTTCAATGCACCCCATATAAACTGGATAGAGCTCACAGCTCCAGGTGGGGGTTTCGATAGCGTCCTTCTGTCATCAATTATTCAGTGTGCACTTGTACAATGTATCGTTAAGCCGACACATATAGACTTGGAACATAATCCGTCATCGATAGACCTTGTCCTCACACACCACTGTGAAGATATCGTCGACATTCATCAACTTCCCTCACTGGTGAATAGTGACCATGTCGTACTTTCCTTTAAGTTCCGGATACATGGTAAAGAATTTGGATCTGCTCCACCCCGTCCTAATATCTGGAGAGCTGATTTTCCGGCAACCAGGGACTATGCTATCTCAATTGACTGATCGGTCGATGCTGATGGATCGATCGATGTTGCAGGGAACGGGTTTAAGTCACAATTGATTGATCACTGGGTGGTGATCAATCTCATGCGTGTCAGGTCCTTAGTGCTGATCGAATGCTATCGATCACGTTGCAATGTGGCCATCAGTCTAGGTGGTTCAACACTTCGTGCACTACATATATTAAGGTATTTCTTGAAGCGCTACAAATCACCGGGCCCAGATGACTTACCTCCTGCTCTTTTTAAAGATGGTAGTGACTTTCTGGCTAAGGAACTGACGGTAGTGTTTGCAAAGCTTTGAGAGCAAGAAAGTGTTCCTACATCATGGAATGAGTCAATAGTCGTCCCTATCTATAAAAAGGGTTCACGTTGTTCCTGCAATAACTATCGGGGGATAAGTTTACTTTCGATTGCGTCCAAACTATTGGCTTCTGTCATTCTTCGTAGGTTGTTTAAAACCCGAGAACGATTGACTCGCGAGGAGCAGGCTGGTTTTCGTTCTGGTCGAGGATGCATTGATCACATCTTCACCCTCCACCAAATGTTAGAACACCGTCATACTTATCGCAGGCCAACAATCGTAGTGTTTCTTGATATCAGGGCGGCCTTCGATTCGTTGGACAGGACTGTTCTCTGGGATTGTCTATTGAAGAAGGGTGTGCCTGAGAAGTTCATTAACATCTTAAAGGCCCTGTATACGAACACCTCAGGCAGAGTGAGGGCATACAACCACCTTTCTCCCTTGTACCATTCAAGCAGTGGGGTTAGGCAGGGTTGCCCGATCTCACCATTCCTCTTCAACTTTGCCATCGACGACATTCGGAAAACAGCTCTGATGGATGTAAGTGATGGCGTTGTGGATTTGCAGCATGGAGAACGACTTATCGACCTTGAGTATGCGGATGATATTGTCTTACTGTGCGATAATGCCCAAGGCATGCAATCAGCACTTAATCAGTTGGCAATCAGTGTCCGCAGGTACGGCATGTGCTTTGCACCCTCCAAGTGCAAAGTACTCCTACAAGACTGGCAGGATTCTCATCCTGTACTCACCCTGGATGGTGAGGAGATCGAAGTAGTTGAGAAGTTCGTGTATCTAGGTAGCTATATAAGTGCTGGTGGTGGCGTGAGTGATGAGATTGATGCACGTATAATGAAAGCCAGAGCGGCTTATGCCAATCTGGGCCATCTTCGGTGCCTTCGAGATGTTAGTCCGGCTGTAAAAGGTCGGATATACAACTCGTCGGTGAGAGCAGTTTTGCTCTTTGCTTGTGAAACCTGGCCTCTCTGAGTTGAGGATGTTAGACGTCTCTCTGTGTTCGATCATAGCTGTCTCCGAAGCATTGCTGACATCCAGTGGCAACACCATGTTAGTAAAGCACAGGTTCGGCATCGTGTGTTCGGGCGCAGAGACGATAATTCAATTGGTGTCACCATCTTGAAACATCGACTTCGGTGGCTTGGACATGTTCTACGAATGTCTTCCCAGAGAATTCCACATCGTGCATTATTTGCCGACTCTGGGACTGGTTGGAAAAAGCGGAGAGGAGGTCAGTGAATGACATGGTGTCGTGGCATGAAAGAGAGCTGCAAAGGGCTAGCTTCCGTTGGTCCTTCACGTCTCCCTGGCTGGGGTCCGAGAGATGGTGCAACACAGTGGCTAGATACGTTATCAGATATGGCTCAGAATAGAAGTCAGTGGCCATCCCGCTGCAATCTTCTTTTACTTTCTACATAAAGAATGGTTCTAACTTTCCTAACTGAAAGAATCTTCTGGTTGTACATTTCAGTCCGCCTTATCTTTTCATCCCTTCTCTTCCTAATTTCATTATTTTGTGTGGTGCATATGTATCTCGTTCCCTTTTGTACCAATATATATGTGTTTCAAAAAAATAAAATAAAAATGTAACATAGTTGTTAGAGGTGGTCAACAGGAAACCCTGGATCCGGGTTTCGTGCTACTTGGCACTCGTCAGCAAGGTGTACCTGTAATCTTGAGGGAAATGATGTTCCCTGGTGGATTCGATCCCGTGTCACTCAGCCTCACAGTCTGAGACGTTACAGTCTGAGAGTTATTCGTGCCGCGACCGACCTCCTTTAGGACTGAGATGTAATCACAATTGATTGATCACTGGGTGGTGGGGTCCAAGGTTTCCTGTTGACCACCTCCAACCACCATGTTATCTTAATAGGTTTAAGTCTACGTTCGAATCCGTAACTCAACCGTTTATCCCATGGTCAGCATGTGAACTGTCACATTGCCCCCCATGGATTCATAAGGAGACCCGGAAGCTGTTGAAGCGTAGAAAACACTTCTGGGACTTACTCTTGTCAACAGGTCAGCATCATTTAATTGCGAATATAAAAAACCCGGAATATATGTACAAAGACCATAGCTAAATCCCGCAAGGCTTACGAACGACACTTGGCATACGATAGCTGTACCTGTCCGAAGCGACTGTTTTCGTACGTTTAAAGGCGGACGAAACGTAGTGATAGTATCCCTCCGTTACTGTTAAACGAATCTGATCTAGCGAAAGCGGAGACATTTGCTAACTGTTTCACTGAAGTCTACTCTACGTGTAGTGTTACAACTACTTGTCCCATTTACAACGAGATACCAGCCATAAGACCTTCACACGTGACAGAGGATATTGTTCTTCCTTTGATAACTAACCTAAAACCTTGTAAGATACCGGGCCCCGATGGTTTGCACCCACGTTTGTTGTCATCGCTTGCGGACATTATCTCAAGACCGCTCACGATGCTCTTCAACATGTCCCTTTCAAGCGCTCAACTACCTAGAGACTGGAATGACGCCATAGTTAGTCCTTAATTTAAGGATGGTCAGAGACGGATCATATCTAACTACCGGCCTGTTAGCCTGACCAGTATAGTAGTTAAGTTACTTGAAAAATTAATTCGGGCTAAGCTACTGAGTGACATAGATTCGTACAATCTGTTAACTCCCGAGCAACATGAGTTTCGTAACAAGCATTCATGCTTGACTAACTTACTCATTGCGAGAAAGGATTGGGCAGCTGCCCTAGACAACGGCCAGTCTATCGACGTGATATTCATAGATTTTAGCAAAGCGTTTGATAAGGTTTCACACTTAGGTCTTATGCAAAAGCTCTCGAGCTTTGGTATAACAGGTGCTATACAGGAATGGATAGGAAGCTTCTTATGTGACCGCAGACAGAGAGTGAGGGTCAATGGAACTCTATCCGAATGGAAACCGGTCAAAAGTGGTGTACCCCAAGGCACCATCTTAGGCCCTTTAATTTTCCTTCTGTATATTAATGAACTACCTTTATTACTAAAGTCGTCGACGTTATTGTTTGCGGATGATGTTAAAATCTGGAGAACAATAAGAAATTAGACTGATTGTTTCCATCTCGAAGCTGATTTAGACGAATTAGATAGATGAGCACATGATTGTGGCTTGGAAGTTAATCCCAGGAAGAGCGTGCTCATGCACAACTGACACGATATTAGTTACCATTATACCGTTAATGGTACATCTCTGCCACGCGTTCATGAGCACAAAGACTTAGGAGTATTTTTGATGTTGGTTTGTTCTCTGAGCTGGGTGGTTTGGTCGTGGAGCTTTCATCGTCCTTCTGAACGACATCATCAGCACAAACTTCGGGTAGAAGTGAAGTGTTTGAATTTCTCCACATGTGATTCACAGCTTGTCCTCTGCACCTCGATGTTGATTGGTTCTTATTGACCTTAAATCTGTCATTGTTTATTTCTTTGTTTTGGTTGTATCTCCTATTGGTTTGATTTTGGTTCCTATCTTCCTGCATAATTTTCTTGATTGGTTGATAGATTGGATTGATTTCAATATGTTTGTTTATTGCTGATTGACCTGAGTGCCAAGCTTCTAAAAATTCTCTGGTATTTTTGGAATTGCCTCTGTCCAAAATCTGCACGCTTTCCCAGTTGAATGTATGTCCGTAGTTGTCCACGTGTATTGATATGGGTGGAGAAATCGCGTGACGTTAGACTGCTAATTGGTATTCATGTAGGCGAAGGTGCAGGGGGCGTCCGCTCTGTCCAATATAGTGTTTGTTGCAGTTGGTACAATTTAGTTTGTAGATGATGCTTGTTTTGTCCTCTTTAGCTATTTTATCTTTTGATTTGCATAAGATTGAGTGGAGGGACTTTGTTGGTTTTTGGGCTACACCTATTCCGAAGGTTTTCAGCAGCCTTGTTGTCGTTTCCGATATGCCCTTTATGTATGGTAGGGTGATCCTTTTGTTGATTTTCATAGCTGATTTTGTTTCTGATGGTGTGTGCGACTGGTATTTTTTGATGAAATTGATTGGATAGCCGTTCTCTTGAAGAATGGTTTTCAGGTGTTTTTCTTCATTTTTTCGTGCTGTGATTGTATTGCAGTGTGTTCTCGCCCTCTTGAAAAAAGTTTGTACACAGTTGATTTTGTGAGTTCTTGGGTTGTTGCTATTGTAGTTGAGAATTTGATTGTTGTGGGTCGGCTTCCTGTACACTTGAGTCTCTAGTTTTCCTGTGTCAGTTCTGGTGATTAATACATCTAAGAATGGCAACTTGTTGTCCGACTCTTGTTCCATTGTGAACTTGATGTCGTTGAAGACGTTGTTGATCTGTTTGTAGGTGTTTTCTAGTTCCTCCTTTTTGACGATGACGAATGTGTCGTCTACATAACGAACCCAAATTTTTGGTTTGATCACTGGTAGAATTGTGGTTTCTAGTCGTTGCATTACTGCTTCCGCGATGAGTCCTGATATTGGTGATCCCATTGGTGTCCCTTTTGTTTGTTTGTAGATTTTGTTATTCAATTGGAAATATGTTGTTAGACATAGATCTATGAGTTCAAGTAGGCTTTGACGTTGAAGTTTCGCGTATTTTGCGAGGTTTTCGTCGTTGGTTAGAAGCAAGGACAGGGTTTGTTTTGCTAAGTTTGGTTCAATTGAAGTGAATAGTGCTGTTACATCCAAGGATATCATTCGTTCGTCGTCGTTGATTTGAATGTTCCTAATCTGATCAAGGAACTGTTTGGCTGATTTGATGGAGTGGTTCGACGAATCTACTAAATGTTTCAGTATTCTTGAGATTTCTCTTGATAAATTGTACGTTGGTGTTCCTGGTAGTGCTACAATTGGACGTAGTGGGATGTTTGGTTTGTGTATCTTTGGTCTGCCGTAGAACCGAGGGAGTACTGGTCCATTAGAATTCATTCTCCATTGATCTTGCTTCGTTATTTCTCCTGCTTTGACGAGTTTGTTTAAAGTTTTTGAAATGCGATTGTCTAGTTTTCTTGACTGGATTTATGTCCATCGGTTTGTATGTACTTTTGTCCTCGAGTATTTCCTCGGCTTTCTTGATGTATTATTCCTTGTCCATAATCACCGTGGTGTGTCCTTTGTCTGCTGGAACGATGACAATATCTTTTCTGGTTCTGAGTTTCTTCAAGGCTGTTTGTCCTTGTGACGTCAGTTGGTTGTTGCCCTTCATCCGTTGAGTCAGTGGTACTATAGAATGTCTTATTTCCTGTTGCGTTTCCTCACTTATTCCGGAGGTTTTGAGTGATGACTCCAGTTCTGCGTAGAATTCCAGTTTTGAGGCATCGCTTGTATTGCAATTTATTCCTTTTCGGAGTAGCTGTTCCTCTGTGTTTGTTAGTGGTTGTTTTGATAGGTTGACCACGCTGTTGTTTGTGATTTCTTTTATAGTTGGATTTGAGATTTTGATTATTTTCTTTTTAAGGATGTTTCTTCTTTTTTCTCTGTGTCGTTTGCATAATGTTTCGATTGCTGTTGTCAGGGTTTCGAAGTGTTCAATTCGAAGTGAAATCAATCTAATCTATCAACCAATCAAGAAAATTATGCAGGAAGATAGGAACAAAAATCAAACCAATGGGAGATACAACCAAAACAAAGAAATAAACAATGACAGATTTAAGGTCAATAAGAACCAATCTACATCGAGGTGCAGAGGACAAGCTGTGAATCACATGTGGAGAAATTCAAACACTTCACTTCTACCCGAAGTTTGTGCTGATGATGTCGTTCAGAAGGACGATGAAAGCTCCACGACCAAACCACCCAGCTCAGAGAACAAACCAACATCAAAATCACCCACCTGAGCTACAAATCCTCTCCACTTAGGAGTATTTATATGTCACGACTTGAAAACCAATACGTACTGCAATGCGGTTGCTTCCAAATGCTATCGCTCGCTATGGTCGCTTCGCAGAGCATTTAAATGCTTCGACGAGGATATGTTTCAATTTTTATATCTCACCTATATAAGGCCACACTTAGAATGCTGTATCCAAGCGGCTAGCCCATGTCTGATAAAGGATACTAAATCGCTTGAGCGCGTCTAGCGTGTAGGGACAAAATTAGTAAAGAGTCTTTTTAAACTCCCTTACGATGAGCGTTTAAAACGTCTAAACCTTTTCCCCTTATCTTATCGTAGGACACGTAGTGACCTTATACTGGCATTTCGTATCTTTATTTATGATTTGGGTGAGTAATATGTTTTATCTTTTTGCTCCCTCCAGCACTAATAATCTCCGACTTCATAGCAAGAAGGTTCTGAAACCGCGATCTAATAAACTAAAGTTGGGTTCCCGTTTTTCTCAGCGAGTGGTCAATGACTGGAACGCTTTACCAGAACAAGTGGTATCAGCACCATCGGTGAACATATTCAAGAAAAAGCTGGACCTTCGCTGGTAGGTATTCTGTCAGTATTAACACAGGTTCATCAACCAACTGTCCTTATTACTGAAGACTATAAATTTTCGTCACTATCTGCCTAATCTTTTGTCTACTATTTTCGACTAATAACATTTGAACCATAAATGAACCATAAAAGGGCAAGGTAAATAAGTCAGTACGTTTTCAAACCTGCCCGCCGTTTCCTTTTTGCGACCTTGAACGGCCTGACACCAAGTGGTCATTCCGTATTTGATTTGTTGAGGGTTGGTTGGTTGTCCTCTGGGTTGCACGAATATCAGGTTTTCTCGTATTTGCGTCTTTTTTGGCTGTAGCAAATTCGCAAAATCAATGCTAAAAGCGTTCATTGTGCTTACTGTGTTATGTAGTGTACAATTTGGCTCATTTGTTGCTACGTAACTTGACCTGGGATAACAATTACCCTACTGAACCTCACTCTCCTTGTTTAAAATTCGTTGGGGTCCGCAGAACTGCGTATTCAGTATAAATTATCAGTTAAAGATACTATGAATTTGTGTGGATCCTTGTTTTCTGCAAGAATTAAGACGACATGACGAGTAACCCGTAATTCCTAAATGTTTGTAGTCCTTTCTTCAGTTACTGAAGTATTATCGCATGAAATAGCTGTTTTTTCAGTAATTAACGAGTAATGTTTGTGGTGATTTATGTTCCAGAGACATTTCGGTCGACTTAAGGGAGGCGTTTCAACGCATAATACTGAGCAGGTGTTTTATAAACTAGATTAAACTCTATGGTGTGTTCAAGGAGTTACAAAAAGTATGGATGCATAATTTCATCCCTTTTCAGACCACCCGTACGCATAACATTCACAGCGAAAGTAAACTGAAGGAAGTGCGATTTAAATACAGTTTTGTGGTGTTATGAACTAGATGCAGGCACTTGCGAATGCAATTGTCGAACATTTATGGCTTGTCAATATCCTTGATGTCATATACTACTGACATATGTAAAAAGGCCAACTCTTACAGGTAAGCTTAATCAACTACGAAATAAACTAATTAGCTCATCACATACTTAGACCATGCAGCTGATGGAAGTTAAATAGCACGCATAACTTACATTATAATACAACATCATTATCCAGACGGAGTGAAGAGTATATACGAATTCAAAGAAGCCAGAGAGTTCATAAACAACAGATAGTTGAAAAATATGGTATACACTTCGCCATGGTGGTGGAGACAAAAGTAGACAATTATCACTTAAAAATCAATAATTAGGTAAGACTGCCATTTCTCAAACATTTCTCTTCCTGCAGTCCTATTTACTATCAGTACATTCGGATGAATAATTGGAGTGGCATTGTTTCCTAATCACATAGTCTCCGGAGTCAAGCATATAATAACTAAAAAGATGTAACACTTGGAGAAGGTCGGAAGTGGTGAACGTGGAGATATTCATTCAATCGAATGGCATGAGTCAGTGTTGCAGATGCGCTCATTATGTTTAACTTATTTATATTCACATCAAATATATTATTCTATCCCAAGCATAAATGCGTTCTTTAGAAGTACTAAGTATTGTTATTTGTCGCGATACGATGGGTCAGTGTAGATAGTGATGCGATTTTCACTTAAGATCTTACAGACTAGGCAATCAAACGATAAATTTACCGTTATCGGACAACGTCTATTATGAAAGTAGTATTAGTACCGAACTAGATTATACACATACTGAAAAGATTCAAAGTGCGAAAAACTACAGTTGTTATATTTATATTATATTTAGATAACTTATTAGATGAATAAACGCGGTAGTGGTCAATACAAAACACAGTTATCGCCAATGTGTGAATTGTTTCTCCGCACAAACTTCCATATTAATAAATTCGCCAAGTTGTTCGCCTGCATAGACTTGATTATTACAAAGATTTGAGCCTTTCAATTAGTTGACAGGAGTCATAAGTTGTATAACAAAATGTATGGATAGCTTGCTCAATGCAATTCTGAAAAACAACAAATCAATCGTGAAAGAAAAGATTAAACTTTGTTATCAGTATCAAATTCCATAAGTAAATGAAATAGCAATTGATAGGATGTACCTGTAAGTGTTTTACTTGCTGTAAACAGTGCTCTTCATTTTCTAACCTTCCCACAATTTCATCTAGTTATTCGGTATTAACAAACAAACTTCAGGCACCAAACGAAGGGACTCACAAACTTTAATTAGTTATATGAAATTTGGGAAAAATACAATTACAACGTTCATAATACTGTTTACATACAATAATGAAATAACTGGTAACCACTATTTAGCGATTACTCGTCAACATGCATCAACACTTTGTTTATGATTTAGTCAGTGATTTTGGATTCTGTTAACAGAAATTTATATTTTAACCCTATACGAGACATCGTAAAATAGTATTATCTACGACATGTTTTAGTTACCATGCTCATAACAAACACGCATCGCTTTACTTAAGAAGAGTATTTGGCTAACTTATGTGACACTTACAGTAATGTTCTACACAATTTCTGTATAAATTCAGAAAGCGGACAGAAAAATCTATCAACGCCAATTGTTACCAACATACTTTTTCTTACTCACATTACGTAATAACATATCAGTCCAGTTAACAACGATGATACTTATCATGGATTAAACTGTTTACGGCTGTATATTAATAGTTCATATCGTAATGTAGCACGTTATATATTGACGTTCACTTTGAAGCAGGAGCGATCTGAAACAACAACACTACAGTGAGGACCGGTAAGTGCCGTCGAAGTAAGAACACAATGTACTGGTTCAATAGATATATTTTTAAAATTGAAAGACACGGTTGAGTGCAAAAGGGGAAATTTTCTACAAAATAGTTTTATTCATTGTTCTGCTCATTCAGATCGCGTAGGGCTTCTTTCTATATTTCCAGTGCGTCTACTCTTTGTTGCCCTGCAATAGAAAAACAAACTCCCATTACGAACGTCGCATGGAATGATTATTAATACCATTAGAAGATTCATGAGTAGTTTAACTCTCAATTACAATTTATAAACAACTACTAACACCCACCTTCATTCCCATACAACCAATAAAGGGGAAATAAAGCGAAATTTCCTCTTTCTGTCGCTCTGTTTTTCAAATGTCGCTAAATTGCCGACTTTTACCTTAAATATCCGACGAATTGTCTACTTTTCTACTACATGCACACCGATGTAATTAAGCGCCCACTTTTAAAACGCTTCTGTATTTACCCCAACCGCCTCCTGTGTTCACCTTCATTCCCACAACACAGCACACGAATAATGTGATGTACGTAATGTATGGTATAAGTTCCACATTTTTATTGAAACAAAAGCTTATTATTGTACAACGTCATGAGCACTTGGCAGATGGTAGAGCATCAATGTTCCTGATGTAATTGCAATTGTCACGGACCAGATATTTCACGTATTGTTTCTTTCCATCAAACCTTTTCGACTATGGAGACTCAAATAATTCTTGTGAATTCTAAAATGTAATGAAGAAGAACGTTACTATATCTAGGAAACTTGTTTTGCACAACAAGGTACTTGAAGCTGAACTTACGGTTATATCCTTGAACATGGAAGACTCTACCTATAGATAACGGGAAAACAATGATCACTTTAAAGTCGTACGTACGTGTTCTTTCTTCCGTCGATGACGCTTCTGTACTTTGTCTCTCATGTCGTGAAAATAACTTTGTGTGGCCATGTCATATATTTTCGCAAGGTCTTTCTCAGTGATAGATGACGACAGGGATCGATTAGTAAGTGCACCTGAAGTTTAAAAACCTTATTTATCTTACTTCGTACGCAGCCATAAAACCGGAACTTCTGAATCGCTCGTTTTGATGAAGTACCAAGTAGCGTGAAATTAATGGCGACTTCAGGTTTCATGATGTAGGACAGAAAATATCGCATGGAGGTTTGAGGATCATCATCCATTAAACGCGTCAACATGGCCATCTGTAATAGGAATGAAGGATAAAAATCATGTTGTGTGCTTACAAATCTGTCCCTCATGTGTAGGCGAAAAAGCGACATTTCCCCTTTGTTTACGCTTTCGTACGCTTTATTCCCCTTTTTTTCGCTTTTATTTCCACTTTATTGGTTGTTTGGGTCACTACCATAATAAGGGAGGAAAGTTATATGTAAATTATTCTACAGCTTGTTTTTGCTTGAAACTATAATTTTTGTGTATTTTAGACTTGATAAATGATTAATTTCACTTGCCCGTGTTTACATTGTTACAAATTACCAAGTTAGGCTGACTAAACATTCATCCATGTTATCAAGTCCAAATACTTCAGGCAACCAATAGACTGCAATAAACGTCATGCAACACGCATAAATATTACAAAAATTAACATGTGACGGAAAAATACTGCGATTAGCCGACAAAAAACGACGTTAGAAATCCGCGACAACATGTAACACATAAGCGAGAATCACTGACATGACTTTTCGACCATACCCCATAAAAAATTATCTACAAATCGTTAGCACAGCCTTAACACAATGTTTCGTCAATAGGTAGATATTAGCGTCATCTACATTGGATTTTATTTCCAGTTGTCATCGTGACGGGCGCAATGCACAAACCATGACCTTGACTAATTGTATGTGTAAACTCTAGTTACAGTTAAATAAAGATCCTGCTTCACTAACACAGCAAAAAGAGATATACTACAAAATACGCTCACTATCTCCAAGAGTAACGGTAACTGCATTTTCTAATATTTTCAAATATTCTGAAGGCACAAGCGTGTTTAGTTTATCTCATGTAAAGTCTATGAATTAACTAGATACATATTTTAGCAACATAGGTGATGTAAATTCGTGCTGAAGACCCTAATAATTTATACGTAATGGTGTCTGCGCAAGTCAAAACTGTTTACCGACGTCAATCATATTAGACTTCCCGCTACTAATCATTTCGTGCTTAAACGCCATTTCCATCAAGTGACAATCAGTTCACAGTCGTCTGTTTATGTAACTATCACCGAACGCGTTAAACACTCATTACTAGGAAGGTAGTCATATGAAGGGTCCTTGTGTGGAAAGATTACATACTCAAACATAAGATTCTGAAGCTTTAAAGTGTTATTGTGAATTATCAGTGATCCATATTGTAATAAAATCTCGAAAAGTTTCAAGCAATAAGTCAGACTCCAAGTGAGCAGAATGTGATCATATTGTATAATACGACAACTATATCATAACAGCACAAAACACACCAAATATTTAATCGTATTATGTGTACTATTCGTTCCATAGGATTTTCGACAAAATGTGTAGAACGTTTGGTCGCGTCACAGTCACAATACAGTTAGCGAAATACTTTAGTGGTGACATGATTACCGATCGGAACGGCGGTCCTCTGTTTGAAGTCATTTTGGAAATAATACGGAATTTTGAAATCTATTAGTCAGTGATCATGATAACCAACCAGATATTTAACAATTAATGAAATTCGATCACTGTGCGAACGTACTTTGAAATCATTACATTGGAAGAACTGCATGAATACACACTAGATTGCTTGTAGTATTTAATCCAACGGAGGAAAAGTGTTTCACTCAGTCTGTTTATTTACAAAACCGTAGTCTGTTGAGTTACTCGCTAGCTCCCAAGTTTAGTCAATATTTAGATTCATCAGATGAGACGAACCTAGCTTTCAACCGACTATGTTTCCAATTACAAAACATTTTCTTGTATCCAGTTAAGCCTTGTTACACAACCTAAATATGAAGGCTAGACCTAATGTGACATCCTAGCACTTAAGATCGCAATTATGAAGTTTGTCTTTTTCAATAGTGACATTACAGACGTTAGCAATGCCGCAGATTGCATTAAAAATGTCTATGATAAAAGACGGAAGAACACCTAACGGGATGTTTCCCAAGATTACTTCATGCTTGCATCAAATATATGAATCTCGATTAGGAATCTTCCTAAATTATGTCACGCAGTCCAGGCAAACAGGTTTTTATGTGTTGCTTAGTTGACATGATCGGAATAAAATCCAATGGGAAGACTAGTAATTTCCAGCGTTTCAGTACTTGACGTCTCATTTTAGTGACTTTGGTCATGATCTGGGTCAAAATAAAGTTACTCATCACACATGGAGTTCAAAAGTGGTAGGTGCCACTGTTCTTAGCTACTACAACTTGCTTTCATTTATATTGTTAATCACTCCGCAACTATAACTACAAACAGTGAGTAATGCTTTTACGTCATAAGGAAGTCATACTATTGGTCCGCGGGAAGCCTTAGGACTAACTTAAGGAAATGCTTACCTAAATACCGAGGGCAACCCTCAATATTAGCTCTAGGGATTCACAATTAACCATTCTTTTAAAAGAATATACTTGTTTTTCTTACGCTTTTTTGCAGATAACTTTATCGTCATCTGGTCTAACTGTTCAAAACTAAACGCAACTAAAATACAATTCATAATACCAGTATAGAAAATCCAAAGTTTCGTCCCATTCAACAAAAATGCCGAACGAACAGATCCACATTGAACATTTTATTCAAAGTCTTAGCAGTACTATAAGCTATGTGAAATCTGATATTCGGTTAGAAGCCACGTCAGCTGAACTTCAATCTTTACCAATACGTACTTACTTGGAGAGATTAGTTGTGCCAGTACTTATTCATGGCCTAACGCAACTGTGTAAAGAAAGGTAATCTAACGGCAATATACCAAGTTTTTTTATAGACCACAGAAGCCAATTGAGTATTTAGCAGCGTATTTATTGAAAAACAAAAATTATAAACAAAATATCAATACTGGTACCAAGTAATCAACTGAAGATAACATAATTTTGACTTATAAATAAACAATTCGAATATATACTTCATTCTAACGCTAGATTCCTTTACATACATAAATGTGTCAGAGAACAGAGCTTCGGCAAACAATACCTATTACTAGTTTGAATTCGTTCTGGATGCCATACTTTATGCAGGTAGTTTCAAAACACGGGTACTGCTACTTCTACTAGACAGTTATCTATAAAATGGATAGTCCAGTCGCGCTACTTTAGGTAAAGAAACATAATATGACTCGTTACCAATAATACTATTCGACAAAGCATATACTCGTAAACAATTTTTGTGTAACGGCTGGGGATATCAGCTATCTGCTTAAACCAGAGACACAGTGGAGTTTAAACTTACGTCATCGAATAAGTGACTGTCAAGGGATTTGACCATTAAGCCATTGATCCATTTCCAAACTTCCACTGGCCGATATTCGAGTTCTCTGAAAAGTTTGCATTATTCTCAGTGACACTTTGCACACAGGCGATGAAAATGTTCTGGTTACGAGAAAACATCATACAGTGGGAAGTCCACTGAGACTATTCGATTTATCAGTTAAAATAGACCACCACATTTGGCCCGACCGTTGCTGCTACCTTGACGTGGTGGTCGGGCTTGCCTATCGTGATGATCCAATCGAGCTGTGCTGGCTGGAACAATCGTTCCTCAAGGTACTACCATGCCAGACAGGTCGGTTGAAGAGCGGTGAGACTAAAAGCAGCAATCCCAAGGTCCGAAGACGAAGTCGTACTGCTGACTGTACAGAGGTGTGAAAGCAGTAAGGTGTTTCCTTCAGACAACCAGCATGACAGCGATGCTGCCTTCACACAAGGAAGGGTGGGGTTAGAAAAGGTCGACACTAAAAATGCACACCTCGCCTTATCCCACGGATTTCCGTCTCCGGCGGTAAGGACTTTTGAAGAACGGAGCCAACACGTCAAAAATCCCCCACAAAAAGGCCGTGCGTGACCGGCCTCAAGCAGTTGTCCCTTGGGCACTGCGGTCACGCTCCCAGGTCGTTCAGACCAACACTAATCCAACTTCTTTTTCAGGTCCCTCAAGAAATACCCTTCCACGGTGTGGGCAGCCGGGAAGTTATACTAGCCCTCATGCACTTAACTGCACACGAGACCAAGTTGGTCACTTTCAAATCCTTCCTACACCTAATAACTCTGTTATCTCCACGACTAACCCTTCCCACGTCCTTTTATCACCTCGCACCGCTAGGGCAAACGATTCAAGTACACAGAACGTTATTCCTGGTCTCCTGAAACCACGCTCTAAACTACATGTAGGAACTTTTAATGTCCGAACATTGTGCCAAATAGGACAACAGGCTTCCTTAGCTAGGACTCTAGAATCTTACGCCATCGATGTGTGCTGCGTCTCCGAAACGCGCATACAAGATCCGAGTAGTGTCATTCATTTGACCTCACCTAATCAAAATGAAGATTCATCTCGATACACGCTTCGTGTATCTGGAAGTCCTGATGCTGCTTCCCGTGGCCTCGCTGGAGTAGGTATAGCATTAAGTCCTAGGGCAGAACTAGCTCTTTTAGACTGGATCCCAGTAGACAGTCGTCTATGCGCTGTCCGACTAAACGGATCAGTAAGGACCCGGGAAGATAAGGAAACTCGTCGTTGCCTCTTCGTCGTCTCTGCCTACTCTCCCACTGACTGCAGCTCAGACGATATAAAAGATGAGTTCTACAGGAAACTTTCTGACCTTCTCCGAAAAGCTAGGCGTTCTGATGTAGTAATAGTAGCAGGTGACTTCAATGCTCAATTAAGTAAACTAAGTGAAAGGGAAAGACACCTGGGTGGATCTTATGGTGTCGTGGCTAAAAGGACAGAAAATGGCGACCGTCTGTTGCAGCTATGCTCAGATAACCGCCTATTTCTTGCAAATACTAACTTAAAGTTAAGCATAAGGAAAAACATCTTTTGACATGGCGACCCCCGAATTTGTCCCAACGTTGGACCCAATTCGACCACATCGCTATCAGCCACCGATGGAGGGGCTCGATAGAAGACTGTCGCTCATTCTGGAGCACATGTTTAGACTCAGATCATGCTCTAGTGCGAGCACGTATCTGTCTGCGACTTACTGGTCGTAGGAAAGACACTGCAGGGAAGCCTCTAAGGGTTCTACTTAATGATAGGCAAGCTAAGAATATATTTCAGGAACAACTAGAAAAACAGTTAGACAGATATGTAGATTGTGCCCACCCCGAGGCAGAGTGGAATGACATCCGAAAAGCTGTGGAAACAGCAGTGATATCCGCTAGTAAGGTAAGCCATAAGGTCAGGGAGAAACAGTGGATCTCGGCAGCATCTACCACACTGATAGACGCTCGAAAACTCATCCCTCCTGGCTCTGAACATAACGAAGAGCGGAGTCAGCTTAAGCGAAGGCTAATAAGAAGCCTACAAAATGATCGTGAACAGTGGTGGGTAGCGAAAGCAAGAGAGATGGAAAAGGCAACGGCAATAGGTAACAGCAGACAGCTATTCAGACTTGTTAAAGAAACCGGTATTAGGAACCCAAGTATCAGTGAAACTATCTTAGACAAAGATGGACATATCATTCATTCTCAATCCAGGAGATTGGATCAATGGGCAGAACACTTTAGGGATCAGTTCAACTGGCCTTCAGCCACACTTCAGTTACCCACGATCCCCAGTCGTCCTGAATGGCGAATTGAGGTAAGTCCTCCAACTCTCTACGAGGTTGAAAAAGCTATAGAAAATCTAAAGCGAGGGAGAGCCGCAGACCCTGATAGGTTTACCCCTGAGATTTTTAAGGATGGTGGTCCAGTACTAGCAACGAGATTGACTGAGGTCTTAGGTGGAATATGGGAACTGAACGTAATTCCATCTGACTGGTCCCAATCACTGATTGTGCCAGTCTATAAGAAAGGACAAAAGTCCACCTGTGACAATCACAGAGGAATTACTTTGACTAATATAGTGTCTAAAATATTAGCTTCAATAATACTTAGACGCCTAACCAAAACTCGTGAAGAGCAGACTAGAGAAAACCAGGCTGGTTTTCGACCTGGACGTGGTTGCACAGACCAGATATTCACTCTACGTCAGGTCCTAGAACATAGACATACATTCAGACGTCCCACAATAGTAGTATTTCTTGACCTTAAGGCAGCATTTGACTCCGTTGATCGTGAGGTTCTATGGCAGTGTTTGTCAGTGAAAGGAGTACCAAAGAAGTACATTAACCTCATAAAGGCTCTCTACTCGAACACAACTGGTCGAGTTAGAGCCTATGGCGAACTGTCATCAGAATTGGTTACCTCAAGTGGCGTTCGTCAGGGCTGTCCACTCTCCCCATTCTTGTTTAACTTTGTCATTGACATACTTTTAGAGATAGCACTTTGATCAGCTAAACCTCCAGGAGTTGAACTTTTACCGGAAGGCTCACTTGTTGACTTAGAATACGCCGACGACATAGTTTTACTCGGTGAAGACGCTGACAAAATGCAGAGTCTTCTGACCACTATAAGCAACTATGCAGGCATGTTCGGGATGCGATTCTCTCCCGCGAAGTGCAAAATGTTACTTCAGGATTGGGTTGCATCGACACCTGAACTAATGATAGGGAGTGAAGTAGTTGAGCGTGTTGACTGCTTCACTTATCTTGGGAGTCTCATCAGCCCTTGTGGTCTGGTATGTGACGAAATCTCAGCACGGATACAGAAGGCTCGTCTAGCTTTCGCCAACTTGCGTCATTTATGGCGTAGGCGAGATATTCGTCTAGCAACAAAAGGACGGGTTTACTGTGCAGCAGTTCGCTCCGTCCTACTCTATGGCAGTGAAACATGGCCAATAAGAGTAGAGGATATTCGTAGGCTACTAGTGTTCGATCATAGGTGTCTTCGAAGCATTGCTCATATATCCTGGGACCACCGGGTAAGTAATGCAGTTGTTAGGAAACGAGTACTAGGTAGGGATGGCAAATCGATTGATGAAGTAGTGAAACTTCATCAGTTGAGATGGCTGGGACATGTGTTACGTATGCCCAACCACCGACTGCCCCGACGTGCAATGTTTCATGGTGTAGGAGTAGGTTGGAAGAAAGCTAGGGGTGGCCAGACCAAAACGTGGTACAAATCCATGAAGTCACTGACAAGTGGACTGGGTCATGTTAGTAGGTGTAGACTACCTGGTTGGGATTCGCGAGATGATAGCAACCGATGGTTAGAGACCTTGAATGACATGGCTCAAAATCGTTTGCAATGGCGAAGGTGCATCCACTCTTAGTGTTCTACCAAATTCTAATCTTCTGAATTCCTCATGTCTTTATCTTTTTCTCTTTCCAAATTTATTTAACTGTACTATACTCCTTCAATAATTTCTTCAAACCCTAATCTTTTGGATTTCTGATTATACTCCTACTACTTCTACCACTATGGGATTTGAATCGATAACTGCATCTCTGTGCTAATGTGGTATGGCAACTCGAACTGATGTACGTACGTACGAAGTTCTACGTTGTGACTGACTGACTGACCACATTTTGCTGAAACTGTATTGATCCGCAAACGTTCATTGGACAACTACCAATAGTCAATAATTTGACCGAAAACAACTTTTGTTTATCCATTAAGTAATAATATTCGTTTTTATTCAGTATGGACAGACAAAACATTGTACATATATGACAAGGAAAGAAAGAAACGTTTAAACCAGCTGAAATAAAATTCATAATGATGAAAGTAAAGAGTGATATATATCAACAAAAGACAAGGTAATAATAGTATCATTACTTATAAGGTCTTCCGCGACTGCTACGCCCACCCCGTTGACCTCTTCCGTAATTAAAATCACCAACGACTGGACCCTTTGTAGGCTAAAATGAAAACGGGTAGAGATTAAATATATTATCTGGCAAAGTTTCCGACTATCACCATCAATCAAAAACATTTAACTACAACAACTAGTAACACACTTTTATAGCAACTGGTGCTACACAAATACAGGTCCGTGTAAATGCTGTCAATTGAGCTCTAATATTATACGCATTCATGCAGTTTTTCTCATTTTTTGGAGATGGCATACTACTAAACAACACAGTAAGATAGCATTGAGGGAAAAAGAATGACATGTGGGAAAACAGAAGCACAAATTATAATTTGTAAGGGGGCGACTGGAAGCGATAACCTTGATGTGATCGATCGTTTTCTTGATCCTATCGCTCACCAACACTGATTGTCGACACAAGCAGTTTCGAAAGGCGAGCATATAGAAAGATTTAGTAAACCGATGTTAGTAGTAAGTGGTTACAAAAGTTGATATTATGTTTTATATTGTCGTTACTAAAGTTCTCTCTGCTTTGAATTCAGTCTAAAATAAAAATACATAGTAAGGTGAGCTGTGTTGTAAAATATACCAAACACATTATTCAGTGTTGTCACCTTATTAAACAAAACCTTTTGCGTATCTGTGTAATATGAAGTTACTACTCACATCAAACCCCAGTGACAGAGTGACGGAAATAGCTTTATAATGTGAGTCTTCAAATGAAGTGCATTATTATGTACAATAGAAAATAGTTAAATGACAAAATCCAACGAAATGACGCTTAAGTATAATAGATTATCATCATTAACGGTAAATGCACCAATTAAAAGACTCACTAACAATGAGTAAAATAGATATTGTATTATGAACCCCAGTTTGCCTTTTTGTAGATGCAAAACGATGTCGATAGTTGAAGTTGTCGTTCGGTATGCTCAGGAAACTAGTTCTACGTTTAGAAAGACAGTTGTGTATTTTTGACGCTTTGCGAAAATGGTGTCACCTCCAATGATTGATACTAATATTACAAACAAAGCAATTCTCTTATTATCAAAATACAAAGTTGCTATGGTGTGTCACAGAGAAGTGGATGTCTTTATCTAGGTAATTGCGAATGCGCAAATTTAAATTTGACCAGTTTGGCAATTGTATGTTATTTAGGAGCTAATCTAATCACTGATGAAATGCTATGACGACCTAGCAGCCGAATCTCTGATAAGTTAATCAGGATTGAAACCTATTGACAAGGCGGTTGAGAGTGGAAACTTAAAACCAATATATTACAGCTTCAAATGCAGTTAGGGAACTCTGCACAAGCCACAAAACCCAATTGATCCTCTAGTTTTTTTCTGCGTGACATTCAAGTACCAACTGACATGAGTTGACGAATGAGAAAACATAATTTAACACTACAATACTCAGATACTGTTTCACCAGTCAACGAATAAAGATTTGTATGTTTGAAATAACAGAACAGTTAAACAGCAAACTGAACCAACAAAAATATTCTTGATTGGTACCTCAAGAAAAACCCAACTAGTTCAACCACTTATTTCATTGTATGTCCAATACATTACTAACAAAATTCACAGTTTATATCCTAGTGTAATCTCTTGATCGAGGCTACAGACAAACGTTTATTGACTTCGAGACGACCCAATAAACGAGTCTATGTTGTCATTCAAATCACGTCTTTGACCGTTGATTTGCATTCGAAGATGATTTATTTACAAACTGTAGTCCAACTCAGGACAAGTTGTTACTAAACGTTAGTCACTGCCTAGTGCGACGTGTAATAGTGATGATTAACACAAGAGGAATTTAGCGAAAGACCCGTAATGGCCAAATGAAAACGCGGCGTTGATTTTCGAAATCACAGACATTTGGCTTGAAGTGCGTTATGAGGTGTAGGTATCCTGTATCGGTTAAGCGCGATAGTCGTACTCTATAGCTCACAAGTGGTCTCAGTAGGATAGAGGTTATCGTTTCTGTACATCCTGAACCTTATAGACATTCCGTAATTCTGAAACTTCGAACTGATTCTTTACAAATCAACATTTAGTTTGTTGTACGGTGATCAATACTACTAAGACTGCCTATTACATAATCTTTGTTGACGTTTATTTTGTGGACTTCATTTATCTGCATTGATGTGGGTTGTAATCCTGTGGAGAGTCTCGGCTCCTTCGGTAATCTAGATGTACATTGATGACGAATACCAAGCAAAATGATATCATGGATTTGCTCACAATTTTATCCAACCGTTATTACGTAACGGTTAGTCCAATGTCATTTGATTTAACTTTCGATAAACACCTCCTTATCGACAACCAGAACACAAAATCGACTGTGAAAACCTTCCATGGTAAATCGTACTAGAAAACACTGATGGGTTCACGTAGTGCTCTGTATGATAGTGGTACACAACAACTTAGTTAAATGTCACATGGTCTGCTAGTTAAATTTTGTGACTAGTCACACTCACACCAAGTTCATGTGCTTCAAATTGGGAATATACAACATTTATAAGCACGAAATTATGATATATTTGGTCGATCGATGGCAACACAAATAATGCAGCTCTTTGCAGTCGACTTTCAGTCACATACCATCTGCGTTTATAAAGACTAATTATACCACCCATTTGTCCAAACTAAAGTAGACAAAAGTTGGGGATTTGAATGTCACACCTGTTGGTTATAAACCAATCGTTTCCTCTGGACACTAAAGTCACCATTTATTTCGATCTGAAACCATCACAGTATTATTGTGGATAGGGGGTCAATATAATAATAGCAACAATGTTACAATCCTTTACTTGAAAGACAAAATCTTGATGTGAAGCAGAAGATAAGCCAGGCTCAAATAACATCATACCACCCATTTGTTGGTTGATTGAAGCCATTTGATACGGATCAGTCACATAACCATCACCCAATGCTACACCTCTTCCATTGCTCATGTATGGCGTCGTCTGACCATACATTTGAGCATAACCACCACCAACTCCTCTGCTACTGATATTGCTGCCAACAACACATCTTCCACCATTCCAAGATCCATCACAACTATAACCTTGTTGTGTATAAGGAATTAAAAGCAACAACTTAAGCATTCGACGTAATTAACAAATGTATGTTTAGCATACATTTTGCTGATGGATTTGGTTCGCTTAAATGATGCGATGTGTACTAAATCTTTTTCCCAGTGTATAAAACTACTTGGTGTTTCTAGTGGTCATATATTCCCTGAACTGGATAGTTTCATTAAAAAGCTTTTATTGTCGTCACAGACAGAAGCATTTACCTAGATCACTATCTATACATATGTATATATACACTGAACAATATGGATTAGGATTTGATGGTGAAGTTTCGTTTCGATTCATTCATTTTTCTTTAGGATTAATTATTAATTTACTGAGTGCCTCTGAAAGATTCACTTACAAAATCGATAAATTTATTGCTTACATTTACTCAATAATCACTACAGATTCACAGAATGTTTGAGTCGTGTGGCGATAGAGAAGAGTCACGAGAAAAAATCCACTTATTATTTCTTTACGGATGTTATTCACCTCAAATCGTTTTAAGTAAAAAGACAAGTTGGTTCGTTTGAAACCTTATAGATATCAGTTTAGTTTGTAAATAGTATTTGACACTGACCAACAGTATATGAGATGCAACTGAAAACGAGGGAGTAATGGACACCTGTTTCGTCCTAATATCAGACTCCTCAGAGGTGTATACTGGGAATAAATGTAGCCCATAAGCTGACAATATTATGCAAACCTAAGGTTACAATAACGAACGAAAACAAGCCAAAGATCAATTACAGGACGATTCGAAAACACTGAGGCAAACATCATGAAGGGAATAATGGACACCCTCTTCGTCTAAGTCTACGTATCACCAGTTAGCTGTAAAACCACAGGACGTCTCTTCTCTCGTGTCAACACATACAGACAACTGTGAACATGAGTTCGACTGTGTGGATGTTGAAATATTGAACAGAGGAAACATGAAATCAGCCAGAGAGTTTTTAGGAGCTTATCACTATGATAAGTACCAACCAATAAACATATAGAAATCGACCAAATCTGTCAACCAACGCAAAGAAGGATTAGCGATTGTAAGGTTTGATAGGTAAACAACTAAAACAAACATACAAGCAACGATCACACGGTCACAGATAACAGACGACCAAACTTCAGGTCAAAAACCAAGTTATTAGTCGATTGTAGACGCATGTAGCGGTATATAAATCCATAAAATAAATAGTTCTGCAAGTCTTCAGTATTCATGCTGATCTCATAACTTTTACTGAAAACACCCTTTCTGAAGGCACCCAATCACGCATCACACCAGGACGCTAGTGGATACGCTGTGCTGTACATCCCTTGTAACTACTAGCCAGCTTAGATCGAAGAATTCTTAGCACGTCGACAACCTTCCAAATATATCTCCGAACTAATTCAGTCCTGACCGCTGATTTGATAAGCTGGTATACTTCGATTATAAAAGTGCTACGAGTAAATGCGTTGTCAAACTCCATGATACTTGTGACATCTTCAGTGGTGAGCCCGATTTTATCTGCTACACCAGACGATGAACTGCGGGTCTGCTTTTTGTTTTAACATTATACATCATTTTTCACTTTTGCATATCGTGAAATTTATGTATTCTTGGATATTTTTCGTCCATTTATACATTTTATTTTGATAATTTTTATGCTTGAAACTAATTCGATTCCGCGGTAACGAACGAAAGCCAATGACTCAATGACACGATAAGCTATTCTAATCGGTTGTCCCAGGCCCCGCTAACTAGATGAAGAAGTCCAAGGCAAGTAGGGGAATATATATATTCCGTAAGCAGCAGAGTACAAGCAATCGAACAATGGAAAAAGCCAAGCGCATTTATACAACAACAATTTGTCCTTGAGCATCATTGGTAAATAGCACACACAAAGAAACAATGGACCAATAGCGTTTAAGATAGTTTACAGGTGGGAAATATGACGTGAAGGTAAAAAGAGCGCTTTTGGCGCGAAAACAGCTAAATTCAAATTTTCAAAATAAAACTACAAGATTAAGCCATTTACCAAGTAAGTTCTGGAGATTTGACATCCCCAACACCTTCCCTTTTTTAAGAAATCCGAGCACCTCCTCCCCCACGAAATAGTGTTGGATCCTCATATACCCAAGTTTCTATTAATGCGATTCTATTGATAACATGTTTCTGGCATTCAATAGGGAACCTGCTAAGATTGACTGGATGGTGAGGATCGACATTTGATGTGAGGTCAGAATTTGATTCTGCAGAAATGTAGTCATTAGACTTATTGCAAACATCACTGGCAGGTTGTGGATCACTATGATAAACAGTGTCCAGCAAAACTGCGCTAGGTTCCAGATTTGATGCATGTAACAAATTTCCTGGACAAGCTTGGGAATCTTTAGCATTAGATTCGGTAAAAATTTCTATTGCAGAATGCGATTCGCTCGGTGTGCTGCTCGATATGATGTCTGGCACTTTGTGGGTGATTTTTGCGACCACTTCATGGGCTTTTAACATAGCATCGTGTTGATGAGAGCTGAATGCGTCATTGATAGGACCTGCTAATTCCGGGATAGTGGGGTTTGAATCCACTACCGGGCATGTTGCTGAAACGGATAGTGATGGACAACCGGGAGTGTCTTGTGATACTGCAGTTTCGTTTAGGTTGCGGCTTGTTGAGGAATCATGGGGGCTGCGATCATTTGCTAGCTCTGTGTGCAATTCAGAGATTAATACATCCACTTCTGACGCATATGTGAAGCATTGATGATCCAGAAACTGTGTACGTAGTTTGACCATGAACTCCAAATGTCGATCAAAGAGCAACTGTAAGCGGTCAGAAGGGAGCGTCATTTTTCACTTTTGTCCCCGTCGCCAATTGTTATGCTTGAAACTAAATCGATTCCGCGGTAACGAACGAAAGCCAATGACTCAATGACACGATAAGCTATTCCAATCGGTTGTCCCAGGCCCCGCTAACTAGATGAAGAAGTCCAAGGCAAGTAGGGGAATATATATATTCCGTAAGCAGCAGAGTACAAGCAATCGAATAATGGAAAAAGCCAAGCGCATTTATACAACAACAATTTGTCCTTGAGCATCATTGGTAAATAGCACACACAAAGAAACAATGGACCAATAGCGTTTAAGATAGTTTACAGGTGGGAAATATGACGTGAAGGTAAAAAGAGCGCTTTTGGCGCGAAAACAGCTAAATTCAAATTTTCAAAATAAAACTACAAGATTAAGCCATTTACCAAGTAAGTTCTGGAGATTTGACATCCCCAACAATGATAATAGAACAGGCACCCAAATTGTTGAGGATTTTTACTCTTACGTCCACCATCTTTAAATTCATTCCATTTTGGTCGGATAATAATGAAACCTGATCCTGCTATCCTTCGTGAAATACGGTCTGATGATGTATTTGAGAACTACAATGAAAGCTCCACAACTAATCCACCCACCCCAGAGATTACAACACCAACAGTTTCGTCCTGAGCTACAAATATTTTTGTTGTCACACATGTGTTTGGTTTGCGCATTCTGAACTTAACTCCTTACTAATCATTATCTTAAAGTATGATCAACTAGCGAAAATGGGCAAATACCGAAGCAGCCGTTCAAAAGATTTTTACGTTAACAGGTACCAGTCAAATTCACTCCTGATGATTATTAATGGAAATACAAACCCTTACAATTGATAATCACACTTTCTTTAGTTCAGTAAAAAAAACATTCTCAGTAATTTATTGAGTATATAGTGGCGCCGAATTTGTTTGTGTGTAATCATAGTTGGTTAGCTGCAGTTTGAACAAACGACGACGATTTAATTGTTTTTAAATAAACTGTCCATAATTATTTTGGCAATGATCATCAATCCTTCAAATACATTCTGACTATGATGTAAGTGTTCACAAATGATTGAATACAAATGTTCATGAGGATTAGGATGAATAATATTTACTGTGTGGAGATCTTGATAATATCAGTTAAAAGGCGATTTATTAATTTATTTATTCAAACACATAAATATTGGTACAAGGGGGCACCAGACATATATGCGTCACACAAATCTCATTTCATTTGTGTGAGGGCTGTGATACTGCCCGGCTGCCCAAATTGAAAGAGGTGGTTTTCTTAGGGAGCCGCACCCGGAGACTTTGACCTAGAGGTCTAATCCACAAGGCAGTGGAGCATCGTGAGGAGATGCAGTCCCATGGTAGCCGGTGACCAACGATTGATTCATACGCCATTTGTTCCCTCAGGATACTGGAGCCCATGTGCACCATTGGTTTGGAATCAGGGTTTTCCAACTCCCCTAGGTGAAATTTCCGTGTGCACCAACTCGGTTAAAGCGCCGGACATTCGCTTTTTTTCCTCTCGATTTCGTAAACAACACCCTCACTGAGAGAAGGCAGTGAGTAGGACTTCCCTGGTAGAGGCTATACACGCGTGGCCATGTGAGAGCATTTCGAGGAAAGCGGACACTCCTTAATCTCAGCCGTACCAGAGTATTTGGGAAAGTTTTGTAAACAATGGAAATATCATTTTTAAAAGAACAGAATGATAAGGGAGTGTAGAACAAACAAGGCTCAGCACGACAGTGATTTGCAAAGGAACTGGTACATACAAATAATTTGAATTGGTTGTCATATGAGTTCCATAAACAATGTGGTATTTGAGAACAATCTACATGAGAAACTGCTTCAAATTAGGCAGTCAACTTGACCACTTTAAGGCTTGAAGTGTTTAAATTTCAATTACACAAAGAGTTTCATACTGGAACGAGACAATTGTTCAGTGCTTCTTTATCTTCAAATAATTGTCTAGCTAAATTCTGTTACTGAAACAATCTGCTTACAAATTTTATTCCTGTAGTACATTTACTAACCACGAGTTGATGTACTTCATTTCAAAATAATCTTGTGTGAGATTTGTTTGTTGTACTGTCCAACTAGTTGGATCAAAATGGATTCAGTGAAACTTGAACATGAGAGCCAACAAATAGGATCCTACTGTTCGATTTGCGAGTTCACCTCACTTGTTTAACTTCATCTTAGATGTCTTCATGAAAATCACACTCTTCATCCAACGTCATATATATATATATATCGGCATGTTCAACTACTGATTAACAACTGTCTACGTGTACTTAGTTTTTCTTTTTAACTGTTCAATAGTTGCAGTAGATGAACAGTTATTCAAGAGTGCATATGATATGTTACTATGTTTATACTAGAATGTAGGATAAGTAATCTAATTCAATAGACTATAGATTACAGACCGTAAATTGTTGAATAAACTTGTAATACTACTATTACTGTTTTTCAGCAATATCCTATAGAATAAATCAATTAAAAATAACACTCCATTAAAAGTCAATAAAAAGCTTACGCCAATAGATAAACAGAATTTAAATAAACTATGTATACAGCAGAGTAATTGAACGCTTACCACTATTACCACCCTGAAAACCCCCACGACCGCCATAATGACCGTCGCCACCACCACTGCGAGTACCTCTCTGTGTACCACCACCCCTATCTGGTTGACGTTGTTTAAAAGCATGCATTTCAGGTGGAGGAGGCTCCAATTCCCATGCTCTACCACCTCGATCAGGGACCCATAAAACAGACAAAAAATAACCAAAAATATATAATAAATCAGTATCATTCTCAGTTGGTGGAAAAAAAGCATTAGCGACTATGGTGAAGTGAAGTATCACAATTAACAGTTGTATGCGTCAGTGTTAGAAACACTGATTTACAAAAATAATTCCAATGGTGTATTTGAAGGCTTTTTCCCAAGGATGACAGGTCAAATGAATGTTCTTTTTAACGCAGTAATTAACATGAAACAATAAGAGACAAATATTACCATGATCGACAGACTTCATGATTTAAAAAAATATAATCATCTCAAAGTAAACTTAGAACGCTCGGATTTCAACCGTTAGAGGTACTACGTTCGCATCATGCTTGAAAACCTCCCAATGTGCAAGTTGGTATTTATTAGTTGTCCTTCATAACAACAAAACTCCGCCTGTAGCTCCTCCGGGGGCTACTGGCGGTCCCAAGCACGGATAAAGGAGGAGGATTTAGCATGGGGTTAGCGAACCCATCTCATAGAAAGCCAACTCGCTAAAAAAACGCTAACCAGAAAAAAATAATTCAAACCATTTAAACTCTGCCCTGGGAGTTGAAGGAAGAGTTATGACGCCTCATGATGAAAGTCGAGTTCCTTCGAACGTCATGAGGCCGATACACCTAACAACCAGAGCAACACTCTGTATAGGTATATGGAACGTCCGGACAATGTGGGAGACCGGAGGAGTCCTCCAAATTGTTGCGGAAATGAGGAATTACAACCTGGAGATCAGTGAAACAAATTGGACGCAGGTCGGACAACAACGACTATCTTCAGGGGAGCTTCTGTTATACTCCAGCCATGAAGAACAAAATGCCCCACATACACAAGGAGTTGCATAAATATTGTCCAAACAAGCACAAAATGCATGGATCTCATGGACCAATGATCATCAAAGCCTTCAACATGTCAGGAGGTTCTGGGCCACAAGAAGCACCATCACAAGGAATGGATCACTGTTGGTACACTGGATAAGATTGAAGAAAAGAGGAACAAGAAGGCAGCAATCAATACCAGCCGAATAAGAGCACAAAAAGCCAAGGTACAAGCCGAATACAAACAAGCAAGTGAAGAGGAGCATCAGAACCGACAAACGTAAATATGTGGGATATCTAGTAATGACAGCGGAAGAGGCTGCAAGAGAAGGAAACATGAGACAACTGTATGATACAACAAACAAGCTCGCTGGAAATTACCGTAAACCAGAACGACCAGTGAGAAGCAAGGGAGGAAAGATATTCACCAACATTTAAGAACAACGGAGCAGGTGGGTAGAACACTTCGAAGAACTAATGAGTCGACCAGCTCTACTGAACCCACCCAACATCGAAGTAGCACCCACGGACCTCCCAATTGATGTTGGTCCACCAACAATCGAAGAGATCAGCATGGCCAGAAGACAATTCAAAAGTAGCAAAGCAGCGGGACCAGACAACATTCCAGCAGAGGTACTAAAAGCAGATGTAGCAGCAAATGCAGAGATACTCCACATTCTCCTCAGTAAGATTCGGGATGAAGAACAAGTACCAACAGACTGGAAAGAAGGACTTCTGATCAAGATACCAAAGAAAGGCGATCTGAGCAAGTGCGACAACTACAGGGGCATCACTCTTCTCTCAATACCAGGAAACGTCTTCAACAGGGTATTGTTAAACAGAATGAGGGACTCCTGTTATGACTCGTATAACAATTATTATTGTATATGAAACGTGCAATGATACAGAAAATACGTACGAGCAGTCTTGATTGCTATTCGGTCCTTCCTAACTGCCTAGCCCAGCCAGTTGAGTCCAGAACACAAATAACAGCCTCGGAAATATGAATCATTATTCACAAGCACACTGGGTTATATATACTAACCAAACAGACCCAATTATACCAAAAAATAGAAAAATAACATTTGTACAGTAATTGGCCAATGTGGCTGTAGCTAGGGGGAAAGTAATCAATAATAATAGTTCCAAGGTCAAAACAAAAGTTGTGATAAGAGGAACACGGAAACGATTAGGTCACTTATTTAACAACTATCCAATAGGGAATGGGCATATTGTATTTGTCCATAAATAGACATCAGATTTAGGTTACTCATTTAACAACTATCCAATAGGAATAGGCGTATTACATTTGTCCATAAATGGACATCAGATTTATGATTCATAATTCGCCAGGGGATACAACACCTCCCCTTTTTGAGAAATCCGGAGTTGATATCCGGATTTTTAATTTCCTCGAATTCACCCTCCCCCACGAAAGACTGTTGGATCCTCATATAGCCAAGTTACTATTAATGCGATATGTTTGTCACATTTAACAGGGAATGCATTAGAACTGACGAGATCATGAGGATCGACGACATTTGATTCGAGGTCACCAACATTTGATTCTTCTGAAATAGTTTCCTTGAATTTCCTCGGAACCTCATTAGTAGATAATGAATCATTAGGATAATCAGTATCTATGAGAGTTGTATTAGATTCTTGATTATCATTAAATACATCTGTCATTTTTCTCTCATTTTTATAAGAGAATTCAACAGAAACATATGAACCATCAAAATAATCTAAATCTGGTAGAACAATTACAGAATTTTGATCATTAGATTCATTAGAAACATTTTCCGTATCATGATTAATTTCATTTGGTGCCACTGTATTACATATACTGCTCGATTTGTTTCCCGTTTCTTCGTGGGCGGGTACTGCAGCAATTTCATGAGCATTTTGCAAGACATTTACTTTCTGTGAATAGGATAATTCATTGTTTGCACGTCCGTTTTCGGGATTAATAAGACTTGGACCGTGTACAGGGCATGTCTATGAAACAGGTAGTACTGGGTTACTGGGCTGATCATGTATAACTGCTGCGCTTAAATTATTGCTTTGTACGGATTCATTGAGGCTTTTGCCGGCATATTCATTAGTTCTGTAACTGTTTTCCAGCTCTGTACGCAATTTTGAAATTATTGCGTCAACTTCCGTTTCACCCCCAAAGCATGGGTGATTCAGCAGCTTCGCGTGTAATTTGTCAATGAAATCCAATTGACTCTTTCTGAAGCGCTGCTCTTGTCGCTGGATTAGCAACTGAAATTGGTCGCAAGTTAAAGCCATTTTTTTAATGCAAATAATAATAATAATCCAAAAAAAAACACCGGCAATTATTATGGATTATTTAATTCCAAAATGACGTCAGCGGCTGCTGTATTTTTTTTTCAGAATCCCCGTCGCCAATTGTTATGACTCGTATAACAATTATTATTGTATATGAAACGTGCAATGATACAGAAAATACGTACGAGCAGTCTTGATTGCTATTCGGTCCTTCCTAACTGCCTAGCCCAGCCAGTTGAGTCCAGAACACAAATAACAGCCTCGGAAATATGAATCATTATTCACAAGCACACTGGGTTATATATACTAACCAAACAGACCCAATTATACCAAAAAATAGAAAAATAACATTTGTACAGTAATTGGCCAATGTGGCTGTAGCTAGGGGGAAAGTAATCAATAATAATAGTTCCAAGGTCAAAACAAAAGTTGTGATAAGAGGAACACGGAAACGATTAGGTCACTTATTTAACAACTATCCAATAGGGAATGGGCATATTGTATTTGTCCATAAATAGACATCAGATTTAGGTTACTCATTTAACAACTATCCAATAGGAATAGGCGTATTACATTTGTCCATAAATGGACATCAGATTTATGATTCATAATTCGCCAGGGGATACAACAACTCCGTAGACGCCCAACTTCGAGATCAACCAGCTGGATTTCGTAATGATCGATCGTGCACAGATCAAATTGCAACTCTACGTATCATTGTGGAACAATCAATTGAATGGAATTCATCACTCTACATCAACTTCATTGACTACGAGAAAGCATTTGGTGTGAGTCTGCTGCCTGAAGAACGACTTCTCGACCTCGAGTATGCGGATGATATTGTCTTACTGTGCGATAATGCCCAAGGCATGCAATCAGCACTTAATCAGTTGGCAATCAGTGTCCGCAGGTACGGCATGTGCTTTGCACCCTCCAAGTGGCGTGAGTGACGAGATTGATGCACGTATAATGAAAGCCAGAGCGGCTTATGCCAATCTGGGTCATCTTTGGCGCCTTCGTGATGTTAGTCTGGCTGTAAACGGTAGGATCTACAACTCGTCGGTGAGAGCAGTTTTGCTCTATGCTTGTGAAACCTGGCCTCTCCGAGTTGAGGATGTTAGACGTCTCTCTGTGTTCGATCATCGTTGTCTCCGAAGCATTGCTGACATCCAGTGGCAACACCATGTTAGTAATGCACAGGTTCGCCATCGTGTGTTCGGGCGCAGAGACGATAATTCAATTGGTGTCACCATCTTGAAACATCGACTTCGGTGGCTTGGACATGTTCTACGAATGTCTTCCCAGAGAATTCCACATCGTGCATTATTTGCCGACTCTGGGACTGGTTGGAAAAAGCGGAGAGGAGGTCAGTGTATGACATGGTGTCGTGGCATGAAAGAGTGCTGCAAAGGGCTAGCTTCCGTTGGTCCTTCACGACTCCCTGGCTGGGGTCCGAGAGATGGTGCAACACAGTGGCTAGAGACGTTATCAGATATAGTTCAGAATAGAAGTCAGTGGCGATCCTGCTGCAACCTTTTTTTTACTCTCTACATAATGAGTAGTCTTAACTTTCCTAACTGAAAGAGTCTTCTGGTTGTACATTTCAGTTCCCCCCATCATTACTCTTTTCTTTTTTTGCCCTTCTTTTATATATACACATCTTCCTTCTCCTCCCATTCTCATTATTCTGTGTGGCGCATATTTATCCGGTGCCCTTTGTACCAATATATATGTGATTAAATAAAATAATAAATAAATATGATAGCGTGGACAAGACAACACTATGGAGGCTTCTTCGACACTAAAGTTGCTTACTCTCACCCTTTCTCTTTCTTCTGGTGATCGATTGAATCATGAAGACGCCAACATCTGGAGGGAAGCACGGGATACAGTGGTCAGCTATGATTCAGTTGGACGATTTAGACTTCGCAGATGATCTGGCTGTTCTATCACACACTGAACAACAAATGCAAGATAAGATGACCAGTGTAGCAGCCGCCTCAGCAGCAGTAAATCTCAATATGAACAAAGGGAAAAGCAAGACTCTCCAATACAATACAGCATGCCCTGATTGAATTACGCTTGACGGAGAAGCTTTGGAGTATGTTAAAATCTTTATATATCTGGGCGGCATCATCGATGAACTCGGTGGATCTGATGCAGATGTAAATATGCGGATCGGAAAAGCGAGAGAAGAATATCTACAATGGAAGAACATCTGGAACTCAAAACAATTGTCAACCAACACCAAAGTCAGATTTTCAATACAAATGTCAAAACAGTTCTACTGTATGGGGCGGAAACCTGGAGAACAACAAAGGCCACCATCCAGAAGATACAGATGTTTATTAACAGCTGATTCCGCATCAGATTCCTCTGAAATCACCTGACTTTTCCTAACCTTTTGTTTAAGTTACCGGGAGAAATCACTGCTGTTTCTACAGTTTTTGGATATCATGTCAAGCTATCTCAAGATGGATATCACTATCATAGTTGAACAACTTTTTCAGTTGTATCTGGAATATATTTTTAACGTCCTAACTGATTAGGTTAAACTCTAAAGAGTTTTCTTGTCGTAGCTTATTGACGTCCAGTAAGATGCAGACAAATGTGTTCGAACTAGAGCATGATTTGAATCTTCTAAATAGGGAAACCAATATTGCCATTTAACTACAGGTTAGTAAGAGCCGCGTAAACTTTATCCAGAAATTATACTAGTCATCCATTCATTAGGCTTAAAGGGAATTCTAACATACGTCAAAGGGCTAGTACACTCAACTACTTCAGTGATGAATTACAGATTGGACCTAATCGATTTTCGTTGACGACTAGGTTTTCTAGGTAGTAGTGGTTGTTACATATATTTTAACAAATCGACTTATATCATTTGACAGTGTGCGTTGATGGTATAGTTACTGCACTATGTGGTGTTTCATGAGATAATTTTCAGAAATAAAAGAGTGATTTGCACTGTCTTACGAGAGATGTGTCTTGGATTTTACAAGTATCTTTACTAAGTGAGATATTTTTAGGGAAATCTGAAAATGAATTAAATCATCATTGATGGTCTCATCAACATGACAGCATGACCACAAAATCTAAGAGATCGGTTACATATGGACTTTATGTAAGTGTTTTTGGTTTTGCGTTATATCTGGACGGAGAATAAGTGAATAGTAACCGCTATATAACTATATTATATGTATATTCATATTCCTTTTATTATGGGCTTTTATTTAATCTATTGACTATTATTAAATGATTTATTATTTTGAAGATATTTCCAATTTATTACCCTCCAAATGCCCTGATACGGTCGAGACTGTGGAGATGCCGCTCACCCTCTCCAAATGCTCTCACATGGCCACGTGTACATAGCCTCTGCCAGGAAAGTCCTACTCACTACCTTCTCGTGCCACGAGTGTTATTTACGGAATTGACAGGACGAAAAGCGAATGTCCGGCGCTTTAACTGGGTTGGTAGACACAGAGGGTCAACCTAGGGGTGTTGGAAAATCCTGATTCCAAACCAATGATGCACATGGGCTCCAGTATCCTGAGGGAACAAATGGCGTATGAATCAATCATTGGTCACCAGCTACCATGAGACTGCATCTCCTCACGATGCTCCACTGCCTTGTGGATTAGACCTCTAGGTCAAAGTCTCCGGGTGTGGTCCCCTAAGAAAACCACCTGCTTCAGTTGGGGTACCTGGGCAGTATCACAGCCCTCACACAAATGAAATGAGATTTGTGCGGTGCATGTATATCTGGTGCCCCCTTGTACCAATATTTATGTGCTTAAAAAAATAATAAATAAAAGTGAATACAGCTAGTATGGCAGCAGCCTCTGCAGCAGTACATATTATGTATCATAAATAATACGAGCACATAAGCAAAAGAGCACTCGATTTGCTATTACTTTAACTAAGCATTGAAAACATAAGAAGTTAACTACTAGGTTTAAAATCAATTTACAAGACTTGGAGTAATTGTAAGTCATATCATAAATGTTCTCAGCAAAGTGCAGTCAGTCATTCAGCTACAACATAGGACCAGACTGTTATATCTTGTGGACGGGTGGACGACTAGTTGATGTGTGACTCAATAAGACCGCCTAACAGGGAGCAGCGAATTGTCGATTGGAACAGTGACACGAAACCCGTACGAGCAAACTAGAGTGCTAACCGGTCTTGCGCTCTGCCTAGCCCAACCAGTTAAGTCCAAAACACCAATAACAGCCTCAGTGGTATGAATCATTATTTACAAACACACTGGGTTTTTATACAAACCAAGTAACCAATAAACTGTTTATAACTGAAGAATCGTATGATAATAAGTCAAGGTCAAAATAAAGCTAATGATAAGAGAAATACGAATATGAATAGTTCAGTTACATAATAATTGTACAATAGGAAATAGGTATATTACATTGATCCATAAATAGACCTAAAAGTTACCATTGGTAATTCACCGGGGGATATAACACAGACACATATATGCATCAGTCCAAGTTACCACACATTAGCACAAGAAGATGAACACAAAACTCACAATAGCACATACTTCAATGGTAGAAATATATATAAAAAAGGGCATGTGAAGATTATACAGGGAGAAAACTAGTTTACAAAAAGAAAGTTACAAAGTAATTTGAATTTCACGGTTTAAGGGGAGACTAAGAGTGAATTCTAGTAATTCACTACTCGGTGCGAGAAACGAAACTCCAGATGTAGACGATTCGATCTCGGCTTTTGGACTTTCTTTGAATGTCCTCTAATATGATCAGCCCTAGACGGGAGGAAAAGATAGGACATGTTAGTAACATGGTCATCGTTCAGGATACGATATGCCAATATTAGATCACCCCGTACACGCCGGTAAGATAACGGAAATAAGTTGAGGTGTCTCAGTCTGTCTTCATAAGATAGGCTAGATAGGCCTTTTACCATTTTTGTCCCGCGGCGTTGGACTAGTTCCAACATATCCGCCTCATATTTGAAACAAGGACTCGCTGCTTGAATCACATATTCCAAATGTGGCCGTACGAAAGTTGGGTATAATAATCTAAACATTTCCCCAACCAGATACCGGAAAGATCTACGAATAGACCATAATACTCTATAGCCTTTCGCAGCAGCAGCCTTACAGTGACTGGTTGTTTTGAGATCATTACTTAGTATGACTGCTAAATCTTTATAGTTTCTTACTTTGGGCAACACTAGTCCACATATTGTGTAGTGATACGAATCATCGTAGTTATTTAATTGCATCACAACACTTTTATTAGGGTTTGCAATGGCGAAGGTGCATCCACTCTTTATGATCTCCCAAATTCTAATCTTCTGAATTCTTCATGTCCCTATCTTTTTTCTCTTTCCAAATTTATTTCACTGCATTATACTCCTTGAATAACATCTTCAACCCCTAATGTTTCCAATGACTGCTCATACTCTTACTACTTCTACCACTATGGGATTTTAATCGACAACTGCATCCGTGTGCTGATGTGGTATGGCAACTCGAACTGACGTAGGTATGTACGAAGCTCTACGTTGTGACTTACTGATCGCGATCGTGTTATGCCACGATAAGGATAATGAATAGTAACTTCGGGATCTATTTATGAACCAATACTATGAGTGCTTTTTTATTGTATATTGTATTCGTTAACTAACAAAACTATTCATTTTGGCGTTCCTCTTATTATAAGCTTTGTTTTGACCTATGAACTATTACTATACAATTTACCGTTTTTAAGTTATCTCCAATGTATTAATTACTGCCTACCGTATTCACAGCCACTTTTGGCTGAGTCTTATACAAATGTTATTTCTATTTTATGGTACGATGTGGTCAGTTTGATTGGTATATAAACTCAGTATGTTTGAAATATAATGATTCATACCACAGAGGCTGTTATTGGTGTTCTGGACTTAACTGGCTGGACCAGGCAGAAAGCACTACCGACAAGTACTCTAGACTGTTCGTACGGGTTTCGTGTCATTGGTCCGATCGATAAATCTCTGCTCCCTGATTGGCGGTATTATCACGTTACACATGAATAGCGCATCCACTCGGTTACAAGTTATAACAAGTCGATTGTGGGTTTTGTCACCGGGAGTCTCCAACCATTGGTTACGGACCCCAACCAAGTAGTCTGCATCTATCAACATGGCTCAGACTAGAAGTTAGTGGGTTCAAAGACTGATGCCACGTTTTGGATTGGTCGTTCCTAACTTTCTTCCATCCGTTTCCAGCACTAGTCAGCATCGTGCATTGTGGTAGTCAATGGTTAGGCATGCGTAATATGTGGCCTAACCATCTGAGTTGATGTATATTCACAGCCTCACCAACTGGCTCACCACCATTCCCTAATACCTAGCGTCTAAACTCACTATTAATCACCCGGTGATCCCAGAAGATGCGAGCAATATTTCCAAGACATTTGTGCTCAAATACTAGTAACTCACGAGCATCCCCTACCCTTAATGGTTACGTTTCTCAGCCGTTCAGTAGAACAGAAAGAACTGCTGTGCAGTATACTCGTCTTTTAATTGATAGACGGATATTCAGTATTCATCATAGGTGATATAATATGTCTTCAGTCTTCAGTAATAAGGATGGGAGGTCTAGTGACTTATTTTAATCCTTGCAGTTTGTTATACTGTGGAGGTCCAATCTCGTCTTGAATATATCAACAGAAGGTGCTGATATTACGTGTTCTGGTAGAGAATTCTAGTAATTCACTACTCGGTGCGAGAAACGAAACTCCAGATGTAGACGATTCGATCTCGGCTTTTGGACTTTCTTTGAATGTCCTCTAATATGATCAGCCCTAGACGGGAGGAAAAGATAGGACATGTTAGTAACATGGTCATCGTTCAGGATACGATATGCCAATATTAGATCACCCCGTACTCGCCGGTAAGATAACGGAAATAAGTTGAGGTGTCTCAGTCTGTCTTCATAAGATAGGCTAGATAGGCCTTTTACCATTTTTGTCCCGCGGCGTTGGACTAGTTCCAACATATCCGCCTCATATTTGAAACAAGGACTCGCTGCTTGAATCACATATTCCAACTGTGGCCGTACGAAAGTTGGGTATAATAATCTAAACATTTCCCCAACCAGATACCGGAAAGATCTACGAATAGACCATAATACTCTATAGCCTTTCGCAGCAGCAGCCTTACAGTGACTGGTTGTTTTGAGATCATTACTTAGTATGACTGCTAAATCTTTATAGTTTCTTACTTTGGGCAACACTAGTCCACATATTGTGTAGTGATACGAATCATCGTAGTTATTTAATTGCATCACAACACTTTTATTAGGGTTTGCAATGGCGAAGGTGCATCCACTCTTTATGATCTCCCAAATTCTAATCTTCTGAATTCTTCATGTCCCTATCTTTTTTCTCTTTCCAAATTTATTTCACTGCATTATACTCCTTGAATAACATCTTCAACCCCTAATGTTTCCAATGACTGCTCATACTCTTACTACTTCTACCACTATGGGATTTTAATCGACAACTGCATCCGTGTGCTGATGTGGTATGGCAACTCGAACTGACGTAGGTATGTACGAAGCTCTACGTTGTGACTTACTGATCGCGATCATGTTATGCCACGATAAGGATAATGAATAGTAACTTCGGGATCTATTTATGAACCAATACTATGAGTGCTTTTTTATTGTATATTGTATTCGTTAACTAACAAAACTATTCATTTTGGCGTTCCTCTTATTATAAGCTTTGTTTTGACTTATGAACTATTACTATACAATTTACCGTTTTTAAGTTATCTCCAATGTATTAATTACTGCCTACCGTATTCACAGCCACTTTTGGCTGAGTCTTATACAAATGTTATTTCTATTTTATGGTACGATGTGGTCAGTTTGATTGGTATATAAACTCAGTATGTTTGAAATATAATGATTCATACCACAGAGGCTGTTATTGGTGTTCTGGACTTAACTGGCTGGACCAGGCAGAAAGCAATACCGACAAGTACTCTAGAATGTTCGTACGGGTTTCGTGTCATTGGTCCGATCGATAAATCTCTGCTCCCTGATTGGCGGTATTATCACGTTACACATGAATAGCGCATCCACTCGGTTACAAGTTATAACAAGTCGATTGTGGGTTTTGTCACCGGGAGTCTCCAACCATTGGTTACGGACCCCAACCAAGTAGTCTGCATCTATCAACATGGCTCAGACTAGAAGTTAGTGGGTTCAAAGACTGATGCCACGTTTTGGATTGGTCGTTCCTAACTTTCTTCCATCCGTTTCCAGCACTAGTCAGCATCGTGCATTGTGGTAGTCAATGGTTAGGCATGCGTAATATGTGGCCTAACCATCTGAGTTGATGTATATTCACAGCCTCACCAACTGGCTCACCACCATTCCCTAATACCTAGCGTCTAAACTCACTATTAATCACCCGGTGATCCCAGAAGATGCGAGCAATATTTCCAAGACATTTGTGCTCAAATACTAGTAACTCACGAGCATCCCCTACCTTTAATGGTTACGTTTCTCAGCCGTTCAGTAGAACAGAAAGAACTGCTGTGCAGTATACTCGTCTTTTAATTGATAGACGGATATTCAGTATTCATCATAGGTGATATAATATGTCTTCAGTCTTCAGTAATAAGGATGGGAGGTCTAGTGACTTATTTTAATCCTTGCAGTTTGTTATACTGTGGAGGTCCAATCTCGTCTTGAATATATCAACAGAAGGTGCTGATATTACGTGTTCTGGTAGAGAATTCTAGTAATTCACTACTCGGTGCGAGAAACGAAACTCCAGATGTAGACGATTCGATCTCGGCTTTTGGACTTTCTTTGAATGTCCTCTAATATGATCAGCCCTAGACGGGAGGAAAAGATAGGACATGTTAGTAACATGGTCATCGTTCAGGATACGATATGCCAATATTAGATCACCCCGTACTCGCCGGTAAGATAACGGAAATAAGTTGAGGTGTCTCAGTCTGTCTTCATAAGATAGGCTAGATAGGCCTTTTACCATTTTTGTCCCGCGGCGTTGGACTAGTTCCAACATATCCGCCTCATATTTGAAACAAGGACTCGCTGCTTGAATCACATATTCCAAATGTGGCCGTACGAAAGTTGGGTATAATAATCTAAACATTTCCCCAACCAGATACCGGAAAGATCTACGAATAGACCATAATACTCTATAGCCTTTCGCAGCAGCAGCCTTACAGTGACTGGTTGTTTTGAGATCATTACTTAGTATGACTGCTAAATCTTTATAGTTTCTTACTTTGGGCAACACTAGTCCACATATTGTGTAGTGATACGAATCATCGTAGTTATTTAATTGCATCACAACACTTTTATTAGGGTTTGCAATGGCGAAGGTGCATCCACTCTTTATGATCTCCCAAATTCTAATCTTCTGAATTCTTCATGTCCCTATCTTTTTTCTCTTTCCAAATTTATTTCACTGCATTATACTCCTTGAATAACATCTTCAACCCCTAATGTTTCCAATGACTGCTCATACTCTTACTACTTCTACCACTATGGGATTTTAATCGACAACTGCATCCGTGTGCTGATGTGGTATGGCAACTCGAACTGACGTAGGTATGTACGAAGCTCTACGTTGTGACTTACTGATCGCGATCGTGTTATGCCACGATAAGGATAATGAATAGTAACTTCGGGATCTATTTATGAACCAATACTATGAGTGCTTTTTTATTGTATATTGTATTCGTTAACTAACAAAACTATTCATTTTGGCGTTCCTCTTATTATAAGCTTTGTTTTGACTTATGAACTATTACTATACAATTTACCGTTTTTAAGTTATCTCCAATGTATTAATTACTGCCTACCGTATTCACAGCCACTTTTGGCTGAGTCTTATACAAATGTTATTTCTATTTTATGGTACGATGTGGTCAGTTTGATTGGTATATAAACTCAGTATGTTTGAAATATAATGATTCATACCACAGAGGCTGTTATTGGTGTTCTGGACTTAACTGGCTGGACCAGGCAGAAAGCAATACCGACAAGTACTCTAGAATGTTCGTACGGGTTTCGTGTCATTGGTCCGATCGATAAATCTCTGCTCCCTGATTGGCGGTATTATCACGTTACACATGAATAGCGCATCCACTCGGTTACAAGTTATAACAAGTCGATTGTGGGTTTTGTCACCGGGAGTCTCCAACCATTGGTTACGGACCCCAACCAAGTAGTCTGCATCTATCAACATGGCTCAGACTAGAAGTTAGTGGGTTCAAAGACTGATGCCACGTTTTGGATTGGTCGTTCCTAACTTTCTTCCATCCGTTTCCAGCACTAGTCAGCATCGTGCATTGTGGTAGTCAATGGTTAGGCATGCGTAATATGTGGCCTAACCATCTGAGTTGATGTATATTCACAGCCTCACCAACTGGCTCACCACCATTCCCTAATACCTAGCGTCTAAACTCACTATTAATCACCCGGTGATCCCAGAAGATGCGAGCAATATTTCCAAGACATTTGTGCTCAAATACTAGTAACTCACGAGCATCCCCTACCCTTAATGGTTACGTTTCTCAGCCGTTCAGTAGAACAGAAAGAACTGCTGTGCAGTATACTCGTCTTTTAATTGATAGACGGATATTCAGTATTCATCATAGGTGATATAATATGTCTTCAGTCTTCAGTAATAAGGATGGGAGGTCTAGTGACTTATTTTAATCCTTGCAGTTTGTTATACTGTGGAGGTCCAATCTCGTCTTGAATATATCAACAGAAGGTGCTGATATTACGTGTTCTGGTAGAGAATTCTAGTAATTCACTACTCGGTGCGAGAAACGAAACTCCAGATGTAGACGATTCGATCTCGGCTTTTGGACTTTCTTTGAATGTCCTCTAATATGATCAGCCCTAGACGGGAGGAAAAGATAGGACATGTTAGTAACATGGTCATCGTTCAGGATACGATATGCCAATATTAGATCACCCCGTACTCGCCGGTAAGATAACGGAAATAAGTTGAGGTGTCTCAGTCTGTCTTCATAAGATAGGCTAGATAGGCCTTTTACCATTTTTGTCCCGCGGCGTTGGACTAGTTCCAACATATCCGCCTCATATTTGAAACAAGGACTCGCTGCTTGAATCACATATTCCAAATGTGGCCGTACGAAAGTTGGGTATAATAATCTAAACATTTCCCCAACCAGATACCGGAAAGATCTACGAATAGACCATAATACTCTATAGCCTTTCGCAGCAGCAGCCTTACAGTGACTGGTTGTTTTGAGATCATTACTTAGTATGACTGCTAAATCTTTATAGTTTCTTACTTTGGGCAACACTAGTCCACATATTGTGTAGTGATACGAATCATCGTAGTTATTTAATTGCATCACAACACTTTTATTAGGGTTTGCAATGGCGAAGGTGCATCCACTCTTTATGATCTCCCAAATTCTAATCTTCTGAATTCTTCATGTCCCTATCTTTTTTCTCTTTCCAAATTTATTTCACTGCATTATACTCCTTGAATAACATCTTCAACCCCTAATGTTTCCAATGACTGCTCATACTCTTACTACTTCTACCACTATGGGATTTTAATCGACAACTGCATCCGTGTGCTGATGTGGTATGGCAACTCGAACTGACGTAGGTATGTACGAAGCTCTACGTTGTGACTTACTGATCGCGATCATGTTATGCCACGATAAGGATAATGAATAGTAACTTCGGGATCTATTTATGAACCAATACTATGAGTGCTTTTTTATTGTATATTGTATTCGTTAACTAACAAAACTATTCATTTTGGCGTTCCTCTTATTATAAGCTTTGTTTTGACTTATGAACTATTACTATACAATTTACCGTTTTTAAGTTATCTCCAATGTATTAATTACTGCCTACCGTATTCACAGCCACTTTTGGCTGAGTCTTATACAAATGTTATTTCTATTTTATGGTACGATGTGGTCAGTTTGATTGGTATATAAACTCAGTATGTTTGAAATATAATGATTCATACCACAGAGGCTGTTATTGGTGTTCTGGACTTAACTGGCTGGACCAGGCAGAAAGCACTGCCGACAAGTACTCTAGAATGTTCGTACGGGTTTCGTGTCATTGGTCCGATCGATAAATCTCTGCTCCCTGATTGGCGGTATTATCACGTTACACATGAATAGCGCATCCACTCGGTTACAAGTTATAACAAGTCGATTGTGGGTTTTGTCACCGGGAGTCTCCAACCATTGGTTACGGACCCCAACCAAGTAGTCTGCATCTATCAACATGGCTCAGACTAGAAGTTAGTGGGTTCAAAGACTGATGCCACGTTTTGGATTGGTCGTTCCTAACTTTCTTCCATCCGTTTCCAGCACTAGTCAGCATCGTGCATTGTGGTAGTCAATGGTTAGGCATGCGTAATATGTGGCCTAACCATCTGAGTTGATGTATATTCACAGCCTCACCAACTGGCTCACCACCATTCCCTAATACCTAGCGTCTAAACTCACTATTAATCACCCGGTGATCCCAGAAGATGCGAGCAATATTTCCAAGACATTTGTGCTCAAATACTAGTAACTCACGAGCATCCCCTACCCTTAATGGTTACGTTTCTCAGCCGTTCAGTAGAACAGAAAGAACTGCTGTGCAGTATACTCGTCTTTTAATTGATAGACGGATATTCAGTATTCATCATAGGTGATATAATATGTCTTCAGTCTTCAGTAATAAGGATGGGAGGTCTAGTGACTTATTTTAATCCTTGCAGTTTGTTATACTGTGGAGGTCCAATCTCGTCTTGAATATATCAACAGAAGGTGCTGATATTACGTGTTCTGGTAGAGAATTCTAGTAATTCACTACTCGGTGCGAGAAACGAAACTCCAGATGTAGACGATTCGATCTCGGCTTTTGGACTTTCTTTGAATGTCCTCTAATATGATCAGCCCTAGACGGGAGGAAAAGATAGGACATGTTAGTAACATGGTCATCGTTCAGGATACGATATGCCAATATTAGATCACCCCGTACTCGCCGGTAAGATAACGGAAATAAGTTGAGGTGTCTCAGTCTGTCTTCATAAGATAGGCTAGATAGGCCTTTTACCATTTTTGTCCCGCGGCGTTGGACTAGTTCCAACATATCCGCCTCATATTTGAAACAAGGACTCGCTGCTTGAATCACATATTCCAAATGTGGCCGTACGAAAGTTGGGTATAATAATCTAAACATTTCCCCAACCAGATACCGGAAAGATCTACGAATAGACCATAATACTCTATAGCCTTTCGCAGCAGCAGCCTTACAGTGACTGGTTGTTTTGAGATCATTACTTAGTATGACTGCTAAATCTTTATAGTTTCTTACTTTGGGCAACACTAGTCCACATATTGTGTAGTGATACGAATCATCGTAGTTATTTAATTGCATCACAACACTTTTATTAGGGTTTGCAATGGCGAAGGTGCATCCACTCTTTATGATCTCCCAAATTCTAATCTTCTGAATTCTTCATGTCCCTATCTTTTTTCTCTTTCCAAATTTATTTCACTGCATTATACTCCTTGAATAACATCTTCAACCCCTAATGTTTCCAATGACTGCTCATACTCTTACTACTTCTACCACTATGGGATTTTAATCGACAACTGCATCCGTGTGCTGATGTGGTATGGCAACTCGAACTGACGTAGGTATGTACGAAGCTCTACGTTGTGACTTACTGATCGCGATCATGTTATGCCACGATAAGGATAATGAATAGTAACTTCGGGATCTATTTATGAACCAATACTATGAGTGCTTTTTTATTGTATATTGTATTCGTTAACTAACAAAACTATTCATTTTGGCGTTCCTCTTATTATAAGCTTTGTTTTGACTTATGAACTATTACTATACAATTTACCGTTTTTAAGTTATCTCCAATGTATTAATTACTGCCTACCGTATTCACAGCCACTTTTGGCTGAGTCTTATACAAATGTTATTTCTATTTTATGGTACGATGTGGTCAGTTTGATTGGTATATAAACTCAGTATGTTTGAAATATAATGATTCATACCACAGAGGCTGTTATTGGTGTTCTGGACTTAACTGGCTGGACCAGGCAGAAAGCAATACCGACAAGTACTCTAGACTGTTCGTACGGGTTTCGTGTCATTGGTCCGATCGATAAATCTCTGCTCCCTGATTGGCGGTATTATCACGTTACACATGAATAGCGCATCCACTCGGTTACAAGTTATAACAAGTCGATTGTGGGTTTTGTCACCGGGAGTCTCCAACCATTGGTTACGGACCCCAACCAAGTAGTCTGCATCTATCAACATGGCTCAGACTAGAAGTTAGTGGGTTCAAAGACTGATGCCACGTTTTGGATTGGTCGTTCCTAACTTTCTTCCATCCGTTTCCAGCACTAGTCAGCATCGTGCATTGTGGTAGTCAATGGTTAGGCATGCGTAATATGTGGCCTAACCATCTGAGTTGATGTATATTCACAGCCTCACCAACTGGCTCACCACCATTCCCTAATACCTAGCGTCTAAACTCACTATTAATCACCCGGTGATCCCAGAAGATGCGAGCAATATTTCCAAGACATTTGTGCTCAAATACTAGTAACTCACGAGCATCCCCTACCCTTAATGGTTACGTTTCTCAGCCGTTCAGTAGAACAGAAAGAACTGCTGTGCAGTATACTCGTCTTTTAATTGATAGACGGATATTCAGTATTCATCATAGGTGATATAATATGTCTTCAGTCTTCAGTAATAAGGATGGGAGGTCTAGTGACTTATTTTAATCCTTGCAGTTTGTTATACTGTGGAGGTCCAATCTCGTCTTGAATATATCAACAGAAGGTGCTGATATTACGTGTTCTGGTAGAGAATTCTAGTAATTCACTACTCGGTGCGAGAAACGAAACTCCAGATGTAGACGATTCGATCTCGGCTTTTGGACTTTCTTTGAATGTCCTCTAATATGATCAGCCCTAGACGGGAGGAAAAGATAGGACATGTTAGTAACATGGTCATCGTTCAGGATACGATATGCCAATATTAGATCACCCCGTACTCGCCGGTAAGATAACGGAAATAAGTTGAGGTGTCTCAGTCTGTCTTCATAAGATAGGCTAGATAGGCCTTTTACCATTTTTGTCCCGCGGCGTTGGACTAGTTCCAACATATCCGCCTCATATTTGAAACAAGGACTCGCTGCTTGAATCACATATTCCAAATGTGGCCGTACGAAAGTTGGGTATAATAATCTAAACATTTCCCCAACCAGATACCGGAAAGATCTACGAATAGACCATAATACTCTATAGCCTTTCGCAGCAGCAGCCTTACAGTGACTGGTTGTTTTGAGATCATTACTTAGTATGACTGCTAAATCTTTATAGTTTCTTACTTTGGGCAACACTAGTCCACATATTGTGTAGTGATACGAATCATCGTAGTTATTTAATTGCATCACAACACTTTTATTAGGGTTTGCAATGGCGAAGGTGCATTCACTCTTTATGATCTCCCAAATTCTAATCTTCTGAATTCTTCATGTCCCTATCTTTTTTCTCTTTCCAAATTTATTTCACTGCATTATACTCCTTGAATAACATCTTCAACCCCTAATGTTTCCAATGACTGCTCATACTCTTACTACTTCTACCACTATGGGATTTTAATCGACAACTGCATCCGTGTGCTGATGTGGTATGGCAACTCGAACTGACGTAGGTATGTACGAAGCTCTACGTTGTGACTTACTGATCGCGATCATGTTATGCCACGATAAGGATAATGAATAGTAACTTCGGGATCTATTTATGAACCAATACTATGAGTGCTTTTTTATTGTATATTGTATTCGTTAACTAACAAAACTATTCATTTTGGCGTTCCTCTTATTATAAGCTTTGTTTTGACTTATGAACTATTACTATACAATTTACCGTTTTTAAGTTATCTCCAATGTATTAATTACTGCCTACCGTATTCACAGCCACTTTTGGCTGAGTCTTATACAAATGTTATTTCTATTTTATGGTACGATGTGGTCAGTTTGATTGGTATATAAACTCAGTATGTTTGAAATATAATGATTCATACCACAGAGGCTGTTATTGGTGTTCTGGACTTAACTGGCTGGACCAGGCAGAAAGCAATACCGACAAGTACTCTAGACTGTTCGTACGGGTTTCGTGTCATTGGTCCGATCGATAAATCTCTGCTCCCTGATTGGCGGTATTATCACGTTACACATGAATAGCGCATCCACTCGGTTACAAGTTATAACAAGTCGATTGTGGGTTTTGTCACCGGGAGTCTCCAACCATTGGTTACGGACCCCAACCAAGTAGTCTGCATCTATCAACATGGCTCAGACTAGAAGTTAGTGGGTTCAAAGACTGATGCCACGTTTTGGATTGGTCGTTCCTAACTTTCTTCCATCCGTTTCCAGCACTAGTCAGCATCGTGCATTGTGGTAGTCAATGGTTAGGCATGCGTAATATGTGGCCTAACCATCTGAGTTGATGTATATTCACAGCCTCACCAACTGGCTCACCACCATTCCCTAATACCTAGCGTCTAAACTCACTATTAATCACCCGGTGATCCCAGAAGATGCGAGCAATATTTCTAAGGCATTTGTGCTCAAATACTAGTAACTCACGAGCATCCTCTACCCTTAATGGTTACGTTTCTCAGCCGTTCAGTAGAACAGAAAGAACTGCTGTGCAGTATACTCGTCTTTTAATTGATAGACGGATATTCAGTATTCATCATAGGTGATATAATATGTCTTCAGTCTTCAGTAATAAGGATGGGAGGTCTAGTGACTTATTTTAATCCTTGCAGTTTGTTATACTGTGGAGGTCCAATCTCGTCTTGAATATATCAACAGAAGGTGCTGATATTACGTGTTCTGGTAGAGAATTCTAGTAATTCACTACTCGGTGCGAGAAACGAAACTCCAGATGTAGACGATTCGATCTCGGCTTTTGGACTTTCTTTGAATGTCCTCTAATATGATCAGCCCTAGACGGGAGGAAAAGATAGGACATGTTAGTAACATGGTCATCGTTCAGGATACGATATGCCAATATTAGATCACCCCGTACTCGCCGGTAAGATAACGGAAATAAGTTGAGGTGTCTCAGTCTGTCTTCATAAGATAGGCTAGATAGGCCTTTTACCATTTTTGTCCCGCAGCGTTGGACTAGTTCCAACATATCCGCCTCATATTTGAAACAAGGACTCGCTGCTTGAATCACATATTCCAAATGTGGCCGTACGAAAGTTGGGTATAATAATCTAAACATTTCCCCAACCAGATACCGGAAAGATCTACGAATAGACCATAATACTCTATAGCCTTTCGCAGCAGCAGCCTTACAGTGACTGGTTGTTTTGAGATCATTACTTAGTATGACTGCTAAATCTTTATAGTTTCTTACTTTGGGCAACACTAGTCCACATATTGTGTAGTGATACGAATCATCGTAGTTATTTAATTGCATCACAACGCTTTTATTAGAGTTTACTTCCGGTGACCACACATTCACACATGCCACAAATCAGTTAAGATCTTCCTTTAAGTCTATTCTGTCTGACATACTATATATGGATCTTACAATCTAGATGTCATCGGCGAATAGTGTGACGGATGACTTAGCTATAGCTGGAAAGCCAATTGATTTATTTGAATTCGTGTGGAGATCTCGTCAGAAATTAACCCGTTAGGGTTGATCTGACTTCTGTGGTGGACCTCAGCGAAAGAACTTAGTTAAAATATAACAATACGCAAAGTTACCAACAATATACCAAAAGAATTAACACTACAAACAGTTAAATTATAAAACGGTATATTAAGCAAACAAAATGGTAACAGTGTTATGAAATATATGTTACTTGTAAGCTGCTTTCTGAGATAACAACCACAAATAAGTTCACTTGGTTAACAAAGGTTCCTCTGCACGTGATGGCACCAACAGCAAAATGAAGAAGACTAGATCCGGTAGTATTATTCAGTAATGATCCGTACCAAAGCTCCAACGTAGTGTGGAATGGCCTAAAAGGACGTTATAATACTATTATATTCTTCAATCAAAGGCCGTCCCCGTTAAAGCAGAAGAATAGACGACGGATACAACGTTTATATTTTAAGAATCACGGTAGTGAAGCAGAGTTACATATAACCAAACAAAAGTATTCGTTTCTTTACCATTGACACAGAAGAACAATAGATATCGAATATAAGTATGGTTACATATAAAGTGTGACAACTAGGAAAATTATGTGATCTTTAATTTGTTGTAACAAAAAATTACTAGATATAAATGTCACTATACTTCCGACATAAGTAAGGTTGTCGACGAATCCGATTAATTCATTTACTTACTTATTTACCAACCCTCCTCCTTCACCCGGGCTTGGGACCGGCAGTAACTCTAGAAGAGCTACAGACGGAGTTGATTAATTCACTACCTATACATAATTTAGAAGTTGATACAGGCCAGTCCTGAAGCAACAATTTGTATTCACAGGAAGAAACGCATCCCAAACATCCTGGTACTAATGTTTGCTGCTACCAAAGCTTCTCATCAGCGTCTTCACCAAACAGGACTATGTCATTTGCGTATTCTAAGTCGATAAATGAATATTCTGGTAGATCGGTTCCCGAAAATTCAGTCAATAAAAAGATTTATTCCAGCGGTGGGTCTATAATGGAACAAGGGGTCGTGCGCACGCAACAAAGGAAAGAATAAATAAAGGTTATGAAAAAAATTTTTAAAAAGTATATATACTTATGAACCAAAATGCTTTTGTGTGGTTAAAAAAAATTTGTGTTTACTATTTTCAATGCATATAGAAAATTTTAAAAAATAATTGAACGTATAATAAAAATAATAGTGTTATTAATAATAACGTTAATTAAATTGATATATTACGGTAAAATTTTTTAATATCTGTATATATCAATGTAAACGATCAATTATAAAATGATGAACAAATACAACGAAGTTGGGTATCGTTACAGTTAATAATGAGCATCATGTAAAAACGCATACACTTATAGTTAAAAACATGTCATGAGTAACTCTTAGCCTATAGGTATTTACTCACAATACAAAATATGACCAAATGAAGATTAAGTAATGAATTCAACATAACGTTTAGGAATATGTACCTGTCTTCCTGTACGAATAGTTTTTAAAATAGGTAAAATAGTGGTGGAATTAGGAATCAAGTTTTCAGGAGCTGAAACATTAGCATCAAATGTTGTATGAGTTGTCAATTTCACAGAAGTAGGTGAAGAATTTGCCGGAAACGCAGGAAACTGTGTTGTGAAATTCGTGTTGTCTTTAGACGGCTTTCGACTGTCGTGTGTTTCAGACTCTATGAAGACTGGTTTTAACCTGTCCATTGAAACTGTTTCCTTTTTTCCATTCTTCTTGATTGTGAAATATTTTGCTTGCCTGTCTACTACTTCATAAGGGTGTTATAAAGGACGTCTTACTGAGTCGACACGAACAAACACAAATTTATATGTGTTTAGGTGCTTGCTAATTTGCTCTTTTAAAACAACTGGTAAAACAACTAGTAAAGAGCCCTCTCAAGGTACTTCTGAGGTACATCTTCCAATGCCAGAGACTGCCACTGAACCTCTCGGTCTACAGAATCACATTTTCTTGAATTAAGTTTAATTCACTGTTTTGATCGTAAATTACGTATCAAAACTACCGTTTACACTTTAATTGAATTTATTTCACTTAACGTGACATTGTATTTGTGTATTTTGATTCTGCTTTTGTGTATTTACTGCATCAAAGCATTTTTGGTCGACTGAGGCTAGTTTATTTGATAAGGTTGTGATTTATCTTACATGTCTACCTTGCCTATCATTTTGTTTTATTATAAGATGGTCGGCTCTGTACACAAGTGTGGACAGCCATATTGCTTATTCCCCGTGGAAGAAGGGATGCAATGTAACGAGTGTAAGAAGTGGTTTCATAAAATGTGCACCCGCTTAAGCCCTGCCGCCTATAAAAAGTGCTCGAAACCAAATTCTCATTGGTTCTGTATGTGTTGTTGCTCAAGCAAGACATTACTCATTCAGGAAGCCATCAGCCTTCTAGTGTTAGCTAAAAAGGTCGAAGTAGGCCGTGCCGGCAACATGGATACTGATAATGAAGATTGTATCAGTGTCGTAAATGCTGCCATGGCAGGTACCAGACACCCGATTTCGCAACATGAAGCAAAAATTTGTACTCCGATACAACCAATGGAAGCCATGCCATTAAGTACTGAGAGACCAGTCGCTTTAGCAGCGACTGAGGACCCGGCTAAAACCACTATTGTCCAGAATAGTTCCAATCTGGATGCTGAGAATAGTGGTAAATGAATTACGCGGAAACGCAAAAGAGAAGGAAAAATACACAAAGAAAGCGCGCGTATAGTCGGTAAGTCATCGTTGGACTCACGTCCTGAGCATCAGGCAACTCCGCTCAAGTCCAAATGTAAGGAAATATTTAATACTGTTGTGGATGGATATAGTCTAACTTCACCAAATGTTGTTGGGAGTAAATCGCTCGACCCACATGACACTGTTATAAAGAAAGCCAACAGTAAGAAGCCGGTAGCTAACCGGCAGGATCTGACATCACGGTCAAAGGCCGTGAACACGACGTTTAAGGAAGTTAAACAGGTGCCTAGTGTAGTCATCTGGAACTTGGCAGAATCGAAAGACACCGATCCCGCTAAGAGACATGCCCACGATCTGCAGTTAGTGGGATCTCTCATCAGAAATATACTGCCCGATGTGGTCCCAGGGGTACATATCTCGAAGGTCATCAGACTTGGTAAATATGTTGTAGGCGAAACCCAACAGTGAAGGATCCTCAAATTAGTACTCGGTAAGTTTGAGGAAAGGGACGTATTACTAAATAACTCACGCAAAACTCGTGACTCAAACATTCGTATTCGACCTGACTGGCCACTTGAGGATCGGATCAAGTGGAAGAATGCCCTGACAGAGTTAAAAACTCGAAGGCTAAACGGTGAAGCGAACTTTACGATTAAGGGTTTTCGGGTAGTCAGGTCTTGGAAGCCAATGCTTCCGAGACCTGTGTGGGTAGAATGCATGTCTCCAAAAACACCCTGAATGTGTGTTATACGAATGCCCGTAGTCTTCGGAATAAGATGTCTGAACTAAGTTTGATGGTAGACGACTTAAATCCGGATATAATTTTTATCACCGAAACTTGACTCACTGTAGATATAGACTGTTCTCCAGTCATTTCAGGCTACATCTGTGTCAGAAGTGATAGAGTTAGAAGTCGCAAGGGAGGAGGCATAGTATTATATATTAGGGACCACTTCCGCATTAACTCGATCATATCGGAGGCGCATGTAAGTCGTACGTGTGAGGTAGTATGTTGTACAATTAGGTCTAGAAACGGGTTAGTGACGATAGGAGGAATATATCGTAGTCCGTGTTGTCTCGCTGACGACTTTATCTTAAAACACGTCTGTTCTTGGAGTAAAGCAGAATGTTGTCTCATCGTTGGAGATTTAAATGTACCCCATATAAACTGGATAGAGCTCACAGCTCCAGGTGGGGGTTTCGATAGCGTCCTTCTGTCATCAATTATTCAATGTACAATGTATCGTTAAGCCGACGCATATAGACTTGGAACATAATCCGTCATTGATAGACCTTGTCCTCACACACCACTGTAAAGATATCGTTGACATTCAACATATTCCCCCACTGTTGAATAGTGACCATGTCGTACTTTCCTTTAAGTTCCGGATACATGATATAGAATTTGCATCAGCTCCACCCCGTCCTATTATCTGGAGAGCTAATATTCCGACAATCAGGGACTATGCTATCTCAATTGACTGGTCGATCGATGCTGATGGATCGATTGATGATGCATGGAATAGATTTAAGTCTACGTTCGAATCCGTAACTCAACCGTTTATCCCATGGTCAGCACGTAAGTCATCATATTGCCCTCCATGGATTAATAAGGAAACTCGGAAGCTGTTGAAGCGTAGGAAACACTTCTGGGACTTACTCTTGTCAACAGGTCAGGCATCATTTAAGTGCGAATATAAAAACATCCGGATTATATGTAAAAAGACCATAGCTAAATCCCGCACGGCTTACGAACGACAGTTGGCATACGATAGCCGTACCTGTCCGAAGCGACTGTTTTCGTACATTAAAAGGCGGACGAAACGTAGTGATGGTATCCCCTCATTACTGTTAAGCGAAAATTCAGCTTTATTGGCTGAATCTGACCTAGCGAAAGCGAAGTTATTTGCTAACTATTTCAGTGAAGTCTACTCTACGTGTAGTGTTACAACTACTTGTCCCGTTGACAATGAGATACCAGCCATAGGACCTTTACACGTGACTGATAAAATTGTTCTTCCTTTGATAACTAACCTAAAACCTTGTAAGATACCGGGCCCCGATGGGTTACACCCACGTTTGCTGTCGTCGCTTGCGGACATTATCTCAAGACCGCTAACGATGCTCTTCAACATGTCCCTTTCACAGGCACAACTGCCTAGAGACTGGAAAGACGCCATAGTTAGTCCTATATTTACGGATGGCCAGAGACGGATCGTATCTAACTACCGGCTTGTTAGCCTGACCAGAATAGTAGTTAAGTTACTTGAAAAATTAATTCGGGCTGAGCTACTGAGCCACATAGATTCGTACAATCTGTTAACTCCCGAGCAACATGGGTTTCGTAACAAGCATTCATGCTTGACTAACTTACTCATTGCGAGAGAGGATTGGACAGCTGCCCTAGACAACGGCCAGTCTGTCGACGTTATATTCATAGATTTTAGCAAAGCGTTTGATAAGGTTTCACACTTAGGTCTTATGCAAAAGCTCTCGAGCTTTGGTATAACAGGTGCTATACAGGAATGGATAGGAAGCTTCTTATGTGACCGCAGACAGAGAGTGAGAGTCAATGGAACTCTATCCGAATGGAAACCGGTCAAAAGTGGTGTACCCCAAGGCACCATCTTGGGCCCTTTACTTTTCTTTCTGTATATTAATGAACTACCTTTAATACTTAAGTCGTCGACGTTATTGTTTGCGGATGATGTTAAAATCTGGAGAACAATAAGAAATGGGACTGATCGTTGTTATCTACAAGCAGATTTAGACGAATTAGTTAGGTGGGCTCGTGATTGGGGCCTAGAAGCTAATTCTAGGAAGAGCGTGTTTATGCACATTTGGCACGATATTAGTTACCACTATACTATTAATGGTACATCTCTGCCACGCGTTCATGCGCATAAAGACTTAGGAGTAATTATAAGTCACGACTGAAAAACTACTACGCCCTGCAATGCGGTTGCTTCCAAAGGCTATCGCGCTCTATGGTCGCTTCGCACAGCATTTAAATGCTTTGACGAGGATATGTTTCGAATTTTATATCCCACATATGTAAGGCCACACTTAGAATACTGTGTCCAAGCAGCTAGCCCTTGTCTGATAAAGGATACTAAATCGCTTGAGCGTGTCCAGCGTGTAAGGACGAAATGAGTGAAGGATCTTTCCAAACTCCCTTACCATGAGCGTTTAAATCGTCCAAATCTTTTCCCCTTATCTTATCGTAGGACACAAGGCGACATTATACTGGCATTTCGTATCTTTAATTATGATCTGGGTGTTAATATGTCTTACCTTTTTGCTCCCTCCAGCACTAATAATCTCCGGGGTCATAGCAAGAAGGTTCTGAAACCGCGATCTAATAAACTAAAGGTGGTGTCCCGTTTTTCTCATCGAGTGGTCAAAGACTGGAACGCTTTACCAGAACAAGTGGTATCAGCACCATCAGTGAACATTTTCAAAAAGAAGCTGGACCTTCACTGGAAGGAAATTTGTCAGGATTAACACAGGTTCATCAACCTACTATCCTTATTACTGAAGACTGAAGACTAAAGTCAAGAAAAACAATCGTTATCGGACGCTTGTAAACATGCCTGTGTTCTAAAATCTGACGAATAGTGAATATGTAGTCAATACAGACACAACCGGGTCTGAAGTCAGTCTGTTTCCCTCGTATCTGCAGTTCGCTAGTCTTTCTTAGGCGTCGGATAATTATTGAGGCTTGTATTCTGGATGCTGCATTAGTTAAACTAATCCCTCTCTGGTTATCACAGGATGATTTCCACCCCTTCTTATATATTATTGCTAATTGATTTCCAGGACACATATGACCGGGTTGAATAAAATGTCAGATAGAGGGCAACTCTGAGGAACACCACTTGAGTCGAATAAATAAACCGGTATTTTTTTATAAAAGGGTTACACATTCAAAATTTCAGGTTTATGAAGTGATGTCACAAAACCACCAATAGCCCTTTCTTAGTGAAATACTGTTTAGATAGCCCTGAAAACTAAGAGTGGCTTAATGAAGACTAAGCAATGATCACCAAATCAAATTAAATTGACAGGGTTTTCCAAGCACTTTGGTTTTTATGATGCCTATGTTGGTAAATGAATACCTGGTCGTAGCGTTCGGAAGCTAAGGCATTGAGACATTGTATGAGTGGAACCTTGAAAAAATTTACTAGATTCTTTATTGCTCTTGTCTGAATGTCAGTATATTGTCTAATTTACGATTAATTCCAACTCACCATAAGATATCAGAAACTTTTCCAAGCCGCTTGCGAAATTGGTATATTCATACTAATCTGGAATTTATTGCATAAGAAAAATGAACCTGTAACCTGTAAGTGGATAAACATTAGAAGAGACATCGTGAGATTTTCCCAGTTCAAACACCAAATCACTAACTACTGATGAGAATTCATTGTCCTTCTCAAGAAAAGTTCTTGATTCATAGTTTTTGTTGGTAGAAATAAACAAAAACAGGAATATATTACCCAACAGCCTTGAGAAAGCTTAGGAGGTCATCCCTTGACTTTTTGGTCATTTTCCAAAAGTGCCGGGCAGTAAAAGGGCAAGTGGTTCAAATGGTTCAAATGGTTGTGGAAGGGATAGAAGCTTTCGCTTAACGAGCTTCCGTGTCTAATAGCAGTGGATCACCAATACCTCCAGGCAGGAGCCTAGGTATATTAACGATAATAGAGGAAAAAAGAAATTGGTAAATCATAATAAGTTATCCTTAATCCTTAAGAATAAGTCAAGTTTCCTCTTAAAGGACTCCTGGAAAGTCGCTTGGGCTAGCTCAGTAGGCCGCGAATTCCAGCATTTGACAACTCTTACAGAGTAGAATTTGTGCCTGCAGTCTGTTCTGCTATATAAAGTCTCCAATTTCTAGGTGTTACCTTGATGATGCAACGGATATTCTAGTTTTACAACTGGATACCAGTAGCACCTTCTATGTTCGATCGTTCCCAGTCAGATAGAAATCAGAAGTCAGACGAGAAGAGGCAGGAAAGATATATTTGATTCGTTACCAATATATCGAGGACCTTTTCTATAAGCTAGCTAATGAAACGTAGGAGCTGTGTCCCACGCTGTGTTGAAACGTGATCTGGTGCGTATGCATGACCGAAAGCCTTCAGCTAAACAAGTCCACTTAAACAACGTGGTCAGCATCCAATGTCGAACACTTAATGAGCTATTGATTTTGGGGAATTATTTACAGCTACATATCACTCCCCCCCTAGTGAGGTGGTGATGCCCCTAAGACGTGACCAGCCAGAAGTTTAAACCGAACAAGTTTGTCGTTGGTAAACACTTTTCTGATAGCTTGCTTCGTTTAGCAGCGTCTGGTCGTCTTTCCTTAAACTAAGAGACCAAAATGTACAACACAGCAATAAAGAAATAAAGTACAATGAAAATTTCGGTTCCTTGGGAAACTTCGTCGTTCTTTTCCAGCCGTCCTGGAAAAGAGGAAAAATAAAACGTGTGAGTGCTTGTCGAAAATACACTCGTAATTGCGTAAGGACACAAGATGAGCGGAAAAAAATAAACTGATACACTTACAAACAGCGTAAAATCTATCGGAAAAAAAAGTTTTCTTTTGGTTTTTTTTAAATATATAAATATATATAGATATACGCTCAAAAAAATGTTTTTTTTGTTTTTTTATATTAATAAAAAAAAGAGCATATTAAAAAAATTTATAATAAACTATGAAAGTTTAATTCAAGATAGAGCTTATGTCCTACGTGCAATATTCGTTAAGATGTTCTGGAAATCTTACTCGTCTTCCAGAACGCGTTGTTTTAGGTTTATCTATTGTCGTTGGCGAAGTATCAAGTTTTGTGCCGGTTGTCGTGTAGGGTACTACGAGTGTAGTAGCTGTGTCGTTTGCTTGTACCGAAGGAAAATCAACGTAGCTAGGGTTTCCTTCTAGGTACGCAGCTTTGAGTCGATCGATACTGATGCTATCGTTCGTAAATTTGCTACCCATCGTTCGACGAAAGCGCGAGCTACAGTTTCAGCAGTAAGGTCCTTAATCGGTACTGCTTCTGGCCATCGAGTAAAGCGATCTACGCATGTTAGGAGATATGAGTATCCGTTTGAGTCGGGTAAAGGTCCTACCAAATCTAGATGGACGTGGTCGAAACGAGCGTCAGGGGTTTTGAAAGAGCCTAAGGGACGTTTGTTATGTATTATGACCTTAGATTTCTGACAGCTTACACAGGAGCGTGCCCACTCCCTCAAGTCTTTATTCATGCCAGGCCAACAAAAGCGTTCGGCTATAAGTTCGATTGTTGCACGAATACCTGGATGAGAAAGATTGTGCAACGTATTGAAGACGTAGCGGCGATAATGTTTTGGTACTATTGGACGATCCCTACCTGTAGATGTGTCACAGAGTAAGGTTTCCTTACCTGTTCCCATCTGCTTAATACTTAGTTTAAGAGTTGTCGAGGATAACTCATGCTGAAGATCAATGTCTTCTTTTTGAAGCTGAGCGAGTTTAAGAAGGTCGATTCCTTGGAAACTGTTCAAGGAGCTAATTTGAGACAAGGCGTCTGCGACTACATTGTTTGCTCCAGAAATGTGTTGTATGTCTGAAGTAAACTGCGAAATGTAGTCGAGTTGTCGAGACTCTCGCGGTGAGTACTTGTCTGAGGACGAACTTAAAGGGAAGGTAAGAGGTTTGTGATCGGTAAAAAGCGTGAATTCTCTTACTTCGTTGGAATGTTGGAAATGCCGTACAGCACAATACATAGCTAGGAGTTCCCTACCGAACGTGCTGTACCTAGATTCCGCGTCTAGCAACCGTCTCGAGAAAAATCCTAAGGGTTGCCGTGAGTTGTTAACCCATTGCTGTAAGACTCCTTCGATTGCTGAGTCTGATGCGTCTACGGCGATACTAATGGGCGCTTGAGTGTCCTGATGAGCAAGCTGGGTTGCTTTAGTGATGTTTCCTTAACTGTGGAGAATGCTTTACGGGCTGTGTCGTCTAAACTAATTGATTTCGCATTTCCACGAAGCTGATCGGCTAACGGTTTCATAAGGGATGCGCATTTAGGTATGCACCGTCTATAGAAACTTACGAGTCCGTTAAAAGTTCGTAAGTGCTTGATCGTGGTCGGTTCTGGGTAATCCAGAATGGCCGCCACTTTGCTCCTAAGGGGTCGGATGCCAAGGGCATCAATAGTGTGTCCTAAGAAGTCTAAGCAGTTAGTTCCGATTTGGCATTTCTGAATGTTGACAGAAATGCCATGCCTTTGGAGTCGATCGAAAACAATGTCCAGATGCTTGAGATGTGATTCTCTGTCCGGACTTGCTATTAGACAGTCATCAACATACGCATTTACGAGGTTGACAACTCGAAAGACGTCGTCTATAAACCTTTGGAGGGTTTGAGCCGCATTTCTTAAACCAAAAGGCATTCGCAAGAATTCGTAAAGACCGAAGGGAGTGATGATGGCGGTTTTGGGGATGTCGTCGGTTGCCATCGGTATTTGGCTATAAACCTTAACTAAGTCGATTTTCAAAAAGACAGTTGTACCTTTCAAGGTAGCTGTCAAATCGTGAATATGAGGCAGCGGGTAACGATCGGGAATGGTTTTAGCATTCAGGCGCCGATAATCACCAGTTGGCCGCCAATCATTGCTGTCCTTTTTAGGGACCATGTGCAATGGGGATGCCCATGGACTATTCGATGGTCGAATTATCCCTAGGTCCATCATGTGGTCGAATTCGGTTTTAGCTAACCTAAGCTTCTCGGGAGCGAGTCTTCGAGCTTTCGAAAATACAGGTGGTAATGTAGTCGAGATGTGATGTGTAACATTGCTGGTTACACAAGGTAATTTCGATTGCGATTGGTATATCCCGGGGTATTTGTCGAGTACTGCTTGGTACAAGGGGTCTATGGCGTGCTTAATCGTGACTGGGGATAACCTGCAACCAGAACAACGAGTTACGCAAACGGATAACTTAGTGTTTCCGTCTATTAACCTTCGTGCGCGTGTGTCGATGAGTAGATTGTGGTGTTGTAACAGGTCTATATCAATGGTTGGCATAGAGACATCTGCAACAACGAAAATCCAGTGTATGGGTTTACGGAAACCCACGTTAAGGTAGACGTACCTTTTACCGTAAGTAGCAATCGGCTCTCCGTTAGCCGCCTGTAAACTTAAAACAGACTCACGAAGTCTGTTGTCGGGATTTGCTGGAAGAACGCTAACTTCTGCACCAGTGTCGACGAGGTAGCGAAATTTCGTAGTCACATCCGTGACATATAAGTGGCGGCTGTGTTCGCCGGCTACGGTTGCCGTTAACGCGTGCCGGCTGGGAAGTTTCCCGAACTGTTTTTCGTGTCACTCGATTTTGGGTCGGATAATTGCAGGGCTTCCTGCAATTTCTGGAGGATTTACCGTACTGGTTGTGATACCAGCACCAGTCGGTTTTGTCTGTCTCTCGTGGTCGAGAGATAGATCTCTTACTTGAAACGCTCCTACGTGGGGATTTTGACCGACTACGGTCATTACGAACTCTAAGATATCTTCTAAGCGTGTGACATAGTTCGGCCATGTCAGTCGAGGTCGATTGAGGTTTTTCTTTGATGGAAAAAACCTCGGCCTTAGAAAATTTAGTGATTTCCAAGATTCGATCGGCAGATGCAGCTAGTTCATCTATGGCATTGTTTTGAAATAAAACAAACACTGCCTGCACCTTTTGAGGGAGTTTAGACAACTTTTGTTGTCTAAATAGGCCATCATCGAAAGTTCGTTGGCCAATGACTTCTCTCATTCTAAGCAACATGTCTGTCGCAGAACCATGTTGTAAGTCGATATTGTTAAGGAGTTGGTCTAACCGTTGTCGATCAGTTAGGTCTCCGCGTTTTAAAATCGATAGTTTAAGCGTTTCGTAAGGTTCGGGAACATCACTAGTAAACATACTAGGTGTTACGTACCTGCTAAACTCGCGCGGTAACGCCTTGACTACAGCGAGGAAACGTGTGCGCGAGTCCGTGATTCCGTGCATGCAAAAATCGGCTTCTGCATAGCAGAACCAGGACTCGATATTGTCGGGCCAAAATGGCGTTAACTGAATCGAAATAGGGGGAATAGACTTTAACTTAAAAACCTTCGGTGAGTGTTCTGTCATAATAATATAGATAACGAAAATTGTCTAATTAAAATATATCCGAGAAAAAAAAATTCGCGAAAAAAGTATATCACAATATATAAAATTCAAATAAAGAATAACAATGAATAATAATATTCCAAAATGGAACAGACTCACAGTATATTGACTTGGTGTACCAGATCACGTCGGGTTCACCAATGATGATGCAACGGATATTCTAGTTTTACAACTGGATACCAGTAGCACCTTCTATGTTCGATCGTTCCCAGTCAGATAGAAATCAGAAGTCAGACGAGAAGAGGCAGGAAAGATATATTTGATTCGTTACCAATATATCGAGGACCTTTTCTATAAGCTAGCTAATGAAACGTAGGAGCTGTGTCCCACGCTGTGTTGAAACGTGATCTGGTGCGTATGCATGACCGAAAGCCTTCAGCTAAACAAGTCCACTTAAACAACGTGGTCAGCATCCAATGTCGAACACTTAATGAGCTATTGATTTTGGGGAATTATTTACAGCTACAACCTCTTAGATTAGTGTTGTGACTAAGCTTAAGATAATGTTTAAGGGAATGACTAGAAGTGTTAAGGATACTGTAAGTCATAAGAAGGTCACCTCTAAGACGCCTATACTCTAACGGGTAAAGGTTAAGTGATTGGAAGCTCTCTTCATAAGGTTTGAATTTGAGTCATCGAACTGATTTCGTGGCTCGACGTTGGATACGTTCCATAGTGTCCTTATCCTTCTGGAGGGAGGGAGGAAATACTATGTTGAAATAGTCTAAATGGGAACGAATAAAACTTTTGAAGATTATGTGGAAGGTTCTACCGTCAAACTGTCCAAAAATACGCTTCAATGTTACCAGTGCAAGGTTTGCTTGAAATGCGTTTTGTCACAGTCTGCATACGACTTCAGGTTGTATGGTACTAACACTAACAAACTTTTTTCGACTTGTGAAACTTCTAGAGAAGAGTTACCTAAGTTGTAACTATAGTCTGAAACCTGTCGCAGATGGACTACTTTACACTTTAAAGTGTTGAAGGCAAGTCCGTTGTCGTCTTCCCAACTTTGAAGTCCAGTCAGATCCTCCTGAAGTGACAGTATATCCCCTTGGTTTCGTATCTCTCTCCAAAGTTTCACATCATCAGCAAAAGCCGATAAGTCAGATGATGCTTATTGTGGAAGATCATTTATATAAATCAAGAAGAGAAGAGATCCGAGTGATGAGCCCTGTGTGATGCCAATAAGACATTGTATAGCCTGAGGGAAAGTGAATTTAACCCTGACCTTAAAATATCGAATTTTTAGATATGAAGTGTGCTAGTCAATTAGAGGTGGTTTGATACCCAATAGTGTGAACTTATTGATAAGACATATATGGTTGAACCTATCAAAAGCTGTTGAGAAATCAAGTTAAATGATGTGAACCTTCCCTTACGATCGAAGATGCTTGTCCGTCCGTCCACCCCAGTCATCAGGTTGATACTACGGGGATGACCATTCCCGAAACCATGCTGTTGGGATGAGAAGTGTGAGGATACTACACACTCGTGTATGCCATCGCATATCAGGGAACCTACAATTTTAGAAGGTATAGAGATAAGGGTCACCTGTTGGTAGCTTGAGGGTTCACTGCGTCGACCTCCTTTGAAAATTGGTGTGATGTGAGCCAGCTTCCAAATTTCCGGTAGTCTGCCTCGATTTAGCAAGCGTGAGAACATCACTCTAAGCGGTGTTGAAAACATTGAAGCTGCTTCCCCCAGTATAGCAGAATGAGCCATATCCTGACCAGGAGAAGTGTCTTTTCTTAGGTGCTGCATTTCACGGAACACCTGGTCGGCGCCTAGGTTCACTTCGGAAAGTCCTGTACAGATGCATGTGAAGCTTTCGTCAGTATAGTTGATGTGAGTCGGTTGAAATGTCCGAGAGTATTGTTCAGCCAAAAGGTTAGTGGCATCCCCGTCGTTATTGATTGGACCGTTAGGATCCCGCACTTGAGAAACTACAGTTTCGGATTGTTGAAGAAAAGGTGCTCAAATTAGAGACAAATTTATCGATAAGCTTGATCTGGTACTGAAGCATGTCTTCTCTTATTGCCTTTGTGCATATGTTGTTAATATGTTTGTATCGCCTACACGCGCCGACTTTATCAGTTCGTCTGTATGTAGCCCAAAAGTGCCTTTTGCGGCTCAGCAAACGAAAAGTGCGATTATTGACGATTGTAGGTTGCTTGTAGCTTTTGGGGACTGTTTCATGGACTGAATGCATGGTAGCACATGAGAGTGTGTGTGGTAAAAAATACCAATGAGCATCCACTTTCACTTCAGGGTAAACATTCCAACTCATCTGCTGTAGATAGTCCTGTAATGCTGATAAATTTAAACTTTTGAAATTCCAGCGCCTGTTGATGTGGGATATCTGAGCTCAGTTTTGCTGAGAAAAGTGAAGGATATGACGGCGTGATCACTTTTACCCAGGGGAGCCAGGATTGAGAGTTCAACGACTGGGAATTATCCATTTGTAAGTACCCAGTCTAATCGTAACGGCGTCTGACTGTTTCTCCAACGAGTTGCCGACTTCACGTTTTCGAATAATCCCACATCCTCAATTAGCTTGATGAACCAAATTTCAGCAGAGTTTTCATCACCAACGTACGTATTTTCAACGAAATTGACTTTAGGGAGATTGAAGTCCCCTAGAGTGAGAATACGAGTGAATCCGAGAAGGGAAGAGTGGGTTAATCCTTCCATTATACAATCGTAGTACCTGATTTTAGCAGTGAGCTTCCTGTAGATGACTCCTACTCCGAATGAAGGCTGTAAATATGCGCGTGATGTACCTCAAAGTCACCTAACGCATTGATTCACTAAGTTGAGTTAAATGATAAAATTAGTAGTGAATTATTCAGCTTATCACCACAACATATCTCACCTTAATAATAATATGACCAGAAAAATCTAGACATTGTTTTCTCTTTCAAATCAGTGCATACTAACACCTCCATGGTTTTACATTTTAGCGTAATTATAATCAGTGATCGTATGAGTAGAAATTTCTCTGTTTTGATGACCTCAACTAATCAGTAGTTTGTTGATCATTCAACAACCACAGGACATGATGTGATCTTATTACTGTTTTTATTAATTCTCTAACTTGTACCGTTAGTATCAACAATAGTTAAAAATAGCAAATTCACATTGTCTACACTTTGACAAGATGGTATCTCAATGTGTGCAATTCAAATTCATTAATTTTTGTGATCTACTCTCTACATATGATTATGTGGGATAATTGAACAAGATGTTTTTGTTAGTTATGTCCATAACTAAACAATCGAATCGTTGCCTAAGCTCCCACCACGTCAATCTGGTCTGATGTGTCTGTAAACTATCCCTGTTGCATGTGACCTACCAATTGAAAGACATTATTATCCTATTATATTAGTGTGACTCATAAATTTTATTCATTTAATAAGACACGCAATACTGGTCTGTATGTTTGTGCGTTTCACTTGATGACTGTAATTCTTTAAGTATTGTACTAATCTAATTGTTTTTATGTTTAGAAACAGATAAAGTTTAAAGCCAAGTTGTCCGTGTTCTGACTATAGCTTTCACATAGACTCTGAGATCGCCAGTATTAATAGTATATCTGTAGGACAAAATAAATCCTACAGTTTTCGAAATGCATTCGATTGTGCTTAGTGAACAGCAATGTTTTGTGTTGTAGTAGAGTTGTTGAATATGAGTGTTTTGTTTAGATCCATTTGAGCTATTATTTTATTCAAGCTGTAAGATAATTTTGTAGGTGCTGAAACTGGATAGAAAATGAGGAGCAGTTAGGTCTGACACTTCCTGGTCGAACATGACTCTCTGTCTTTCGTTCTAGAAGTCGTGTGTTTAAGTGACTTGAGAACTTATCAGCTATGCTTAAAGAAATACGACACTCACTGTCTCGTGATTCATTTCACTTTCTTCATAAAAGCGATGAGTTCTGCAACAGCAAGAATTCTTCCTGGTCATATTTCCAACTAAACGGTATTTCCTGTTCGAGAATACTCTCATGTACTAATTCATTTGAATATTTCTATTTATGTGACTCTATTACAACTCATCCTGTCTCCCTGAATAATTTGTAAATGTAACTCATTTAAATTCAATCATAGTTTACATTGAACTTTATTTGCACTGAATCATTTTCTCGTTAGGTTTACAGGTATCACGAATAACTGTGAAATCTGTTTGTTCGTCTGTTATATCAAACAGGTTACAATAAACACATTTGTGTACTTTTGATACTGAATTGAACAGAATTTAACATGAGTGAATCAACGTGATAATTAGAATATTTGATTTATTATAGTAGCTAACAATCTTTGAAATATATGGCAATTCAAACCAAGGAAATCAAAGTGAACGTGAAAGAAAGTGTTGTATCTGAAATTGAATATGAAACATACATAGAGTACATAAGCATCATTAGTTATTTGAAGTGTTCTACTCACCTGCTCCGTTGTTCTTCAATGTTGGTGATTACCTTTCCCTCCCTGGTTTTCACTGGTCGTTCTGGTTTACGGTAATTTCTAGTGATTTTCTATGTTTATCATACAATCGTATCATGTTTCCTTCTCTTGCAGTTATTTCCGCTATCATTGCTAAATCTTCCACATATTTACGTTTGTCAACCCTGATGCTTCTCTTCACTTGCTTGTTTGTATTCGTCTTGTGCCTTGGCTTTTTCTGCTCCTATTCGGATGGCATTGATTGCTGCCTTCTTGTTCCTCCTTTCTTCAATCTTATCCAGTGTACCAACAGCGATCCACTCCCTGTGATGGTGCTTCTTGTGGTTCAGAACCTCCCGAAATGTTGAAATGCTTATTTTCCTACAATTGTTTTAAGATAAAATCACGGCGAGTGTCATGTTAGTGTTGACAAATGGTGGAATACAAATGTTCTTGAGGCTTGGTATGTATAATATTAACTGTGTGGGCATCTCCATGATATAAGTTGAAAGACAATAGGAAAATTATTTTTCAAATGATGGGAGAGTAAAAAAGAAGAAAGTGCTCAACACAACAGTTATTTGCCAAGATCGGTTACATAGGAATAATTTATGTACATAAGTACACATCGATATACAAGGAATTTAAATTAGTCGTCATAGTAGTTCCATGAACAATATGGTATTTGAGTATAATTAACATGAGAAATTGGTTCAAGTTAGTCAGCGAACGTGATCACTGAAAGGCTTGAAGTGTTTTAAGTTTCATCACACAAACAATTTCATGCTGGGACGAGATACTTGTTTAGTGCTTCTTAATCTTCAAATAATTGTCTAGCTAAATGCAGTTACCGAAACAATCCGCTTACAAATTTTAACCCTGTAGTACATTTACCAACTATGAGTTCACGTAATGATGTCAAAGCACTCTTCTGTAAGATTTCATTGTGTTGCAGTCCAACTAGTTCAGTCAGAATAGATCAAGTGAAGTTCAAATATAAGAGCCAATAAATAGGATCACACTGTGTCATTTGCGAATCCACCTCACGTGTTCAACTTCACTTTAGATGTCTTCACGAAAAACACACTCTTCATCCAACGTCACAGCAACCCATTAAGTCATGGAATACAGCTGCACGCTTTAACAGAAGACAATTTACGTGAGATACGGTCGACGCTTGACAGGAAACAGAGGATTTCGGTGATGAAATACCATTAAAACAAAACGAAAGAGATTTCGAAATCATATGAGGTCATATGTTATTGAATGTATTTGACTTGAAATCATGATGAAGACATATTGCATCCTATCTGATTTCAAATTTCTTGAACATTGAAATCTGCGTCGTTTGAGGAAACATATAGTCGATGTAGTGATAGGAGATAGAGAGAAATGAAGTATCGAACATGCTCAGCCTCCAAGATGTTCATTGCCTATAACATCTTTATTCCGAAATTATAAAAAATATCTGTGAGTGCTTGTCTCTTCAAGTGTGCTAGCAATATTTACTGGCATGGATATCTGCATGTTGGAAACACTCGACAGTCGCACTGACTCCTGCATATATCCGACAACTAGGCTAATTCTCGATTCATTATGAACATGAAATAGTCAGTCTCATATTCCAAATACACATGATTCATCTTTCTGAATTGCTCCGTTACTTTTGGCGTGGTGAATGGAGTCACTTGTCAAAGAAGTGGTAGCGAAAGCTTTGATGCCCTGTATTTATAGAGGATCATAGATCATCCACGAATTGTCTCCAGGATGACTAAGAGTCATTCCCCATGCTTTCTTACAGAGGATCGAAAAACAAGTATATCGAGCACATCGATATCGATATTTTGTCTCGCCAGTTAATTCCTCGGAATCTTTTAAAAAAATATACGAGAAAAGAAGTGTACAAACACATATATTGCTTCCAGAAATGTGTCAGATATCCAAAGTAAAATGAGAGATGTGGTCTACTTGTCGAGATTATCAATCGGAACAGTTGTCGGAAGACGAACTTAAAGAGAAAGTGAAAGTTCTATGGTCGGGGAACGAAGTGTATTCCTAGAATTTCATTGTGTTGGAAGTTCCATACAGCACAATGCATGGCTGGCAGTTCCCTCAGGAAAATACTATATCTCGATTCAGTGCCATGCAATCATATAAAGTAACCGATTCATTACTATCAGCAATAATTATAGTAGTTGTTGTTCTTGTTGTTGAAGTTATTTATGTAGAACAAAAATGTTGAGTAAAAACATTCCACCATGGCCATTCCATGTATATTTTAAGTAACAAATTATTGAGTGAATCAGACAAAAGAACACTAATCAGATGAGTTCATCCAACTCATTCCACAAATTTCATAACATCTCATAGGTCGGTATCAGTATATAAAGATGAGGTGTTTCTTGTGTGACCAACAATCCACTACATTTCAAGTTTAATTAATTGTAGAAACAAAATGCGTTTATCAATATTGTGCTTCATCTTATGTCTCACAATGGTCGTCCCATTCATGCACGCATATAGACGTACGTTCTAAATGTTCCTTAAATATATATTATATTGTGTATTGCTCTTGCTGTCAAGAAAGTGATTTGTCAGGATGAATCATGTTTGTGATTGATGAATAAGACTCAGAGGGATTTAGCTGAGTAATTTATCTGACTGGAGAATAGCGTAGATTGATTCGAAATCATCTCGTCAATGTGCTTGAACTGCTAATTATAGTACGAAAGTAATTATTGTTTGGTGAATATTGGCAGTGAGTTATGAGAATCAATCATACAGTATTTAGACTGAAACATCAATTGTTAGTTTGATTTGTCTCTTTCAGACTCGCGAATCACCATTCATAGTATCAGTTAAAATTGACAAATCATTTATCTTTTTTCGAATTCAGGTTCACCCAGTTCAACTGAAGTTGAACAGAATAATAGTGAAGAATTTGGACCGGTCGGAAGCGAAATGGGCCTCATCCCAACAACGACAAAACAGGATGGAAATGATGTTGATGATGAAAAAGGCGAATTTGACGTAAACGAAGTTTCGGGAAGTGATGATAGTGGTAGTGAAACAAATCATAACATCATTATTAATATAAATATTGATGAAAATGGTAATTTCGAAACAAAGCCTGGTAATACTATTGATGAAATCGTTAATCGTTTCGCTCATTGAATAATGGAACACTTCACTTAATGCGGTGAGTACCCTTCTTCCAATTAGTCGAAATAATATACAGTCATCAATTAATTATCAACCCATTTCAACCACACCATATGTCGTCCGAGTATCCATCTCCTCATAATGAACAGGAATTTTCGAATCATATTTATTGGCATACTGATACCTATGGTTCGATCATGGACGAACTGAACTCTTACTCGACATTCATTGATTTCGTTTATTATAAAACAATAGAATCATTCTGTCACTAGACCTTGTTCAATGCACATGGAGTTGAGAATGATCACAATTGATTGATCACTGGGTGGTGATCAATCTCATGTATGTCAGGTCCTTCTTCTTTAGTACTGATCGAATGCTATCGATCGAGTTGCAATGTGGCCCACCACCCAGTGATCAATCAATAGCTCAGTGGTAACGTCTCTGACTGTGAAGCTGAGTGACGCGGGATCGAATCCGCCAGAGAGCATCAGTTCCCTCAGGATTACAGGTACACCTTGCAGACGAGTGCCAAGTAGCACGAAACCCGGGTCCAGGGTTTCCTGTTGACCATCTCCAACCACCATGTTACCCTAAGTAGTGTATGATGTTCCATAAAAGGTGAACACTGACTTCTTGAACATTATGTGTGTGCTGAAAACGGTCAAATAGTAGTGAACTAGAATCCACTACACGTGTTTCAATTCTATTCAACAAATCTCTTCAATTCGTTATTGCACACAACAATTCGTTTTCCGAATAAGTGAAAACGAATTACGTTGATGTGAGAAACAATAATTTCGGTTGGCGAGGTGAATGCTACTCAGCTCGACTAGTTTTTGTAAATGTGATTCAATTAGGTTCAATCACAGTTTAAAATAAATTTCACTTGCACTGAATCATTCTATATCATTTTCTCATTTCGTTTTCAGGTAACATGAATAATTGTGAAGCCTGTTTATTCGTCTGTCATATTAAATTGATTACAATGAACACATTTGTGTATTTTTGATATTGAATTGAAATGAAATAAACATGAATGAAATACGTTCTGTTGTTTTCTTGATTGATGAAGTAAAAATTAAATTTGGAGAACAGAAATAACGTTTTGTTGTTACTTAGTTTTGTGTATCCATGAGTCGTTGTATTTGGACACAGTGTAGTTCAACTTGTGCACATTAGCACAGAGATGAAGTTGTCGATTGAAATCCCATAGTGGTAGAGGTAGTAAGAGTATAAGCGGTAGTCGGACAGATTAGGGTTTTAAGATGTTATTCAAGAAGTATAATCCAGTGAAATAAATTTGAAAGGAGAAAAAATAAAGGGACATGAAGAATGCAGAAGATTAGAATTCGGGAGAACATAAAGAGTGGATGCACCTCCAGCGCCTGTTGTTGTGGGATATCTGAGCTCAGTTTTGCTGAGAAAAGTGAAGGATATGACGGCGTGATCACTTTTACCCAGGGGAGCCAGGATTGAGAGTTCAACGACTGGGAATTATCCATTTGTAAGTACCCAGTCTAATCGTAACGGCGTCTGACTGTTTCTCCAACGAGTTGCCGACTTCACGTTTTCGAATAATCCCACATCCTCAATTAGCTTGATGAACCAAATTTCAGCAGAGTTTTCATCACCAACGTACGTATTTTCAACGAAATTGACTTTAGGGAGATTGAAGTCCCCTAGAGTGAGAATACGAGTGAATCCGAGAAGGGAAGAGTGGGTTAATCCTTCCATTATACAATCGTAGTACCTGATTTTAGCAGTGAGCTTCCTGTAGATGACTCCTACTCCGAATGAAGGCTGTAAATATGCGCGTGATGTACCTCAAAGTCACCTAACGCATTGATTCACTAAGTTGAGTTAAATGATAAAATTAGTAGTGAATTATTCAGCTTATCACCACAACATATCTCACCTTAATAATAATATGACCAGAAAAATCTAGACATTGTTTTCTCTTTCAAATCAGTGCATACTAACACCTCCATGGTTTTACATTTTAGCGTAATTATAATCAGTGATCGTATGAGTAGAAATTTCTCTGTTTTGATGACCTCAACTAATCAGTAGTTTGTTGATCATTCAACAACCACAGGACATGATGTGATCTTATTACTGTTTTTATTAATCCTCTAACTTGTACCGTTAGTATCAACAATAGTTAAAAATAGCAAATTCACATTGTCTACACTTTGACAAGATGGTATCTCAATGTGTGCAATTCAAATTCATTAATTTTTGTGATCTACTCTCTACATATGATTATGTGGGATAATTGAACAAGATGTTTTTGTTAGTTATGTCCATAACTAAACAATCGAATCGTTGCCTAAGCTCCCACCACGTCAATCTGGTCTGATGTGTCTGTAAACTATCCCTGTTGCATGTGACCTACCAATTGAAAGACATTATTATCCTATTATATTAGTGTGACTCATAAATTTTATTCATTTAATAAGACACGCAATACTGGTCTGTATGTTTGTGCGTTTCACTTGATGACTGTAATTCTTTAAGTATTGTACTAATCTAATTGTTTTTATGTTTAGAAACAGATAAAGTTTAAAGCCAAGTTGTCCGTGTTCTGACTATAGCTTTCACATAGACTCTGAGATCGCCAGTATTAATAGTATATCTGTAGGACAAAATAAATCCTACAGTTTTCGAAATGCATTCGATTGTGCTTAGTGAACAGCAATGTTTTGTGTTGTAGTAGAGTTGTTGAATATGAGTGTTTTGTTTAGATCCATTTGAGCTATTATTTTATTCAAGCTGTAAGATAATTTTGTAGGTGCTGAAACTGGATAGAAAATGAGGAGCAGTTAGGTCTGACACTTCCTGGTCGAACATGACTCTCTGTCTTTCGTTCTAGAAGTCGTGTGTTTAAGTGACTTGAGAACTTATCAGCTATGCTTAAAGAAATACGACACTCACTGTCTCGTGATTCATTTCACTTTCTTCATAAAAGCGATGAGTTCTGCAACAGCAAGAATTCTTCCTGGTCATATTTCCAACTAAACGGTATTTCCTGTTCGAGAATACTCTCATGTACTAATTCATTTGAATATTTCTATTTATGTGACTCTATTACAACTCATCCTGTCTCCCTGAATAATTTGTAAATGTAACTCATTTAAATTCAATCATAGTTTACATTGAACTTTATTTGCACTGAATCATTTTCTCGTTAGGTTTACAGGTATCACGAATAACTGTGAAATCTGTTTGTTCGTCTGTTATATCAAACAGGTTACAATAAACACATTTGTGTACTTTTGATACTGAATTGAACAGAATTTAACATGAGTGAATCAACGTGATAATTAGAATATTTGATTTATTATAGTAGCTAACAATCTTTGAAATATATGGCAATTCAAACCAAGGAAATCAAAGTGAACGTGAAAGAAAGTGTTGTATCTGAAATTGAATATGAAACATACATAGAGTACATAAGCATCATTAGTTATTTGAAGTGTTCTACTCACCTGCTCCGTTGTTCTTCAATGTTGGTGATTACCTTTCCCTCCCTGGTTTTCACTGGTCGTTCTGGTTTACGGTAATTTCTAGTGATTTTCTATGTTTATCATACAATCGTATCATGTTTCCTTCTCTTGCAGTTATTTCCGCTATCATTGCTAAATCTTCCACATATTTACGTTTGTCAACCCTGATGCTTCTCTTCACTTGCTTGTTTGTATTCGTCTTGTGCCTTGGCTTTTTCTGCTCCTATTCGGATGGCATTGATTGCTGCCTTCTTGTTCCTCCTTTCTTCAATCTTATCCAGTGTACCAACAGCGATCCACTCCCTGTGATGGTGCTTCTTGTGGTTCAGAACCTCCCGAAATGTTGAAATGCTTATTTTCCTACAATTGTTTTAAGATAAAATCACGGCGAGTGTCATGTTAGTGTTGACAAATGGTGGAATACAAATGTTCTTGAGGCTTGGTATGTATAATATTAACTGTGTGGGCATCTCCATGATATAAGTTGAAAGACAATAGGAAAATTATTTTTCAAATGATGGGAGAGTAAAAAAGAAGAAAGTGCTCAACACAACAGTTATTTGCCAAGATCGGTTACATAGGAATAATTTATGTACATAAGTACACATCGATATACAAGGAATTTAAATTAGTCGTCATAGTAGTTCCATGAACAATATGGTATTTGAGTATAATTAGCATGAGAAATTGGTTCAAGTTAGTCAGCGAACGTGATCACTGAAAGGCTTGAAGTGTTTTAAGTTTCATCACACAAACAATTTCATGCTGGGACGAGATACTTGTTTAGTGCTTCTTAATCTTCAAATAATTGTCTAGCTAAATGCAGTTACCGAAACAATCCGCTTACAAATTTTAACCCTGTAGTACATTTACCAACTATGAGTTCACGTAATGATGTCAAAGCACTCTTCTGTAAGATTTCATTGTGTTGCAGTCCAACTAGTTCAGTCAGAATAGATCAAGTGAAGTTCAAATATAAGAGCCAATAAATAGGATCACACTGTGTCATTTGCGAATCCACCTCACGTGTTCAACTTCACTTTAGATGTCTTCACGAAAAACACACTCTTCATCCAACGTCACAGCAACCCATTAAGTCATGGAATACAGCTGCACGCTTTAACAGAAGACAATTTACGTGAGATACGGTCGACGCTTGACAGGAAACAGAGGATTTCGGTGATGAAATACCATTAAAACAAAACGAAAGAGATTTCGAAATCATATGAGGTCATATGTTATTGAATGTATTTGACTTGAAATCATGATGAAGACATATTGCATCCTATCTGATTTCAAATTTCTTGAACATTGAAATCTGCGTCGTTTGAGGAAACATATAGTCGATGTAGTGATAGGAGATAGAGAGAAATGAAGTATCGAACATGCTCAGCCTCCAAGATGTTCATTGCCTATAACATCTTTATTCCGAAATTATAAAAAATATCTGTGAGTGCTTGTCTCTTCAAGTGTGCTAGCAATATTTACTGGCATGGATATCTGCATGTTGGAAACACTCGACAGTCGCACTGACTCCTGCATATATCCGACAACTAGGCTAATTCTCGATTCATTATGAACATGAAATAGTCAGTCTCATATTCCAAATACACATGATTCATCTTTCTGAATTGCTCCGTTACTTTTGGCGTGGTGAATGGAGTCACTTGTCAAAGAAGTGGTAGCGAAAGCTTTGATGCCCTGTATTTATAGAGGATCATAGATCATCCACGAATTGTCTCCAGGATGACTAAGAGTCATTCCCCATGCTTTCTTACAGAGGATCGAAAAACAAGTATATCGAGCACATCGATATCGATATTTTGTCTCGCCAGTTAATTCCTCGGAATCTTTTAAAAAAATATACGAGAAAAGAAGTGTACAAACACATATATTGCTTCCAGAAATGTGTCAGATATCCAAAGTAAAATGAGAGATGTGGTCTACTTGTCGAGATTATCAATCGGAACAGTTGTCGGAAGACGAACTTAAAGAGAAAGTGAAAGTTCTATGGTCGGGGAACGAAGTGTATTCCTAGAATTTCATTGTGTTGGAAGTTCCATACAGCACAATGCATGGCTGGCAGTTCCCTCAGGAAAATACTATATCTCGATTCAGTGCCATGCAATCATATAAAGTAACCGATTCATTACTATCAGCAATAATTATAGTAGTTGTTGTTCTTGTTGTTGAAGTTATTTATGTAGAACAAAAATGTTGAGTAAAAACATTCCACCATGGCCATTCCATGTATATTTTAAGTAACAAATTATTGAGTGAATCAGACAAAAGAACACTAATCAGATGAGTTCATCCAACTCATTCCACAAATTTCATAACATCTCATAGGTCGGTATCAGTATATAAAGATGAGGTGTTTCTTGTGTGACCAACAATCCACTACATTTCAAGTTTAATTAATTGTAGAAACAAAATGCGTTTATCAATATTGTGCTTCATCTTATGTCTCACAATGGTCGTCCCATTCATGCACGCATATAGACGTACGTTCTAAATGTTCCTTAAATATATATTATATTGTGTATTGCTCTTGCTGTCAAGAAAGTGATTTGTCAGGATGAATCATGTTTGTGATTGATGAATAAGACTCAGAGGGATTTAGCTGAGTAATTTATCTGACTGGAGAATAGCGTAGATTGATTCGAAATCATCTCGTCAATGTGCTTGAACTGCTAATTATAGTACGAAAGTAATTATTGTTTGGTGAATATTGGCAGTGAGTTATGAGAATCAATCATACAGTATTTAGACTGAAACATCAATTGTTAGTTTGATTTGTCTCTTTCAGACTCGCGAATCACCATTCATAGTATCAGTTAAAATTGACAAATCATTTATCTTTTTTCGAATTCAGGTTCACCCAGTTCAACTGAAGTTGAACAGAATAATAGTGAAGAATTTGGACCGGTCGGAAGCGAAATGGGCCTCATCCCAACAACGACAAAACAGGATGGAAATGATGTTGATGATGAAAAAGGCGAATTTGACGTAAACGAAGTTTCGGGAAGTGATGATAGTGGTAGTGAAACAAATCATAACATCATTATTAATATAAATATTGATGAAAATGGTAATTTCGAAACAAAGCCTGGTAATACTATTGATGAAATCGTTAATCGTTTCGCTCATTGAATAATGGAACACTTCACTTAATGCGGTGAGTACCCTTCTTCCAATTAGTCGAAATAATATACAGTCATCAATTAATTATCAACCCATTTCAACCACACCATATGTCGTCCGAGTATCCATCTCCTCATAATGAACAGGAATTTTCGAATCATATTTATTGGCATACTGATACCTATGGTTCGATCATGGACGAACTGAACTCTTACTCGACATTCATTGATTTCGTTTATTATAAAACAATAGAATCATTCTGTCACTAGACCTTGTTCAATGCACATGGAGTTGAGAATGATCACAATTGATTGATCACTGGGTGGTGATCAATCTCATGTATGTCAGGTCCTTCTTCTTTAGTACTGATCGAATGCTATCGATCGAGTTGCAATGTGGCCCACCACCCAGTGATCAATCAATAGCTCAGTGGTAACGTCTCTGACTGTGAAGCTGAGTGACGCGGGATCGAATCCGCCAGAGAGCATCAGTTCCCTCAGGATTACAGGTACACCTTGCAGACGAGTGCCAAGTAGCACGAAACCCGGGTCCAGGGTTTCCTGTTGACCATCTCCAACCACCATGTTACCCTAAGTAGTGTATGATGTTCCATAAAAGGTGAACACTGACTTCTTGAACATTATGTGTGTGCTGAAAACGGTCAAATAGTAGTGAACTAGAATCCACTACACGTGTTTCAATTCTATTCAACAAATCTCTTCAATTCGTTATTGCACACAACAATTCGTTTTCCGAATAAGTGAAAACGAATTACGTTGATGTGAGAAACAATAATTTCGGTTGGCGAGGTGAATGCTACTCAGCTCGACTAGTTTTTGTAAATGTGATTCAATTAGGTTCAATCACAGTTTAAAATAAATTTCACTTGCACTGAATCATTCTATATCATTTTCTCATTTCGTTTTCAGGTAACATGAATAATTGTGAAGCCTGTTTATTCGTCTGTCATATTAAATTGATTACAATGAACACATTTGTGTATTTTTGATATTGAATTGAAATGAAATAAACATGAATGAAATACGTTCTGTTGTTTTCTTGATTGATGAAGTAAAAATTAAATTTGGAGAACAGAAATAACGTTTTGTTGTTACTTAGTTTTGTGTATCCATGAGTCGTTGTATTTGGACACAGTGTAGTTCAACTTGTGCACATTAGCACAGAGATGAAGTTGTCGATTGAAATCCCATAGTGGTAGAGGTAGTAAGAGTATAAGCGGTAGTCGGACAGATTAGGGTTTTAAGATGTTATTCAAGAAGTATAATCCAGTGAAATAAATTTGAAAGGAGAAAAAATAAAGGGACATGAAGAATGCAGAAGATTAGAATTCGGGAGAACATAAAGAGTGGATGCACCTCCAGCGCCTGTTGTTGTGGGATATCTGAGCTCAGTTTTGCTGAGAAAAGTGAAGGATATGACGGCGTGATCACTTTTACCCAGGGGAGCCAGGATTGAGAGTTCAACGACTGGGAATTATCCATTTGTAAGTACCCAGTCTAATCGTAACGGCGTCTGACTGTTTCTCCAACGAGTTGCCGACTTCACGTTTTCGAATAATCCCACATCCTCAATTAGCTTGATGAACCAAATTTCAGCAGAGTTTTCATCACCAACGTACGTATTTTCGACGAAATTGACTTTAGGGAGATTGAAGTCCCCTAGAGTGAGAATACGAGTGAATCCGAGAAGGGAAGAGTGGGTTAATCCTTCCATTATACAATCGTAGTACCTGATTTTAGCAGTGAGCTTCCTGTAGATGACTCCTACTCCGAATGAAGGCTGTAAATATGCGCGTGATGTACCTCAAAGTCACCTAACGCATTGATTCACTAAGTTGAGTTAAATGATAAAATTAGTAGTGAATTATTCAGCTTATCACCACAACATATCTCACCTTAATAATAATATGACCAGAGAAATCTAGACATTGTTTTCTCTTTCAAATCAGTGCATACTAACACCTCCATGGTTTTACATTTTAGCGTAATTATAATCAGTGATCGTATGAGTAGAAATTTCTCTGTTTTGATGACCTCAACTAATCAGTAGTTTGTTGATCATTCAACAACCACAGGACATGATGTGATCTTATTACTGTTTTTATTAATCCTTTAACTTGTACCGTTAGTATCAACAATAGTTAAAAATAGCAAATTCACATTGTCTACACTTTGACAAAATGGTATCTCAATGTGTGCAATTCAAATTCATTAATTTTTGTGATCTACTCTCTACATATGATTATGTGGGATAATTGAACAAGATGTTTTTGTTAGTTATGTCCATAACTAACCAATCGAATCGTTGCCTAAGCTCCCACCACGTCAATCTGGTCTGATGTGTCTGTAAACTATCCCTGTTGCATGTGACCTACCAATTGAAAGACATTATTATCCTATTATATTAGTGTGACTCATAAATTTTATTCATTTAATAAGACACGCAATACTGGTCTGTATGTTTGTGCGTTTCACTTGATGACTGTAATTCTTTAAGTATTGTACTAATCTAATTGTTTAAGTGACTTGAGAACTTATCAGCTATGCTTAAAGAAATACGACACTCACTGTCTCGTGATTCATTTCACTTTCTTCATAAAAGCGATGAGTTCTGCAACAGCAAGAATTCTTCCTGGTCATATTTCCAACTAAACGGTATTTCCTGTTCGAGAATACTCTCATGTACTAATTCATTTGAATATTTCTATTTATGTGACTCTATTACAACTCATCCTGTCTCCCTGAATAATTTGTAAATGTAACTCATTTAAATTCAATCATAGTTTACATTGAACTTTATTTGCACTGAATCATTTTCTCGTTAGGTTTACAGGTATCACGAATAACTGTGAAATCTGTTTGTTCGTCTGTTATATCAAACAGGTTACAATAAACACATTTGTGTACTTTTGATACTGAATTGAACAGAATTTAACATGAGTGAATCAACGTGATAATTAGAATATTTGATTTATTATAGTAGCTAACAATCTTTGAAATATATGGCAATTCAAACCAAGGAAATCAAAGTGAACGTGAAAGAAAGTGTTGTATCTGAAATTGAATATGAAACATACATAGAGTACATAAGCATCATTAGTTATTTGAAGTGTTCTACTCACCTGCTCCGTTGTTCTTCAATGTTGGTGATTACCTTTCCCTCCCTGGTTTTCACTGGTCGTTCTGGTTTACGGTAATTTCTAGTGATTTTCTATGTTTATCATACAATCGTATCATGTTTCCTTCTCTTGCAGTTATTTCCGCTATCATTGCTAAATCTTCCACATATTTACGTTTGTCAACCCTGATGCTTCTCTTCACTTGCTTGTTTGTATTCGTCTTGTGCCTTGGCTTTTTCTGCTCCTATTCGGATGGCATTGATTGCTGCCTTCTTGTTCCTCCTTTCTTCAATCTTATCCAGTGTACCAACAGCGATCCACTCCCTGTGATGGTGCTTCTTGTGGTTCAGAACCTCCCGAAATGTTGAAATGCTTATTTTCCTACAATTGTTTTAAGATAAAATCACGGCGAGTGTCATGTTAGTGTTGACAAATGGTGGAATACAAATGTTCTTGAGGCTTGGTATGTATAATATTAACTGTGTGGGCATCTCCATGATATAAGTTGAAAGACAATAGGAAAATTATTTTTCAAATGATGGGAGAGTAAAAAAGAAGAAAGTGCTCAACACAACAGTTATTTGCCAAGATCGGTTACATAGGAATAATTTATGTACATAAGTACACATCGATATACAAGGAATTTAAATTAGTCGTCATAGTAGTTCCATGAACAATATGGTATTTGAGTATAATTAACATGAGAAATTGGTTCAAGTTAGTCAGCGAACGTGATCACTGAAAGGCTTGAAGTGTTTTAAGTTTCATCACACAAACAATTTCATGCTGGGACGAGATACTTGTTTAGTGCTTCTTAATCTTCAAATAATTGTCTAGCTAAATGCAGTTACCGAAACAATCCGCTTACAAATTTTAACCCTGTAGTACATTTACCAACTATGAGTTCACGTAATGATGTCAAAGCACTCTTCTGTAAGATTTCATTGTGTTGCAGTCCAACTAGTTCAGTCAGAATAGATCAAGTGAAGTTCAAATATAAGAGCCAATAAATAGGATCACACTGTGTCATTTGCGAATCCACCTCACGTGTTCAACTTCACTTTAGATGTCTTCACGAAAAACACACTCTTCATCCAACGTCACAGCAACCCATTAAGTCATGGAATACAGCTGCACGCTTTAACAGAAGACAATTTACGTGAGATACGGTCGACGCTTGACAGGAAACAGAGGATTTCGGTGATGAAATACCATTAAAACAAAACGAAAGAGATTTCGAAATCATATGAGGTCATATGTTATTGAATGTATTTGACTTGAAATCATGATGAAGACATATTGCATCCTATCTGATTTCAAATTTCTTGAACATTGAAATCTGCGTCGTTTGAGGAAACATATAGTCGATGTAGTGATAGGAGATAGAGAGAAATGAAGTATCGAACATGCTCAGCCTCCAAGATGTTCATTGCCTATAACATCTTTATTCCGAAATTATAAAAAATATCTGTGAGTGCTTGTCTCTTCAAGTGTGCTAGCAATATTTACTGGCATGGATATCTGCATGTTGGAAACACTCGACAGTCGCACTGACTCCTGCATATATCCGACAACTAGGCTAATTCTCGATTCATTATGAACATGAAATAGTCAGTCTCATATTCCAAATACACATGATTCATCTTTCTGAATTGCTCCGTTACTTTTGGCGTGGTGAATGGAGTCACTTGTCAAAGAAGTGGTAGCGAAAGCTTTGATGCCCTGTATTTATAGAGGATCATAGATCATCCACGAATTGTCTCCAGGATGACTAAGAGTCATTCCCCATGCTTTCTTACAGAGGATCGAAAAACAAGTATATCGAGCACATCGATATCGATATTTTGTCTCGCCAGTTAATTCCTCGGAATCTTTTAAAAAAATATACGAGAAAAGAAGTGTACAAACACATATATTGCTTCCAGAAATAATAATAATAATATTATAATAATATATATATTAAAATATTATTATTATTATTATTATAACATGGCTCAGACTAGAAGTTAGTGGGTTCAAAGACTGATGCCACGTTTTGGATTGGTCGTTCCTAACTTTCTTCCATCCGTTTCCAGCACTAGTCAGCATCGTGCATTGTGGTAGTCAATGGTTAGGCATGCGTAATATGTGGCCTAACCATCTGAGTTGATGTATATTCACAGCCTCACCAACTGGCTCACCACCATTCCCTAATACCTAGCGTCTAAACTCACTATTAATCACCCGGTGATCCCAGAAGATGCGAGCAATATTTCCAAGACATTTGTGCTCAAATACTAGTAACTCACGAGCATCCCCTACCCTTAATGGTTACGTTTCTCAGCCGTTCAGTAGAACAGAAAGAACTGCTGTGCAGTATACTCGTCTTTTGCGGTACGTTTGAAGTTTGCGGTACGTCATTTGCGGTACGTCCTTTGCGGTACGTTTGAAGTTTGCGTTACGATCGCACGGTATTTATTACAAAGTTCTTATATATCGTTAAAATCTAGTTTATTAATCAATAATAACATTCAGTTAACCCTTGAAGAGAAATGGTTCGACTGACACAAAAACGAGCTCGAAAAAGTCCTAGTTCTTCAGATGTCAACTCTGGTCTTACCTTTACCCCATGCTCTGCAACTCCTGTTGCACCAGATAATAGTGGGAGTGGACTTATTCCACACATGTTGCTGGATGACTCTATGTCTAACTTAATAATGAGTTCTAACTCACGAACAGATGGTATCGATCTTATTAAGAGCGAATTAGCCGCTGTCTTTAAGCAATTAAGTGATATGCGTTCTAAAGTGGAGTCACTTGCAGGCTCTTTATTAAAGTATGATGATCTTAAACTAGAACTAAAGACACTGTCACCCCTTCGACTGCTGTTGTCAAAGGACATAGTTCCTTCTGAACTCGAAGACAGGATCAAAGTAGAATCAGTTATTGACTCGATAGCTAGCGAAGTCACCAAGCGAATAATCTCACGAAATAACGTGATTATATATAATATACCTGACAAGGTTGCCATCAAAACTGTAAGAAACTCGATACTAAAGGCAGCTAACCTCCAGGACAGTCCATGCCAATGTATCCGACTTAATAAAAAGCATCAAAAATACTCGTGCCCTATCCTGTTTAGATTCGATTCCCATTTATTAGCGGAACGTTTGATAGAATCTAAACAGCTTGTTTGTGCGCATACGAAGTTTAAAAACGCTCGTATAGTCTCGGACAAAACCACAAATCAAAGATTAACACAAAAGCGTACCATAAATGAAAATAACATTGTTGAGGTCACAACAAATGTGATCGCGCCAGCAGCTGAACCCACAGGTGCAGCTAATTTATCTCATGTTAGTCAGTGTACTGATATACCAATGCAGTGTGTTAGTTTGCCTCTCATACCCCTAGTGGCCCTAGATAACCAGGATATATCTGATGGAGACTCTAATGTCATTCTTTCCAGTGTAATATCGGAAGCCAAAAATCGTACACCTGATTCCATTGTGAAGGCTCATAAAAACACTGCTAAACCTAAAAAGAATATACCAATTAAGAAAAAAGTAAATAAAAAACCTTCTAGTTCCAAACCGATTACCAAAAATATTTCAACGGCTTTACCAAACAAAAGTATAATTTCTGAAACTATGCTTAACCCTACTCATCGTAAGGGAGGTCATAAGGACACGTTTCGTTCAAACGTTACACAAGAAGGCCACTACAACCATCATGTAAGCAGGCCTACTATTAGACAGACGGCAATAAACCAACGTGCCCCATGGTTTCCCCCATATGTAATAAATAATAAACCTGCAAGATGTAACTCTTATCATCACTCTCGCAGTGGAGAAGATGGTATACTAGGTTATGCACCATCAACGCAACCCCAACATGTAGGCACCTGTCTTAATTGTCCACCAAAACAAATACAACAAATTATTCAACCTTACCAAAATAAGGATTTTTTTTTCGGCCTCCAGAGATCCCTTGTTTCACTAGCACTACAATTCGCTTATGCTATAGCCCATGCGATCCAGCAAACGCATTGAACCATAGTCCAGGCATAGCTAGAACTCATACCTTCGATAAGGATGCTCTCGGTTTTTTTACACTACACACTCCCTTTTTAAACTTATTACTTATTAACGCACGTTCACTTCTGAACAAAATTTCAGCCTTGAGAACCTTAGCCTTTCTAGCCAAGCCTTCTTTTATACTTATCACTGAAACGTGGTGTTATCCAGCAGTGGCCGATTCCGAATTAAATATCCAAAACTATCGACTCTATCGCTGTGACAGAGAAACTAAGCGAGGAGGCGGTTGTCTTATATTTGCTTTGGATACCTTAACAACTAATAAAGTTGAAGATAGTATCTTGAATAGTTTACCAGAATCGATCTGGATATCAATCAATACCCTAAACCATAGTCTACTCCTAGGTTGTATATATAGAGCTCCTGATAGTACTGATAATTTGAATGATTGTATTATCAATGCATTTATACACGCATCTACTCTAAACTTCAGCGCTAAGATTATCACTGGTGATTTCAATTATCCTGGGATTAACTGGAGTACCGGTAGTTGTCAGTCTAGCAATGATGAATTTTTATCAATCCTTAATCTGTACTGCTGGTCACAGTGGGTTCGTACCCCAACAAGGGGTGATAATACACTTGATCTAATATTTAGTAGAGATATCATTCCCCTATCTGTACAAGTATACAACGAGTTTGAAAGCAGTGATCATAGGTTAGTAACTTGTGCTCTCCCCATCTGTCCCTCCTACAACCGACCAATTCAAAGAACCTGCAATTATAGGGACTATAAGCATACAGACTGGGACCTCTTGCGCTCACTGATCAAACTCTCAGACTGGGATGAATTCTTCTCATGTAATAGTCTGACAGATGCCATAAACATATTCTATTTGATTGTTAAGTCTTGTCTAGACTCCTGTGCACCAATTAAGACTTACAGGATTAGTAAACATTACGAATTATATATACCAGCTAAATATCGTAATAAACTAAGACGCCTAAAGAAACGTTATTTTAAATCTAACGACTTCACAGCAGTCACACAAATAACAATAATTTTTAACCAAATTAAAGAGAAACATAGGTTAAAAGCCATCAATGAAGAGCTATTAGCACTACGTACTAGCTCAAAAGTGCAAAACCTAATCCACATTTACAATAAACGTGCTAAATCAACTCAAAATGTTGATATACCATGCATCCTGCATAATAATAGTTTTATATATGACCCAAAAACTATAGCAGACCTTTTCAGTGGTAATTTTGCAAATGACAAAGAATCCATAAATGGCTCTGTTTCTAGAGTTATATGCTTGACTGGTAACTCCATTAAATCTATCTCCTTCACATGTCTGAAAATTAGTAAGGTTATAAATAAGCTCAAGGTTTCGAAAGATCACGGTGCAGACGGGATTTCATCATTTCTCTACAAATATGGTGGTCCAGATATCCAACTTCTTCTCCTCAAACTGTATACCCTCTCTATGGAATCAGGCTCTTATCCTGACCGTTGGAAAACCGCGTACGTCATACCACGTTACAAATCCGGAGATAAGACTGACATGAACAACTATCGGCCAATAAATATTACTCCAGTTATCTCTAGGATTATGGAAAAAATTATTAGTGACGAACTATCCAACTATTTATTGACTGAACAATTTATTGGTGATTCGCAACATGGATTTCTTAAAAATCGATCTTGTATGACATGTCATTTTGACTTCTTTAATTTAGTCTATTCTCTTCGTAGCCAAGGATATCTAGTATTAGTGCTATACCTGGACATTTCTTAGGCCTTCGACATGGTCAACCACCAACTTCTCATAGGTAAACTCGCATCTTATGGGGTCGAAAACCCGTTACTAGCCTGGCTTGATTCCTTCCTCGGCAATCGACATCAAATAGTTAAAATCAACTCTTCATTGTCGAACGCAGTCCCTGTTAGAAGTGGGGTAATTCAGGGTAGTGTCTTAGGTCCTTTGCTCTTTTTAGTTTTCATTAATGATATTTGTGAGTGTTTTAGTGTGGGTAAGTCCCTTTTGTTTGCAGACGATCTTAAGGTGGTGTATTCATTTTCTCCACATGAGCTGAGCAATATTCGAAATTGCATCAGCATGGAGCTTAACAAGGTAGCACAGTGGTGCTCAAAATGGCAGCTGGAGCTCAATACAGCTAAATGTGGTTGGCTATGCTTCGGTGATACATCACTCAACCTTAATCTTACCATTAACGGTGAAATGTTATCTAGGTTACACACAGTAGTAGATCTAGGACTTAGGTACTCCGATGACTTGTCGTTTACTGAACAGGTAATGAAACAAACGTCCAAGTCTCAACGCCTTATAGGTTTCATAACTCGAAACCTTCATAACAGCGAATCTCGTATTCTAATGTACAAAGTCTGTGTTCGATCACTCCTCGAATACTGCGCGTTTCTCCTTAGTAGCACGCGCATAAAGGATAAGTTAAGACTGGAATCAGTACAGAGACGATTTACATTTCGTACTCTTGGACCTGATAGTGTCTTGACATATAATTCGAGGTGTAGTAAACTAGGGCTTGACCGTTTATGGATGAGGAGACTGAAACTTAACCTTATCTTCTTTTTCAAAATACTTAACAAACTCTCCTTCACATCCAGTCAGGCGATTCAATATGCTAAGGCTTCACATTACGACATTCGTAACTCCTTGTCTTTAGCGAAACAAACATATTCTAGGTCTTCTCTCTATATGAATTACTTTACCTGTAAGTTTTCTAGACTATGGAATAATTTACCCCAAACTACCCGTATGTTAGACTCTCTCCCATTGTTTGTTCGGTCAATTAATGCTTTTCGCTCCTCTGAAAATGCATTAAATGCTCTAGCGCCTGCAAGTGTATCTTACTCCACAAGTGAGATTATAGGAACTTTAAATGTTTAACCTCTTACTTATTATCATTGTTTTGTTGTTCCGTGCTCTTTGCTTTAATCTTACTTTCTCTAGTTGTAGATAATTAATAATAACTCGCTCTGGCACTGGTAACAACCTTACAGAATAATGTTGGTCAATCATCAGGCTATCCACTTGATGAAAAAATGACAAGTTCCCTGGTGTTGCATTGGCTTGCCGTGACATATGCCATATTTAAACTGTTTATCAATTACTAAACCAGCAAACATAAAACCTTCTTATAATTCATGTTTGTTCTCTACATTAAATGTTGATTTTTATAACAATCTGATCATGCCTGTAAACTGGTGTGAATTCTGTAAATAATATTTTCAGAATATATTATTATTATTATTATTATTATTATTATTATTAAAGCTCAGGAAGTCATCCCTTGACTTTTTGGTCATTTTCCAAAAGTGCCGGACAGTAAAAGAGCAATTTGTTCAAATGATTCAAGTGGTTATGGAAGGGATAGAAGCTTTCACTTAACGAGCTTCCGTGTCTAATAGCAGTGGATCATCAATACCTCCAGGCAGGAGCCTAGGTATATTAACGATAGTAGAGGGAAAAAAGAAATTGGTAAATCATAATAAGTTATCCTTAATCTTTAAGAATAAGTCAAGTTTCCTCTTAAAGGACTCCTGGAAAGTCGCTTGGGCTAGCTCAGTAGGCAGCGAATTCCAGCACTTGACTACTCTTACGGAGTAGAAGTCGTGTCTATATAAAGTCTCCAATTTCTGGGTGTTACCTCTTAGATTAGTGTTGTGACTAAGCTTAAGAAAATGTTTTAAAGGGAATGACTAGAAGTGTTAAGGATACTGTAAGTCATAAGAAGGTCACCTCTAAGACGCCTGCACTCTAACGGGTAAAGGTTAAGTGATTGGAGGCGCTCTTCATAAGGTTTAAATTTGAGTCATCGAACTGATTTCGTGGCTCGACGTTGAATACATTCCAGAGTGTCCTTATCCTTCTGGAGGGAGGGAGGAAATACTATGTTTCCATAGTCTAAATGGGGACGAATAAAACTTTTGAAGATTATGTGGAAGGTTCTACCGTCAAACTGGCCAAAAATACGCTTCAATGTTACCAGTGCAAGGTTTGCTTGAGAGGCGTTTTTGTCACAGTTTGCATACGACTTCAGGTATGAGGGCGCCAACACTCCTAAATCTTTTTCGACTTGAGAAGCTTCTGGGGAGGAGCCACCCAAGTTGTAACTATAGTCTGAAACCTGTCGCAGATGGACTACTTTACACTTTAAAGTGTTGAAGGCAAGTCCGTTGTCGTCTTCCCAACTTTGAAGTCCAGTCAGATCCTCCTGAAGTGACAGTATGTCCCCTTGGTTTCGTATCTCTCTCCACAGTTTCACATCATCAGCAAAAGCCGATAAGTCAGATGATGCTTATTGTGGAAGATCATTTATATAAATCAAGAAGAGAAGAGATCCGAGTGATGAGCCCTGTGTGATCCCACTAGGACATTCTATAGCCCGAGGAAAAATGAATTTAACCTTGACCCTAAAATATCAAAATTTTAGATATGAAGTGTGCTAGTCAATTAGAGGTGGTTTGATACCCAATAGTGTGAACTTATTGATAAGACATATATGGTTGAACCTATCAAAAGCTTTTGAGAAATCAAGTTAAATGATGTGAACCTTCCCTTACGATCGAAGATGCTTGTCCGTCCGTCCACCCCAGTCATCAGGTTGATCATACGGGAATGACCATTCCCGAAACCATGCTGTTGGGATGAGAAGTGTGAGGATACTACGCACTCGTGTATGTCATCGCATATCAGGGAACCTACAATTTTAGAAGGTATAGAGATAAGGGTCACCTGTTGGTAGCTTGAGGGTTCACTGCGTCGACCTCCTTTGAAAATTGGTGTGATGTGAGCCAGCTTCCAAATTTCCGGTAGTCTGCCTCGATTTAGCAAGCGTGAGAACATCACTCTAAGCGGTGTTGAAAACATTGAAGCTGCTTCCCCCAGTATAGCAGAATGAGCCATATCCTGACCAGGAGAAGTGTCTTTTCTTAGGTGCTGCATTTCACGGAACACCTGGTCGGCGCCTAGGTTCACTTCGGAAAGTCCTGTACAGATGCATGTGAAGCTTTCGTCAGTATAGTTGATGTGAGTCGGTTGAAATGTCCGAGAGTATTGTTCAGCCAAAAGGTTAGTGGCATCCCCGTCGTTATTGATTGGACCGTTAGGATCCCGCACTTGAGAAACTACAGTTTCGGATTGTTGAAGAAAAGGTGCTCGAATTAGAGACAAATTTATCGATAAGCTTGATCTGGTACTGAAGCATGTCTTCTCTTATTGCCTTTGTGCATATGTTGTTAATATGTTTGTATCGCTTACACGCGCCGACTTTATCAGTTCGTCTGTATGTAGCCCAAAAGTGCCTTTTGCGGCTCAGCAAACGAAAAGTGCGATTATTGACGATTGTAGGTTGCTTGTAGCTTTTGGGGACCGTTTCATGGACTGAATGCATGGTAGCACATGAGAGTGTGTGTGGTAAAAAATACCAATGAGCATCCACTTTCACTTCAGGGTAAACATTCCAACTCACCTGCTGTAGATAGACCTGTAATGCTGATACATTCAAACTTTTGAAATTCCAGCGCCTGTTGTTGTGGGATATCTGAGCTCAGTTTTGCTGAGAAAAGTGAAGGCTTTGACAGCATGATCATTTTTACCCAGGGGAGCCAGGATTGAGCGTTCAACGACTGGGAATTATCCATTTGTAAGTACCCAGTCTAACCGTAACGGCGTCTGACTGTTTCTCCAACGAGTTGCCGACTTCACGTTTTCGAATAATCACACATCCTCAATGAGCTTGAAGAACCAAATTTCAGCAGAGATTTCACCTACAACGTACGTATTTTCAACGAAATTGACTTTAGGGAGACTGAAGTCCCCTAGAGTGAGAATACGAGTGAATCCGAGAAGGGAAGAGTGGGTTAATCCTTCCATTATACAATCGTAGTACCTGATTTTAGCAGTGAGCTTCCTGTAGATGACTCCTACTCCGAATGAAGGCTGTAAATATGCGCGTGATGTACCTCAAAGTCACCTAACGCATTGATTCACTAAGTTGAGTTAAATGATAAAATTAGTAGTGAATTATTCAGCTTATCACCACAACATATCTCACCTTAATAATAATATGACCAGAGAAATCTAGACATTGTTTTCTCTTTCAAATCAGTGCATACTAACACCTCCATGGTTTTACATTTTAGCGTAATTATAATCAGTGACCTGATAAGTAGAAATTTATCTGTTTTGATGACCTCAACTAATCAGTAGTTTGTTGATCATTCAACAACCACAGGACATGATGTGATCTTATTACTGTTTTTATTAATCCTTTAACTTGTACCGTTAGTATCAACACTAGTTAAAAATAGCAAATTCACATTGTCTATGCTTTGACATGATGGTATCTCAATGTGTGCAATTCAAATTCATTAATTTTTGTCATTTATTCTCTACATATGATTATGTGGGATAATTGAACAAGATGTTTTTGTTAGTTATGTCCACAACTAAACAATCGAATCGTTGCCTAAGCTCCCACCACGTCAATCTGGTCTGATGTGTCTGTAAACTATCCCTGTTGCATGTGACCTACCAATTGAAAGACATTATTATCCTATTATATTAGTGTGACTCATAAATTTTATTCATTTAATAAGACACGCAATACTGGTCTGTATGTTTGTGCGTTTCACTTGATGACTGTAATTCTTTAATTATTGTACTATTTTAATTGTTTTTATGTTTGGAAACAGATAAAGTTTAAAGCGAAGTTGTCCTTGTTCTGACTATAGCTTTCACATAGACTCTGGGATCGCCAGTATCGCGTTTACAGTATTAGTAGTATATCTGTAGGACAAAATAAATCCTACGTAGTTTCCACCAGTATCTCATCAAAAATTCACACATTAAATACTGTTAAATGCCGATGGAGAATCATAAAACGTATCAGATTACTGAATTGTCTCCCCACTATTCGGAAACTCATATTGATGATCAGTTTGGAGGAAACAGCTGTCGAATGGCTCCCTTGTTAGAGTTAGAGTTAGCCAAAATACGCTTGGCTCAGGCAGAAAGAGAAATTGAGTTAGAACAGTTACGTCAAAAAGGAAGAGAACATTACAATGAAGTTATGGCTGACAAGATGATGTATAAGTCTACATTTGCCTCACCTGCGGTTTATATACCTCCTGGAAAAGACTGGATAACAATGATATCTAGAGCTTTAGACCTTCCAAAGAGAGATGTTATAAGGTTTGATGGTAATCCCATGAACTATTGGAGTTTCATACGAAATTTCGAAGACTGATTTGATGAAAGAGTTGGATTCCGATCTAGGTTAAACTATTTGATTCAGTATTGTGATGGTGAAGCTAAGGCTATCATTGTTCACTGTGCATTGCTTGAGCCAGAAGAAGGCTATCGAAAGGCGTTAGAGCTTCTCGAGGAAGCATTTGGTCAGAAGCACATCGTGGACCATGCATTTATTGATAAGATGCTGAATATCCCTGCCATTAAGGTGACTGCTCCAGATGGTTTAAGAAGACTGTCTCGTGAGATGCATGTTTGTGAGCTCACACTTAAGCAGATGGACTATGTATCCGATCTTAATTCCACAAAGACCATCGAGTGTATGTTCTTAAAACTCCCACTGCATTTACAGAGAGAATGAGTTAAAGTTGCATCTAGGATTCTTAAGACAGGTAGAGAGCCTTTATTCAAGGGCCTTTGTGAATTTGTGAAGGAGCAATCAGACATTGCTAATACTAGGTATGGATTACTTGTCAGAGGTAATCTTTCTAACCGCAACCAAATGCAATCGGTTACCGTTACAAAAACGCCCTTGACTCAGCGTACAAAGCGAGAGTGTCGTTTGCTAACACGAGTGGGTCTGATGTCTCCCCACACGTAGGACCAAGAACTCTTGGGTTATCATGTTTGTTATGTACTGGAAACCACCCCTTGGACCAATGTGAAAGGTTTGGAGATAAGGATGTCAGTGAAAGGATAGAATTTGTATTAAGGAAGAAGTTGTGTATTGTCTGTCTGAAGGCGAACCATATAGCAAGAAACTGTCGAGCACCAAGATCATGTACCGTCAAAAGGATGTGGTTGGAGACACCATACCTTGTTACATAGGAAGCAGGGAGAACAGAGAGATAGCGATAGTGATGCTTGCATTAATACTCATTTCTGTACGGAGGGACGTGTTAAGCGTATGCAGAGACCAGTAGCATTTGCAGTAGTGCCTGTATGGATAAAAAATGGTGAGAAGATTATTCAGACTTGTGCCTTTCTAGATAGCGGATTAGATACCTCTCTCATTGCTGATGATCTGGCTGATGAGTTAGGCCTCGAGGGAAAACCGAAAATGGTGTCTTTAAACTCTCTTAGTAATGAATCATCATTGATGTTCAAAGAGGTCGATGTAGAGTTGCACTCGATAGATTTTTCGTCATCTGTTAAGGTGCTGAAAGTGTGGGTTGTTAAAAAACTACCGGCGGTTTACAGAACTGTGCCAACGGTGCATCAAATGGCATCCTGGCCTCATTTAAAAGACACAAGTTTTCCGAGAGTAGAAGACGAGAATGTCAAACTGTTGAATGGGTGTAACGCGCCAGGCTTACACGAGATAAAAAAGAAGAGAATGGGAAAATCTAATGAACCATACACTATAAAAAACTGCTTTAGGGTGTGGGTTGATTGGACTTTACAGTGAGACGACGAGAAATATGAGTATCATAAATCATTTATCGTTTAAAGATGAACCAGGTACCTGCAAATTGAAAGTACATTTCTCTGGTGCGATCTCATCACCAAGTCGCGCAACGTTTGCTCTACAAAAGACTATCCTAGGTAACGAGGCCAGATTTCCTGAATGCATTATACAGACAGCGAAGGAAAAGTTCTACGTTGATGATTTATTAACCAGTGTTGATACGTTATAAGAAGCTAAATTAGTATATTATCAGCTGAAGGAAATGTTACGTTTAGGCAGTTTAATCCTATCCAAGTGGGCCAGCAACAATGTTGAATTAATGAAGTTTATTCCAGAGGAAGACCGCGTAGAAAGGAACGTAGATATCTGTGGAAAGATATGAAAGGATTCTAGGAAAAGAGTGGAATGTTCGAACGGATATCTTCAGGGTGTGCAAGGTCGACGTGACTCTTGCAAGGAAAACCATTTTGGTTTATGTAGCATCTATGTTCGATCCAGATGGGTTTATAGCTCCAATTGTTTTAGCAACTAAATTAATTTTCCAAGATGCCTGTCGGCTAAATCTTTCATGCGACGAAGAGCTTCCTAGGGAGTGTTTCATAGGATGGGACTGTATGCTCAAAGGTACGAAGCGCCCAAGTAAATTGTTACTTCCCAGATGTCTCGTAACAGGATCGTACAAATCATTAGCAACTCAGATTTATTGCTTTGTTGATGCCTCAGAATTCGCATATGGTGTTGTAGCGTGTGCTCGTTTCAAAGAAGTCTCGCGTCAAGTTCATCGTTCCTTCTTATTAGCCAAGTCCAGGGTTGCTGAGCCAAAAATAAAGGCACTATGTGATTATAATCCCAAAACAACTCTAAGAATGCCTAAGAAAAGGAAGGTCATCAAGCTGAAAGTGAACACACCGAAAAAGCCAAAGGTCACTTTAACAAAGAAGTCAGTAAATAAGACCGTGAAGAAGCAGACAGCACATATTCTCCGTGGTATTGTACATGGTGTTCGGAAAGACGCCTTTGTGCGAGTTGTGAATAAGAGTAAGGATGGTTCTGAAAAATTTAAAAAAGCCAATGCTAATCGTAGACAGATTATGTGTAGTTGGAACCAGAATAAGATAGCAAATGCTCTTATAGAAAGAGGTTGTGAATGGCGTTTTAAACTTCCTAGAGCTAATCATCGAAGCAGTGTATGGGGACGCATTATAAAGTCGATAAGAAGGATTATACAATCACTACTGTTTGAAAAGGTATTGACGGACGAGTCTTTGGAGATGTTTTTAATAGAGATTGAAGGGATAATGAACAATCGACCATTCGTAAAGCTTGTTAATGACTGTCATAATTTGGATATATTCTCATCAAATAAGTTATTATTTGTTCATAGAGGTGTGTCCCTCGAAAATGCGCAGATGAGTAAAACGTGCTTATATGACAGAAAAAAGGGAATGCAACAACTAACCAACCTATTTCGGAACAGGTGGTTAAGAGAGTACCTAAGAACCCTGACGATATCCAAGTGGTTGTACATGAGGAAGAATCGACAACCGGGAGATTCAGTGTTAGTAAACAGTACTGGCTCACCGAGAAATCTGTGGCCGAAAGCTATTGTTAGACAGGTCAATTATGGTCCAGATGGACGAGCCAGAACAGTTCGACTGAAGACAGCAACTGAAGAGATCAGCTGGGATATAGAGGAACTGTTTCTTTGGAGAAGCTGATTAAATAGACGTGACAGTAGTGAAACTTGGACGTGATGTCCGCTTGGAGGGGAATGTTAATTATGTCCATAACTAACCAATCGAATCGTTGCCTAAGCTCCCACCACGTCAATCTGGTCTGATGTGTCTGTAAACTATCCCTGTTGCATGTGACCTACCAATTGAAAGACATTATTATCCTATTATATTAGTGTGAATCATAAATTTTATTCATTTAATAAGACACGCAATACTGGTCGGTATGTTTGTGCGTTTCACTTGATGACTGTAATTCTTTAATTATTGTACTATTTTAATTGTTTTTATGTTTGGAAACAGATAAAGTTTAAAGCGAAGTTGTCCTTGTTCTGACTATAGCTTTCACATAGACTCTGGGATCGCCAGTATCGCGTTTACAGTATTAGTAGTATATCTGTAGGACAAAATAAATCCTACAGCTTCCGAAATGCTATCGATTTTGCTTATTGAACAGCAAAGTTTTGTGTTGTGGTAGAGTTGTTGAATATGAGTGTTTTGTTTAGATCCATTTAAGCGATTCTGTTTTTCAGGCTGTAGGATAAATTTGTAGGCGCTGAAACTAAATAGGAAATAAGGAGCAGTTAGATCTGACACGAATCTCTGTCTTTCGTTCTACAAGAGGCGTTTGTTTAAGTGATTTGAGAACTTATCAGCTACGCTTAAAGAAAAACGACACTCACTGTCTTGTGATTCATTTTACCTTCTTCATAAAATAGAAATTTAAAATCCGGATATCAACTCCGGATTTCTCAAAAAGGGGAGGTGTTGTATCACCTGGTGAATTATGAATGGTAAATCTGAGGTCTATTATCGACCAATGTATTATGCCTATTTCCTATTGTACAATTGTTACGTAACTAAACTATTCATATTCGTGTTTCTCTTATCATTAGCTTTATTTTGATCTTTGATTTATTTTCATACGATTCTTGAGTTATACTCAGTTTACTGATTACTTTGGTTTGTATAAAAACCCAGTATGTTTGTAAATAATGATTCATATTGCCGAGGCTGTATTTGTGTTCTGGACTGAACTGGCTGGGCTAGGCAGAAAGCAGGGCTGATACTCAATCAAGATTTCTCGTACGATTTCAATCATCATTCGCGTCCGATCAATAAATTCACTCCTCTCCAATTGCACATTCATATATAACACAAACGCATACGTTATAACAACTGACGACCGGGTAAAAAATGGCTCTAACTTCCGATCAATTTCAGTTGCTAATCCAGCGACAAGAGCAGAGCTTTAGGAAGAGTCAACTGGAATTCACTGACAAGCTGCATGCAAAGCTGCTGAATCACCCATGCTTTGGGGGTGCAACGGAAGTTGACGCAATAATTTCAAAACTGCGTACAGAGCTGGAAAACGATTGCAGAACGAATGAATATGCCGGAGAAAGCCTCTATGAATCCGTGAAAAGCAGTAATTTAAGCGAAACAATAGCAGTCACATATGATCAGCCCAGTAGTCCAGTATTGTCTGTTTCAGAGGCATTCCCTATACGTGGCTCAAATCCTACTGTCCCTGAAACAAAACGTGCAAACAATGAATCGTCCAGTTCATAGAAAGACAATATCTTATTAAGCGCCTATAAAATTGCTGCAGTACCCGCCCACGAAGAAACAGGGAACAAACCAAACAGTATAGTGAATACAGTGGCGCCAAATCAAACCAGTCATGATGCCAAAAAAAATTTTAATGAATCTAATAATCAAAATTATCTAATTGTTCTGCCAGATCCCGATTATTTTGTTGATTCATATGTTCCTGTTCAAATCTCTTATAAAAATGGGAGAAAAATATCGGATGCATTAAATGATAATCAAGAATCCAATACAACTTTCATAGATACTGATTATCCTAATGATTCATTATCTACTAATGAGGTTCCGAGTAAATCCAAGCAAACTGTTTTGCAAGAATCGAAAGCTGGTGACTTCAAATCAATTGTCGTCGGTCCTCATGATCTCGTCAGTTCTAATGGATTCCCTGTTAAATGTGACAAACATATCGCATTAATAGTAACTTGGCTACATGAGGATCCAACAGTCTTTCGTGTGGGAGGAGGAATTCGAGAAATTTAAAATCCGGATATCAACTCCGGATTTCTCAAAAAGGGGAGGTGTTGTATCACCTGGTGAATTATGAATGGTAAATCTGAGGTCTATTATCGACCAATGTATTATGCCTATTTCCTATTGTACAATTGTTACGTAACTAAACTATTCATATTCGTGTTTCTCTTATCATTAGCTTTATTTTGATCTTTGATTTATTATCATACGATTCTTGAGTTATACTCAGTTTATTGATTACTTTGGTTTGTATAAAAACCCAGTATGTTTGTAAATAATGATTCATATTGCCGAGGCTGTAATTGTGTTCTGGACTGAACTGGCTGGGCTAGGCAGAAAGCAGGGCTGATACTCAATCAAGACTTCTCGTACGATTTCAATCATCATTCGCGTCCGATCAATAAATTCACTCCTCTCCAATTGCACGTTCTTATAAATTACGGGCCCATACGATATAACATTTCTCCAACAGCAAGAATTCTTCCCGGTCACATTTCCAACTCAACGGTATTTCCTGTTCAAGAATACTCTCATGTAATAATTCATTTGAATATTTCTATTTATGTGACTCTATTACAACTCATCCTGTCTCCCTGAATAATTTGTAAATGTGACTCATTCAAATTAAACCATAGTTTACATTGAACTTTATTTGCACTGAATCATTTTCTCGTTAGGTGCCTCTGCCTGAAGGTTTTCTGATGCTGTTGCTTTGCCGCTCTTGATTTGCGTGATGTCCATGCTGATCTCCTCAATTGTTGGTGGACCAACATCGATTGGGAGGTCCGTGGGTGCTACTTCGTTGTTGGGTGGGTCCAGTGATGCTGGCCGATTCAAGAGTTCTTTGAATTGTTCTACACACCTGTTTCGTTGCTCTTCAATGTTGGTGATTACCTTTCCCTCCCTGCTTTTCACTGACGGTTCTGGTTTACGGTAATTTCCAGTGATTTTCTATGTTTATCATACAATCGTCTCATGTTTCCTTCTCTTGCAGCCTTTTCCGTTATCATTGCTAAATCTTCCACATATTTACGTTTGTCAACTCTGATGCTTCTCTTCACTTGCTTTTTTGTATTCGGCTTGTGTCTTGGCTTTTTCTGCTCTTAGTCCGCTGGCATTGATTGCTGCCTTCTTGTTCCTCCTTTCTTCAATCTTATCCAGTGTACCAACAGTGATCCACTCCCTGTGATGGTGCTTCTTGTGGTTCAGAACCTCCTGAAATCTTGAAATGCTTATTTTCCTACAATTGTTTTAAGATAAAATCACGGCGAGTGTCATGTTAGTGTTGACAAATGGTGGAATGCAACTGTTCTTGAGGTTTAGTATGTATAATATTAGCTGTGTGGGCATCTCGATGATATTAGTTGAAAGAAAATAAGAAAACTATTTTCAAATGATGGGAGAGTGAAAAAGAAGAAAGGGCTCAGCACAACAGTTATTTGCCAAGATCAGGTACATAGGAATAGTTTATGTATATATGTACACGTCGATATACAAGTAATTCGAATTGATCGTCATAGCAGTTCCATGAACAATGTGGTATTTGAGTATAATTTACATGAGAAATTGGTTCAAGTTAGTCAACGAACGTGATCACCGAAAGGCTTGAAGTGATTTAAGTTTGATCACACAAAGAATTTGATGCTGGGACGAGATACTTGTTTAGTGCTTCTTAATCATCAAATAATTGTCTAGCTAAATTCAGTTATTGAAACAGTCTGATTACAAATTTTAACCCTGTAGTACATTTACCGACTACTAGTTCATGTACCTGATGTTAAAACACTCTTGTTTGAGATTTCATTGTATTGCTGTCCAACTAGTTGGATCAAAATAGATCAAGTGAAGTTTAAATATAAGAGCCAATAAATAGGATCACACTGTGTCACTAGAACTAAAAACACTGTCACCCCTTCGACTGCTGTTGTCAAAGGATATAATTACTTCTGAACTGGAAGATAGGATCAAAGTAGAATCAGTTATTGATTCGATAGCTAGCGAAGTCACCAAGCGAATAATCTCACGAAATAACGTGATTATATATAATATACCCGACAAAGTTGCCATTAAAACTGTAAGAAACTCGATACTAAAGGCAGCTAACCTCCAGGACAGTCCATGCCAATGTATCCGACTTAACAAAAAGCATCAAAAATACTCGTGCCTTATCCTGTTTAGATTCGATTCCCATTTATTAGCGGAACGTTTGATAGAATCTGAACAGCTAGTCTGTGCGCATACGAAGTTTAAAAACGCTCGTATAGTCTCGGACAAAACCACCAATCAAAGATTAACACAAAAGCGTACCATAAACGAAAATAACATTGTTGAGGTCACAACAAATGTGATCGCGCCAGCAGCTGAACCCACAGGTGCAGCTAATTTATCTCATGTTAGACATTGTACTGATATACCAATGCAGTGTGTTAGTTTGCCTCTCATACCCCTTGTGGCCCTAGATAACCAGGACATATCCGATGGAGACTCTAATGTCATTCTTCACAGTGTAATATCGGAAGCCAAGGATCGAACATCTGATTCTATTGTGAAGGCTCATAAAAACACTGCTAAACCTAAAAAGAATATACCAATTAAGAAAAAAGTAAATAAAAAACCTTCTAGTTCCAAACCGATTACCAAAAATATTTCAACGGCTTTACCAAACAAAAGTATAATTTCTGAAACTATGCTTAACCCTACTCATTGTGAGGGAGGTTATAAGGACACATTTCGTTCAAACGTTACACAAGACGGCCACTACAACCATCATGTAAGCAGGCCTACTATTAGACAGACGGCAATAAACCAACGTGCCCCATGGTTTCCCCCATATGTAATAAATAATAAACCTGCAAGATGTAACTCTTATCATCACTCTCGCAGTGGAGAAGATGGTATACTAGGTTATGCACCATCAACGCAACCCCAACATGCAGGCACCTGTCTTAATTGTCCACCAAAACAAATACAACAAATTATTCAACCTTACCAAAATAAGGATTTTTTTTTCGGCCTTCAGAGATCCCTTGTTCCACTAGCACTACAATTCGCTCATGCTATAGCCCTTGCGATCCGACAAACACATTGAACCATAGTCCAGGCATAGCTAGCACTCATACCTTCGATAAGGATGCTCTCGGTTTTTTTACACCACACACTCCGTTTTTAAACTTATTACTTATTAACGCACGTTCACTTCTGAACAAAATCTCAGCCTTGAGAACCTTAGCCTTTCTAGCCAAGCCTTCTTTTATACTTATCACTGAAACGTGGTGTTATCCAGCAGTGGCCGATTCCGAATTAAATATCCAAAACTATCGACTCTATCGCTGTGACAGAGAAACTAAGCGAGGAGGCGGTTGTCTTATATTTGCTTTGGATACCTTAACAACTAATAAAGTTGAAGATTGTATCTTAAAATTTCCGATAGTACCGATAGTTGTCCGTCTAGCAATGATGAATTTTTATCAATCCTTAATCTGTACTGCTGGTCACAGTGGGTTCGTACCCCAACAAGGAATGATAATACACTTGATCTAATATTGAGTAGAGATATCATTCCCCTATCTGTACAAGTATACAACGAGTTTGCAAGCAGTGATAATAGCATAGTAGCTTGTTCTCAACCCATCGATCCCACCTACAACCGACCAATTCAAAGAACCTGCAAGTATAGAGACTATATGCATGCAGACTGGGACCTCTTGCGCTCACTGATCAAACTACCAGATTGGGATGAATTCTTCTCATGTAATAGTCTGACAGATGCCATAAACATATTCTATTTCATTGTTAACTCTTGTCTAGACTCCTGTGCACCAATTAAGACTTACAGGATTAGTAAACATTACGAATTATATATACCAGCTAAATATCGTAATAAACTAAGACGCCTAAAGAAACGTTATTTTAAATCTAACGACTTCAAGGCAGTCACACAAATAACAATAATTTTTAACCAAATTAAAGAGAAACATAGGTTAAAAGCCATCAATGAAGAGCTATTAGCACTACGTACTAGCTCAAAAGTGCAAAACCTAATCCACATTTACAATAAACGTGCTAAATCAACTCAAAATGTTGATATACCATGCATCCTGCATAATAATAGTTTTATATATGATCCAAAAACTATAGCAGAACTTTTCAGTGGTAATTTAGCAAATGGCAAATAATCCATAAATGGCTCTGTTTCTAGAGTTATATGCTTGACTGGTAACTCAATTAAATCTATCTCCTTCACATGTCTGAAAATTGGTGAGGTTATAAATAAGCTCAAGGTTTCGAAAGGTCACGGTGCAGACGGGATTTCATCATTTCTCTACGAATATGGTGGTCCAGATATTCCACTTCTTCTCCTTAAGCTGTTTACCCTCTCTATGGAATCAGGCTCTTATCCTGACTGTTGGAAAACCGCGTACATCATACCACGTTACAAATCCGGAGATAAGACTGACATGAACAACTATCGGCCAATAAATATTACTCCAGTTATCCCTAGGATTATGGAAAAAAATTATTAGTGACGAACTATCTAGTATTAGTGCTATACATGGACATTTCTAGGGCCTTCGACATGGTCAACCACCAACTTCTCATAGGTAAACTCGCATCTTATGGGGTGGAAAACCCGTTACTAGCCTGGTTTGATTCCTTCCTCAGCAATCGACATCAAATAGTTAAAATCAACTCTTCATTGTCGAATGCCGTCCCTGTTAGAAGTGGGGTAATTCAGGGTAGTGTCTTATGTCCTTTACTTGTTTTAGTTTTCATCAATGATATTTGTGAGTGTTTTAGTGTGGGTAAGTCTCTTTTGTTTGCAGACGATATTAAGGTTGTGTACTTATTTCCTCCACATGAGCTGAGCAATATTCAAAATTGTATCAGCACGGAGCTTAACAAGGTAGCACAGTGGTGCTCGAAATGGCAACTGGAGCTCAATACAGCTAAATGAGGTTGGTTATGCTTCGGTGATACATCACTCAAGCTCAATCTTACCATAAATGGGGAAATGTTATCTAGATTACATTTATAGGTTTCATAACTCGAAACCTTCATAACAGCGAATCTCGTATTCTAATGTAAAAAGTTTGTGTTCGACCACTCCTCGAATACTGCGCGTTTCTCCTTAGTAGCACGCGCATAAAGGATAAATTAAGACTGGAATCAGTACACAAACGATTTACATTTCGTACTCTTAGACCTGATAGTGTCTTGACATATAATTGGAGGTGTAGTAAACTAGGGCTTGACCCTTTATGGATGAGGAGACTCAAAGTTAACCTTATCTTCTTTTTCAAAATACTTAACAAACTCTCCTTCACATCCAATCAGGCGATTCAATATGCTAAAGCCCCACATTACGACATTCGTAACTCCTTCTCTTTAGCGAAACAAACATATTCTAGATCTTGTCTCTATATGAATTACTTTACCTGTAAGTTTTCTAGACTCTGGAATAATTTACCCCAAACTATCCGTATGTTAAACTCTCTCCCATTGTTTGTTCACTCAATTAATGCTTTTTGCTCCTCTGAAAATGCATTAAATGCTCTAGCGCCTGCTAGTGTATCTTACTCCACAAGTGAGATTATCGGAACTTTAAATGTTTAACCTCTTACTTGCTATCATTGTTTTGTTGTTCCGTGCTCTTTGCTTTTATCTTACTTTCTCTAGTTGTAGATAATTATCAATAACTCGCTCTGTCACTGGAAATAACCTTACAGAACAATGTTGATCAATCATCAGGCTATCCACTTAATAAAAAAATAAAATGACAAGTTCTCTGGTGTTGCATTGGCTTGCCGTGAAATATGCCATATTCAAACTATTTATCAATTACTAAATTATTAAACATAAAACTTTCTTATAATTCATGTTTGTTCTCTACATTAAATGTTGATTTTTATAACAATCTGATCATGCCTGTAAACTGGTGTGAATTCTGTACATATTATTTTTAGAATATTTCATTATTATTATTATATTGCATCCTTTCTGATTTCAAATTTCTTGAACATTGAAATCTGTGTCGTTTGAGGTAACATATAGTCGATGTAGTGATAGGAGATTGAGAGAAATGAAGTATCGAACATGCTCAGCCTCCAAGATGTTCATTGTCTATAGCATCTTGATTTCGAAATTATAATAAATATCTGTGAATGGTTGTCTCTTCAAGTGTGCTAGAAACATTTACTGGCATGGATATCTGCATGTTGGAAACACTCGACAGTCGCACTGACTCTTGCTTATATCCGACAACTAGGTTAATTCTCGATTTATTATGAACATGAAATATTCAGTCTCATATTCCAAATACACATGATTCATCTTTCTGAATTGCTCCGTTACTTTTGGCGTGGTGAATGGAGTCACTTGTCAAAGAAGTGGTAGCGAAAGATTGATGCCCTGTATATAGAGAGGATCATATATCATCCACGAACTGTCTCCGGGATGACTAAGAGTCATTCCTCATGCATTCTTACATAGGATCGAAACACAAGTATATCGAGCACATCAATATCGATATTTTGTCTCACCAGTAAATTCCTCAGAATCTGTTCAAAAAATATATACGAGAAAAGAAGTGTATAAACACATATGTTGCTTCCAGAAATGTGTCGGATATCTGAAGTAAAATGAGAGATGTGGTCTACTTGTCGAGAATATCAATCGGAACAGTTGTCGGAAGACGAACTCAAAGAGAAAGCGAAAGTTCTATGAACGGGAAAGAAGTGAATTCTTAGAATTTCATTGTGTTGGAAGTGCCATACAGCACAATGCATGGCTTGCAGTTCCCTCAGGAAAATACTATATCTCGATTCAGTGTCATGCAATCAAATAAAAAAAACCGATTCATTACTATCAGCACTAATTATAGTAGTTGTTGTTCCTGTTGTTGAAGTTATTTATGTAGAACAAAAATGTTGAATAAAAACATTCCACTATTAACATTCCATGTACATTTTTACTAACAAATTGTTGAGTGAAACGGACGAACGGAACACCAATCAGATGATTTCATCCAACTAGTTACACAAATTTCATTACATCTCATAGGTCGGTATCAGTATATAAAGACGAGATATTTCTTATGTGACCACACATCCACTACATTTCAAGTTTAATTAATTGTAGAAACAAAATGCGTTTATCAATATTGTGCTTCATTTTATGCTTCACAATGGTCGTCCCATTCATGCACGCATATAGACGTAAGTTCTAAATATTCCTGAGATATACATTATATTGTGTAATACTCTTATTGTTAAGAAAGTGATATTTCAGGATGAATCATGTTTGTGATTGATGAATAAGACTCAGAGGGATTTAGTTGAGTAATTTATCTGACTGGAGAATAGCGTAGTTTTATTCTATATCATCTCGTTAATGTGCTTGAACTGCTAATTATAGTACGAAAGTAATTAATGATTGGTGATTATTGGCAGTGAGTTATGAGAATCAATCATACAGTATTTGGACTGAAACATCAATTGTTAGTTTGATTTGTCTCTTTCAGACTCGCGAATCACCATTCATAGTATCAGTTAAAATTGACAAATCATTTATCTTTTTTCGAATTCAGTTTCACCCAGTTCAACTGAAGTTGGACAGAATAATAATGAAGAATTTGGAATAGTTCGAAGCGAAATGGGCCTCGTCCCAACAACGAAAGAATAAGGTGGAAATGATGTTGATGAGGAAAACGGCAAATTTGATGTAAACGAAGTTTCGGGAAGTGATGATAGTGGTAGTGAAACAAATCACAACGGCATTATTAATATGAATATTGATGAAAATGGTAATTTCAAGGAAATGCCTGATAATAATATTGATGAAATCTTTAATCGTTTCGTTCATTGAATAATGGAACACATCACTTAATGAACAGGAATTTTCGAATCGTATTTATTTACATACTGATACATATGGTTCGACCATGGACAAACTAAACTCTTATTCGACATTCATTGATTTCGTTTATTATAAAACACTAGAATTATTCTGTCACTAGTCCATGTTGAATGCACATGGAGAAAAGTATGATGTTCGATAAAAGGTGAACACTGACTTCTTGAACATTATGTTTGTTCTGAAAACGGTCAAATATTAGTGAACTGGAATCCACTACACTTGTTTCAATTCTATTCAACAAATCTCTTCAATTCGTTAATGCACACAACAATTCGTTTTCCGAATAAGTAAAAACGAATTACGTTGATGTGAGAAACAATAATTTCAGTTGGCGAGATGAATGCTACTCAGCTCGATTAGTTTTTGTATATTTGATTCAATTAGGTTCAATCATGGTTTAAAATAAATTTCACTTGCACTGAATCATTCTATATCATTTTCTCATTTCGTTTTCAGGTAACATGAATAAATGTGAAGCCTGTTTATTAGTCTGTTATATTAAACTGATTACAATGAACACATTTGTGTATTTTTGATATTGAATTGAGATGAAATAAACATGAATGAAATACGTTGTGTTGTTTTCTTGATTGACGAAGTAATAATTAGATTTGGAGAATAGAAAAAGCGTTTTGTTGTTACTTAGTTTTGTGTATCCATGCGTCATTGTAAATGGACACAGTGTAGTTTAACATGTTCACATTAGCACATAGATGCAGCTGTCGATTGAAATACCATAGTGGTAGAAGTAGTAAGAGTATAAGCAGTAGTCGGACAGATTACGGTTTTAAGAGGTTATTCAAGGAGTATAATAAAGTGAAATAAATTTGGAAAGAGAAAAGATAAAGGGACATTTAGAATTCAGAAGATTATAATTCGGGAGAACATAAAGAGTGGATGCACCTTCGCCATCGCACACGATTTTGAGCCATGTCATTCTCGGTCTCTAACCATCGGTTGTAATCATCTCGCGGATTCCAACCACGTAGTCTATACCTACCAACATGGTTTAGTTCACGTTTTGTTCTGGCCTCCACAAGCTTTTTCCAATTAACTCCTACATCACAAATCATCGCTCGTCGAAGCAGAACTTTAGTGAAAATATTCTCAGAAAATTAGCAGATTCGATATGGCTTACTGTACACACCCTTGAAATTGAATTACTAATCGGATGTATATATCGATATCCTAACACACCCAGTTTGACTGACACCATACGTACTTTATATCAAAAGACTTAAGACTTAGTGCCTTGCACCAGGTATACTCTGTACTTGAAGGAGTGCAAAGTTATCACAACAAAAACAAACAGACAGAAGAACGTACTGCGCTCACAGCTGTATCTAAAGTCCAAAACTTGTGATGGCTTCTTGCAAAACGGATGAGAAAGAACGAAGATCACAACATTCACTCTTTACTGCACGATGGCGTGACGTACTACGACCAAACCGTCATATGCGAACTGCTAGGTGAATGGTTTACACAAAACGGGAATACATCTAATGTCCCGGATGTTAACATAAAACGCATAAGCAAAAACTATATTAGCACCATAAACTTTGACATAAGGAGTATACATACCGCCATCAAAACCCTTAAGCCGAATGCGGGCTCTGGTGACGATTATATACCATCGATTCTCTATAAAATGTTATGGCCGGATATACGTACGTTATTGCTCAAATTATACACACTATTATTAGAGGCGGGTACATATCCTGAAGCCTGGAAGGTAACGTATGTTCTTCCCAAACACAAATCAGGACCGAGAAACCTGGTCGGAAACTACAGACCTATAAATATCACCCCAGTTATTTTGCGCATAATGGAAAATGTGATACAAAGTCAACTATCAGATCACCTACTTAAGGAAGAACTAATAGACCCATCACAACATGGTTTCATTAGAACAAGATCATGTAGTACATGTCTGATAGACTTCTTTAACGAAGTTGCTCACACACGTGAACATAAAAAGCTAGTGATTATACTTTATTTCGATATAAAGAAAGCCTTTGATAAAGTACCCCACAATCTTCTAATCAACAGACTCCAGTCAGTTGGAATTATAAATTCCCTATTTCATTGGATTAAGTCTTTCCTCACAAACAGATACCAAATAGCCAAGATTAACTCTACAACATCTACACCACAACCAATAACCAGTGGTGTTGTGCAGCTAGTGTCTTGGGTCCATTGCTCTTTATAATTTATATCAACAATATATGCAAGTGCTTTACTACAGGTAAAACCTACCTTTACGCTGATGACTTGAAAGTCATCTATAAAACTGACATTGGTGATGTACGAAGTACTATGCAAACGATACAACATAATAATAATAATAATAATAATATATATTCTGAAAATATTATTTACAGAATTCACACCAGTTTACAGGCATGATCAGATTGTTATAAAAATCAACATATAATGTAGAAAACAAACATGAATTATAAGAAGGTGATTAGAATTTATTTCCCTATTTACATCTAGCATACAATATATTGAAGGTAATAATAACGAAGTGGCAGATGCGTTGTCCAGAACAACGATAAACGCGATTATCACAAATGGAATTGATTATCACGATCTCGCGAAGTTACAAGAGACAGACATCGAACTAAACAAGCTAAGATTCGATGACACGACGTCATTATTATTCGAAGATGTTAAGTTCGGCAACGTGAAAGTAATATGTGACATGTCGACAGGCCGACCTCGCCCATTCATCCCTAAACCATTACGACGGAAAGTATTCGAAAGTATCCACAACCTATCGCACCCGGGAATAAAAGCCACGATGAAATTATTTAGTGAGCGTTTCGTATGGACAAAAATGAATCGCGATGTACGTAATTGGACACAAACATGCACGAAATGTCAAAAAGCCAAAGTACGTCGTCATACTAGTTCGCCAATGGGTTCATTTTCACAGCCAGACACTCGATTCGAACATATACACATCGATATCGTGGGACCACTGCCAGTTTCGAACGGGTACAACTATATTTTTACTTGCATCGATAGATTTACCCGATGGCCTGTAGCGGTGCCAATAAAAGACACTGATGATGCAACGGATATTCTAGTTTTACAACTAGATACCAGTAGCACCTTCTAAATTCGGTTGTTTCCAGTCAGATAGAAAATCAGAAGTCAAACGAGAAGAGGCAGGAAAGATATATTTGATTCGTTACCAATATATCGAGGACCTTTTCTATGAGCTGGCTAATGAAACGTAGGAGCTGTGTCCCACGCAGTATTGAAACGTGATCTGGTGCGGATGCATGACCGAAAGCCTTCAGCTAAACAAGTCCACTTAAACAACGTGGTCAGCATCTAATGTCGAACACTTAATGAGCTATTGATTTTGGGGAATTATTTACAGCTACAGATCACTCCCCCCCTAGTGAGGTAGTGATGCCCCTAAGACGTGACCAGCCAGAAGTTTAAACCCAACGAATTTGTCGTTGGTAAACACTCTTCTGATAGCTTGCTTCGTTTAGCAGCGTCTGGTCGTCTTTCCTCAAACTATGGGACCAAAATGTACAACGTAGCAATAAAGAAATATAGTACAATGAAAATTTCTGTTCCTTGCGAAACTTCGTCGTTCTTTTCCAGCCGTCCTGGAAAAGAGGAAAAATAAAACGTGTGAGTGCATGTCAAAAATACACTCGTACTTGCGTAAGGACACAAGATGAGTGGAAAAAAATAAACTGATACACTTACAAACAGCGTAAAAGCGATCGGAAAAAAGGTTTTCTTTTGGTTTTTTTTTTCAATATATAAATATATATATATATACGCTCAAAAAAATGTTGTTTTTTTTTTTGTTTTTTTTTACATAAATAAAAAAATGAGCATATTAAAAAAAATTTATAATAAACTTTGAAAGGGTAATTCAAGATAAAGCTTATGTCCTACGTGCAATATTCGTTAAGATGTTCTGGAAATCTTACTCGTCTTCCAGAACGCGTTGTTTTAGGTTTTTCTATCGACGTTGACGAAGTATCAAGTTGTGTGTCGGTTGTTGTGTAGGGTACTACGAGTGTAGTAGCTGTGTCGTTTGCTTGTACCGAAGGAAAATCGACGTAGCTAGGGTTTCCTTCTAGGTACGCAGCTTTGAGTCGATCGATACTGATGCTATCTTTCGTACCGTTCTTGTCGACTACATAGTACTTAGGTTCGCGTTGAAGAACTTTGAAGGGTCCTTCGTATGCTGATTCGAGGGGTCGTCGATGTGAGTCTCGACGAACGAAGACGTGTGTACTATGTCGTAGTTCGGGTTGAACGAAAACATCAGTTGATTGAGGTCGAGTGTGAGCAGGTTTAACTGAACGCATAGCGTTTGTAAGCTTACTCGTGTAAGAGTTTAGATCCATGTTCAATGAAGAGGCTGAAGGATCCACGAATTCTCCTGGGAGTCGGAGTGTCGTTCCGTAAACAAGTTGAGATGCCGTGTATCCAATGTCAGCTTTCACTGCATTGCGGATACCTAGCAAGACGAGTGGAAGAGCGTCTGTCCACTGTGAAACGTTTGAAGCTGATAATGAAGCTTTTAATTGTCGATGAAAACGTTCTACCAACCCGTTTGCTTGTGGGTGGTAGGCGGTCGTTCGGAAGCGCGTGATTCCTAAAAGTGTGGTCAGACAACGGAAAAGTCCAGATTCGAACTGGCGTCCGCGGTCTGTAGTGATGGTTGAAGGGCAGCCGAAATTTGCTACCCATCGTTCGACGAAAGTGCGAGCCACTGTTTCAGCAGTAATGTCCTTAATCGGTACTGCTTCTGGCCATCGAGTAAAACGGTCTACGCATGTTAAGAGATATGAGTATCCATTCGAGTCGGGTAAGGGTCCTACCAAATCTAGATGGACGTGGTCGAAACGAGCGTCAGGGGTTTTGAAAGAACCTAAGGGGCATTTGTTGTGTCTGATTACCTTAGATTTCTGACAGCTTACACAGGAGCGTGACCACTCCCTCACGTCTTTATTCATGCCAGGCCAACAAAAGCGTTCGGCTATAAGTTCGATTGTTGCACGAGCACCTGGATGAGAAAGATTGTGCAACGTATTGAAGACGTTGCGGCGATAGTGTTTTGGTACAATTGGACGATCCCTACCTGTAGATGTGTCACAGAGTAAGGTTTCCTTACCTGTTCCCATCTGCCTAATACTTAGTTTAAGAGTTGTCGAGGATAACTCATGCTGAAGATCAATGTCTTCTTTTTGAAGCTGAGCGAGTTTAAGAAGGTCGATTCCTTGGAAACTGTTCAAGGAGCTAATTCGAGACAAGGCGTCTGCGACTACATTGTTTGCTCCAGAAATATGTTGTATGTCTGAAGTAAACTGCGAAATGTAGTCGAGTTGTCGAGACTCTCTTGGTGAGTACTTGTCTGAAGATGAACTTAAAGAGAAGGTAAGAGGTTTGTGATCGGTAAAGAGCGTGAATTCTCTTCCTTCGATGGAATGTTGAAAATGCCGTACAGCACAATACATAGCTAGGAGTTCCCTACCGAACGTGCTGTACCTAGATTCAGCGTCTAGCAACCGTCTCGAGAAAAATCCTAAAGGTTGCCACGAGTTGTTAACCCATTGTTGTAAGACTGCTCCGATTGCTGAGTCGGATGCGTCTACGGCGATACTAATGGGGGCTTGACTGTCCTGATGAGCAAGCAAGGTTGCTTTAGCGATGTGTTCCTTAACTGTGGAAAATGCTTTACGGGCTGTGTCGTCTAAACTAATTGATTTCGCATTTCCACGAAGCTGATCGGTCAACGGTTTCATTAGGGATGCGCATTTAGGTATGAACCGGCTATAGAAACTTACGAGTCCGTTAAAAGTTCGTAACTGCTTGATCGTGGTCGGTTCTGGGTAATCCAGAATGGCCGCCACTTTGCTCCTAAGGGGTCGGATGCCTTGGGCATCAATGGTGTGTCCTAAGAAGTCTAAGCAGTTAGTTCCGATTTGGCATTTCTGAATGTTGACAGTAATGCCATGCCTTTGGAGTCGATCGAAAACAATGTCCAGATGCTTGGGATGCGATTCTCTGTCCGGACTTGCTATTAGACAGTCATCAACATACGCATGTACGAAGTTGAGACCTCGGAAGACGTCGTCTATAAACCTTTGGAAGGTTTGAGCCGCGTTTCTTAAACCAAAAGGCATTCGTAGAAATTCGTAAAGACCGAAGGGAGTGATAATGGCGGTTTTAGGAATGTCGTCAGGTGCCATCGGGATTTGGTTATAAGCTTTAACCAAGTCGATTTTCGAAAAGACAGTTGTACCCTTCAAGGTAGCTGTCAAATCGTGAATATGAGGCAGCGGGTAACGATCGGGAATGGTTTTAGCATTCAGGCGCCGATAATCACCAGTTGGCCGCCAATCATTGCTGTCCTTTTTAGGGACCATGTGCAATGGGGATGCCCATGGACTATTCGATGGTCGAATTATTCCTAGGTTCATCATGTGGTTGAATTCGTTTTTAGCTAACCTAAGTTTTTCGGGAGCGAGTCTTCGAGCTTTCGAAAATACAGGTGGTCCTGTAGTGGAGATGTGATGTGTAACATTGCTGGTTACACAAGGTAATTTCGATTGCGATTGGTATATCCCGGGGTATTTGTCGAGTACTGCTTGGTACAAGGGGTCTATGGCGTGCTTAATCGTGACTGGGGATAACCTGCAACCAGAACAAGGAGTTACGCAAACGGACAACTTAGTGTTTCCGTCTATTAACCTTCGTGCGCGTGTGTCGATTAGTAGATTGTGGTGTTGTAACAGGTCAATACCAATGATTGGCATAGAGACATCTGCAACCACGAAAATCCAGTGTATGGGTTTACGTAAACCCACGTTAAGGTAGACGTACCTTTTACCGTAAGTAGCGATCGGTTTTCCGTTTGCCGCCTGTAAACTTAAAACAGACTCGCGAAGTCTGTCGTCGAGATTTGCTGGAAGAACGCTAACTTCTGCGCCAGTGTCGACGAGGTAGCGAACTTTCGTAGTCACATCCGTGACATATAAGAGGCGGCTGTGTTCGCCGGCTACGGTTGCCGTTAACGCGTGCCGGCTAAAAAGTTTCCCGAACTGTTTTTCGTGTCACTCGATTTTGGGGTCGGATAATTACAAGGTTTCCTGCAGTTTCTGGAAAACTTACCGTACTGGTTATGATACCAGCACCAGTCGGGATTGCCTATCTCTCGTGGTCGAGAGCCAGATCGCTTACGTGAGGCACTTCTACGCGGGGTTTTTGACCGACTACGGTCATTGCGAACTCTAAGATATCGTGTGAGCGTGTGACATAGTTCGGCCATGTCAGTCGACGTCGATTGGGGTTTTTCTTTGACGGAAAAACCTCGGCCTTAGAAGATCTAGTGATTTCCAAGATTCGATCGGCAGATGCAGCTAGTTCATCTATGGCATTGTTTTGAAATGAAACAAGCACTGCCTGCACCTGTTGAGGGAGTTTAGACAAGAAAAGTTGTCTAAATAGGCCATCATCGAAAGTTCGTTGGCCGATGACTTCTCTCATTCTAAGCAACATGTCCGTCGCAGAACCATGTTGCAAGTCGATATTGTTAAGGAGTTGGTCTAACCGTTGTCGATCAGTTAAGTCTCCTCGTTTTTAAATCGATAGCTTAAGCGATTCGTAAGGTTCGGAAACATCACTAGTAAACATACTAGGTGTTACGTACCTGTTAAACTCGCGCGGTAACGCCTTAACTACCGCGAGGAAACGTGTGCGCGAGTCCGTGATTCCGTGCATGCAAAAATCGGCTTCTGCATAGCAGAACCAGGACTCGATATTGTCGGGCCAAAATGGCGTTAACTGAATCGAAATAGGGGGAATAGACTTTAACTTAAAAACCTTGGGTGAGTGTTCCATCATAGTAATATAGCTAACGAAAATGTCTAATTAAAATATATCCGGAAAAAAAAAATTCGCGAAAAAAGTATATCACAATATATAAAATTCAAATAAAGAATAACAATGAATAATAATATTCCAAAATGGAACAGACTCACAGTATATTGACTTGGTGTACCAGATCACGTCGGGTTCACCAATGATGATGCAACGGATATTCTAGTTTTACAACTAGATACCAGTAGCACCTTCTAAATTCGGTTGTTTCCAGTCAGATAGAAAATCAGAAGTCAAACGAGAAGAGGCAGGAAAGATATATTTGATTCGTTACCAATATATCGAGGACCTTTTCTATGAGCTGGCTAATGAAACGTAGGAGCTGTGTCCCACGCAGTATTGAAACGTGATCTGGTGCGGATGCATGACCGAAAGCCTTCAGCTAAACAAGTCCACTTAAACAACGTGGTCAGCATCTAATGTCGAACACTTAATGAGCTATTGATTTTGGGGAATTATTTACAGCTACAAAGGTTTTATGTTTGCTGGTTTAGTAATTGATAAACAGTTTAAGTATGGCATATGTCACGGCAAGCCAATGCAACACCAGGGAACTTGTCATTTTTTCATCAAGTGGATAGCCTGATGATTGACCAACATTATTCTGTAAGGTTGTTACCAGTGCCAGAGCGAGTTATTATTAATTATCTACAACTAGAGAAAGTAAGATTAAAGCAAAGAGCACGGAACAACAAAACAATGATAGCAAGTAAGAGGTTAAACATTTAAAGTTCCTATAATCTCACTTGTGGAGTAAGACACACTTGCAGGCGCTAGAGCATTTAATGCATTTTCAGAGGAGCAAAAAGCATTAATTGACCGAACAAACAATGGGAGAGAGTCTCACATACGGGTAGTTTGGGGTAAATTATTCCATAGTCTAGAAAACTTACAGGTAAAGTAATTCATATAGAGAGAAGACCTAGAAAATGTTTGTTTCGCTAAAGACAAGGAGTTACGAATGTCGTAATGTGAAGCCTTAGCATATTGAATCGCCTGACTGGATGTGAAGGAGAGTTTGTTAAGTATTTTGAAAAAGAAGATAAGGTTAAGTTTCAGTCTCCTCATCCATAAACGGTCAAGCCCTAGTTTACTACACCTCGAATTATATGTCAAGACACTATCAGGTCCAAGAGTACGAAATGTAAATCGTCTCTGTACTGATTCCAGTCTTAACTTATCCTTTATGCGCGTGCTACTAAGGAGAAACGCGCAGTATTCGAGGAGTGATCGAACACAGACTTTGTACATTAGAATACGAGATTCGCTGTTATGAAGGTTTCGAGTTATGAAACCTATAAGGCGTTGAGACTTGGACGTTTGTTTCATTACCTGTTCAGTAAACGACAAGTCATCGGAGTACCTAAGTCCTAGATCTACTACTGTGTGTAACCTAGATAACATTTCACCATTTATGGTAAGATTAAGGTTGAGTGATGTATCACCGAAGCATAGCCAACCACATTTAGCTGTATTGAGCTTCAGCTGCCATTTTGAGCACCACTGTGCTACCTTGTTAAGCTCCATGCTGATGCAATTTCGAATATTGCTCAGCTCATGTGGAGAAAATGAGTACACCACCTTAAGATCGTCTGCAAACAAAAGGGACTTACCCACACTAAAACACTCACAAATATCATTAATGAAAACTAAAAAGAGCAAAGGACCTAAGACACTACCCTGAATTACCCCACTTCTAACAGGGACTGCGTTCGACAATGAAGAGTTGATTTTAACTATTTGATGTCGATTGCCGAGGAAGGAATCAAGCCAGGCTAGTAACGGGTTTTCGACCCCATAAGATGCGAGTTTACCTATGAGAAGTTGGTGGTTGACCATGTCGAAGGCCTTAGAAATGTCCAGGTATAGCACTAATGCTAGATATCCTTGGCTACGAAGCGAATAGACTAAATTAAACAAGTCAAAATGACATGTCATACAAGATCGATTTTTAAGAAATCCATGTTGCGAATCACCAATAAATTGTTCAGTCAATAAATAGTTGGATAGTTCGTCACTAATAATTTTTTTCATAATCCTAGAGATAACTGGAGTAATATTTATTGGCCGATAGTTGTTCATGTCAGTCTTATCTCCGGATTTCTAACGTGGTATGACGTACGCGGTTTTCCAACGGTCAGGATAAGAGCCTGAATCCATAGAGAGGGTAAACAGTTTGAGGAGAAGAAGTTGGATATCTGGACCACCATATTTGTAGAGAAATGATGAAATCCCATCTGCACCGTGACCTTTCGAAACCTTGAGCTTATTTATAACCTTACTAATTTTCAGACATGTGAAGGAGATAGATTTAATGGAGTTACCAGTCAAGCATATAACTCTAGAAACAGAGCCATTTATGGATTCTTTGTCATTTGCAAAATTACCACTGAAAAGGTCTGCTATAGTTTTTGGGTCATATATAAAACTATTATTATGCAGGATGCATGGTATATCAACATTTTGAGTTGATTTAGCACGTTTATTGTAAAGGTGGATTAGGTTTTGCACTTTTGAGCTAGTACGTAGTGCTAATAGCTCTTCATTGATGGCTTTTAACCTATGTTTCTCTTTAATTTGGTTAAAAATTATTGTTATTTGTGTGACTGCTGTGAAGTCGTTAGATTTAAAATAACGTTTCTTTAGGCGTCTTAGTTTATTACGATATTTAGCTGGTATATATAATTCGTAATGTTTACTAATCCTGTAAGTCTTAATTGGTGCACAGGAGTCTAGACAAGAGTTAACAATGAAATAGAATATGTTTATGGCATCTGTCAGACTATTACATGAGAAGAATTCATCCCAATCTGGTAGTTTGATCAGTGAGCGCAAGAGGTCCCAGTCTGTATGCTTATAGTCCCTATAATTGCAGGTTCTTTGAATTGGTCGGTTGTAGGAGGGACAGATGGGGAGAGCACAAGTTACTAACCTATGATCACTGCTTTCAAATTCGTTGTATACTTGTACAGATAGGGGAATGATATCTCTACTAAATATTAGATCAAGTGTATTATCACCCCTTGTTGGGGTACGAACCCACTGTGACAAGCAGTACAGATTAAGGATTGATAAAAATTCATCATTGCTAGACTGACAACTACCGGTACTCCAGTTAATCCCAGGATAATTGAAATCACCAGTGATAATCTTAGCGCTGAAGTTTAGAGTAGATGCGTGTATAAATGCATTGATAATACAATCATTCAAATTATCAGTACTATCAGGAGCTCTATATATACAACCTAGGAGTAGACTATGGTTTAGGGTATTGATTGATATCCAGATCGATTCTGGTAAACTATTCAAGATACTATCTTCAACTTTATTAGTTGTTAAGGTATCCAAAGCAAATATAAGACAACCGCCTCCTCGCTTAGTTTCTCTGTCACAGCGATAGAGTCGATAGTTTTGGATATTTAATTCGGAATCGGCCACTGCTGGATAACACCACGTTTCAGTGATAAGTATAAAAGAAGGCTTGGCTAGAAAGGCTAAGGTTCTCAAGGCTGAAATTTTGTTCAGAAGTGAACGTGCGTTAATAAGTAATAAGTTTAAAAAGGGAGTGTGTAGTGTAAAAAAACCGAGAGCATCCTTATCGAAGGTATGAGTTCTAGCTATGCCTGGACTATGGTTCAATGCGTTTGCTGGATCGCATGGGCTATAGCATGAGCGAATTGTAGTGCTAGTGGAACAAGGGATCTCTGAAGGCCGAAAAAAAAATCCTTATTTTGGTAAGGTTGAATAATTTGTTGTATTTGTTTTGGTGGACAATTAAGACAGGTGCCTGCATGTTGGGGTTGCGTTGATGGTGCATAACCTAGTATACCGTCTTCTCCACTGCGAGAGTGATGATGAGAGTTACATCTTGCAGGTTTATTATTTATTACATATGGGGGAAACCATGGGGCACGTTGGTTTATTGCCGTCTGTCTAATAGTAGGCCTGCTTACATGATGGTTGTAGTGGCCTTCTTGTGTAACGTTTGAACGAAACGTGTCCTTATGACCTCCCTTACGATGAGTAGGGTTAAGCATAGTTTCAGAAATTATACTTTTGTTTGGTAAAGCCGTTGAAATATTTTTGGTAATCGGTTTGGAACTAGAAGGTTTTTTATTTACTTTCTTTTTAATTGATATATTCTTTTTAGGTTTAGCAGTGTTTTTATGAGCCTTCACAATAGAATCAGGTGTACGATTTTTGGCTTCCGATATTACACTGGAAAGAATGACATTAGAGTCTCCATCAGATATATCCTGGTTATCTAGGGCCACTAGGGGTATGAGAGGCAAACTAACACACTGCATTGGTATATCAGTACACTGACTAACATGAGATAAATTAGCTGCACCTGTGGGTTCAGCTGCTGGCGCGATCACATTTGTTGTGACCTCAACAATGTTATTTTCGTTTATGGTACGCTTTTGTGTTAATCTTTGATTGGTGGTTTTGTCCGAGACTATACGAGCGTTTTTAAACTTCGTATGCGCACAAACAAGCTGTTCAGATTCTATCAAACGTTCCGCTAATAAATGGGAATCGAATCTAAACAGGATAGGGCACGAGTATTTTTGATGCTTTTTGTTAAGTCGGATACATTGGCATGGACTGTCCTGGAGGTTAGCTGCCTTTAGTATCGAGTTTCTTACAGTTTTGATGGCAACCTTGTCAGGTATATTATATATAATCACGTTATTTCGTGAGATTATTCGCTTGGTGACTTCGCTAGCTATCGAGTCAATAACTGATTCTACTTTGATCCTGTCTTCGAGTTCAGAAGGAACTATGTCCTTTGACAACAGCAGTCGAAGGGGTGACAGTGTCTTTAGTTCTAGTTTAAGATCATCATGCTTTAATAAAGAGCCCGCAAGTGACTCCACTTTAGAACGCATATCACTTAATTGCTTAAAGACAGCGGCTAATTCGCTCTTAATAAGATCGATACCATCTGTTCGTGAGTTAGAACTCATTATTAAGTTAGACATAGAGTCATCCAGCAACATGTGTGGAATACGTCCACTCCCACTATTATCTGGTGCAACAGGAGTTGCAGAGCATGGGGTAAAGGTAAGACCAGAGTTGACATCTGATAAACTAGGACTTTTTCGAGCTCGTTTTTGTGTCAGTCGAACCATTTTTCTTCAAGGGTTAACTGAATGTTATTATTGATCAATAAACTAGAGTTTAACGATATATAAGCACTTTGTAATAAATATCGTGTGATCGTAACGCAAACTTCAAACGTACTGAACTCAACAAAGTAGACGACTGGTGCAAACGCTGGGGGCTAGAGCTCAACACAGAGAAATGCGGTTGGCTATGTATTGGAAACACGTCACATAAACTAAAACTAGCACTTAACAAAAACTCACTGCCCAGACTGACATCACTCACCATTCAAAGTCATGTTTCTAATTTTTGTGCTGGATTAACTATTCTACTAAGACAACCTTTAACATGCCAACTCGGACTTTTACATGAAAACTCTGTGGCAGGCATCGGATGATGAAAAAAAACATACTGTAAATTATATGGTTGCTATTTTACTCAACACTCTACTCTCTATATACACTCTCTGTTCTTTCTAACTTTGACTTCCCTCCTTCATTGGAACCTACTCCACCTTGATGAATATCACAACTCATTGTTCTTTATTACTGCCTTCTCTCTTCTAGAGCCACTAATCACACTTCACTCTTGCAACATGAGCTAGTATCAATTTAATCTCCATCTGTTCCACTAATAAATGTTAAGCATTGGTTATCGTTCATATCCAAATGCCTTGCTGCTCTTCCGTTTCTCTTTTTTCTTCTCTCTCCAGAAATCTTGCTCTGAGAATGAAGCTATGTAGCTTCTAACATCTGGAACAAGCTCGATGAACGCGCTTTCCCAGAATCATAGCGCGAACCAGGCGCTCCACAAGCCTACTTTATAACAACTATAAACTTAAAAAGCTGCATTACATAAATACTTAGCACGACCGAAACCCTAATACACTTTTTGTTAAGATTAAATCTGGTATGTAACGTGGACGCTATGCTTCTTTGGAAACTATTCTTAAGAAAACACATTATTAAAATACACTATTTTTATCAGTAACTGACCTAGGGGTACATTACTCAGACAGTCTTAACTTCTCTGAACATATCTCAACTAAAGTATCTCAAATGCGGAGATTGCTCGGCTTCATTCTTCGTAATTTCTTGCAAAACGAAACTGGAATCATCCTTTATAAAGTTTGCGTAAGACCCATCGTCGAACACTGCTCGTTCTCATTTTCCAACCTACGCCTATCCGATATACTTAAGGTGGAAGGAATACAGCGAGACTTCACTCGCAAAATACATAAGAACGACCAACTCACTGACTACAAATCCAAATGCCATATCTTAGGACTAGAACCCCTCTGGAAAAGAAGGCTTACGTCTAACTTAATTCTTTATTTCAAACTCCTTAAAAACCTAACTTATTCCACATGTAATATAGCTCTATTCCAAGACTCACATGGATACAACCTTCGAGACAAAGTATACACTGTCAAAATTGAAAAACAGATCAAAAACACATGAAAACGTCTTCCTTATCAAGTACGCATTGATATGGAACAGTCTGCCTTCTAAAATACGCATGGTAGACAAATTACATACGTTTGCAAGACTCATTGATCAAGCTCTCACCTGTATAAATCTGGCGCAAACGAACACATGCACGTCCCACTCAGACATCATAGGCTCTCTACATATATAGACTGAATCGCCTTATTTCCCTACCTTGTAGTTGTATTAGATGCTTTCCCCTCACTAATTCTTTTCAATTGACGTAGACAGGCAACTCTCTGAACCTATCAATACTCGGTCGCTAAACAACGCTTATAAATACCCTAAAACGTCAGAAGAAATGCACAATCGACTGCCAACTGTCAGTGGTCCTACAACCACAGAAACTGTCACCCATCAAACGGTAAGCATAGAACAAAATAACCTCTGCGCGAATTTAGTGTGTTACTTCTTGTCTATTCTCTATCAGCTTTTTACTCGTCTGTACACTATGTTGCCTTGCCATTAATATTATTTCACCACTCGTTATCTTACCTTATCTGTAACTAATATAAATCTCCACTTTTCCGTCTACTATGGTAAACAAATATCTTACACTATACTCTTCGTAATACCTATGCTCTGATTCGTAACCTACACTTTAATATATAATCAATAAAAACATTGCATAGAAGCAGTAGCTGTAAACAATTCCCCAAAAACAATAGCTCATTAAGTGTTCAAAATTGGATGCTGACCACGTTGTTTAAGTGGACTCGTTTAACTGAAGGCTTTCGGTCATGCATCCGTACCAGATCACGTTTCAACTGGGCGTGGGACACAACTCCTACGTTCATTAGCCAGCTTATAATAAAGCTTCCTCGATATAATGATAACGTATCAAATATATCTTTCCTACCTCTTCTTGTCTGACTTCTGATTTCTGTTTGGCCAAAAGGGTTTCGATCATAGAAGGTACTACTGGCCGCTAGTTGTCAAACTAGAATAACCGTCGTATCTTCAAAGCCTTTCCCACAGTCCATAATTTGTAACTGTCTGATAAGCTTGTAACATGATTCTTATAGAAATAGTGTTTTCCAATTGGATGTAAAACATAGAGCATTGTGTGAAGTATGATATGTATCCAAAAAATATGCGTAAATGAGCCTAACATCACAAAAAGGAGGGAGGGTGGAGTTACTGACCAGCAAGCACTGATGGTGTGGGCGATGATTTCAATCCACCCGTGTTTGTGGGGCAGAACATTTTGTTTGTATCAGGCTCTTTTTGGATGAGAACAAGTCAATAGATCTGTGATATTGAGATTGTTCTCCTACATTCACCATTCAGACTCATGTTTCTAATTTTTGTGCTGGATTAACTATTCTACTAAGACAACCTTTAACATGCCAACTCGGACTTTTATATGAAAACTGTGTGCAGGCATCAGGTGAAAAGAAAACAGATTGTAAAGGATATGGTTGCTATTTTACTCAACACTCTACTCTCTATATACACTCTCTGTTCTTTCTAACTTTGACTTCCCTCCTTCATTGGAACCTACTCCACCTTGATGAATATCACAACTCATTGTTCTTTATTACTGCCTTCTCTCTTCTAGAGCCACTAATCACACTTCACTCTTGCAACATGAGCTAGTATCAATTTAATCTCCATCTGTTCCACTAATAAATGTTAAGCATTGGTTATCGTTCATATCCAAATGCCTTGCTGCTCTTCCGTTTCTCTTTTTTCTTCTCTCTCCAGAAATCTTGCTCTGAGAATGAAGCTATGTAGCTTCTAACATCTGGAACAAGCTCGATGAACGCGCTTTCCCAGAATCATAGCGCGAACCAGGCGCTCCACAAGCCTACTTTATAACAACTATAAACTTAAAAAGCTGCATTACATAAATACTTAGCACGACCGAAATTCTAATACACTTTTTGTTAAGATTAAATCTGGTATGTAACGTGGACGCTATGCTTCTTTGGAAACTATTCTTAAGAAAACACATTATTAAAATACACTATTTTTATCAGTAACTGACCTAGGGGTACATTACTCAGACAGTCTTAACATCTCTGAACATATCTCAACTAAAGTATCTCAAATGCGGAGATTGCTCGGCTTCATTCTTCGTAATTTCTTGCAAAACGAAACTGGAATCATCCTTTATAAAGTTTGCGTAAGACCCATCGTCGAATACTGCTCGTTCTCATTTTCCAACCTACGCCTATCCGATATACTTAAGGTGGAAGGAATACAGCGAGACTTCACTCGCAAAATACATAAGAACGACCAACTCACTGACTACAAATCCAAATGCCATATCTTAGGACTAGAACCCCTCTGGAAAAGAAGGCTTACGTCTAACTTAATTCTTTATTTCAAACTCCTTAAAAACCTAACTTATTCCACATGTAATATAGCTCTATTCCAAGACTCACATGGATACAACCTTCGAGACAAAGTATACACTGTCAAAATTGAAAAACAGATCAAAAACACATGAAAACGTCTTCCTTATCAAGTACGCATTGATATGGAACAGTCTGCCTTCTAAAATACGCATGGTAGACAAATTACATACGTTTGCAAGACTCATTGATCAAGCTCTCACCTGTATAAATCTGGCGCAAACGAACACATGCACGTCCCACTCAGACATCATAGGCTCTCTACATATATAGACTGAATCGCCTTATTTCCCTACCTTGTAGTTGTATTAGATGCTTTCCCCTCACTAATTCTTTTCAATTGACGTAGACAGGCAACTCTCTGAACCTATCAATACTCGGTCGCTAAACAACGCTTATAAATACCCTAAAACGTCAGAAGAAATGCACAATCGACTGCCAACTGTCAGTGGTCCTACAACCACAGAAACTGTCACCCATCAAACGGTAAGCATAGAACAAAATAACCTCTGCGCGAATTTAGTGTGTTACTTCTTGTCTATTCTCTATCAGCTTTTTACTCGTCTGTACACTATGTTGCCTTGCCATTAATATTATTTCACCACTCGTTATCTTACCTTATCTGTAACTAATATAAATCTCCACTTTTCCGTCTACTATGGTAAACAAATATCTTACACTATACTCTTCGTAATACCTATGCTCTGATTCGTAACCTACACTTTAATATATAATCAATAAAAACATTGCATAGAAGCAGTAGCTGTAAACAATTCCCCAAAAACAATAGCTCATTAAGTGTTCAAAATTGGATGCTGACCACGTTGTTTAAGTGGACTCGTTTAACTGAAGGCTTTCGGTCATGCATCCGTACCAGATCACGTTTCAACTGGGCGTGGGACACAACTCCTACGTTCATTAGCCAGCTTATAATAAAGCTTCCTCGATATAATGATAACGTATCAAATATATCTTTCCTACCTCTTCTTGTCTGACTTCTGATTTCTGTTTGGCCAAAAGGGTTTCGATCATAGAAGGTACTACTGGCCGCTAGTTGTCAAACTAGAATAACCGTCGTATCTTCAAAGCCTTTCCCACAGTCCATAATTTGTAACTGTCTGATAAGCTTGTAACATGATTCTTATAGAAATAGTGTTTTCCAATTGGATGTAAAACATAGAGCATTGTGTGAAGTATGATATGTATCCAAAAAATATGCGTAAATGAGCCTAACATCACAAAAAGGAGGGAGGGTGGAGTTACTGACCAGCAAGCACTGATGGTGTGGGCGATGATTTCAATCCACCCGTGTTTGTGGGGCAGAACATTTTGTTTGTATCAGGCTCTTTTTGGATGAGAACAAGTCAATAGATCTGTGATATTGAGATTGTTCTCCTACATTCACCATTCAGACTCATGTTTCTAATTTTTGTGCTGGATTAACTATTCTACTAAGACAACCTTTAACATGCCAACTCGGACTTTTACATGAAAACTCTGTGGCAGGCATCGGATGATGAAAAAAAACATACTGTAAATTATATGGTTGCTATTTTACTCAACACTCTACTCTCTATATACACTCTCTGTTCTTTCTAACTTTGACTTCCCTCCTTCATTGGAACCTACTCCACCTTGATGAATATCACAACTCATTGTTCTTTATTACTGCCTTCTCTCTTCTAGAGCCACTAATCACACTTCACTCTTGCAACATGAGCTAGTATCAATTTAATCTCCATCTGTTCCACTAATAAATGTTAAGCATTGGTTATCGTTCATATCCAAATGCCTTGCTGCTCTTCCGTTTCTCTTTTTTCTTCTCTCTCCAGAAATCTTGCTCTGAGAATGAAGCTATGTAGCTTCTAACATCTGGAACAAGCTCGATGAACGCGCTTTCCCAGAATCATAGAGGCGAACCAGGCGCTCCACAAGCCTACTTTATAACAACTATAAACTTAAAAAGCTGCATTACATAAATACTTAGCACGACCGAAATTCTAATACACTTTTTGTTAAGATTAAATCTGGTATGTAACGTGGACGCTATGCTTCTTTGGAAACTATTCTTAAGAAAACACATTATTAAAATACACTATTTTTATCAGTAACTGACCTAGGGGTACATTACTCAGACAGTCTTAACTTCTCTGAACATATCTCAACTAAAGTATCTCAAATGCGGAGATTGCTCGGCTTCATTCTTCGTAATTTCTTGCAAAACGAAACTGGAATCATCCTTTATAAAGTTTGCGTAAGACCCATCGTCGAACACTGCTCGTTCTCATTTTCCAACCTACGCCTATCCGATATACTTAAGGTGGAAGGAATACAGCGAGACTTCACTCGCAAAATACATAAGAACGACCAACTCACTGACTATAAATCCAAATGCCATATCTTAGGACTAGAACCCCTCTGGAAAAGAAGGCTTACGTCTAACTTAATTCTTCATTTCAAACTCCTTAAAAACCTAACTTATTCCACATGTAATATAGCTCTATTCCAAGACTCACATGGATACAACCTTCGAGACAAAGTATACACTGTCAAAATTGAAAAACAGATCAAAAACACATGAAAACGTCTTCCTTATCAAGTACGCATTGATATGGAACAGTCTGCCTTCTAAAATACGCATGGTAGACAAATTACATACGTTTGCAAGACTCATTGATCAAGCTCTCACCTGTATAAATCTGGCGCAAACGAACACATGCACGTCCCACTCAGACATCATAGGCTCTCTACATATATAGACTGAATCGCCTTATTTCCCTACCTTGTAGTTGTATTAGATGCTTTCCCCTCACTAATTCTTTTCAATTGACGTAGACAGGCAACTCTCTGAACCTATCAATACTCGGTCGCTAAACAACGCTTATAAATACCCTAAAACGTCAGAAGAAATGCACAATCGACTGCCAACTGTCAGTGGTCCTACAACCACAGAAACTGTCACCCATCAAACGGTAAGCATAGAACAAAATAACCTCTGCGCGAATTTAGTGTGTTACTTCTTGTCTATTCTCTATCAGCTTTTTACTCGTCTGTACACTATGTTGCCTTGCCATTAATATTATTTCACCACTCGTTATCTTACCTTATCTGTAACTAATATAAATCTCCACTTTTCCGTCTACTATGGTAAACAAATATCTTACACTATACTCTTCGTAATACCTATGCTCTGATTCGTAACCTACACTTTAATATATAATCAATAAAAACATTGCATAGAAGCAGTAGCTGTAAACAATTCCCCAAAAACAATAGCTCATTAAGTGTTCAAAATTGGATGCTGACCACGTTGTTTAAGTGGACTCGTTTAACTGAAGGCTTTCGGTCATGCATCCGTACCAGATCACGTTTCAACTGGGCGTGGGACACAACTCCTACGTTCATTAGCCAGCTTATAATAAAGCTTCCTCGATATAATGATAACGTATCAAATATATCTTTCCTACCTCTTCTTGTCTGACTTCTGATTTCTGTTTGGCCAAAAGGGTTTCGATCATAGAAGGTACTACTGGCCGCTAGTTGTCAAACTAGAATAACCGTCGTATCTTCAAAGCCTTTCCCACAGTCCATAATTTGTAACTGTCTGATAAGCTTGTAACATGATTCTTATAGAAATAGTGTTTTCCAATTGGATGTAAAACATAGAGCATTGTGTGAAGTATGATATGTATCCAAAAAATATGCGTAAATGAGCCTAACATCACAAAAAGGAGGGAGGGTGGAGTTACTGACCAGCAAGCACTGATGGTGTGGGCGATGATTTCAATCCACCCGTGTTTGTGGGGCAGAACATTTTGTTTGTATCAGGCTCTTTTTGGATGAGAACAAGTCAATAGATCTGTGATATTGAGATTGTTCTCCTACATTCACCATTCAGACTCATGTTTCTAATTTTTGTGCTGGATTAACTATTCTACTAAGACAACCTTTAACATGCCAACTCGGACTTTTACATGAAAACTCTGTGGCAGGCATCGGATGATGAAAAAAAACATACTGTAAATTATATGGTTGCTATTTTACTCAACACTCTACTCTCTATATACACTCTCTGTTCTTTCTAACTTTGACTTCCCTCCTTCATTGGAACCTACTCCACCTTGATGAATATCACAACTCATTGTTCTTTATTACTGCCTTCTCTCTTCTAGAGCCACTAATCACACTTCACTCTTGCAACATGAGCTAGTATCAATTTAATCTCCATCTGTTCCACTAATAAATGTTAAGCATTGGTTATCGTTCATATCCAAATGCCTTGCTGCTCTTCCGTTTCTCTTTTTTCTTCTCTCTCCAGAAATCTTGCTCTGAGAATGAAGCTATGTAGCTTCTAACATCTGGAACAAGCTCGATGAACGCGCTTTCCCAGAATCATAGCGCGAACCAGGCGCTCCACAAGCCTACTTTATAACAACTATAAACTTAAAAAGCTGCATTACATAAATACTTAGCACGACCGAAACCCTAATACACTTTTTGTTAAGATTAAATCTGGTATGTAACGTGGACGCTATGCTTCTTTGGAAACTATTCTTAAGAAAACACATTATTAAAATACACTATTTTTATCAGTAACTGACCTAGGGGTACATTACTCAGACAGTCTTAACTTCTCTGAACATATCTCAACTAAAGTATCTCAAATGCGGAGATTGCTCGGCTTCATTCTTCGTAATTTCTTGCAAAACGAAACTGGAATCATCCTTTATAAAGTTTGCGTAAGACCCATCGTCGAACACTGCTCGTTCTCATTTTCCAACCTACGCCTATCCGATATACTTAAGGTGGAAGGAATACAGCGAGACTTCACTCGCAAAATACATAAGAACGACCAACTCACTGACTACAAATCCAAATGCCATATCTTAGGACTAGAACCCCTCTGGAAAAGAAGGCTTACGTCTAACTTAATTCTTTATTTCAAACTCCTTAAAAACCTAACTTATTCCACATGTAATATAGCTCTATTCCAAGACTCACATGGATACAACCTTCGAGACAAAGTATACACTGTCAAAATTGAAAAACAGATCAAAAACACATGAAAACGTCTTCCTTATCAAGTACGCATTGATATGGAACAGTCTGCCTTCTAAAATACGCATGGTAGACAAATTACATACGTTTGCAAGACTCATTGATCAAGCTCTCACCTGTATAAATCTGGCGCAAACGAACACATGCACGTCCCACTCAGACATCATAGGCTCTCTACATATATAGACTGAATCGCCTTATTTCCCTACCTTGTAGTTGTATTAGATGCTTTCCCCTCACTAATTCTTTTCAATTGACGTAGACAGGCAACTCTCTGAACCTATCAATACTCGGTCGCTAAACAACGCTTATAAATACCCTAAAACGTCAGAAGAAATGCACAATCGACTGCCAACTGTCAGTGGTCCTACAACCACAGAAACTGTCACCCATCAAACGGTAAGCATAGAACAAAATAACCTCTGCGCGAATTTAGTGTGTTACTTCTTGTCTATTCTCTATCAGCTTTTTACTCGTCTGTACACTATGTTGCCTTGCCATTAATATTATTTCACCACTCGTTATCTTACCTTATCTGTAACTAATATAAATCTCCACTTTTCCGTCTACTATGGTAAACAAATATCTTACACTATACTCTTCGTAATACCTATGCTCTGATTCGTAACCTACACTTTAATATATAATCAATAAAAACATTGCATAGAAGCAGTAGCTGTAAACAATTCCCCAAAAACAATAGCTCATTAAGTGTTCAAAATTGGATGCTGACCACGTTGTTTAAGTGGACTCGTTTAACTGAAGGCTTTCGGTCATGCATCCGTACCAGATCACGTTTCAACTGGGCGTGGGACACAACTCCTACGTTCATTAGCCAGCTTATAATAAAGCTTCCTCGATATAATGATAACGTATCAAATATATCTTTCCTACCTCTTCTTGTCTGACTTCTGATTTCTGTTTGGCCAAAAGGGTTTCGATCATAGAAGGTACTACTGGCCGCTAGTTGTCAAACTAGAATAACCGTCGTATCTTCAAAGCCTTTCCCACAGTCCATAATTTGTAACTGTCTGATAAGCTTGTAACATGATTCTTATAGAAATAGTGTTTTCCAATTGGATGTAAAACATAGAGCATTGTGTGAAGTATGATATGTATCCAAAAAATATGCGTAAATGAGCCTAACATCACAAAAAGGAGGGAGGGTGGAGTTACTGACCAGCAAGCACTGATGGTGTGGGCGATGATTTCAATCCACCCGTGTTTGTGGGGCAGAACATTTTGTTTGCATCAGGCTCTTTATGGATGAGAACAAGTCAATAGATCTGTGATATTAAGATTGTTCACCTACACTCATCATTCAGACTCATGTTTCTAATTTTTGTGCTGGATTAACTATTCTACTAAGACAACCTTTAACATGCCAACTCGGACTTTTACATGAAAACTCTGTGGCAGGCATCGGATGATGAAAAAAAACATACTGTAAATTATATGGTTGCTATTTTACTCAACACTCTACTCTCTATATACACTCTCTGTTCTTTCTAACTTTGACTTCCCTCCTTCATTGGAACCTACTCCACCTTGATGAATATCACAACTCATTGTTCTTTATTACTGCCTTCTCTCTTCTAGAGCCACTAATCACACTTCACTCTTGCAACATGAGCTAGTATCAATTTAATCTCCATCTGTTCCACTAATAAATGTTAAGCATTGGTTATCGTTCATATCCAAATGCCTTGCTGCTCTTCCGTTTCTCTTTTTTCTTCTCTCTCCAGAAATCTTGCTCTGAGAATGAAGCTATGTAGCTTCTAACATCTGGAACAAGCTCGATGAACGCGCTTTCCCAGAATCATAGCGCGAACCAGGCGCTCCACAAGCCTACTTTATAACAACTATAAACTTAAAAAGCTGCATTACATAAATACTTAGCACGACCGAAACCCTAATACACTTTTTGTTAAGATTAAATCTGGTATGTAACGTGGACGCTATGCTTCTTTGGAAACTATTCTTAAGAAAACACATTATTAAAATACACTATTTTTATCAGTAACTGACCTAGGGGTACATTACTCAGACAGTCTTAACTTCTCTGAACATATCTCAACTAAAGTATCTCAAATGCGGAGATTGCTCGGCTTCATTCTTCGTAATTTCTTGCAAAACGAAACTGGAATCATCCTTTATAAAGTTTGCGTAAGACCCATCGTCGAACACTGCTCGTTCTCATTTTCCAACCTACGCCTATCCGATATACTTAAGGTGGAAGGAATACAGCGAGACTTCACTCGCAAAATACATAAGAACGACCAACTCACTGACTATAAATCCAAATGCCATATCTTAGGACTAGAACCCCTCTGGAAAAGAAGGCTTACGTCTAACTTAATTCTTTATTTCAAACTCCTTAAAAACCTAACTTATTCCACATGTAATATAGCTCTATTCCAAGACTCACATGGATACAACCTTCGAGACAAAGTATACACTGTCAAAATTGAAAAACAGATCAAAAACACATGAAAACGTCTTCCTTATCAAGTACGCATTGATATGGAACAGTCTGCCTTCTAAAATACGCATGGTAGACAAATTACATACGTTTGCAAGACTCATTGATCAAGCTCTCACCTGTATAAATCTGGCGCAAACGAACACATGCACGTCCCACTCAGACATCATAGGCTCTCTACATATATAGACTGAATCGCCTTATTTCCCTACCTTGTAGTTGTATTAGATGCTTTCCCCTCACTAATTCTTTTCAATTGACGTAGACAGGCAACTCTCTGAACCTATCAATACTCGGTCGCTAAACAACGCTTATAAATACCCTAAAACGTCAGAAGAAATGCACAATCGACTGCCAACTGTCAGTGGTCCTACAACCACAGAAACTGTCACCCATCAAACGGTAAGCATAGAACAAAATAACCTCTGCGCGAATTTAGTGTGTTACTTCTTGTCTATTCTCTATCAGCTTTTTACTCGTCTGTACACTATGTTGCCTTGCCATTAATATTATTTCACCACTCGTTATCTTACCTTATCTGTAACTAATATAAATCTCCACTTTTCCGTCTACTATGGTAAACAAATATCTTACACTATACTCTTCGTAATACCTATGCTCTGATTCGTAACCTACACTTTAATATATAATCAATAAAAACATTGCATAGAAGCAGTAGCTGTAAACAATTCCCCAAAAACAATAGCTCATTAAGTGTTCAAAATTGGATGCTGACCACGTTGTTTAAGTGGACTCGTTTAACTGAAGGCTTTCGGTCATGCATCCGTACCAGATCACGTTTCAACTGGGCGTGGGACACAACTCCTACGTTCATTAGCCAGCTTATAATAAAGCTTCCTCGATATAATGATAACGTATCAAATATATCTTTCCTACCTCTTCTTGTCTGACTTCTGATTTCTGTTTGGCCAAAAGGGTTTCGATCATAGAAGGTACTACTGGTCGCTAGTTGTCAAACTAGAATAACCGTCGTATCTTCAAAGCCTTTCCCACAGTCCATAATTTGTAACTGTCTGATAAGCTTGTAACATGATTCTTATAGAAATAGTGTTTTCCAATTGGATGTAAAACATAGAGCATTGTGTGAAGTATGATATGTATCCAAAAAATATGCGTAAATGAGCCTAACATCACAAAAAGGAGGGAGGGTGGAGTTACTGACCAGCAAGCACTGATGGTGTGGGCGATGATTTCAATCCACCCGTGTTTGTGGGGCAGAACATTTTGTTTGTATCAGGCTCTTTTTGGATGAGAACAAGTCAATAGATCTGTGATATTGAGATTGTTCTCCTACATTCACCATTCAGACTCATGTTTCTAATTTTTGTGCTGGATTAACTATTCTACTAAGACAACCTTTAACATGCCAACTCGGACTTTTACATGAAAACTCTGTGGCAGGCATCGGATGATGAAAAAAAACATACTGTAAATTATATGGTTGCTATTTTACTCAACACTCTACTCTCTATATACACTCTCTGTTCTTTCTAACTTTGACTTCCCTCCTTCATTGGAACCTACTCCACCTTGATGAATATCACAACTCATTGTTCTTTATTACTGCCTTCTCTCTTCTAGAGCCACTAATCACACTTCACTCTTGCAACATGAGCTAGTATCAATTTAATCTCCATCTGTTCCACTAATAAATGTTAAGCATTGGTTATCGTTCATATCCAAATGCCTTGCTGCTCTTCCGTTTCTCTTTTTTCTTCTCTCTCCAGAAATCTTGCTCTGAGAATGAAGCTATGTAGCTTCTAACATCTGGAACAAGCTCGATGAACGCGCTTTCCCAGAATCATAGCGCGAACTAGGCGCTCCACAAGCCTACTTTATAACAACTATAAACTTAAAAAGCTGCATTACATAAATACTTAGCACGACCGAAACCCTAATACACTTTTTGTTAAGATTAAATCTGGTATGTAACGTGGACGCTATGCTTCTTTGGAAACTATTCTTAAGAAAACACATTATTAAAATACACTATTTTTATCAGTAACTGACCTAGGGGTACATTACTCAGACAATCCTAAATTCCCAGAACATATCTCAACTAAAGTATCTCAAATGCGGAGATTGCTCGGCTTCATTCTTCGTAATTTCTTGCAAAACGAAACTGGAATCATCCTTTATAAAGTTTGCGTAAGACCCATCGTCGAACACTGCTCGTTCTCATTTTCCAACCTACGCCTATCCGATATACTTAAGGTGGAAGGAATACAGCGAGACTTCACTCGCAAAATACATAAGAACGACCAACTCACTGACTACAAATCCAAATGCCATATCTTAGGACTAGAACCCCTCTGGAAAAGAAGGCTTACGTCTAACTTAATTCTTTATTTCAAACTCCTTAAAAACCTAACTTATTCCACATGTAATATAGCTCTATTCCAAGACTCACATGGATACAACCTTCGAGACAAAGTATACACTGTCAAAATTGAAAAACAGATCAAAAACACATGAAAACGTCTTCCTTATCAAGTACGCATTGATATGGAACAGTCTGCCTTCTAAAATACGCATGGTAGACAAATTACATACGTTTGCAAGACTCATTGATCAAGCTCTCACCTGTATAAATCTGGCGCAAACGAACACATGCACGTCCCACTCAGACATCATAGGCTCTCTACATATATAGACTGAATCGCCTTATTTCCCTACCTTGTAGTTGTATTAGATGCTTTCCCCTCACTAATTCTTTTCAATTGACGTAGACAGGCAACTCTCTGAACCTATCAATACTCGGTCGCTAAACAACGCTTATAAATACCCTAAAACGTCAGAAGAAATGCACAATCGACTGCCAACTGTCAGTGGTCCTACAACCACAGAAACTGTCACCCATCAAACGGTAAGCATAGAACAAAATAACCTCTGCGCGAATTTAGTGTGTTACTTCTTGTCTATTCTCTATCAGCTTTTTACTCGTCTGTACACTATGTTGCCTTGCCATTAATATTATTTCACCACTCGTTATCTTACCTTATCTGTAACTAATATAAATCTCCACTTTTCCGTCTACTATGGTAAACAAATATCTTACACTATACTCTTCGTAATACCTATGCTCTGATTCGTAACCTACACTTTAATATATAATCAATAAAAACATTGCATAGAAGCAGTAGCTGTAAACAATTCCCCAAAAACAATAGCTCATTAAGTGTTCAAAATTGGATGCTGACCACGTTGTTTAAGTGGACTCGTTTAACTGAAGGCTTTCGGTCATGCATCCGTACCAGATCACGTTTCAACTGGGCGTGGGACACAACTCCTACGTTCATTAGCCAGCTTATAATAAAGCTTCCTCGATATAATGATAACGTATCAAATATATCTTTCCTACCTCTTCTTGTCTGACTTCTGATTTCTGTTTGGCCAAAAGGGTTTCGATCATAGAAGGTACTACTGGTCGCTAGTTGTCAAACTAGAATAACCGTCGTATCTTCAAAGCCTTTCCCACAGTCCATAATTTGTAACTGTCTGATAAGCTTGTAACATGATTCTTATAGAAATAGTGTTTTCCAATTGGATGTAAAACATAGAGCATTGTGTGAAGTATGATATGTATCCAAAAAATATGCGTAAATGAGCCTAACATCACAAAAAGGAGGGAGGGTGGAGTTACTGACCAGCAAGCACTGATGGTGTGGGCGATGATTTCAATCCACCCGTGTTTGTGGGGCAGAACATTTTGTTTGTATCAGGCTCTTTTTGGATGAGAACAAGTCAATAGATCTGTGATATTGAGATTGTTCTCCTACATTCACCATTCAGACTCATGTTTCTAATTTTTGTGCTGGATTAACTATTCTACTAAGACAACCTTTAACATGCCAACTCGGACTTTTATATGAAAACTGTGTGCAGGCATCAGGTGAAAAGAAAACAGATTGTAAAGGATATGGTTGCTATTTTATTCAACACTCTACTCTCTATATACACTCTCTGTTCTTTCTAACTTTGACTTCCCTCCTTCATTGGAACCTACTCCACCTTGATGAATATCACAACTCATTGTTCTTTATTACTGCCTTCTCTCTTCTAGAGCCACTAATCACACTTCACTCTTGCAACATGAGCTAGTATCAATTTAATATACTAATTTATCATACCTCCATCTGTTCCACTAATAAATGTTAAGCATTGGTTATCGTTCATATACGAATGCCTTGCTGATTGTGTGTTTATTTTTATTTTTTCTCTATTCAGAAACTTGCTCTGAGAGTGAAGCTATGTAGCTTCTGACATCTGGCAACCAGACTAGAATATGTGACTAACTGTTCCTGTAATTTGCGGTAGAATACTTTGAATCCACCATGATGAAACATGGTAAAAGTATTGAGAAACGCTATGATTGTGTGTTTCCTTGTCTAAGACTGAGAGCTGTGCATCTGGAGGTGGAATATAGTTTTACTACTGACTCTTTTATTGTGGTACTTAAGAGATTTCGCGGCAGAAGTTATCCAATAGAGATATGCAGTGAGAATTGACGAAATTTGGTGAGAGGTGAACACAAACTAAGAAAATGTTTTCAAGGCCGGGCACAGGAGGGTATATATCCTGACTTGCTAGGGAAGGTGACTGTCTGGCATTTCAACGTTCCGGCGTTCAACGTTCCTAGGTGTACTGGAGTAAGTCCTAGGGATTACGTGGTCGAGTATGACTTCAGGAGTGCCACTGTAAGCCCTGAAGCCTCTTAGTATTCTTAATGTTTGGTTTTATCGTCGTTGACTGCTTCTGATGCCTATTCTCAGGATTATTACTGCTAATTTATTCGTTTGCGAGAGGAACCACTTTCCTTTTGGCCATGAGTGCTAAGGGGAGTATTCATGCAATACAATTCATTCAGTTTGTAGTTGTTATAAATACAAATACAAATACTTGTACCTTCTTGACGATGGATGTGGTAGTTCTCCACGTTTCATCTCCGTGCATTATGACTGTCTTGACGTTCGTATTGAAGATTCTCACTTTGAAGTTAGTTGACAGTTGTTTTGAGTTCCATATGCTCTTTCGACTGTAGCTCTTCTAGAGTTACTGCCGGTCCCAAGCTCGGGCAAAGGAGGAGGGTTAGGCATGGGGTTAGCAAGCTCATCCCGTAAAAAATCTAAATCGCTAAAAAAACACTAACCAGAAAAAATAATTCAAGTGCCACATAAATTAGCCAAATATTCTTCATTGGTAAAGCGATGTGTGATTGTTTTAAGCATTGTAATTAAAATATATCGCAGTTAATACTGGTTTATGATGTGCCTGTTATAGGGTTAAAAAATGAATTTCTGTTAACAGAATCCTAAATCACCGACCAAATCATAAACAAAGTTTTAATGCATGTTGACCAATAATATCAGAATAGTGCTTACTAATGATGGCATTATTGTATGTAAACAGTGAATTGCTGATAGCATTATGAACGCTGTAATTGGATTTTTATCAGATTTCATATTACTGATTAAAGTTTTTGAATCCGTTTATTTAGTACCTGCAGCTAGTTTGTTAACGCCAAATAACCAGATGAAATTCTAGAAGGACTAGAAAATGAAGAGCACTGTTTACCACAAGTAATACACTTAAAGGTACATCCTATTAGTTGCTGTTTCATTTACTAATTCAATTTGATACTGATAACGAAGTTAAATCATTTGTTTCACGATTGATTCGTTGTTTTTCAGAATTGCATGAAGCTAAGAAGATTCTCATGAGTTTTCTGGTATGCAACTGTAGCGGTAAATAAATCCACAAAATCATTAGCTCTGTAAGTTTTTGACATTGGATGCTGACCACATTAGTTTTAATGGACTCACCTAACTGAAGGCACTCACTCATGCATCCGCACCAGATCATGCGTGTGAACGCCTTGCTCAACCTCTCCTGCAATCGCTAACTAGTTTAGATAATCTATCAAATATATCTTCGAACCGACTCGCTTCTGACTTTTGATTTTACTAGATGGGCGCGATTCAATTATAGGTGTTGTTAGTTAAAGTGTTGTCAAAGTACAATACCTGTGACATCATCGCAATCTATCCCTTCTGTCAACTAATTGAAAGGCTGAAACCATTGTAATAACAAAGTCTATGCCGGTGAACAACTTACAGAATTTCTAAACATAGATTATTTGTAGAAACAATTTACAAGTTGACGATAACTGTATTTTATATTGACTGCAACCAGGTTTTTCATCTAATGAATTATCTAAATAAAAATATAACAAATGTACAGTTTTTTACATTATAAGTATTGTTAGTATGTATAATTACAACCTAGTTCGGTACTAGTACTACTTTGACAATAGACATAATCCAAAAACGGCAAATTTGTTACGTGACTGCCTAATCTGTAAGATCTTACATGGAAGTCGCATCACTGTCTACACTGACTCATTGTATTGTGACGATCAAGAATGATACTTAGTACCTATGAAGAACACATTTGTGTTGGGGTAGAAAAATATATTTGATGTGAATAATAATATGTTACACATAATTAGCACTGGTATTCCGAGCTTTTAGATACTGAGATTTTTTCTCATCACTCCCTGGTAACCTAAATCTATTCCACATTTTTCTTTTCTTGCGAAGAAGGATAAAAACCTCACTACTGAAACATGGTGAGGAGTTTCTCGGCCCTCTTGGTGTAGTCCAAGGGGTGTGAGGTGCATTAACTTTTAAGTATAGATTTCGAAATGTGTCCCAGGCTGTTTTAAATGAGGACTCTGGGTCTATTTTATAATCTATTAGTGATCCTGAGTGCATGATATCTTGTATGTTTGCTCTCCAGACGTTAGGTCTGGATTGAGCTGACGCGTGTTCATGACTGACAGTTTTATGGAAGTCGAAGGTTGAAAGGCATGATCACTCTCACTTAGGGGTGGCATGTAAACGAGGTTCGCAACGTCATCCTCATAGTGACTCGACATAAGATCTCGTAATGATGATTCAGAGTCCGGGTCGTACGTAGTCACTTGCTTCACATGTTGCACTGCGGCAAATGTGATATAGGCATCAACTAGTTCCTGCTCGGAAGAATTATCTGACGACTCATTTCGCAGATTTCTCCAGTCTGTCACGGGTAAATTAAGGTCACCAAGAATTAGACATTACCTTTTTGTGACCAAGCATTGAGACTGTTTATCAAGACGGCGTTTACTTCACAGTTTTGACTGCGATAGGCATAGACAATCAGCAGCCTTTGTTCTTATTTCACACGTCCTAGTCTCATGAGATACATTGCTGATAATGGAAAATGGGATAGCATTCCCATCGAATAGAGCTGCTCCCTCTTCTATACACTTTTGTATTCTGTAGGCCCTCACTTACGTTAAACGCTCGAGATCAAGCTTTGGCATTGATGTAACAGATCCGAAGCCTATTTAATTAGATGGCTGTTTTATCAGCACAAGATCATGCTCAAAACGAGTTTTCAGTTCACAGCTTTTACTCTCCTTGATTCAATGAAAAATAACTGACCTGTCACCAAATTATGTGTACGTGGAGTATTAGACTGGCGATTTTATGTCCATGGCGAACCAAAGATTAGCTAGTTGTCGGATATAAGCACGAGTCAGTGCGACAATTGCACAGACAACCATTCACAGATATTTATAAAAATTTTGAAATATATATGTTGTCGGCAATCAACGGCTTGGACGCTGAACATGTTGAACTCTTTATTCTTCTCTATTTCCCACTACGACTACTTTATGAGCACTCAGTTGAGGCAATAACATTGTTATTTTATTAGAACATTAAACAGTGTTTTGCTAAATTGTGAAAATCATACGCTCAACCCCTCATTTTCAAATCCTTGAACTATTAGCTCAAACTTCATCGCTTTTCATTTCCATAAAAATCACTCTCTGTCCTTCTTCTCTTTGATCTTCACAACATTTTACTGCCAGGTATCACACTTCTATCTTGTGTTGTATAGTACCTATGTCAACATAAGTAACAAACACTACAAGTCAACCGCTCAAAGCAATTCAGATTTAGAAAGGAAATCCGTTGTATTTTTGTAGATGGCGTCGAGTAGCGATTGACTATGATCATCACTATAATAAGATTACACGCCAGAAAAGTCACTTGGTTCCTTCGATTGATCGTTAAACCAGAAAGCTGTTATTTTTTCAGCAAAAAATATTGTTAAGAAAAACAATATGAAATAGTGAGGAGATGGAGGAAGGAGATGTAGTGGAGAGAAATAAATAGAAGTACTCAAATAAATAAGCACACGGGAATATTGTTGAAAAGGTTTATTTGGAAATGTCACCACGAAGAATTCTTGCTGATGAAGAACTCATCGCTTTCAAGAAAAATGTGGTATAAATCACGAGATAGTAAGTGTCTTCTTTATCCAGCCCTATCTGATAAATTCTTAAGTCACATAAACACACTCCTACTAGAACGTAAGACAGAGAGCTGTGTTAAGTTGTTTGGTAGGATAGCGTTCAGCAAGCTACTAATTAGTTCAGTTCATCAAACATAGAAATTCCTACTCATCAGGTCACTGATTATAATCACGCTAAAATGTGTTAGCATGCACTGGTTTGAAAGAGAAAACAATGCCTAGATTTCTCTGTTCATATTATTATTATTAGTAAGGTGAAGTACTTTAGCGTGATAAGCTAAATAATTCACTAATAATTTTACCATTGAACTCAACTTGATGAATCAATGCGTCAAGTGACCTTGAGGTACATCACGCGCATATCAATAGTCTTCGACAGAAGATCAGAAATTTTACTACATTTTTAAGTCGTCACAGTTCGATGCGTAATCAAAGTTATTCTGATAATACTTCATTGAGCTGTGAAACAGTCAATGAAGATGAGCACGAGTTTAGTAAATGCATGTTTTGTGGCAAGTTTCACCCATGTATTTCATGTGTATTTCGTAATTCTAAATGCTTTAATTGTAGTATAACTGGGCATACTCAGTCAGTTTGCAATACCATGCTTCATTTTGCTGAAAGCAATGCCAAGATGGATGCTTCTAATGATCAGTTATCTTACCTAGAAGTGGTATAACGTCACGTAGCAGTCCAGAGTTAAATGAAACTCAGAATCATTGTGAGACAAAAACTTTTAACCAACAAACTTATCGGATTTCTCATGTTATTGAACCACATATGGTTTGTCGTAATAATTCACATACTTCTGATGGAATTTCTTACAACTCTGAGAATTGAATGTCGAATGAGTCAAATCATGACCAAAAACTAGATTCAGTCATAGTAGATGCTGAATTTCCTGATGATCCATCATTCTCTTATGAAACTCTTAATCAATTCGAGGAAAATATTTCAGAGAAATCGAATTCTGATATCATATCAAGTGTCAGTGGTCCTCACAATCAATTTATCTCTAATGATATTCCTAATGAATGTGAAAAATATGTTTCGAATGAGTCGAATTCTAGTCATATTTCTGGTGTTATTGTGTCAGATGTTGGATACTCTCACGAACAATTTATGTTGAATAGAATCCCTAGTTAATCCAGCACAGAAATTAGAAACATGAGTCTTAATGATGAGTGTAGGTGAACAATCTTAATATCACAGATCTATTGACTTGTTCTCATCCATAAAGAGCCTGATGCAAACAAAATGTTCTGCCCCACAAACACGGGTGGATTGAAATCATCGCCCACACCATCAGTGTTTGCTGGTCAGTAACTCCACCCTCCCTCCTTTTTGTGATGTTAGGCTCATTTACGCTTATTTTTTAGATACATATCATACCTCACACAATGCTCTATGTTTTACATCCAATTGGAAAACACTATTTCTATAAGAATCATGTTACAAGCTTATCGAACAGTCACAAATTATGGACTGTGGTTAAGGCTTCGATGCAATGTTTTTATTGACTATATAGTAAAGTGTAGGTTACGAATCAGAGTATAAGCATTAGGAAGGGTATAGTGTAGGATATTTGTTTACCATAGTAGGCGGAAAAGTGGAGATTTTTATTAGTTATAGATAAGGTAAGATAACGAGTTGTGAAATAATATCAATTGCAAGGCAACATAGTGTACAGATGAGTAAAAAGCTGATAAATAGACAAGAAGCAACTCACACAAAATTCGTGCAGAGGTTATTTTGTTCTATGCTTACCGTTTGATGGGTGACAGTTTCTGTGGTTGTAGGACCACTGACAGTTGGCAGTCGATTGTGCATTTCTTCTGACGTTTTAGGGTATTTATAAGCGTTGTTTAGCGACCGAGTATTGATAGGTTCAGAGAGTTGCCTGTCTACGTCAATTGAAAAGAATTAGTGAGGGGAAAGCATCTAATACAACTACAAGGTAGGGAAATAAGGCGATTCAGTCTATATATGTAGAGAGCCTATGATGTCTGAGTGGGACGTGCATGTGTTCGTTTGCGCCAGATTTATACAGGTGAGAGCTTGATCAATGAGTCTTGCAAACGTATGTAATTTGTCTACCATGCGTATTTTAGAAGGCAGACTGTTCCATATCAATGCGTACTTGATAAGGAAGACGTTTTCATGTGTTTTTGATCTGTTTTTCAATTTTGACAGTGTATACTTTGTCTCGAAGGTTGTATCCATGTGAGTCTTGGAATAGAGCTATATTACATGTGGAATAAGTTAGGTTTTTAAGGAGTTTGAAATAAAGAATTAAGTTAGACGTAAGCCTTCTTTTCCAGAGGGGTTCTAGTCCTAAGATATGGCATTTGGATTTGTAGTCAGTGAGTTGGTCGTTCTTATGTATTTTGCGAGTGAAGTCTCGCTGTATTCCTTCCACCTTAAGTATATCGGATAGGCGTAGGTTGGAAAATGAGAACGAGCAGTATTCGACGATGGGTCTTACGCAAACTTTATAAAGGATGATTCCAGTTTCGTTTTGCAAGAAATTACGAAGAATGAAGCCGAGCAATCTCTGCATTTGAGATGCTTTAGTTGAAATATGTTCAGAGAAGTTAAGACTGTCTGAGTAATGTACCCCTGGGTCAGTTACTGATGTTAGTCTGGGCAGTGGGCTTTTGTTAAGTGCTAGTTTTAGTTTAAGTGACGTGTTTCCAATACACAGCCAACCGCATTTCTTTGTGTTGAGCTCTAGCCCCCAGCGTTTGCACCAGTCGTCTACTTTGTTGAGTTCTTGTTGTATCGTTTGCATAGTACTTCGTACATCACCAATGTCAGTTTTATAGATGACTTTTAAGTCATCAGCGTAAAGGTAGGTTTTACCTGTGGTAAAGCACTTTCATATATTGTTGATATAAATTATAAATAGCAATGGGCCCAAGACACTACCCTGCACAACACCACTGGTTATTGGTCGAGGTGTAGATGTTGTAGAGTTAATCTTGGCTATTTGGTATCTGTTTGTGAGGAAAGACTTAATCCAATGAAATAGGGAATTTATAATTCCAACTGACTGGAGTCTGTTGATTAGAAGATTATGTGGTACTTTATCAAAGGCTTTCTTTATATCGAAATAAAGTATAATCACTAGCTTTTTATGTTCACGTGTGTGAGCAACTTCGTTAAAGAAGTCTATCAGACATGTACTACATGATCTTGTTCTAATGAAACCATGTTGTGATGGGTCTATTAGTTCTTCCTTAAGTAGGTGATCTGATAGTTGACTTTGTATCACATTTTCCATTATGCGCAAAATAACTGGGGTGATATTTATAGGTCTGTAGTTTCCGACCAGGTTTCTCGGTCCTGATTTGTGTTTGGGAAGAACATACGTTACCTTCCAAGCTTCAGGATATGTACCCGCCTCTAATAAGTGTGTATATTTTGAGCAATAACGTACGTATATCTGGCCATAACATTTTATAGAGAATCGATGGTATATAATCGTCACCAGAGCTCGCATTCGGCTTAAGGGTTTTGATGGCGGTATGTATACCCCTAATGTTTAAGTTTATGGTGCTAATATAGCTTTTGCTTATGCATTTTATGTTAAAATCTGGGGCATTAGATGCATTCCCGTTTTGTGAAAACCATTCACTTAGCAGTTCGCATATGACGGTTTGGTCGTAGTACGTCACGCCATCGTGCAGTAAAGAGTGAATGTTGTGATCTTCGTTATTTCTCATGCGTTTTTCAAGTAGCCGACATAAGTTTTGGACTTTAGATACAGCTGTGAGCGCAGTACGTTCTTCTGTCTGTTTGTTTTTGTTGTGATGACTTTGCACTCCTTCAAGTACAGAGTATACCTGGTGCAGGGCACTAAAGTCTTTTGATCTAAAGTACGTCTTTCTTAGTTTTCGTAGCTTAGACTTAGCCTTTTGGTTGATGTAGGGAGTAATTGTTTTGAAAACAATATTAGAAGGGTTGGTAGTGTTTAGTGCAGATTTGGTGGTAGTATTGAATATTTCCAGTGTTTCTAAAAGGTTATCACTGGTGAAAAAAGTGCTCCAGTCAGAATGCTTCATTAGAAAGCGAAAGATAATTCAGTCAGCGTTCGCATAGTCTCTATATTGGAAACATGTATTTATGGTCTTTATTTTTTTGCGCTTGGCAAGAATCGGAAGGGTGAAGAAGACTATTTAATGATCGCTGTTATGGAACTTCTTGTCAACCACCATTGATGCTGGTGTGACATTGTGACAGAATATCAAGTCAAGAATGTTGTGATTTCGGGTAGGCAGGTTAACATGTTGCTGCCAACTGTGTATGTCTAAGGACGTTAGTATTCCTTCGTAGCACGGTGAGCCAGAATGTGTCTTCCAGTTTGTCTAATAAAATGGTGTATTGTAAACCCTGTGGTTTGTCGCTTTTACTTTGAGAAGAGGAAAAGGTGGGAGTATTGGCTCTACGTTCTTGTTTGTTTAGTTTAATACCAGCATAGTTAACGGGAGAAAGGTGGTCGGAGGTTAGTTTGCCGAAAGAATTATGTTCACGATTGTTGGGTAGGACCGGGTGAGTTAAATGTATTGGCGGTGTATTCGGTGGGTGTTCATGTTCCGTCAAGAAGCTTTTAAGACTAGAGGCAGTTATTGACGGTGAGAAAGATGTGTCACTCCCCATCAGGTCGGAGTATATAGAAGGTGTTCTCAGAATAGTGGAATTTGCGCCCTGAACATTTGGAGACCCCATAGCAATACTGTTGAGGGGGAGAGAGATAAAAAGGATGAGGTGGAGTGTATGCCAAATTAGGGGAGATCAGAGAGTTTGTAGTGCCGCGATTCGTTAATCGTTCGTTTCGATAATCGATATAATTCTAATCTTAACGGCGCGTAAAATCAGAAGACCAAGGATAGCAGCGACTACAGTTTATTGTCAAATAACTCAGGTCAGAAAGCTAACAACACCTGAGCGAATATGAACGAGCGAGTGAGCGGCAACCGAGAGAGCGAGTGAACAGGCGAGTAAGCGAATGAAACGAACGAGGAGCAAACGAGCGAGCGAGCTGATAGCAAGCAATTACACAGGCAATTTATAGTCACATTTAATAAGGGCACAACAAAGCAAAACAAAGGCTGATAATAGTTTTTGCGTGCGTACATATATGGGGAGGAGTATGAGTCATCGAATGATATTTAAGTAGTCAACATTTCGGATAGAGCGTCATGTGCTCTAATGGTATAGCAGTGCAAAGAATATGCAAATTGTTACTATCCAAATAACGATGTCTGTTAAGTAAGTTAATAAAAAGGGCTTAACCAAAATTGGCTAGAATCGAAATGGATTGTAGGATGGTTGCTATATTACTCCCCCCTGCAAACAAAGATATATGAAAAAATGTCTGTGTTTGCATAAAGTACAGAAAATTGAATAGCGTAGTTACAATCATTTGAAGATATGGGCCTGTATAAAATTAGTATGAAGTTATTGTGCATTTAATTCGTGCCCGTCCGTTAGGCTATACAAAATAGCGTTAAGATATAGAAGGAATATGGTATCGCTTCGGAAAAAATTACACGTATGAGCATACGGGTGTACATAAACTGTGCCAAGTCTAATAGCGTATAAGTTTAATAATCTATATGTATACAATGAAGAGGAAGAATTTTAATTAATATTCGAAATAGCAAAAAATCGTCAGTAAAAGACTGTAGCGACATAACGTTGCGGCCATCTTACTCTGCGACCAGATTTTGTCGTTATCAGTTTCAGTTTCAGTTTGGAAAGGACAGGAGGCTTGGTGGCCTGTGTTAGTCCTGGCAATGATGGTCTCTCAGCTGATCCAACTTTCTTTTGAAGGAGTCGACGGATGGAGCCTCAACCACGTGCTGAGGTAATGAATTCCACTCGTTGATTATTCGATGGGAAAGTCGGTAGTCAGCTGACAAGTAATTCGTTCTGGGCTTGTGAACTTTTTTGGAGTGTCCTCGTAGATTTTCTGTTTTGGAAGACAAGAAAAATGAGGGCATATCAGGTGCAAATTTGTCATTTAGCAATTTGAAAACTATAATCAAGTCACCTCTGATTCTTCTATATGACAGCGGGAATAGGTTTAGCTTGGTCAGTCTAGTACCATACGGGAGCTTCGCTATTCCGGGAATCAGCCTAGTTGCTGTTCTCTGAACTCTTTCCAAGAGTTCACTGTCTTTTTTAGGCAGGGGTTAGCTGCTTGTATACAGTACTCAAGTTTAGGGCGTACGAACACTGTATACAAAGTCAGAAACGTTTTAGCGTCAAGATGCCTAAAAGCCCTGCGTATGGACCATAAAGTCCTAAAACCTTTGGCGGCTATTGCACGGCAGTGTGCAGTAGTCTTTAAGTCTTGACTAACGATGACGCCTAAGTCATTGTGTGCCTGAACAATAGGTAACTCAGTGTTATTCATCGTGTATGTATCTGTACCCTGATGGCCAATATGCATCACAATACACTTGGAAGTGTTTATCGGCAATTGCCAGGTTTGGGACCATTCAGATAATCTCTCCAGGTCATTTTGAAGTTCTAAGCTATCGCTCTTGCTTTGTATCGCTCTCCATATCTTGACATCATCAGCATAGAGTAAGACCGATGACGATAGTAGACGAGGGAGATCATTTACGTACAGGAGGAATAACACTGGCCCCAAAACTGTACCTTGGGGGACTCCACTAAGCACAGTTTCCCAGCTAGACAACTTGGAGTTCACCCTTACTCTTTGTTGACGCCCAACTAGGAAGTCTTTTATCCACATCAATAGATTGCCTCCAATCCCGACATTCCTTAGCTTATATAACAGCCGGTTATGCGGAACTTTGTCAAAGGCTTTGCTGAAATCGATGTAAGCTACGTCTATAGGTAATTTTTGGTCCTTAAGAGCGCACCAGCTTTCACGAGCGACTAATAAGTTTGTGAGACAAGAGTAACCTGTTCTAAAACCATGCTGCTTTTCGGAGAGGATCCGGTTTTCATCGAGATACTTTAACAGTTCCTTCCGAATAATCTTTTCTAAGATTTTAACAACCACACTAGTTAGGCTAATTGGTCGGTAATTCTCGGGCTTATGTTTTGTACCTGTTTTGAAGACTGGACTTACTATGGCGTTCTTCCAGTCTTTTGGTAGACGACCCTGGGTTACGGATAGATTAAAACATACACTTAAAGGGTTCGCAACAAAGTTAGCTAATTCCTTTAGTAACCTAGGATGCAGTTCATCGGGTCCAGTGGATTTACCTATGTCAAGCTTAACTAGCAGACCAAAAACATCGAGTTCTTCAATGGTTACGCTGTCCAGTGCTTGTGTGGGTGGATTTTCATGGACTGGTGAGAAGGGTGTTTCTATGGTGTATACATCGCTAAAGTATTTAGAGAATACTTGAGCTTTGCCAAAGTCATCCTCCACTAGTGATGTGGCAGTACTGTCTCCCCATAATGAGGGAACATTTCTTCTCCTTTTTGTCCTTTGGTTTATATACGAATACAAGCGTTTAGGGCATTCTATGGATTCCCTAACGATTTTCTCTTCGTACAGCTTTCTGGCCTTACGGAGGGTCGAGGCACAGGTATTTCGAGCCTTTTGATACTGAGATTTCGCCTCGTCAGTCCCCAGTAACCTAAATCTGTCCCACATTTTCCTTCTTTTACGGAGAAGGATGCGAACCTCCCTACTGAACCACGGTGGGGAGTTTCTCGGCCTCTTAGGTGTAGTCCAAGGGATGTGGGGGGGCGGTAACTTTTAAGTATAGATTCCGGAATACGTCCCAAGCCGTTTCGATTGATGACTCTGTGTCTATTGTCCAATCTACTAATGATGCTGATTTCATGATGTCTGCTATGTTTGCTTTCCAGACGTTAGGTCTGGATTGAGCTGAAGCGTACTCATGATCGACAGTTATATGGAAGTCAAAGCTTAAAACTGCATGATCACTTTTGCCTAGGGGTGGCATGTAATCCAGGTTTGCAACATCATCCTCATAATGAGTCAATATAAGATCTAGTAAGGATGATGCAGAACCCGGGTCGTACCTAGTTGCTTCCTTCACGTGTTGCACTAGAGCACAAGTGATTACCGCATCAACTAGTTCCTGTTCGAAGGAGTTTGCTGACGATTCAGTCCGAAGATTTCCCCAGTCCACCATGGGTGCATTGAAGTCCCCTAAGATTAGACATCGATCACTTCGTGATAAAGTGTTGAGACTGCTTAGCAGGACCTCGTTTGCCTCACAGCTTGGACTGCGATAGATCAAACTAAGTAGTAACTCTTGTCCCCTGCATTTCAAGCGGCAGCAAACTAATTCATACGTCCCACTCTCATGGGATACACTGTCGATAATGGTGAATGGAATAGCATTCCTAATGAATAGAGCTACTCCCCCTCCTTTACGCGTTTGTATTCTATCGGCCCTTACCAATGTAAAACCCTCGAAATCAAGTTCCCTACTATCTATAGACGGCGTCAGCCATGTTTCTGTGACTGCGATTATGTCTGGCCTAGTTGAGTCAATCTGTACACCTAGTTCCGGTAGCTTATTTAGTAAGCTCCGGGCGTTGGTATAACAGATCCGAAGCCTATTTAGGTGGCCTCGTGCTTCACCCAGAGTGGCTTCGGCATCATCCTCTTTCGAAGCCTCACAACCCGAAAATTTACAATTTTCAGGTCTTTTTCGCCAGCGTCTAATCTGAGCTGTAGTTCCTTTTCGGCTTCCCGTCTTTTAACACGGTCCGCCAACGGTAAGTCCTTACGGAGAAAAACTCCTGAACCCTTTAATTTGTGTCCATTTTCTAAGATTAAGTCGCGTTCGTTTGAGGATTTGAAAACGACTTTGAGTAGTCTAGACTGATTTGGTTTTAGATGCGCTAGATTTCCTAATCTATACACCTTTAGCAAGGTGACTCCGGGGATGTTTTTGGGCATAACTTGGTTGAGTAGTTGTTTTATCAACACAATGTCATGCTCAAAACGAGCTTTCGGTTCTAAGTTGTCACTCTCCTTGACTCTATGGAGAATGACTGATCTGTCGCTGTGATCAGACCTCGGCTTGTCGACCCTTTTGGTGGGGGTATGACTTCCTTTTACGTCATTTTGGCGTTTTTTTCTTACGACCCGTACCCAATCGCCAACGTTCTTTGGAGTGGTAACCACATTCGCGTCAGGCGTACTGTGGGATTCCGGAAGAGTCAGGACGACTTGGGAGATTGGGTCATCTTTCGCGCTGGAAACCGATCGAGCCTTGCGGTTTCGGCTTCCTGAAGTTCCCTTCTGGGTACCATTTTTGATACGAGGGACAGAAGAGACTTTTTTGCGCGAGTTTCTGGTTGTAACAGTCCTCTTTGGAGGATGTTCTTCCTCCTTAGTAGGGTGTGGGTCGGCAGTTTTTGGACTCACTTGGGCCTGCCTTGTGTCAATCTGCGTGTCGACAGATTGAGTTCTGATTGATGTATCCCGACCGCGCTTGCCGAGACACTTTTTTGCGGCATTTACTATTGAAATGGCCTCGGTTAGCAGGCTATTTGCATCCAAACAGCACTGTTGACATAGCCATACACATCCATTTTTACTAAACCGCTTGAAAGCTGCAGGTGTTAGATTCGTGCAAACATCGTGGTACCAACCTTTGCACTCATCGCACTGCATGCCGCTATCAACAGGATATCGACATCCTGGGCGGTGACAAATACTTTTGTTGCATCTTCCAGTCATTTTAAGATGCGAAAGTGAGTGTTGACTATAAGTAGAAAAAAAAACTATAAACAGTTAGGACCAAAGTACTAACAGACACAATGGAAAAAAAAGGTACTCTGGAGTACCGACGATAAAACTATTTAGGATACCAAAGATGATACTCTAATAGAATACTTTAACTGAAAGAAATTCAATCAAAGTATAAAAACAGTAGTCTTGATACGTTAATAACGATCAAAACAATAGAATTTACTCAACGAGGAAAAATACCACTGTCCTTTTTAAATATGCGCCGAAATACCAGAGTCTCTTCTTTTTGGTGCGTTAGCGTCGTTGACTCTTGAGACTCGTGTTCCGTCGGTGTGATCGTCCTCAAGAGACTTGTACTTGTCGATTGAAAATCGCTATCGATGAAAGCTGGTTTCACTCGATCGATACTGATTACGTCTGTCTTCCCAGATTTTTCTACCGTGACTGTCTTATCTGTCTTCGTAATCACTCTGAATGGACCTTCATAGTTCGGCTGCAGAGGTGGTTGTACATTGTCTCTTCTGATGAATACGTGCGTGCTATTGTGTAGTTGCTGAGGTACGAATACTCGTCGTTGTTGTAGTCTGGGAAGTGCTATTTTTAAATCGTTCATGTGTTTCTTCAGGCGTTGCACGTAGTTGGCTACATCAGTAGGAACACTTTTACCTGAAGCGAAAAATTCTCCGGGTAAACGTAAAGTAGTCCCATATACCGACTCGGCTGGACAACATCCCATATCCTGTTTAATTATTGTTCTTAAACCTAACATGACTAAGGGAAGCTTATTAGCCCAATCGTTATTGACAACGACAGATGTAAGGGATGCTTTCAACTGTCTATGTAGGCGTTCAACCATTCCCTTTGCCATTGGATGGTAGGATGTCGTTCGTATACGTTTAATTCCGAGGAGTTCTGTAAGCTGCTGGAAGAGTCGACTTTCAAATTGAGCTCCTCTATCGGTCGTGATAATTGCCGTTATACCATAGTAAGAAATCCAATTTTCGATAAGGGCTTTGGCTACGGATTCGGCTGAGGTGTTGTAGCTGTAAATAATTCCCCAAAATCAATAGCTCATTAAGTGTTCGACATTGGATGCTGACCACGTTGTTTAAGTGGACTTGTTTAGCTGAAGGCTTTCGGTCATGCATCCGCACCAGATCACGTTTCAATACTGCGTGGGACACAGCTCCTACGTTTCATTAGCCAGCTCATAGAAAAGGTCCTCGATATATTGGTAACGAATCAAATATATCTTTCCTGCCTCTTCTCGTTTGACTTCTGATTTTCTATCTGACTGGAAACAACCGAATTTAGAAGGTGCTACTGGTATCTAGTTGTAAAACTAGAATATCCGTTGCATCATCATTGGTGAACCCGACGTGATCTGGTACACCAAGTCAATATACTGTGAGTCTGTTCCATTTTGGAACATTATTATTCATTGTTATTCTTTATTTGAATTTTATATATTGTGATATACTTTTTTCGCGAATTTTTTTTCTCGGATATATTTTACTTAGACATTTTTAGATATCTATATTACTATGACGGAACACTCTCCTAAGGTTCTTAAGTTAAAGTCTATTCCCCCTATTTCGATTCAGTTAACGCCATTTTGGCCCGACAATATCGAGTCCTGGTTCTGCTATGCAGAAGCCGATTTTTGCATGCACGGAATCACGGACTCGCGCACACGTTTCCTCGCGGTAGTTAAGGCGTTACCGCGCGAGTTTAACAGGTACGTAACACCTAGTATGTTTACTAGTGATGTTTCCGAACCTTACGAATCGCTTAAGCTATCGATTTTAAAACGAGGAGACCTAACTGATCGACAACGGTTAGACCAACTCCTTAACAATATCGACTTGCAACATGGTTCTGCGACGGACATGTTGCTTAGAATGAGAGAAGTCATCGGCCAACGAACTTTCGATGATGGCCTATTTAGACAACTTTTCTTGTCTAAACTCCCTCAACAGGTGCAGGCAGTGCTTGTTTCATTTCAAAACAATGCCATAGATGAACTAGCTGCATCTGCCGATCGAATCTTGGAAATCACTAGATCTTCTAAGGCCGAGGTTTTTTCCGTCAAAGAAAAACCCCAATCGACCTCGACTGACATGGCCGAACTATGTCACACGCTCACACGATATCTTAGAGTTCGCAATGACCGTAGTCGGTCAAAAACCCCGCGTAGAAGTGCCTCACGTAAGCGATCTGGCTCTCGACCACGAGAGACAGACAATCCCGACTGGTGCTGGTATCATAACCAGTACGGTAAGTTTTCCAGAAACTGCAGGAAACCTTGCAATTATCCGACCCCAAAATCGAGTGACACGAAAAACAGTTCGGGAAACTTCCCAGCCGGCACGCGTTAACGGCAACCGTAGCCGGCGAACACAGCCGCCTCTTATATGTCACGGATGTGACTACGAAAGTTCGCTACCTCGTCGACACTGGCGCAGAAGTTAGCGTTCTTCCAGCAAATCTCGACGACAGACTTCGCGAGTCTGTTTTAAGTTTACAGGCGGCAAACGGAAAACCGATCGCTACTTACGGTAAAAGGTACGTCTACCTTAACGTGGGTTTACGTAAACCCATACACTGGATTTTCGTGGTTGCAGATGTCTCTATGCCAATCATTGGTATTGACCTGTTACAACACCACAATCTACTAATCGACACACGCGCACGAAGGTTAATAGACGGAAACACTAAGTTGTCCGTTTGCGTAACTCCTTGTTCTGGTTGCAGGTTATCCCCAGTCACGATTAAGCACGCCATAGACCCCTTGTACCAAGCAGTACTCGACAAATACCCCGGGATATACCAATCGCAATCGAAATTACCTTGTGTAACCAGCAATGTTACACATCACATCTCGACTACAGGACCACCTGTATTTTCGAAAGCCCGAAGACTCGCTCCCGAAAAACTTAGGTTGGCTAAAAACGAATTCAACCACATGATGGACCTAGGAATAATTCGACCATCGAATAGTCCATGGGCATCCCCATTGCACATGGTCCCTAAAAAGGACAGCAATGATTGGCGGCCAACTGGTGATTATCGGCGTCTGAATGCTAAAACCATTCCCGATCGTTACCCGCTGCCTCATATTCACGATTTGACAGCTACCTTGAAAGGTACAACTGTGTTTTCGAAAATCGACTTGGTTAAAGCTTATAACCAAATCCCGATGGCAACTGACGACATTCCTAAAACCGCCATCATCACTCCCTTCTGTCTTTACGATTTTCTACGAATGCCTTTTGCTTTAAGAAATGCTGCTCAAACCTTCCAAAGGTTTATAGACGACGTCTTCCGAGGTCTCAACTTCGTACATGCGTATGTTGATGACTGTCTAATAGCAAGTCCGGACAGAGAATCGCATCTCAAGCATCTGGACATTGTTTTCGATCGACTTCAAAGGCATGGCATTACTGTCAACATTCAGAAATGCCAAATCGGAACTAACTGCTTAGATTTCTTAGGACACACCATTGATGCCCAAGGCATCCGACCCCTTAGGAGCAAAGTGGCGGCCATTCTGGATTACCCAGAACCGACCACGATCAAGCAGTTGCGAACTTTTAACGGACTCGTAAGTTTCTATAGACGGTTCATACCTAAATGCGCATCCCTAATGAAACCGTTGACCGATCAGCTTCGTGGAAATGCGAAATCAATTAGTTTAGACGACACAGCCCGTAAAGCATTTTCCACAGTTAAGGAACACATCGCTAAAGCAACCTTGCTTGCTCATCAGGACACTCAAGCGCCCATTAGTATCGCCGTAGACGCATCCGACTCAGCAATCGGAGCAGTCTTACAACAATGGGTTAACAACTCGTGGCAACCTTTAGGATTTTTCTCGAGACGGTTGCTAGACGCTGAATCTAGGTACAGCACGTTCGGTAGGGAACTCCTAGCTATGTATTGTGCTGTACGGCATTTTCAACATTCCATCGAAGGAAGAGAATTCACGCTCTTTACCGATCACAAACCTCTTACCTTCTCTTTAAGTTCATCTTCAGACAAGTACTCACCAAGAGAGTCTCGACAACTCGACTACATTTCGCAGTTTACTTCAGACATACAACATATTTCTGGAGCAAACAATGTAGTCGCAGACGCCTTGTCTCGAATTAGCTCCTTGAACAGTTTCCAAGGAATCGACCTTCTTAAACTCGCCCAGCTTCAAAAAGAAGACATTGATCTTCAGCATGAGTTATCCTCGACAACTCTTAAACTAAGTATTAGGCAGATGGGAACAGGTAAGGAAACCTTACTCTGTGACACATCTACAGGTAGGGATCGTCCAATTGTACCAAAACACTATCGCCGCAACGTCTTCAATACGTTGCACAATCATTCTCATCCAGGTGCTCGTGCAACAATCGAACTTATAGCCGAACGCTTTTGTTGGCCTGGCATGAATAAAGACGTGAGGGAGTGGTCACGCTCCTGTGTAAGCTGTCAGAAATCTAAGGTAATCAGACACAACAAATGCCCCTTAGGTTCTTTCAAAACCCCTGACGCTCGTTTCGACCACGTCCATCTAGATTTGGTAGGACCCTTACCCGACTCGAACGGATACTCATATCTCTTAACATGCGTAGACCGTTTTACTCGATGGCCAGAAGCAGTACCGATTAAGGACATTACTGCTGAAACAGTGGCTCGCACTTTCGTCGAACGATGGGTAGCAAATTTCGGCTGCCCTTCAACCATCACTACAGACCGCGGACGCCAGTTCGAATCTGGACTTTTCCGTTGTCTGACCACACTTTTAGGAATCACGCGCTTCCGAACGACCGCCTACCACCCACAAGCAAACGGGTTGGTAGAACGTTTTCATCGACAACTAAAAGCCTCATTATCAGCTTCAAACGTTTCACAGTGGACAGACGCTCTTCCACTCGTCTTGCTAGGTATCCGCAATGCAGTGAAAGCTGACATTGGATACACGGCATCTCAACTCGTTTACGGAACGACACTCCGACTCCCAGGAGAATTCGTGGATCCTTCAGCTTCTTCATTGAACATGGATCTAAACTCTTACACGAGTAGGCTTACAAACGCTATGCGTTCAGTTAAACCTGCTCACACTCGACCTCAATCAACTGATGTTTTCGTTCAACCCGAACTACGACATAGTACACACGTCTTCGTTCGTCGAGACTCACATCGACGACCCCTCGAATCAGCATACGAAGGACCCTTCAAAGTTCTTCAACGCGAACCTAAGTACTATGTAGTCGACAAGAACGGTACGAAAGATAGCATCAGTATCGATCGACTCAAAGCTGCGTACCTAGAAGGAAACCCTAGCTACGTCGATTTTCCTTCGGTGCAAGCAAACGACACAGCTACTACACTCGTAGTACCCTACACGACAACCGACACACAACTTGATACTTCGTCAACGTTGATAGAAAAACCTAAAACAACGCGTTCTGGAAGACGAGTAAGATTTCCAGAACATCTTAACGAATATTGCACGTAGGACATAAGCTTTATCTTGAATTACCTTTTCATAGTTTATTATAAATTTTTTTTTAATATGCTCATTTTTTTTATTTATAAAAAAAAACAAAACAAAAAAAAAACAAAACATTTTTATTATTTTTTTTGAGCGTATATATATATATTTATATATTGAAAAAAAACCAAAAGAAAACCTTTTTTCCGATCGCTTTTACGCTGTTTGTAAGTGTATCAGTTTATTTTTTTCCGCTCATCTTGTGTCCTTACGCAAGTACGAGTGTATTTTTGACATGCACTCACACGTTTTATTTTTCCTCTTTTCCAGGACGGCTGGAAAAGAACGACGAAGTTTCGCAAGGAACAGAAATTTTCATTGTACTATATTTCTTTATTGCTACGTTGTACATTTTGGTCCCATAGTTTGAGGAAAGACGACCAGACGCTGCTAAACGAAGCAAGCTATCAGAAGAGTGTTTACCAACGACAAATTCGTTGGGTTTAAACTTCTGGCTGGTCACGTCTTAGGGGCATCACTACCTCACTAGGGGGGGAGTGATCTGTAGCTGTAAATAATTCCCCAAAATCAATAGCTCATTAAGTGTTCGACATTGGATGCTGACCACGTTGTTTAAGTGGACTTGTTTAGCTGAAGGCTTTCGGTCATGCATCCGCACCAGATCACGTTTCAATACTGCGTGGGACACAGCTCCTACGTTTCATTAGCCAGCTCATAGAAAAGGTCCTCGATATATTGGTAACGAATCAAATATATCTTTCCTGCCTCTTCTCGTTTGACTTCTGATTTCTATCTGACTGGAAACAACCGAATTTAGAAGGTGCTACTGGTATCTAGTTGTAAAACTAGAATATCCGTTGCATCATCATTGGTGAACCCGACGTGATCTGGTACACCAAGTCAATATACTGTGAGTCTGTTCCATTTTGGAACATTATTATTCATTGTTATTCTTTATTTGAATTTTATATATTGTGATATACTTTTTTCGCGAATTTTTTTTCTCGGATATATTTTACTTAGACATTTTTAGATATCTATATTACTATGACGGAACACTCTCCTAAGGTTCTTAAGTTAAAGTCTATTCCCCCTATTTCGATTCAGTTAACGCCATTTTGGCCCGACAATATCGAGTCCTGGTTCTGCTATGCAGAAGCCGATTTTTGCATGCACGGAATCACGGACTCGCGCACACGTTTCCTCGCGGTAGTTAAGGCGTTACCGCGCGAGTTTAACAGGTACGTAACACCTAGTATGTTTACTAGTGATGTTTCCGAACCTTACGAATCGCTTAAGCTATCGATTTTAAAACGAGGAGACCTAACTGATCGACAACGGTTAGACCAACTCCTTAACAATATCGACTTGCAACATGGTTCTGCGACGGACATGTTGCTTAGAATGAGAGAAGTCATCGGCCAACGAACTTTCGATGATGGCCTATTTAGACAACTTTTCTTGTCTAAACTCCCTCAACAGGTGCAGGCAGTGCTTGTTTCATTTCAAAACAATGCCATAGATGAACTAGCTGCATCTGCCGATCGAATCTTGGAAATCACTAGATCTTCTAAGGCCGAGGTTTTTTCCGTCAAAGAAAAACCCCAATCGACCTCGACTGACATGGCCGAACTATGTCACACGCTCACACGATATCTTAGAGTTCGCAATGACCGTAGTCGGTCAAAAACCCCGCGTAGAAGTGCCTCACGTAAGCGATCTGGCTCTCGACCACGAGAGACAGACAATCCCGACTGGTGCTGGTATCATAACCAGTACGGTAAGTTTTCCAGAAACTGCAGGAAACCTTGCAATTATCCGACCCCAAAATCGAGTGACACGAAAAACAGTTCGGGAAACTTCCCAGCCGGCACGCGTTAACGGCAACCGTAGCCGGCGAACACAGCCGCCTCTTATATGTCACGGATGTGACTACGAAAGTTCGCTACCTCGTCGACACTGGCGCAGAAGTTAGCGTTCTTCCAGCAAATCTCGACGACAGACTTCGCGAGTCTGTTTTAAGTTTACAGGCGGCAAACGGAAAACCGATCGCTACTTACGGTAAAAGGTACGTCTACCTTAACGTGGGTTTACGTAAACCCATACACTGGATTTTCGTGGTTGCAGATGTCTCTATGCCAATCATTGGTATTGACCTGTTACAACACCACAATCTACTAATCGACACACGCGCACGAAGGTTAATAGACGGAAACACTAAGTTGTCCGTTTGCGTAACTCCTTGTTCTGGTTGCAGGTTATCCCCAGTCACGATTAAGCACGCCATAGACCCCTTGTACCAAGCAGTACTCGACAAATACCCCGGGATATACCAATCGCAATCGAAATTACCTTGTGTAACCAGCAATGTTACACATCACATCTCGACTACAGGACCACCTGTATTTTCGAAAGCCCGAAGACTCGCTCCCGAAAAACTTAGGTTGGCTAAAAACGAATTCAACCACATGATGGACCTAGGAATAATTCGACCATCGAATAGTCCATGGGCATCCCCATTGCACATGGTCCCTAAAAAGGACAGCAATGATTGGCGGCCAACTGGTGATTATCGGCGTCTGAATGCTAAAACCATTCCCGATCGTTACCCGCTGCCTCATATTCACGATTTGACAGCTACCTTGAAAGGTACAACTGTGTTTTCGAAAATCGACTTGGTTAAAGCTTATAACCAAATCCCGATGGCAACTGACGACATTCCTAAAACCGCCATCATCACTCCCTTCTGTCTTTACGATTTTCTACGAATGCCTTTTGCTTTAAGAAATGCTGCTCAAACCTTCCAAAGGTTTATAGACGACGTCTTCCGAGGTCTCAACTTCGTACATGCGTATGTTGATGACTGTCTAATAGCAAGTCCGGACAGAGAATCGCATCTCAAGCATCTGGACATTGTTTTCGATCGACTTCAAAGGCATGGCATTACTGTCAACATTCAGAAATGCCAAATCGGAACTAACTGCTTAGATTTCTTAGGACACACCATTGATGCCCAAGGCATCCGACCCCTTAGGAGCAAAGTGGCGGCCATTCTGGATTACCCAGAACCGACCACGATCAAGCAGTTGCGAACTTTTAACGGACTCGTAAGTTTCTATAGACGGTTCATACCTAAATGCGCATCCCTAATGAAACCGTTGACCGATCAGCTTCGTGGAAATGCGAAATCAATTAGTTTAGACGACATAGCCCGTAAAGCATTTTCCACAGTTAAGGAACACATCGCTAAAGCAACCTTGCTTGCTCATCAGGACACTCAAGCGCCCATTAGTATCGCCGTAGACGCATCCGACTCAGCAATCGGAGCAGTCTTACAACAATGGGTTAACAACTCGTGGCAACCTTTAGGATTTTTCTCGAGACGGTTGCTAGACGCTGAATCTAGGTACAGCACGTTCGGTAGGGAACTCCTAGCTATGTATTGTGCTGTACGGCATTTTCAACATTCCATCGAAGGAAGAGAATTCACGCTCTTTACCGATCACAAACCTCTTACCTTCTCTTTAAGTTCATCTTCAGACAAGTACTCACCAAGAGAGTCTCGACAACTCGACTACATTTCGCAGTTTACTTCAGACATACAACATATTTCTGGAGCAAACAATGTAGTCGCAGACGCCTTGTCTCGAATTAGCTCCTTGAACAGTTTCCAAGGAATCGACCTTCTTAAACTCGCCCAGCTTCAAAAAGAAGACATTGATCTTCAGCATGAGTTATCCTCGACAACTCTTAAACTAAGTATTAGGCAGATGGGAACAGGTAAGGAAACCTTACTCTGTGACACATCTACAGGTAGGGATCGTCCAATTGTACCAAAACACTATCGCCGCAACGTCTTCAATACGTTGCACAATCATTCTCATCCAGGTGCTCGTGCAACAATCGAACTTATAGCCGAACGCTTTTGTTGGCCTGGCATGAATAAAGACGTGAGGGAGTGGTCACGCTCCTGTGTAAGCTGTCAGAAATCTAAGGTAATCAGACACAACAAATGCCCCTTAGGTTCTTTCAAAACCCCTGACGCTCGTTTCGACCACGTCCATCTAGATTTGGTAGGACCCTTACCCGACTCGAACGGATACTCATATCTCTTAACATGCGTAGACCGTTTTACTCGATGGCCAGAAGCAGTACCGATTAAGGACATTACTGCTGAAACAGTGGCTCGCACTTTCGTCGAACGATGGGTAGCAAATTTCGGCTGCCCTTCAACCATCACTACAGACCGCGGACGCCAGTTCGAATCTGGACTTTTCCGTTGTCTGACCACACTTTTAGGAATCACGCGCTTCCGAACGACCGCCTACCACCCACAAGCAAACGGGTTGGTAGAACGTTTTCATCGACAACTAAAAGCCTCATTATCAGCTTCAAACGTTTCACAGTGGACAGACGCTCTTCCACTCGTCTTGCTAGGTATCCGCAATGCAGTGAAAGCTGACATTGGATACACGGCATCTCAACTCGTTTACGGAACGACACTCCGACTCCCAGGAGAATTCGTGGATCCTTCAGCTTCTTCATTGAACATGGATCTAAACTCTTACACGAGTAGGCTTACAAACGCTATGCGTTCAGTTAAACCTGCTCACACTCGACCTCAATCAACTGATGTTTTCGTTCAACCCGAACTACGACATAGTACACACGTCTTCGTTCGTCGAGACTCACATCGACGACCCCTCGAATCAGCATACGAAGGACCCTTCAAAGTTCTTCAACGCGAACCTAAGTACTATGTAGTCGACAAGAACGGTACGAAAGATAGCATCAGTATCGATCGACTCAAAGCTGCGTACCTAGAAGGAAACCCTAGCTACGTCGATTTTCCTTCGGTGCAAGCAAACGACACAGCTACTACACTCGTAGTACCCTACACGACAACCGACACACAACTTGATACTTCGTCAACGTTGATAGAAAAACCTAAAACAACGCGTTCTGGAAGACGAGTAAGATTTCCAGAACATCTTAACGAATATTGCACGTAGGACATAAGCTTTATCTTGAATTACCTTTTCATAGTTTATTATAAATTTTTTTTTAATATGCTCATTTTTTTTATTTATAAAAAAAAACAAAACAAAAAAAAAACAAAACATTTTTATTATTTTTTTTGAGCGTATATATATATATTTATATATTGAAAAAAAACCAAAAGAAAACCTTTTTTCCGATCGCTTTTACGCTGTTTGTAAGTGTATCAGTTTATTTTTTTCCGCTCATCTTGTGTCCTTACGCAAGTACGAGTGTATTTTTGACATGCACTCACACGTTTTATTTTTCCTCTTTTCCAGGACGGCTGGAAAAGAACGACGAAGTTTCGCAAGGAACAGAAATTTTCATTGTACTATATTTCTTTATTGCTACGTTGTACATTTTGGTCCCATAGTTTGAGGAAAGACGACCAGACGCTGCTAAACGAAGCAAGCTATCAGAAGAGTGTTTACCAACGACAAATTCGTTGGGTTTAAACTTCTGGCTGGTCACGTCTTAGGGGCATCACTACCTCACTAGGGGGGGAGTGATCTGTAGCTGTAAATAATTCCCCAAAATCAATAGCTCATTAAGTGTTCGACATTGGATGCTGACCACGTTGTTTAAGTGGACTTGTTTAGCTGAAGGCTTTCGGTCATGCATCCGCACCAGATCACGTTTCAATACTGCGTGGGACACAGCTCCTACGTTTCATTAGCCAGCTCATAGAAAAGGTCCTCGATATATTGGTAACGAATCAAATATATCTTTCCTGCCTCTTCTCGTTTGACTTCTGATTTTCTATCTGACTGGAAACAACCGAATTTAGAAGGTGCTACTGGTATCTAGTTGTAAAACTAGAATATCCGTTGCATCATCAGTGTCTTTTATTGGCACCGCTACAGGCCATCGGGTAAATCTATCGATGCAAGTAAAAATATAGTTGTACCCGTTCGAAACTGGCAGTGGTCCCACGATATCGATGTGTATATGTTCGAATCGAGTGTCTGGCTGTGAAAATGAACCCATTGGCGAACTAGTATGACGACGTACTTTGGCTTTTTGACATTTCGTGCATGTTTGTGTCCAATTACGTACATCGCGATTCATTTTTGTCCATACGAAACGCTCACTAAATAATTTCATCGTGGCTTTTATTCCCGGGTGCGATAGGTTGTGGATACTTTCGAATACTTTCCGTCGTAATGGTTTAGGGATGAATGGGCGAGGTCGGCCTGTCGACATGTCACATATTACTTTCACGTTGCCGAACTTAACATCTTCGAATAATAATGACGTCGTGTCATCGAATCTTAGCTTGTTTAGTTCGATGTCTGTCTCTTGTAACTTCGCGAGATCGTGATAATCAATTCCATTTGTGATAATCGCGTTTATCGTTGTTCTGGACAACGCATCTGCCACTTCGTTATTATTACCTTCAATATATTGTATGCTAGATGTAAATAGGGAAATAAATTCTAATTGTCGAATTTCCCTCGGCGAATAGTTATCCTGCTTGGCGTTTAATGCTTTCGTGAGGGGTTTGTGATCTGTATACACTGTGAAAATGGTACCTTCTATCATATGTCGGAAATGCTTGATTGCCAAGTAAATCGCTAATAGTTCTCTTCCGAACGTACTGTACCTCGTTTGTGTAGGATTTAATCTCTTCGAGAAAAATGAAATCGGTTCCCATGTACCGTTTACTAACTGCTGCAGTACTGCTCCCACTGCTATGTTCGATGCGTCCGTCATGACAGCTAGTGGCGCTTCGCTCTTTCGTCTAACTAATATCATTTTCTCATGAAGTGCTCGCTTAGCGTTCTCAAAAGCTTGTATAGCCTCTGTCGATAGATGGAATGTTCGGATATTTCCTCGCAAAGCGTCCGTTAATGGCTGTAGTATTGCTGCGCAGTTTGGAATAAATCGCCTATAATAGTTTATTAGTCCCAAGAATCGTCGTAACTTTTTTTGTGACTCGGGCGACGGATAATTACGAATAGCAGCAACTTCTGCTGGAACTGGCATAATACCTCGAGAATTTATCATATGACCTAGGAATTGCAATGATTTCTTTCCAAATTCACATTTCTCCACGTTAATAGTAACACCATGTTCTTGAAGTCTCGTGAATAACTGTCGTAGATGTTGTAGATGTTCTTCCACAGTGGCGCTAGCTACTAATATATCATCGATATATGCGTATACCCCTGTCAAACATCTAACAACCTGATCAATAAATCGCTGAAAAGTTTGAGCTGCATTAGTTAGTCCAAATGGCATTCGCAAAAACTCAAATAAACCAAATGGAGTGATCACAGCCGTTTTCGGTATATCTTATGGGGCCACTGGAATGTGGTAATACGCTCGAACAAGATCAATTTTCGAAAAAATCGTAGCACCTTCCATTTCAGTAGTGATGTCATGAATATGTGGCACTGGGTATCTATCTGCTATCGTTTGCTTGTTAAGGGCTCTATAATCTCCACATGGTCTGATTTCTCCATTCTTTTTGGGGACCATATGTAACGGAGATGCCCAGGGACTATTAGATGGCCTTATGATACCAAGTTTCATTAATTTTTCGAATTCTCGTTTCGCAATGTTTAACCTTTTTGGGTCCAACCTTCGCGCTCTTACTCTAGTCGGTGGATCTTTCGTGACGATATGGTGCTGTACTGTATGTTTAAGATCTCTGTTGTCGTACGACGCCCTCGTCAAATCGGCGAACTTATTTAGAAGTGACTTATATTGCTCGTTCTTATCTTTCGACACTACTAAATTCATAGATACATGATCGGTGGTCACTCCTCGTATGACTACTGAGCGTTCTCCATTCACTAGTTGGTTTCGTCGAGAATCTACTAATAGGTCAAAATTCTTTAAGAAATCGATACCAATTATGGGTACGGAAACATCAGCGATCACGAATTCCCAGCGAAGTGAAATATTACGGCCGAAAGTCAAGGTTACTTTTCGCTTGCCATATGTCTTTATGTCGGATCTATTCGCTGCTTTAAGAGTTAGCGCAGTATCGATATTTTGTTTTTCGTTGCTCAATGGAGGGACGACGCTTATCTCTGCTCCCGTGTCTACTAAAAATTGTGCGCCTGTTACTCTGTCCTGAACCTAAAATAAACGATTGTTCCTGGGAGCTGCGTTGATTTTCGTAGTCGTTACTGAGAATCGTTGGGATCGTTTAAATTTGCATGGAGACCTGCATTTTCGAGCTCTGTAGCCAAATGTTTGATGGTACCAGCATATAGCAGAATCTGGTAGTCCCTTAGGAAATGATCGGTTTCTATCTCTTGATCTGCTGCGCGACCCACTTCTTTTCCTGTCGTTGTGATTTAGAGTCGTTAGTTTGTGGCATAGCGCACTAATTTCCTTTTGCAAGGCCTCGATTCTTTCGTCAACTGTGGAGTCGCGTGTCTCATTCTGTCGTAAATCTTATCGGCTATTTTAGCGATGTTGTCTATGTCTACATCGCTATCTCCAACAGCGAGGATCTGCTGTACGTTCGGTGGGAGTCGTCGCAGCCATAAGTGGTAAAATATATTTTTATCCACATTTCTGTCTCCAATTACGTTGCTCATATACGTTTTCAACTGCGAAGGCGTTCTATCTCCGATTTGCATTTCACTGAGCAATTGCTCGACAGCTTGCTGGTCGTTTAACGAGAGAGCTTCTATTACTGCCTGTTTCAATACGTCGTACGGATTTACTGCATCCGGCTTAGCTAGGACCTCTCGTACCTTGACTGCTACTTCATCTGGAAGTAGTGAGCTTGCATAGCCGAACTTATGTCGCTGTAAAATAATACGATTGGCTACGAAGTAATTTTCAAGTCTAATAAACCAGAGTTGAGGATCAGTAACATTAAAAGAGGGAATAGTAACATTAATAACTCCCACGGATGGTGACTGTGAAAGATCGATTGTTTCGTTATTTAAACACATTACTACTAATAATAATAAATTAAATAGTATGCGAATATAACGTAATTGTCACTGAGAGAAATGAATCGATGAAAACAATGATAATAATAAATGGTACAATATATAAAATGGAACAGACTTACTAAATTGCACCAATATATCAATTGCTCGTGAATAATCATTATTTATTATGAATATTATCGTTAAGTTCAATAATGTTTAAGGGATAATGTACGTGCGATTAAAATTGTGATATAATAAATCCACAATTATGATTATAATCCAGATAATAATTCGAATAGAAACAGAGTACGTTGAATTTTCGAAATAAAATTATTTCGTCGAAAATTGTTTTATGTTCGCTCGGCGAGGCATCCAATTCTCTAGTGCCGCGATTCGTTAATCGTTCGTTTCGATAATCGATATAATTCTAATCTTAACGGCGCGTAAAATCAGAAGACCAAGGATAGCAGCGACTACAGTTTATTGTCAAATAACTCAGGTCAGAAAGCTAACAACACCTGAGCGAATATGAACGAGCGAGTGAGCGGCAACCGAGAGAGCGAGTGAACAGGCGAGTAAGCGAATGAAACGAACGAGGAGCAAACGAGCGAGCGAGCGGATAGCAAGCAATTACACAGGCAATTTATAGTCACATTTAATAAGGGCACAACAAAGCAAAACAAAGACTGATAATAGTTTTTGCGTGCGTACATATATGGGGAGGAGTATGAGTCATCGAATGATATTTAAGTAGTCAACATTTCGGATAGAGCGTCATGTGCTCTAATGGTATAGCAGTGCAAAGAATATGCAAATTGTTACTATCCAAATAACGATGTCTGTTAAGTAAGTTAATAAAAAGGGCTTAACCAAAATTAGCTAGAATCGAAATTGATTGTAGGATGGTTGCTATAAGTTATAAGGGGTGGTTTGGTTCTGGTAGTATTTAGAATCGATAGGTGGGTCCCCAAGCAGGCCAACATTATGGTTGCCTTGTGTGCAGTGGGGTGTTCTATTCCTATTACAGGTAGTTAGCAGAGTTGTGTGTTTAAAATAATTATTGCATGATTGTCTGACATTGTTGCCGGGTGTGGTGTTACTGTTGTGTGGGCTATGCTGATTCCTGTAACCTGCATGTTTCAAGCTATGTGGCTTATTGGCATCATGTGTAAGTGTGTGTTTGTCGGGCGTAATCTCACGTTAGGATAAGAGAGTACTGTCATTTCACTATGCTGGTTGTAGTGCATTCGACTACTATAAGTAGGTGCATGTTGTGTATTGGGATTGCTGGAGTACTTATGGGTGTTTAGAGAGAATTTAGTATTATTTCGCATTACAGTGTTTGAGCGGTTATAGCTATTAGAGCGATTGATGTGAAAGTTGGGTTTTGACTTTTTATCGGAGCCACAAGAACAGTGCTTTGAAACTGTAGACGCATAGGTGGGTGGGCATTTTGTTGTAGTTGAGTGTTTGGTCTTAGGGTGAATGGTTATAGCTGCCTGGTATTTAGTTTTGTTCTAAGGACTAGTAGCAGTATGCGACCTGCCTCCATTTTTGGGAGGGGTGCGGTATGGTGCTTTAGGGATAGCGCTATGGCCAACGTTGTAACTGCCGCTGCCACGTAGGCTGAGTTGATTGTTTTGCACTTCATTAGAGTTTCGACGTTGGATGTCAGTCTTGTCATGGGTGATTCTAACTTTCTTAAAGGTTGGAATGCGCCTCAGTAAAGACTGGCTTTTAAGGAGGTGATTGGCTTCTATGATACTACCAAACTGAAATAGAATGGGACAAGAGGCTTTAGTCTGTGTTCTACGTAATCTTCTTGCTACACACCAAGATTGCGACAGTCCACATTCTTGTAGTAGAGTGTTTTTAGCAAGCTTTAAATTCGTACTATCAGGTATATTATACGCAATGACATTGTGCATACACTGAAGTCTTTTCAGCACTTCAGCTGTTATGTGGTCAATTATTTTTTCATTGTTTTTTATAATTTCGAGATCAGGAATTTCCGGAACACTGATTAGGTATTTATACGGTAATAGGTCTTGAATAGTTTGGGTGAGGCTATATTTTATTTGACTGCTTTTAGAACTATCACTGGTGAGATTATTAGAGTTTATATCACCATTATTATGGTCTATTTGGTTGCATAGACATTTGTTGCAACTGTCTATCGGGTGGTCATCTTGTGCGTACTTATTTGGGGGATAAGGTATATGTTTGGGTGAGTAGTCGAGATCTACATTATTTGGCTGGCTACTGTAAGTGAGCTTATGTGCACTCTGTTGGCCATTACACAGGATGACCGATTGTGGATTTATTGTGTGTATGGGGCCAACCGCACTGTCTAAATACCGCTCACAACGTGTGCTGTGTGGGCTGTCAAATGATGTCGGGGTAGGCGGTATGTGATTACGCTTATTTATATCTACAAGCGAGATGCAAGGTAGTGACAGATCATGTCCAAGTACATGGTGCACGTCTAGTGTAGCTGTAGGAAGATCAGAGTATGATGCAGACTGATCAGTGTGATTAGAAAGCTTCACATTATCCGCGTGAGTGGTGAATTTAGATCTTTTGCACGTGCTTTGAGCATCAGGAGAGATTATGTGTTTTTTAGATGACCTGGACATTCTTAGAAGTAATGTAAATATAAATTTTGTAGTGGGTGACCAGCGACTGCTGTATCTTTACTTACTAGATGTGTAAAGTTTTATGGTAGAGTCAGTTCAATATTTGCTAATAGCTAATATATTAACGTTAGTGAAAGAGGAAAGGTGGACAGCGTGTGAGATAGTGAGCTTAATGTACTACGTTGAATCACAGGATGGGGTGTCAAATTATTAGAGCCCTATCAAAAATGAAGTATTTTTTCACTAACAAATGTTGTTAAATTAGAAGGAAACACTAATAATAATAAAAAGTATAACCACGTGAAAAAAAGTTACAACCTTCAAAAGAAGCGCCTTATAAAAATGTGTTAGATTTACACGACTATCTACAACAGGTGGACTGGGATGTTCACCCTTAAATTGAAGTAAATGCTCATTGGGATTTCTTACTGCACACGATCTTATGTGCTACTGAGCATTCAGTTCCTCAAATGGTCTCAACAAGTTACAAACAACCTCCAATCATCAAGAATCGCACTCGTTCTTTTCTAAGTCGCAAAAGGCCTTGTTGGGCTAAATATAAACGAACTGACAATAACGACGCTTTCAGGCAATACAAACATATAAGGAACATATGTTCAAAGGCAATAAGAGAAGACAGGCTTCAGTTACAGACCACGTTTATCGATAAACTCGTCTCCAATCCGAAAAGCTTATTCAGTTACGCAGCTTCTCTTCAACAAGGCAAAACTGGAGTTTCCCAACTGCTAGGTCCTAATGGCCCGATCAACAACGACGGCGATGCCTCTAATCTTTTGGCTGAACAATACTCTCAGACATTCCAGCTGACCCACATCAATTATACTGACGAAAGCTTCACCTGAACCTGTACAGGACCACTAAGCGTGATGTTTACACACTCGCTAGGCCGAGGCAAACTACCGGAAATTTGGAAGCTGGCTCACATCACACCAATTTTCAAAGGATTTCTCAAACTCTTTCGATAGGGTCAACCACGTATGTCTTATCAATAAGCTTAGACGATTGAGTATCAAACCCCCTTTGATTGACTGGCTCACTTCATATCTAGAAAACCGACGCTTTAACGTCAGGGTTAGCTTCACCCTCTCTCAGGCTACGGAATGTCCTATTGGGTTCTCCCAGGGCTCAATACTAGGACCTCTTCTCTTCTTCATTTACATTAACGATCTACTTCAACAAGTTTCATCTGACTTATTGCTTTTTGCTGATGATGTGAAACTTTGTAGAGAGATACGTAATCATAATGATATACTAGTTCTTCAGGAGGATATGACCTGACTTCAAAGTTGGGCAGACGATAACGGACTTACCTTCAACACTTCAAAGTGCAAAGTAGCCCATCTGAGACATGTTGTAGAATATAGTTACAACTTAGGTAACTCCTCTCTAGAAGTTTTTCAAGTCAAAAAAATTTGGGAGTGTTGGTACCATACGATCTGAAGTCTTATGCGAACTGTGACAAAAACGCCTTTCAAGCAAACCTTCCACTGGTAACATTGAAGCGCACTATTGGCCAGTTTGACAGTAGAATCTTCCACTTAATCTTTAATAGTTTTATTCCTCCTCATTTAGAGTACGGAAACATAGTATTTCCTATCTCCCTGCAAAAGGATAAGGACACTCTGGAACGTATCCAACATCGGGCCACGAAATCAATTAGGGGACAGAAATTTAAACATTATGAAAAGCGCTTCCAATCACTTAACCTTTACCTGTTAGAGTGCAGGCGTCTCAGAGGTAACCTTCTTATGACTTACAGTATCCTTAATACTTCTGGTATTCCCCTTAAATATCTTCTTAAGCTTGGTCACAACACTAATCTAAGAGGTAACACCCAGAAACTGGAGACCCAACATAGCAGAACAGACTGCAGACACAACTTCTACTCCGTAAGAGTAGTCAAGTGCTGGAATTCGCTGCCGACTGAGCTAGCCCAAGCGACTTTCCAGAAGTCTTTAAGAGGAAACTTGACTTATTCTTAAGGACTAAGGATAACATACTATTTCGATTTAATAAAATCATTTCTTTTTTCCTCTATTATCGTTAATATACCTAGGCTCTTGCCTGGAGGTATTGGTATTATTTATTTTATTTATTTAAACAACTGATTAAGTGCTGATTGCATGCCTTTGGCATTATCGCACAGTAAGACAATATCATCCGTATACTCGGTTGAGAAGTCGTTCTCCAGGCAACATATCCACACCGTCATTACTTACATCCTTCAGAGCTGTTTCCCGAATGTCATCGATGGCAAAATTGAAGAGGAATGGTGAGATCGGGCAACCCTGCCTAACACCACTGCTCGAATGGAACAAGGGAGAAAGGAGGTTGTATGCCCTCACTCTGCCTGAGGTGTTCGTATACAGGGCCTTTAAGATGTTAATGAACTTCTCAGGCACTCTTCTTCAATAGACAATCCCAGAGAACAGTCCTGTCCAAAGAATCGAAGGCCACCCTGATATCAAGAAACACTACGATTGTTGGCCTGCGATAAGTATGACGGTGTTCTAACATTTGGCGGAGGATGAAGATGTGATCAATGCATCCTCGACCAGAGCGAAAACCAGCCTGCTCATCGCGAGTCAATCGTTCTCCGGTTTTAAACAACCTACGAAGAATGATAGAAGTCAATAGTTTGGACGCAATCCGAAGTAGACTTATCCCCCGATAGTTATTGCAGGAACAAGGTGAACCCTTTTTAAAGATAGGGACGACTATTGACTCATTCCAAGATGTTAGAACACTTTCTTGCTCCCAAACCTTCCCAAACAACACAGTTAATTCCTTAGTCAGAAAGTCACCACCATCTTTAAAAGGAGCCGGAGGTAAGTCATCTGTGCCCGGTGATTTGTAACGTTTCAAGAGTTGAAGTTCTTTGCGGACTTCCGCCTCGTTTGGTGGATCAGTCGTCACCGGCCATGGGGGGCAGGACAAACTGGTTGATGTTGCCGGAGCAGCAGGCTAGTTGAACTGCCCTTCGAAAAATTCCGTCCATCGTCCAAGACGTCGACAGATGTTAGTGATTGGCATCCCATCATCCCTGTACATTGTTTCACTCACACCACACTTCTTGCTGCCAGTGGCTCGGATGAGTTGGAAGAGCTTCCGGCAGTTACCAGATGCAGCTGCTGCTTCCATCTCATTAGCACGATCCGACCACCAGGCTTCTCGGTCCTTACGCAAGCTTTGCCCGATTTCATTACGTCACAACCTTCGTTTGTGGTCAAACTCACGGTCACCCGGAGTAGACCGACGGGCTTCCATCAGTTGTAAGGAGCCCGAAGAAATCCAGTGCTTGTAAGCGGGACGTTTCGAGAAGCCGCAAGCGGCTATACTCGCCATTTTCATGGCGTCGTGAAGATGCAACCAATGCTCATCTATACTTTTCGGTGGGATGGTAGCTAGCCTAGAGGCTAGCTCCGCTCGATACTTACTTGCAACAGATGTTACAGCCAGTTTACTAACATCGATCCGTTGATGGTGGTCAATTCTTCGGCAACTGAAAAGTGATGTGCGATTGGCGCAGACCAGGGCATGATCAGACTCCAGATAGGTACTCCAAAAGGAGCGGCAGTCTTGTACACAACCACGTCAGCGGTAGCTGATCGCGATGTGATCAATCTGAGTCCAGGCTTGAGATGCAGAGGGAGGACGCCAGGTGGCACACCGGCGATGACTGTGCCGTAAGTTAGTGATGTACAGAAACAGGTTGTGGTCTGTGCACAGTTGCAGCAAACGGTCCCCGTTATCTGTCCGGCGACCAACAAGTCCCCATCGGCCACCTAGACGACTCTCTTCTGTGCCTAGACGCCCGACCTGAGCATTTAATTCTCCGGCTAGTACTACAATATCTGTCGAACGCGCTTTCTGGAGAAGAGCTGTTAACTGGTGGTAAAACTCATCCTTGATTTCATCCGGGCTGCAATCTGTCGGGGCATAGGTGGAGATAACGAAAAGACACCGATTCTCACGCCGATTTCTTCTCACTTTGATGGAACTTTCTAATCTAACAGCACATAACCGACTGTTAATGGGGATCCAATCGATTAGTGCTGCCTCAGCCCTAGCGCTTAGTGCGACACCAACGCCAGCAAGACCAGACGAAGATGTCACAGGGTCCCCGGATAAGCGCACGTGGAACAAGCTTTTCGAGGCGACAGATGGAGAGTGGATTTGTAGTACTTCACTAGAGTCTTGAATACGGGTCTCGGATAGACAACAAACATCAACATTAAGACCTTACAAAGACATAGCCAGCCCTATCTGTTGTCTGATCTGCATTAGTGTGCGAACGTTGAAGGAAGCCAGCTTGAACGGCGTACGTGGTTTCAGAAAGACTGCTTCAGTATTCATAATCGGTGGAAGCATTCACTTTCAACCAGACAGTGACTGGAGATCGTTTAGATAGGACAGATTTTCCACCAAGAGCGAGCTGCTGCATAAGTTGAAGAGTAAGGTTACACAAATTGGGGGTAAAAGGGGGTGAATTAGCGATATGGTAAGTAATAATAATAATAATGTAAATTGTCTTGCTTCTAGTATGAGCAGGATTAGTATCGTCAATAGAGTTCATCATTTCATTCATTTGTGTGTGAGCTGTGATACTGCCCGGGTGCCGAAACCGAAGCAGGTGGTTTTCTTAGGGGGCCACACCCGGAGCCTTTGACCTAAAAGTCTGATCCACAAGCATTGGAGCATCGTGGGGAGATGCGGTCCCATGGTAGCCGTTGACCAATGACAGGTTCTTCCGCCATTCGTTCCATCAGGATACTGGAGCCCATGTGCACCATTGGTTTGGAATCAGGGTTTTCCAACTCCCCTAGGTTGACCCACCGTGTCCAGGTATTGGTGATCCACTGCTATTAGACACGGAAGCCCGTTGAGCGAAAGCTTCTTCTATTCCGTCCTCAACCATTTGAACCACTTGAACTGATATACAAGCAGTGACGGTGTCTTCATTTTCGCGTTTGTATTTGTCATTAGACGCGATAATGCATCGGCATGATCCAATTCAGAGGCACATTTGTACTTCATAGTGAATATGGTGAGTTTTGTATCGTGCAGCGATTCGTCAATCATTAAAACTGCACAAATAGCTCCGATCCTCCTTTTTCAAAGTCAACGGATCAGTTCCATTGTACACTATTAGGTAGCAAATGGATTATTTGTCATCGGAAGCGATGGAGCTGTTGCAAAATGTTGCTATAATAACTGACAGTTCCAAGGAATGAACGATCAGTTGCAACATTACATGGAAGATTAGTACATAGAATATCTTATACGTTTTCTGAATCTGGATCTCGTCCATGTTTGTCGAATATAAAACCAAGGCGTTTTACAGAGTCCTGTAATAACGTACAATTCTCTTCTTTCAGGTAGAATTTATATTCCGATATTTTGCTAAAACAACATCGAGTCAAATAGACAACATGGACATGTTCTTCAATGGATGAACAAGCAATCAAAACATCGTCGACATATACAAATACAAACTCGTCCATGAATCTCCGAAATGTTTGATCTGCATTTTCTGAACCGAATGGCATTCTCAGGAATTCAAACAAACTGAAAGATGTGGTTATGGCTTTTTCATCAATATCTTCAGGTGCCATCGGAATTTGGTGATAAACTCATCCAAGGTCTAGTTTCGAAAAGATCTGCTTTCCGTGTGGTTTTCGAGAAAAGTCATGTAAATGGGGAATGGAGTGCCTGTCTGGAATGGTCTGATTGTTTAAGTCACGGTAATATCCACATGGATGCCAGTCTTGATCTCCATTGGGAACCATATGTAGAGGCGTAGACCATGAGCTACTACACTGCCAAATGATGCCTAGTCGCCTCATGTGTTCAAATTCTCGTATTGCGATCATTAACTTATGTGTTGGCCTTCTTCTCGGCCTAGAGCGTATTGGTGAACCACTAGTGGTAATGTGGTTGTCCTCCATCGTAGTTTCTTGTTCTTTCATTAGATCCATAAAAGGCAACCATGCTGGCACATAAGAACACTCAAGCGCCCACTAGTATGTAGTAGACCCATCAGACTCAGTAATTGGAGGAGTCTTTTAACAATGGGCTAATTGCCCCTGGGAACCTTTGGCATTTTTCTCGAGACGGTTGCTAGACACTGAATCGAGGTACAGAACTTTCGCTAGTCAACTCTGTTGGGGATGTCAAATCCCCAGAATTTACTCGATAAACGGCTTAATTTTGTAATTTTATTTTGACAATTTGAATTTAGCTGTTTTCGCGTTTTACCTTTTCGTCATATTTCCCACTTGTAAGCTATCTTAAACGTTATTGATCCATTGTTTCTTTGAGTGTGCTATTTTATAATGATGCCCAAGGACAATTTGTTGCTGTATATATACGTTTGAGTTTTTCTCCTTATGAATTGCTTGTACTCGGCTGCTTACGGAGTATATATTCCCCTACCTTGTCTTGGACTTCTTCATCTTGTTGACAGGGCCTGGGACAACAGATTAGATTAGCTTATTGTGTCATTTTTTCATTGGCCTTCGTTCGTTACCGCAAAATCGACTTAGTTCAAGCATATCATTTGGCGACGGTGGCTTGGTAACATGGATCCTTCTAAACTCGAATCATTACTTGAACAGCAGCTGAAACTCATACAAATGCTGACAGATATGAAAGTTTCGCCCCTCACACAGCCTAGCACATCTAATGCAACCACAGCACCATCAGTAGACGGCATCGCAAATAACATTGCTGAGTTTCATTATGATCCTGATGCCAACGTTACTTTTGACATGTGGTTACGGCGTTATGAAGATCTATTTAAATTTGAATTTGCTAATGTAGATGTCGTTTGGAAGGTGCAACTGCTACTTCGAAAGTTGGGTGCAAGTGAGCTGGACTGCAACTTGATCCTGCCTTAAATCCACGTGATCGCTCATTCACAGACAGTCCAGACATTAAGCCAACATTTTGGGGACAATCCATTGTTGTTTGACACACGTTATCGATGTCTGAAGCTAGTTATGAAGAAAGACGATGATTTTCTCACGCATATGGGCATCTTTAACCGTGAATGCAAACGCTTCCGGTTGAAGTCTTTATCTGGAGACCAGTTCAACGCCCTCATCCTCATTTGCAGCCTACAGTCTTAGAAGTTCATTGACATAAGAACGTGACTACTATGTCGATTGGATCAAGATCCAAAATCCACACTTAGCAACATGGCTAATGAATACCAACACCTAGTAAATCTGCATCGAGACACGACGATGGTTGAGAGTGGTGTATCTGGTCGATCGGTAGTACGAGTAGTCCAAAAGAAAACTGACCAGAATAAGTGCTTTCCCGCCACATCCAGTACAACTCACTCCAAGATGATTAATCAAATCCATGATTCATCCACCTAGCCCGTCATCTCAAGATCGATCAAGAAACCCAGCCTCGTCCATTGCAAAACATCTAATGATTAGTGGTCATCAAATTGACCCAAAATCAGCCTTTACAATTGTGACATGTCATCAAAACCCACACACACTCAAACTACTCGAAGCTATCTTGATTGGTCGGAAAAGTCCAACTTTGTGTGTTCAAAAACAACTGTACGTTGACCTTTGTTTACCATGGTTCTAATGAGTGAATGTCATGCTAAATAAGAAATTTTGACCTTATCTTCAAAATTGTATTTGCACGAATAACATGTTGCTTGTATGTGACTGACGAGAAAGCACGAAATGGTACTATCTCACAAAATTTGTCTTCTCATTTCTCTGTTCAACTCACTTCAGCCCAATTCGACAGACCAAAACAAATCCCTTCACTTCTTCCTGGCACTGTGGTGCATGGCAATACGTACGAAATTGTCCATTTAGGCAACATCGATGCAGGAAGCGCAAGGTCTTTGGTCACAAGGACGGGTTTGTCTTTAGAGCACGCCAAATTATAATAATAATAATCCATCCAGTTAGTACCAAAAACACTGTTCCGAAGCCTTTTACCTTTTATTTCAGTTTAGTTTCTTCTTGTCAGAGATCATCACCAGGTGAGAGAATATTCATTAACCTTATTATTAATGGACAGTTTTTAGATCTCAAATAGATACAGCATCAGACGTCACCATCCTCTCACACAAAAATTGGACCGAAATGAGCAGCCAAAGCCTGCAGCGATCAATTCAAAAACCTCGTACCGCATGTGGTAATTTTCTGCACTTGTCAGGACAATTGGAATGTAGAGTAACCTTCCGGGATTCTTCGTTTACTGGGGTATGTCATATAACTCTAGCTGATCTAAATTTATTTAGTTCAAACTGGTTCGACCAACTGAAATTGGCTGATGTCCCACTAAATACCATATGCCACATGGTATCACAACCACATGACACTGAACTGTATACGAGGAAGCTAATGATGCGGTTTTCATCAATTTTCCAACCTGGTTTGGTACAGTGTTCTGACATGAAGGCAACGCTTCGTTTGAAACCTGGAGCTAAGTTTGTCTTTCGTCCCAGAAGACAGGCACCTTATGCGACGTTACCAACAGTAGATGAAGAATTAAACCGTCTTCAACAACAAGGAGTAATTACTCCCGTTTCTTAATCCGCCCGAGCAGCACCGATAGTGGTCATCAAGACGGCAAACAGCACCATACGATTATGTGCTGATTTTTCTGCAGGACTAAATGCAGCTCTTGAACAACATCACTATCCTTTACCAGTCTCTGCAGATTTGTTCACCATGCTGAATGGGGAAAATTCTTCGCAAAATTAGATCTTGCTGATGCTTATTTGCAAGTTGAAGTAGACGAAGCATCGAGGGAGCAGCTTCCTATTAACGCTCATCGTGGGTTATTTCAGTATAACCGTCTACCTTTTGTTGTCAAGACTGACCCATCTATTTTCCAACAGTTAATGGACACCATCTTATCTGGCATTGCGGGGGTCTCGGCTTACCTTGACGACATTCCAGATGCATCAGAGAAGGTTGTCATGCACACGTCCCGTACGCTAACCCTGGCAGAAATGAAGTATAGCCAGATAGAGAAGAAGGCTCTCGCACTCGTGTTTGCTGTGCTCCGTTTCCACAAGTTTTTGTACGGTCGGAGGTTCACACTTCTTACGGTTCACAAGCCTCTTCTCGCAATTTTCGGGTCAAGACTGGCATACCAGCCCACTTGGCGAATCGTCTTCAGCGATGGGCCTTGGTACTCTAGGGTTAAGATTTCGAAATCCAATGCCAATGCACCCAACAATTTGGTCAAGTAGATGCTTTATCACGTCTCATTAATAATCATTCGGTGACTGAGGAAAATATGGTGATCGCATCTCTGTCAGTGGAAGATCACGCAGTGTGTTATCTGACAACTGCAATACGTGCATTGCCCGTGTTCGCGTCAGATATACAAAACACTTCAAAGAATGACCCCGTCATCTAGGACGCAATGAGCCACACCACCAACGGGTGGCCGTCTGTTAAGTTTGATGGTGACATGAAACAGTTGTAACAGCGGCGAGAATCACTGTGCATTTTAAACGACTGCGTGAAGATCTGATCAATGCATTTTCGACCAGAACGAAAACCAGCCTTCTCTTCACGAGTCAGTCTTTCTTGGGATTTAAACAATCTACAAAGTATGACAAGAGACAATAGTTTGGACGCAATCGGAAGTAGACGTATGCCCCGATGGGATGGTAGCTAGCCTAGAAGCCTAATTACTTGCAACAGAAGTTGCAACCAGTTTACTGACATCAATCCGTTATTGACGGTCAAGTCGTTAACCACTGAAAAGTGAGGTAAGATTGGCGCAGACCAGGGCATGATCATAGTCGAGATACGTACTCCAAAATGAGCGGCAGTCTTGTACACGACCACGCCAGTGGTAGCTGATTGCGGTGTGAATTGTCTGAACTTCAGTGGGAGCGAGAAAAGCATCGTGAGCAGAAAACATTATTTCATATGTTTACGCGAGGGCTGTTATACTGCCAAGGTTCCCTAAATGAAGCAGATGGTTTTCTTAGGGCGCCGCACCCCAAGACTTCGACCTGAAGATCTGATCCACAGGCCAGTGAAGCATCGTGAGGAGATGTAGTACCATGGTAGCTGATTACTAACGCCTGATTCATACGCCATTTGTTCCTCCAGGATACTAGAGCCCTGTGCACCATTGGTTTGAAGTCAGAGTTCTCCAATTCCCCTAGATGGGCTTTGCGTAATCACCAACACCGTTAAGGCGCTGGACATTCGCCTATCGTCCTATCATTTTCGTGAACAACAGTAATGCCACGAGAAGGCAGTGAGTAGGACTTCCCTATCTGAGGCTATATACGCGTGGCCATGTGAGGGCGTTTGGAGAGGAGAGGTGGCCCCTCTCGATAAGTCACAAAATAATCAATAGTTAATGTCAGTGATGGAGCAAACTCGTCATCATACATTAACTCCCTTGACTAAGAGAAAGCATTTGACAGTATGAATAGGAAAACCTCATGGAACCTTCATCGACACTATGGTGTACCTGATAAGACTGTCAACATCATATGGACTACACGGAAAATTCATGAATGGAGGACAGCTGACAGATGTATTCAAAGTAAGGACCGGTGTCAGACAATATTAACTACTCTCATCCTTTATCTTCTGGGGTTTGATTGGATTAAGGAGACCTGTACATCTCAAGAGGAGCATGGAATAAAAACGACAGCTTCTATGCAACTAGACGATTTAGAATTTACAGATGACCTAGTCCTTCTATCCTATACACACCAACAAATGTAGGTGAACAGCTGCCAAATACATTGGTATGGTCAGTTACTTCAATGGTAGAAATGTATATAAAAAGGAGTGTATGTGAAGATGATACAGGGAGAAAAAATCAGTTTACAGAAGGAAAGAGAGACCGAGAATGACATGGCTCAAAATCGTTTGCAATGGCGAAGGTGCATCCACTTTTTATGTTCTCCCGAATTATAATCTTCTGAATTCTAAATGTCCCTTTATCTTTCCTCTTTCCAAATTTATTTCACTGGATTATACTCCTTGAATAACATCTTAAAACCGTAATCTGTCCGACTACCGATTATACTCTTACTACTTCTACCACTATGGGATTTCAATCGACAACTTCATCTCTGTGCTAATATGCACAAGGTGAACTACACTGTGTCCAATTACAATGACACATGGATACACAAAACTAAGTAACAACAAAACGCTATTTCTATTCTCCAAATCTAATTATTACTTCGTCAATCAAGAAAACAACACAACGTATTTCATTCATGTTTATTTCATCTCAATTCAATATCAAAAATACACAAATGTGTTCATTGTAATCAGTTTAATATAACAGACGAATAAACAGGCTTCACAATTATTCATGTTACCTGAAAACGAAATGAGAAAATGATATAGAATGATTCAGTGCAAGTGAAATTTATTTTAAACCATGATTGAACCTAATTGAATCAAATTTACAAAAACTAATCGAGCTGAGTAGCATTCATCTCGCCAACTGAAATTATTGTTTCTCACATCAACGTAATTCGTTTTCACTTATTCGGAAAACGAATTGTTGTGTGCAATAACGAATTGAAGAGATTTGTTGAATAGAATTGAAACAAGTGAAGTGGATTCCAGTTCACTAATATTTGACCGTTTTCAGAACAAACATAATGTTCAAGAAGTCAGTGTTCACATTTTATGGAACTTCATACTCTTCTCCATGTGCATTCAACAAGGACTAGTGACAGAATGATTCTAGTGTTTTATAGTAAACGAAATCAATGAATGTCGAATAAGAGTTCAGTTCGTCCATGGTCGAACCATATGTATCAGTATGCAAATAAATATGATTCGAAAATTCCTGTTCATTATGAAGAGATGGATAATCGGACGACATATGGTGTGGTTGAAATGGGTTGATAATTAATTGATGACTGTATATTATTTAGACTAATTGGAAGAAGGGTACTCACCGTATTAATTGAAGTGTTCCATTATTCAATGAACATAACGATTAAAGATTTCATCAACAGTATTATCAGGCATTTCCTTGAAATTACCATTTTCATCAATATTAATATTAATAATGATGTTATGATTCGTTTCACTACCACTGTCATCATCATCATCATCATCATCATCGTCATCATCATAATCATCATAATCTTCACAATCATCATCATCTTCATCACCATCATCTACATCATCGCCATCATCATCCGAATCATTATCATCACCATCGTCATCAGTAGCAGCAGCAGAAACAGCATCAGCAGTGTCATCATCTTTATCTTTTTCCATTAATGACATGGAGTCCACTTCGACTAAACCTTGTCCAAATTTTTTCTCATTATTCTGTTCAACTTCAGTTGAAGTGTGTGGACCTGAATTCGAAAAAAGATAAATGACTTGTCAATTTTAACTGATACTATGAATGGTGATTCACGAGACTGAAAAAGACTAGTCAAACTAACAATTGATGTTTCAGTCCAAATACTGTATGATTGATACTCATAACTCACTGCCAATAATCACCAAACATTAATTACTTTCGTACTATAATTGGCAGTTCAAGCACATTAACGAGATGATATAGAATGAAACTACGCTATTCTACAGTCAGATAAATTACTCAGCTGGATCCCTCTGAGTCTTATTCATCAATCACAAACATGATTCATCCTAACAAATCACTTTCTTAACAGCAAGAGCAATACACAATATAATATATATCTCAGGAATATTTAGAACGTACGTTTATATGCGTGAATGAATGGGACGAAGACTGTGAGACACAAGATCAAGCACAGTATTGATAAACGCATTTTGTTTCTACAACGAAGTAAACTTGAAATGTAGTGAATGCTTGGTCACATAAGAAACACCTCATCTTTATATACTGATACCGACCTATGAGATGTAATGGAATTTGTGTAATTAGTTGAATGAGCTCATCTGATTGATGTTCTCTTCGTCCGTTTCACTCAACAATTTGTTACTAAAAATGTACATGGAATGTTAATAGTGGAATGTTTTTATTCAACATTTTTGTTCTACATAAATAACTTCAACAACAGGAACAACAACTACTATAATTATTGCTGATAATAATGAAACACTTAGTTTATATGAGAGAGAACTAGCAACGACGGCGGAAAAAGCTGCAAGAGTAGGGAATATGAGACAACTATATGATAAAACGATGAAATTGGCAGGAAGACATAGCAAACTCGAGAGACCAGTCAAGGACTACGAAGGAAACACAATCACGAATATTGAAGAACAGAGGAAAGATGTGCAGAATACTTCGAGGAACTGCTAAATAGACCAGCTCCATTGAACCCACAGAACATCGAAGCAGAACACACAGACCTTCTATTAGCTGTCACTTCACCGACGGTAGAAGAATTCAAGATGACCATCAGTTAAATCAAGAGTGAGAAGGCGGCATGACAATATACCGGCTGGAGCACTGAAGTCAGACATTGAAGTAACTGCAAACATGTGTCACCTTCTATTCAAGAAGGTTTGGGAAGAGGAACAGGTGCCGACGGACTGGACAGTGGGATATCTCATCAAGATACCAAAGAAAGGAGATCTGAGCAAATGTGTGAACTACAGAGGCATCAGATTGTTATCAGTGCCAGGAAACGTTTTCAACAGAGTGCTGCTGAATCAGATGAAAGACGCAGTAGACGCCCAACTTCGAGATCAACAGGCTGGATTCCGTAAGGATAGGTCGTGCACAGACCAGATTGCAACACTACGGATCGTCGTTGAACAATCAATTTAGTGGAACTCATCACTATACATCAACTTCATTGACTACGAAAAGGCGTTTGACAGCGTGGACAGGAGAACATTATGGAAACGTCTTCGACACTATGGAGTTCCTCAGAAGATTGTCAACATTATCCAAAACTCATACGATGGATTACAGTGCGAAGTTGTGCATGGAGGACAGCTGACAGATGCATTTCCAGTAAGGACCGGAGTCAGACAAGGCTGTCTACTCTCCCCATTTCTCTTCCTACTGGTGATTGACTGGATTATGAAGACTTCGACATCTGAAGGGAAATACGGAATACAATGGACAGCTCGACGAGGGGTAACAGGCGGAAGTAAGTAAGTAAGTAAGTAGTTTGTATGATCGCATGACACTGAATCGAGATATAGTATTTTCCTGAGGGAACTGCCAGCCATGCATTTTGATGTATGGCACTTCCAACACAATGAAATTCTTGAATAGACAACCATTCACAGATATTTTTTATAATTTCGAAATAAAGATGTTATAGGCAATGAACATCTTGGAGGCTGAGCATTTTCGATACTACATTTCTCTCTATCTCTTATCACTACATCGACTATATGTTTCCTCAATGTTCAAGAAATTTGAAATCAGATAGGCTGCAATATGTCTTCATCATAATTTCAAATCTTTCGTTTTGTTTTAATAGTATTTCATCACAGAAATCCTCTGTTAAAATTCGTAAGCAGACTGTTTCAATAACTGAATTTAGCTAGACAATTGTTTGATGATTAAGAAGCACTAAACAAGTATCTCGTCCCAGCATCAAATTCTTTGTGTGATCAAACTTAAATCACTTCAAGCCTTTCAGTGATCACGTTCGTTGACTAACTTGAACCAATTTCTCATGTAAATTATACTCAAATACCACATTGTTCATGGAACTGCTATGACGACCAATTCGAATTATTTGTATATCGACGTGTACATATATACATAAACTATTCCTATGTACCCGATCTTGGCAAATAACTGTTGTGCTGAGCCCTTTCTTCTTTTTCACTCTCCCATCATTTGAAAAATAATTTTCTTATTGTCTTTCAACTAATATCATCGAGATGCTCACACAGCTAATATTATACATACCAAACCTCAAGAACATTTGCATTCCACCATTTGTCAATATTAACGTCACACTCGCCGTGATTTTATCTTAAAACAATTGTAGGAAAATAAGCATTTCAAGATTTCAGGAGGTTCTGAACCACAAGAAGCACCATCACAGGGAGTGGATCACTGTTGGTACACTGGATAAGATTGAAGAAAGGAGGAACAAGAAGGCAGCAATCAATGCCAGCGGACTAAGAGCAGAAAAAGCCAAGGCACAAGCCGAATACAAACAAGCAAGTGAAGAGAAGCATCAGAGTTGACAAACGTAAATATGTGGAAGATTTAGCAATGATAACGGAAAAGGCTGCAAGAGAAGGAAACATGAGACGATTGTATGATAAATATAGAAAATCACTGGAAATTACCGTAAACCAGAACCGTCAGTGAAAAGCAGGGAAGGCAAAGTAATCACCAACGTTGAAGAACAACGAAACAGTTGTGTAGAACAATTCAAAGAACTCTCGAATCGACCAGCATCACTGAACCCACCCAACAACGAAGTAGCACCCACGGACCTCCCAATCGATGTTGGTCCACCAACAATTGAGGAGATCAGCATGTGCATCACGCAAATCAAGAGCGGCAAAGCAACAGCATCAGAAAACCTTCAGGCAGAGGCACTGAAGGCAGATGTAGCAGCAACTGTAGAGATACTCCACATTCTCTTCAGTAAGATTCGGGATGAAGAACAAGTACCAACAGACTGGAGAGAAGGACTTCTGATCAAAATCTCCTAAAACGCTAACTCAGCCAGTGTGTTAACTACGGCGGCATCACTTTTCTCTCAATACCAGGAAATGTCTTCAACAAGGGAATTGTTAAAGAGAATAAGGGACTTCATAGACGCTCAACTTCGAGATCAACAGGCTGGATTTCGTAAGGATCGATTTGTGTAAAGACGAAATCGCAACTCTACGGATCATTGTGAAACAATCAATTGAATGGAGTTCATCACTCCAAAAATCTGTAAAGCTCCGTTTACGAACTTCAAATTTGATTATTACTTCATCGATCAAGGAAATCAACAAACTGTTTGTCATATTTACATTAACTAATGATGCTCATGTACTCGGTGTATGTTTGATTTTCAATTTCAAATACAATACATGGTTTAAAGTTCACCTAGATTTTCTCAGTTTGAATTGCCATGTGCTTTGAAGATTCTTAGCTCGTATAATAATTCAAATACTCTAATTATAACATAGATTCACTCAAGCTAAATTATGTTCAATTCAGTATCAAAAGTACGCAAATGTGTTTATTGTGACCGGTTTGATATAACAGACGAACAAACAGATTTCACAGTTATTCGTGATACCTGTAAACCTAACGAGAAAATGATTCAGTGCAAATAAAGTTCAATGTAAACTATGATTGAATTTAAATGAGTTACATTTACAAATTATTCAGGGAGACAGGATGAATTGTAATAGAGTCACATAAATAGAAATATTCAAATGAATTATTACATGAGAGTATTCTTGAACAGGAAATACCGTTTAGTTGGAAATGTGACCAGGAATAATTCTTGCTGTTGGAGAACTCATCGCTTTTATGAAGAAAGTAAAATGAATCACAAGACAGTGAGTGTCGTATTTCTTTAAGCATAGCTGATAAGTTCTCAAGTCACTTAAACACACCACTTCTAGAACGAAAGACAGAGATTCGTGTTCGACCAGAACGTGTCAGATCTAACTGCTCCTCATTTTCTATCCAGTTTCAGCGACTACAAATTCATCTTACAGCCTGAATAACAGAATCGCTCAAATGGATCTAAACAAAACACTCATATTCAACAACTCTACCACAACACAAAACATTGCTGTTCACTAAGCACAATCGAATACATTTCGAAAACATCTTCTTCAATTATCCAACATAATCATATGTGGAGAATAGATAACAAAAATTAATGAATTTGCATAACACATATTGAGATACCATCTTGTCAAAGCATAGACAATGTGAGTTTGTGTGGTGTTTAAATAAATCAATGACTTCTTAGTATTGATGACTGTTGTAATTTTGAATTCCAAATACAATACATTCGTCCGGGCTCATCTGATACTTCTTGATTAAATTGCGTTATTCCTGGAATTACTAGTTCATACTACAATTCAAATACTCCTAATTATCATATTGGCGTCGCGACTGAGCCTGTGATGGAACGGTTAAATATAAATTCAGATTTTAATGCTTTTGAGGAGTACATGGAAAGGTTCGAAATCTGGGCTATGACCAAAGAAGATGATGATGATTTTAATATTGTGGCCCATTTCCTCACATTCATCGGGAAAGAAGCATACAGCCTTATAAAGATTTTGGCACTTCCAGACAAACCGATTTCACTCCCGTATGCAACTCTCAAGCAACTTCTGTTGGATCATGTAAAGTATACAAATTCCGAATGCGGTAAGAAAGGAAAATCCGATAAAATGACTCGTCAGAACATCAGGAATTCCACTTATTCAAACAGTCGTCGTAGTTCGATGCGTAATCAAATTTATTCAGATAATACTTCATTGAGTTGTGAAACAGTCCATGATGATGAGCACAAGTTTAGTAAATGCATGTTCTGCGGCAAGTTTCACCCATGTAATTCATGTATATTTCGTAATTCTAAATGCTTTAAATGTGGTATAACTGGACATATTCAGTCAGTTTGTAATACCATGGTTCATTTCGCTGAAAGTAATGCTAAGATGGATGCTTCTAATGATCAGTTATCCTTATCTAGAAGAGGTATAACGTTATATAACAGTCCAGAGTTGAATGAAACCCAGAGTCATTGGGAGGCGAAAATTCTCAACCAATCAACTTATCAGATTTCTCATGTTATTGTGCCAGATATTGTTTGTCGTAATAATTCACATACTTCTGATGTAATTTTTTACAACTCTGAGAATAGAATGTTAAATGAGTCAAAACATGATCAAAAACCAAATCCAGTCATGGTAGATGTTGAATTCCCTGATGATCCATTACCTAATGAAACTCTTAATCAATTTGAGGAAAATATTTCAGAAGAATCGAATTCTGATATCATATCAAGTGTCAGTGGTCCTCATAATGAATTTATCTCTAATGATATTCCTCATGAATGTGAAAAATATGTTTCTTATGAGTTGAATTCTAGTCATATTTCTGATGTTATTGTGTCATATGTTGGATACTCTCACGAACAATACATGTTGAATAGAATCCCTAGTCAGGGGTATAATGATACAGAGGGGATAGCAAAATTTTCCGAAGCAACCAGAGAACCAGTTTGCCCAGAAGTGAAGTTTGCACAGACAGAGAATCCAAATCAAGTCCAAGATTATCCTAATGAATATGAGGCAGATGAATGTTTTCTATTCGATTGTTTCGCAGGTAAATCAAGCCTAGTTGAATCACATGTGTTAATTACATATATCAATGCATATCCATCTGTATATTCTAATATGAATAACAAAAAGTATATGTATCATGATTTTTATTCAAGTCAAAGTCACATGATGGAATACCTCAAATTATATATTAGTGTTTATTCCCAAATACTCATATACAGTAGTCGATGCGTGAGATTTGAGAAGATACTGCAAATTGGAAATGTCATATTAGTTAAAACATTGCGACATAAGGACCCAACATTATTTCGTGGGGGAGGATATTGTTGGAAAACCCATGATGCAAATTCTAAATATCAATGGTTTCACTACAAAGCCGGCATGCGGATTGTATACAATTCCAGAACCCAGATAATACAGAGTCTACATCCAATACACTTTCGGACCGATGTAAGATGAATTTAAGAAGACGAACAATCGATTACAGACACTTACACTCCAATTCGAGCTGTGGCGGTTGTGGTGTTTAAATAAATCAATGACTTCTTAGTATTGATGACTGTTGTAATTTTGAATTCCAAATACAATACATTCGTCCGGGCTCATCTGATACTTCTTGATTAAATTGCGTTATTCCTGGAATTACTAGTTCATACTACAATTCAAATACTTCTAATTATCATAGTTTGCTATTTTTAACTATTGTTGATGCTAACGGTACAAGTTAGAGGATTGATAAAAACAGTAATAAGATCACATCATGTCCTTTGGTTGCAGAATGATCAACAAACTACTGATTAGTTGAGGTCATCAAAACAAAGAAATTTCTACTCATACGATCACTGATTATAATTACGCTGAAATGTAAAACCATGGAGGTGTTAGTATGCACTGATTTGAAAGAGAAAACAATGTCTAGATTTCTCTGGTCATATTATTATTAAGGTGAGATATGTTGTGGTGATAAGCTGAATAATTCACTACTAATTTTATCATTTAACTCAACTTAGTGAATCGATGCGTTTGGTGACTTTGAGGTACATCACGCGTATATTGATAGTCTTCACTCTACGAAACTTTTTTCGAAATTAAACTATAATCGTTTTTTGTAAAATATGTGTAAGGCCTATCTATGAATAGTGTTCGTGCTTATCGTATCACTAGTTGTTAACTCAAACGATAAATAACTTCACCTACGTATTACGAAGTGGAAGCGTGTTTTGTTTCATTAGTAAGTAAACCAAAAAGAAGCACTCATTCGGAGCTTGACAAAGCCTTAGTCAATCAAAACTTTTGTAATCGAAATTTGTTGCATGTTAATGTAACATGGTTATGTGTCTTGACAACTTCGTCGGTAATTCAAATCACACATATCTAGAGCATTGGAGATTTGGCTTATGATAAGTTGAAGACTGGATGGTAAATATCAATTTTAAGTAACGATGTAATTCTAAAGTACAACACTAATACAAATCACGTGTGATATGATGTATGTTGAACAGAAGGGTTCGATATTCGGTGCGATCAAACCCACATTCTGTTATTCAGGCTGTAAGATGAATTTGTAGTCGCTGAAACTGGATAGAAAATGAGGAGCAGTTAGATCTGACACGTTCTGGTCGAACACGAATCTCTGTCTTTCGTTCTAGAAGTGGTGTGTTTAAGTGACTTGAGAACTTATCAGCTATGCTTAAAGAAATACGACACTCACTGTCTTGTGATTCATTTTACTTTCTTCATAAAAGCGATGAGTTCTCCAACAGCAAGAATTATTCCTGGTCACATTTCCAACTAAACGGTATTTCCTGTTCAAGAATACTCTCATGTAATAATTCATTTGAATATTTCTATTTATGTGACTCTATTACAATTCATCCTGTCTCCCTGAATAATTTGTAAATGTAACTCATTTAAATTCAATCATAGTTTACATTGAACTTTATTTGCACTGAATCATTTTCTCGTTAGGTTTACAGGTATCACGAATAACTGTGAAATCTGTTTGTTCGTCTGTTATATCAAACCGGTCACAATAAACACATTTGCGTACTTTTGATACTGAATTGAACATAATTTAGCTTGAGTGAATCTATGTTATAATTAGAGTATTTGAATTATTATACGAGCTAAGAATCTTCAAAGCACATGGCAATTCAAACTGAGAAAATCTAGGTGAACTTTAAACCATGTATTGTATTTGAAATTGAAAATCAAACATACACCGAGTACATGAGCATCATTAGTTAATGTAAATATGACAAACAGTTTGTTGATTTCCTTGATCGATGAAGTAATAATCAAATTTGAAGTTCGTAAACGGAGCTTTACAGATTTTTGGAGTGATGAACTCCATTCAATTGATTGTTTCACAATGATCCGTAGAGTTGCGATTTCGTCTTTACACAAATCGATCCTTACGAAATCCAGCCTGTTGATCTCGAAGTTGAGCGTCTATGAAGTCCCTTATTCTCTTTAACAATTCCCTTGTTGAAGACATTTCCTGGTATTGAGAGAAAAGTGATGCCGCCGTAGTTAACACACTGGCTGAGTTAGCGTTTTAGGAGATTTTGATCAGAAGTCCTTCTCTCCAGTCTGTTGGTACTTGTTCTTCATCCCGAATCTTACTGAAGAGAATGTGGAGTATCTCTACAGTTGCTGCTACATCTGCCTTCAGTGCCTCTGCCTGAAGGTTTTCTGATGCTGTTGCTTTGCCGCTCTTGATTTGCGTGATGCACATGCTGATCTCCTCAATTGTTGGTGGACCAACATCGATTGGGAGGTCCGTGGGTGCTACTTCGTTGTTGGGTGGGTTCAGTGATGCTGGTCGATTCGAGAGTTCTTTGAATTGTTCTACACACCTGTTTCGTTGTTCTTCAATGTTGGTGATTACTTTGCCTTCCCTGCTTTTCACTGACGGTTCTGGTTTACGGTAATTTCCAGTGATTTTCTATATTTATCATACAATCGTCTCATGTTTCCTTCTCTTGCAGCCTTTTCCGTTATCATTGCTAAATCTTCCACATATTTACGTTTGTCAACTCTGATGCTTCTCTTCACTTGCTTGTTTGTATTCGGCTTGTGCCTTGGCTTTTTCTGCTCTTAGTCCGCTGGCATTGATTGCTGCCTTCTTGTTCCTCCTTTCTTCAATCTTATCCAGTGTACCAACAGTGATCCACTCCCTGTGATGGTGCTTCTTGTGGTTCAGAACCTCCTGAAATCTTGAAATGCTTATTTTCCTACAATTGTTTTAAGATAAAATCACGGCGAGTGTGACGTTAATATTGACAAATGGTGGAATGCAAATGTTCTTGAGGTTTGGTATGTATAATATTAGCTGTGTGAGCATCTCGATGATATTAGTTGAAAGACAATAAGAAAATTATTTTTCAAATGATGGGAGAGTGAAAAAGAAGAAAGGGCTCAGCACAACAGTTATTTGCCAAGATCGGGTACATAGGAATAGTTTATGTATATATGTACACGTCGATATACAAATAATTCGAATTGGTCGTCATAGCAGTTCCATGAACAATGTGGTATTTGAGTATAATTTACATGAGAAATTGGTTCAAGTTAGTCAACGAACGTGATCACTGAAAGGCTTGAAGTGATTTAAGTTTGATCACACAAAGAATTTGATGCTGGGACGAGATACTTGTTTAGTGCTTCTTAATCATCAAACAATTGTCTAGCTAAATTCAGTTATTGAAACAGTCTGCTTACGAATTTTAACAGAGGATTTCTGTGATGAAATACTATTAAAACAAAACGAAAGATTTGAAATTATGATGAAGACATATTGCAGCCTATCTGATTTCAAATTTCTTGAACATTGAGGAAACATATAGTCGATGTAGTGATAAGAGATAGAGAGAAATGTAGTATCGAAAATGCTCAGCCTCCAAGATGTTCATTGCCTATAACATCTTTATTTCGAAATTATAAAAAATATCTGTGAATGGTTGTCTATTCAAGAATTTCATTGTGTTGGAAGTGCCATACATCAAAATGCATGGCTGGCAGTTCCCTCAGGAAAATACTATATCTCGATTCAGTGTCATGCAATCAAATAAAAAAAACCGATTCATTACTATCAGCACTAATTAAAGTAGTTGTTGTTCCTGTTGTTGAAGTTATTTATGTAGAACAAAAATGTTGAATAAAAACATTCCACTATTAACATTCCATGTACATTTTTAGTAACAAATTGTTGAGTGAAACGGACGAACGGAACACCAATCAGATGAGTTCATTCAACTAATTACACAAATTCCATTACATCTCATAGGTCGGTATCAGTATATAAAGATGAAGTGTTTCTTATGTGACCAAGCATTCACTACATTTCAAGTTTACTTCGTTGTAGAAACAAAATGCGTTTATCAATACTGTGCTTGATCTTGTGTCTCACAGTCTTCGTCCCATTCATTCACGCATATAAACGTACGTTCTAAATATTCCTGAGATATATATTATATTGTGTATTGCTCTTGCTGTTAAGAAAGTGATTTGTTAGGATGAATCATGTTTGTGATTGATGAATAAGACTCAGAGGGATCCAGCTGAGTAATTTATCTGACTGTAGAATAGCGTAGTTTCATTCTATATCATCTCGTTAATGTGCTTGAACTGCCAATTATAGTACGAAAGTAATTAATGTTTGGTGATTATTGGCAGTGAGTTATGAGTATCAATCATACAGTATTTGGACTGAAACATCAATTGTTAGTTTGACTAGTCTTTTTCAGTCTCGTGAATCACCATTCATAGTATCAGTTAAAATTGACAAGTCATTTATCTTTTTTCGAATTCAGGTCCACACACTTCAACTGAAGTTGAACAGAATAATGAGAAAAAATTTGGACAAGGTTTAGTCGAAGTGGACTCCATGTCATTAATGGAAAAAGATAAAGATGATGACACTGCTGATGCTGTTTCTGCTGCTGCTACTGATGACGATGGTGATGATAATGATTCGGATGATGATGGCGATGATGTAGATGATGGTGATGAAGATGATGATGATTGTGAAGATTATGATGATTATGATGATGACGATGATGATGATGATGATGATGATGATGATGACAGTGGTAGTGAAACGAATCATAACATCATTATTAATATTAATATTGATGAAAATGGTAATTTCAAGGAAATGCCTGATAATACTGTTGATGAAATCTTTAATCGTTATGTTCATTGAATAATGGAACACTTCAATTAATACGGTGAGTACCCTTCTTCCAATTAGTCTAAATAATATACAGTCATCAATTAATTATCAACCCATTTCAACCACACCATATGTCGTCCGATTATCCATCTCTTCATAATGAACAGGAATTTTCGAATCATATTTATTTGCATACTGATACATATGGTTCGACCATGGACGAACTGAACTCTTATTCGACATTCATTGATTTCGTTTACTATAAAACACTAGAATCATTCTGTCACTAGTCCTTGTTGAATGCACATGGAGAAGAGTATGAAGTTCCATAAAATGTGAACACTGACTTCTTGAACATTATGTTTGTTCTGAAAACGGTCAAATATTAGTGAACTGGAATCCACTTCACTTGTTTCAATTCTATTCAACAAATCTCTTCAATTCGTTATTGCACACAACAATTCGTTTTCCGAATAAGTGAAAACGAATTACGTTGATGTGAGAAACAATAATTTCAGTTGGCGAGATGAATGCTACTCAGCTCGATTAGTTTTTGTAAATTTGATTCAATTAGGTTCAATCATGGTTTAAAATAAATTTCACTTGCACTGAATCATTCTATATCATTTTCTCATTTCGTTTTCAGGTAACATGAATAATTGTGAAGCCTGTTTATTCGTCTGTTATATTAAACTGATTACAATGAACACATTTGTGTATTTTTGATATTGAATTGAGATGAAATAAACATGAATGAAATACGTTGTGTTGTTTTCTTGATTGATGAAGTAATAATTAGATTTGGAGAATAGAAATAGCGTTTTGTTGTTACTTAGTTTTGTGTATCCATGTGTCATTGTAATTGGACACAGTGTAGTTCACCTTGTGCATATTAGCACAGAGATGAAGTTGTCGATTGAAATCCCATAGTGGTAGAAGTAGTAAGAGTATAATCGGTAGTCGGACAGATTACGGTTTTAAGATGTTATTCAAGGAGTATAATCCAGTGAAATAAATTTGGAAAGAGGAAAGATAAAGGGACATTTAGAATTCAGAAGATTATAATTCGGGAGAACATAAAAAGTGGATGCACCTTCGCCATTGCAAACGATTTTGAGCCATGTCATTCTCGGTCTCTAACCATCGGTTGTTATCCTCTCGCGGATCTAAACCACGTTGTCTACACCTACCAACATGGTTCAGTCCACGTTTTGTTCTGGCCTCACTAAGCTTTCTTCCAACCAACTCCTATACCATAAATCATCGCTCGTCGGAGCAGTCGGTGGTTGGGCATAAATAGCACATGTCACAATCATCTCAACTGATGAAGTTTCACTACTTCATCAAGCGAATTGCCATCCTTACCTAGTACCTGTTTCCTGACAATTCCATCAATCGTGATGGCCTAGGTGTATTCATACTTTGTCTTCCCTTAAACCGTGAGATTCAAATTACTTTATAACTTTCCTTCCGTAAACTGATTTTTTCTCCCTGTATCATCTTCACATACACTCCTTTTTATATACATTTCTACCATTGAAGTAACTGACCATACCAATGTATTTGGGGGCTATTCACCTACATTTGTTGGTGTGTATAGGATAGAAGGACTAGGTCATCTGTAAATTCTAAATCGTCTAGTTGCATAGAAGCTGTCGTTTTTATTCCATGCTCCTCTTGAGATGCAGAGGTCTCCGTAATCCAATCAAACACCAGAAGATAAAGGATGAGAGTAGTTAGTATTGTCTGACACCGGTCCTTACTTTGAATACATCTGTCAGCTGTCCTCCATTCATGAATTTTCCGTGTAGTCCATATGATGTTGACAGTCTTATCAGGTACACCATAGTGTCGATGAAGGTTCCATGAGGTTTTCCTATTCATACTGTCAAATGCTTTCTCTTAGTCAAGGGAGTTAATGTATGATGACGAGTTTGCTCCATCACTGACATTAACTATTGATTATTTTGTGACTTATCGAGAGGGGCCACCTCTCCTCTCCAAACGCCCTCACATGGCCACGCGTATATAGCCTCAGATAGGGAAGTCCTACTCACTGCCTTCTCGTGGCATTACTGTTGTTCACGAAAATGATAGGACGATAGGCGAATGTCCAGCGCCTTAACGGTGTTGGTGATTACGCAAAGCCCATCTAGGGGAGTTGGAGAACTCTGATTTCAAACCAATGGTGCACAGGGCTCTAGTATCCTGGAGGAACAAATGGCGTATGAATCAAGCGTTAGTAATCAGCTACCATGGTACTACATCTCCTCACGATGCTTCACTGGCCTGTGGATCAGATCTTCAGGTCGAAGTCTTGGGGTGCGGCGCCCTAAGAAAACCATCTGCTTCATTTAGGGAACCTTGGCAGTATAACAGCCCTCGCGTAAACATATGAAATAATGTTTTCTGCTCACGATGCTTTTCTCACTCCCACTGAAGTTCAGACAATTCATACCGCAATCAGCTACCACTGGCGTGGTTGTGTACAAGACTGCCGCTCATTTTGGAGTACGTATCTCGACTATGATAATTCCGCATTCAGTTCCTCTGGGGGTTACTGCCGGTCTCAAGAACGGGTAAAGGAGGAGGGTTGGGCATGGGGTTAGCGACCCCATCCCGTAGAAAATCAACTCGCTAAAAAAACGCTAACCAGAAGAAATCATTCAAACCATTCAAACTCTGCCCTGGGAGTAGAAGGAATAATGACGTCTCATGGTGAAAGTCAAGTTCCTTCGGAAGTCATGAGGCCGATGCACCTTCTTACAACCAGAGCGACAATTTTTATAGGTACATGGAATGTCCGGACAATGTGGGAGACCGGCAGAGCCTTCCATATTGCTGCGGAAATGAGAAAATACAACCTGGAGGAAGTTGGAATCAGCGAAACACATTGGACGCAGGTTGGACAACAACGACTGTCTTCAGGGGAACTTCTGTTATACTCCGGTCATGAAGAAGAAAATGCCCCACATACACAAGGAGTGGCACTGATGCTGTCTAGAAAAGCACAAAATGCACTTATAGGATGGGAATCTCATGGACCAAGGATCATCAAAGCCTCCTTCAAAACAAAGAGAGAGGGCATTACATTGAACGTCATCCAATGCTATGCGCCGACCAACGACCACGATGAAGACGCTAAAAACCAATTCTACGATAGGCTGCAGTCAATCTTCGAGAAGTGCCCAACCAAGGACCTGACCATTCTAATGGGAGATTTCAATGCCAAGGTTGGAATGGACAACACTGGATACGAAGACGTCATGGGACAACATGGACTGGGAGGGAGGAACGAAAACGGTGAGAGATTTGCAAACCTATGTGCCTTCAATAAACTGGTCATAGGTGGCACCACATTCCCACACAAAAACATACACAAAGCCACTTGGATTTCACCGGATCACACTACACAAAATCAAATCGACCATGTCTGCATCAACAGAAAGTTCAGGAGGACGATGGAGAATGTGAGAACCAGGAGAGGAGCTGATATAGCATTCAATCACCATTTGCTGGTCGCCAAGATGAAACTAAAACTCAAGAAGCACTGGACAATGGCGCGGACAACATCACAAAAGTTTAACACGGCCTTTCTTCGAGATGCTGATAAACTCAACGAATTTAACATAGCCCTCAGCAACAGGTTCGAGGCCTTTCATGACCTACTCAATGGAGAGGGAACCACCATAGAGAGCAGCTGGAAAGGAATCAAGGAGGCAATCGTTTCAACATGTCAGGAGGTTCTGGGCCAAAAGAAGCACCATCACAAGGAATGGATCACTGTTGGTACACTGGATAAAATTGAAGAAAGGAGGAACAAGAAGGTAGCAATCAATATCAGCCGAACAAGAGCGGAAAAAGCCAAGGCACAAGCCGAATACACAGAGGCAAACAAGCAAGTGAAGTGGAGCATCAGAACCGACAAACGTAAATATGTGGAAGATTTAGCGATGATAGCGGAAAAGGCTGCAAGAGAGGGAAACATGAGACAACTGTATGATACAACAAAGAAACTTGCTGGAAATTACCGTAAACCAGAAAGACCAATGAAAAACAAGGAAGGCAAAGTAATCACCAACATTGAAGAACAACGAAACAGGTGGGTAGAACACTTCAAGGAACTCTTGAATCGACCAGCTCCACTGAACCCTCTCAACATCGAATCAGCACCCACAGACCTCCAAATCGATATTGGCCCACCAACAATTGAAGAGATCAGCATGGCCATTAGACAAATCAAGAGTGGCAAAGCAGCGGGACCAGACAACATCCCGTCAGAGGCACTGAAAGCAAATATAACAGCAACTGCCAAGATACTCCACATCCTCTTCAGTAAGATTTGGGACGAAGAACAAGTACCAACAGACTGGAAAGGAGGACTTCTCATCAAGAAACCAAAGAAAGGTGATCTTAGCAAGTGCGACAACTACAGGGGCATTACTCTTCTCTCAATACCAGGAAAAGTCTTCAACAGAGTATTGTTAAACAGGATGAAAGATTCCGTGGACGCCCAACTTCGAGATCGACAAGCTGAATTTCGTAAGGATAGATCGTGCACAGATCAAATCGCAACTCTACGTATCATTGTGGAACAATCAATCGAATGGAATTCATCACTGTACATCAACTTCATCGACTACGAGAAGGCATTTGATAGCGTGGACAGGACGACACTATGGAAGCTTCTTCGACACTACGGCGTTCCTGAGAAGATAGTCAACATCATACGGAACTCCTATGATGGACTAAACTGCCAAATCGTCCACGGAGAACAACTCACAGACTCATTCGAGGTAAAGACCGGTGTTAGGCAAGGTTGTTCACTCTCACCCTTTCTCTTTCTCCTGGTCATCGACTGGATCATGAAGACGTCAACAACTGGATGAAAGCACGGGATACAGTGGACAGGCAGGATGCAGCATGACGATTTAAACTTAGCGGATGATCTGGCTCTTCTATCACAAACGCAACAACAAATGCAGGAGAAAACGACCAGTGTAGCAGCAGCCTGAGCAGCAGTAGGTCTCAATATAAACAAAGGGAAAAGCAAGACTCTCCGATACAATACAATATGCACCAATCCAATTACACTTGACGGAGAAGCTTTGGAGGATGTGGAAACCTTTACATATGTGGGCAGCATCATTGATGAACACGGTGGATCATCGTACCTGACATAAATGTTAATCAATGCCCGATCTATTCAGAATCAGATGACTCAACTACGCGCCCTTTTGATGTATATATCGAGCTTCGAATACCCCAAGTTTGACTGACACCATTATAAGTGAGTCATTTGCTAAGCCTGCCTTGCTTGACTTAGCCTACAAAATTGTCTGTGGTGATTTCAACCTTCCAACCATCAACTGAAAGACACATTCTGGCTCACCGTGCTACGAAGGAATACTAACGTCCTTAGACATACACAGTTGGCAGCAACATGTTAACCTGCCTACCCGAAATCACAACATTCTTGACTTGATATTCTGTCACAATGTCACACCAGCATCAATGGTGGTTGACAAGAAGTTCCATAACAGCGATCATTAAATAGTCTTCTTCACCCTTCCGATTCTTGCCAAGCGCAAAAAAATAAAGACCATAAATACATGTTTCCAATATAGAGACTATGCGAACGCTGACTGAATTATCTTTCGGTTTCTTATGAAGCATTCTGACTGGAACACTTTCTTCACCAGTGATAACCTTTTAGAAACACTGGAAATATTCAATACTACCACCAAATCTGCACTAAACACAACCATCCCTTTTAAAATTGCTTTCAAAACAACTGCGCCCTACATCAACCAAAAGGCTAAGTCTAAGCTACGAAAACTAAGAAAGACGTACTTTATATCAAAAGACTTTAGTGCCTTGCACCAGGTATACTCTGTACTTGAAGGAGTGCAAAGTCATCACAACAAAAACAAACAGACAGAAGAACGTACTGCGCTCACAGCTGCATCTAAAGTCCAAAACTTATGTCGGCTACTTGAAAAACGCATGAGAAAGAACGAAGATCACAACATTCACTCTTTACTGCACGATGGCGTGACGTACTATGACCAGACCGTCATATGCGAACTGCTAAGTGAATGGTTTTCACAAAACGAGAATACATCTAATGCCCCAGATTTTAACACAAAATGCATAAGCAAAAGCTATATTAGCACCATAAACTTTGACATTAGGAGTATACATACCGCCATCAAAACCCTTAAGCCGAATGCGAGCTCTGGTGTTGATGATATACCATCAATTCTCTATAAAATGTTATGGCCGGATATACGTACGTTATTGCCCAAAATATACACACTATCATTAGAGACGGGTACATATCCTGAAGCCTGGAAGGTAACGTATGTTCTTCCCAAACACAAATCAGGACCGAGAAACCTGGTCGGAAAGTACAGACCTATAAATATCACCAGTTATTTTGCGCATAATGGAAAATGTGATACAAAGTCAACTATCAGATCACCTACTTAAGGAAGAACTAATAGACCCATCACAACATGGTTTCATTAGAACAAGATCATGTAGTACATGTCTGATAGACTTCTTTAACGAAGTTGCTCACACACGTGAACATAAAAAGCTAGTGATTATACTTTATTTCGATATAAAGAAAGCCTTTGATAAAGTACCACATAATCTTCTAATCAACAGACTCCAGTCAGTTGGAATTATAAATTCCCTATTGCATTGAATTAAGTCTTTCCTCACAAACAGATACCAAATAACCAAGCTTAACTCTACAACATCTACACCTCGACCAATAACCAGTGGTGTTGTGCAGGGTAGTGTCTTGGGCCCATTGCTCTTTATAATTTATATCAACAATATATGCAAGTGCTTTACTACAGGTAAGACCTACCTTTACGCTGATGACTTAAAAGTCATCTATAAAACTGACATTGGTGATGTACGAAGTACTATGCAAACGATCCAACATGAACTCAACAAAGTAGACGACTGGTGCAAACGCTGGGGGCTAGAGCTCAACACAAAGAAATGCGGTTGGCTGTGTATTGGAAACACGTCACTTAAACTAAAACTAGCACTTAACAAAAGCCCACTGCCCAGACTAACATCAGTAACTGACCCAGGGGTACATTACTCCGACAGTCTTAACTTCTCTGAACATATTTCAACTAAAGCATCTCAAATGCAGAGATTGCTCGGCTTCATCCTTCGTAATTTCTTTCAAAAGGAAACTAAAATCATCCTGTATAAAACCTGCGTAAGATCCATCGTCGAATACTGCTCGTTCTCATTTTCCAACCTACGCCTATCTGATATACTTAAGGTGGAAGGAATACAGCGAGACTTCACTCGCAAAATACTTAAGAATGACCAACTCACTGACTACAAATCCAGATGCCATATCTTAGGACTAGAACCCATCTGGAAAAGAAGGCTTACGTCTAACTTAACTCTTTATTTCAAACTCCTTAAAAACCTTACTTATTCCACGTGTAATATAGCTCTCTACCAAGACTCACATGGATACAACCTTCGAGACAAAGTATCCACTGTCAAAATTGAAAAACACAGATCAAAAACACGTGAAAACTTCTTCTTTATCAAGTACGCATTGATATAGAACAGTCTGCCTTCTGAAGTACGCATGGCAGACAAATAACATACGTTTGCAAGACTCATTGATCAAGCTCTCACCTGTATAAATCTGGCGCAAACGAACACATCCACGTCCCACACAGACATCATAGGCTCTCTACATATATAGACTGAATCGCCTTATTTCCCTACCTTGTAGTTGCATTAGATACTTTCCCCTCACTAATTCTTTTCAATTGACGTAGACAGGCAACTCTCTGAACCTATCAATACTCGGTCGCTAAACGACGCTTATAAATACCCTAAAACACCAGAAGAAACGCACATTCGACTGACTACTGCCAGTGGTCGTACAACCACAGAAACTGTCACCCATCAACCGGTTAGCATAGAACAAAACAAATTCAGCACGAATTTTGTGTGAGTTACTTCTTGTCTATTTATCAGCTTTTTACTCATCTGTACACTATGTTGCCTTGCAATTGATATTATCTCACCACTCGTTATCTTACCTTATCTATAACTAATATAAATCTCCACTTTTCCGCCCAATATAGTAAACAAATATCCTACACTTTGCCCTTAATAATACCTATACTCTGATTTGTAATTTACACTTCAATATATAGTCAATAGAAACATTGCATCGAAGCTGTAGCTGTAAACAATTCCCCAAAATCAATAGCTCATTAAGTGTTCGACATTGGATGCTGACCACGTTGTTTAAGTGAACTCGTTTAACTGAAGGCTTTCGGTCATGCATCCGTACCAGATCACGTTTCAACTGGGCGTGGGACACAGCTCCTACGTTCATTAGCCAGCTTATAATAAAGGTTCCTCGATATATTGATAACGTATCAAATATATCTTTCCTACCTCTTTTCATCTGACTTCTGATTTCTGTTTGGCCAAAAGGTTTTCGATTATAGAAGGTACTACTGGTCACTAGTTGTCAAACTAGAATAACCGTCGTATCTTCAAAGCCTTACACACAGTCCATAATTTGTATTTGTCTGATAAGCTTGTAACATGATTCTTATAGAAATAGTGTTTTCCAATTGGATGTGAAACATAGAGCATTGTGTGAAGTATGATATGTATCCAAAAAATGAGAGTAAATGAGCCTAACATCACAAAAGGAGGGAGGGTGGAGTTACTGACCAGCAAGCACTGATGGTGAGGGCGATGATTTCAATCCACCCGTGTTTGTGAGGCAGAACATTTTGTTTGTATCAGGCTCTTTTTGGATGAGAACAAGTCAATCAATCTGTGATATTGAGGTTGTTCTCCTACATTCACCATTAGGACTCATGTTTCTAATTTTTGTGATGAATTAACTATTCTACTAAGACAACCTTTAACATGTCAACTCGGACTTTTACATGAAAACTGTGTGCAGGCATCAGGTGAAAAGAAAACAGATTGTAAAGGATATGGCTGCTATTTTACTCAACACTCTACTCTCTATATGCACTCTCTGTTCTTTCTAACTTTGACTTCCCTCCTTCATTGGAACCTACTCCACCTTGATGAATATCACAACTCATTGTTCTTTATTACTGCCTTCTCTCTTCTAGAGCCACTAATCACACTTCACTCTTGCAACATGAGCTAGTATCAATTTAATCTCCATCTGTTCCACTAATAAATGTTAAGCATTGGTTATCGTTCATATCCAAATGCCTTGCTGCTCTTCGGTTTATTTTTATTTTTTTCTATTCAGAAACTTTCTCTGAGAGTGAAGCTATGTAGCTCCTGACATCTGGAACAAGCTCGACGAACGCGCTTCCTCAAGGTCATAGTTCGAACCAGGCGCTACACAAGCCTACTTTATAACAACTATAAACTTAGAAAGCTGCATTACATAAATACTTAGCACGACCGAAACCCTAATACACTTTTTGTCGAGATTGGATCTGGTATGTAACGTGGACGTGATGCCCCTTTGGAAACTATTTTTATGAAAACACATTAAGTGTGAACGAATGAACGTGTACCTGTTATTGCTGAAATATATTATTATTAAGCATTACCAACATTTTTACACACAGACTAACAAAAATTATCAGAGTAGTGGTCACTTCACTCACCCACTAGAGCCTAGTACTACTAGCAAGCACGGAAACGAAGATTTCCTCTCCACACATCCTATCTCGAATATCTACGATCACAATCTTAGTGATTCTCAGGAAGAAAAATTTCACATCCTTCACTATATATGGCCCCAATGTGAAAAAGCAGTCATATTTACTTCCAATTACGTTCAACATAACCTTACCAGACTCATATCAATGTAATTGATTCTTGGCCTGTGTACAGGAAACATCACATAATAATTCGGATTTGATTCTACCGTATTATCGTATATTGGAAGGATATGTCTAGACTACGCAGGTAATAGCAACAGACAGAGAAAAATTCTGAGTGTTCAGACGTGATGTAGCCATGAATAGGTTGATGAGTGACTATGTTTATCGCAAAAACAAGAGCAACTAACGGAGCCGGTACCGGCAACCAGACTAGGGGACGTGACTATCTGTTCCTGTAATTTGCGGTAGAATACTTTGAATCCACCATGATGAAACATGGTAAAAGTATTGAGAAACGCTATGATTGTGTGTTACCTTGTCTAAGACTGAGAGCTGTGCATCTGGAGATGGAATATAGTTTTACTACTGACTTTTTTATTGTGGTACTTATGAGATTTCGCGGCAGAAGTTATCCAAGAGAGATATGCAGTGAGAATTGACGAAATTTGGTGAGAGCTGAACACAAACTAAGAAAATGTTTTCAAGGCCGGGCACAGGAGGGTATATATCCTGACTTGTTAGGGAAGGTGACTGTCTAGCATTTCAACGTTCCGGCTGCTAATCACTGAGGGGGAGATGGGAGCGCACGAATCTCTCTGCACGTAAGGTATTGATTGCTTTCTTAAAGGAATACCATTTAACAGAAGAATACCTTGGAACTTTCGTATCGTTAACGTATTGTTAACGATCGACCTCTGGTTTCCATTATAGACGATCCGGATGATATCGAGGCGATAACACCAGCCAGTCTGTTACTGTTGTACGAAACAGAATTCAGTAATACTCTGTCTAATGCCAGGTATTCTGAAAGACCGAGACAAGTGAATTGTTCTGCATAAGTATTCTTCATGCAGTGGTCCACGGTATATACTTATTCGTTGCAACACAGATGCGAACGGATTCGGTTAGCGAGAAATACTAGAGAGGGTGAGTTGGTAAAGATATGTTGTGATTTCTCAAAGAGGAACAGATTGCCTTTCAGTCTAGTACAGAGAGTGATACCTAGTAGGGATAGACTACTATGACAAATAGAGTTAAAGACAGAAAAGGGATCTTAGTAAGAGATATTGTGAAACTGTATCTTCTTGAAACCCTTATGGGTAGGTAATTACTCAGATTCCTAGGTGTACTGGAGTAAGTCCTAAGGATTACGTGGTCAAGTATGACTTCAGAAGTGCCACTGTAAGCCCTGAAGCCTCTTAGTATTCTTAATGTTTGGTTTTATCGTCGTTGACTGCTTGTGATGCCTATTCTCAGGATTATTACTGCTAATTTATTCGTTTGCGAGAGGAACCACTTTCCTTTTGGCCATGAGTGCTAAGGGGAGTATTCATGCAATACAATTTATTCAGTTTGTAGTTGTTATAAAGCAGACGTGTTGAGCGCTTGGTCTGAACTATGATCTAGGGAAAACTGGGACGGTCAAAACGTCATGCCACGGCCTCTCGCCGACATGCTACGTGTTGTCTAGCGTTTTGGGTGTCGTTATCAGCTGTTAACAGCATTTTTCTCGCCATACGTCAATTTTCGAAATATTTATGCTTGTTACATAGCGTTTATTTCAGTCTATTAGTTGTTTGACGTATTTGTTGCTCAGAACCTGGGTGAATGTTTCGTAAACCCAATTTGGTTATTTTTAACAATGCAAACTCAAGCAAGTGAAATTCACCATTTTTCAAGTCAGAAGTAGACGGAAATCAGAGTTTCAAGCAAAAATGGGCTCTAAATCATTTACATATGACACACCTCCCTAATTATAGTAGTGATGAACATGGGTGTTTGTAGTTGCTTATCAAATGTAAGTTGAAGCAACTGATCGGTTAAACTATTGATGAAAAATATATAACTTACTAATATACATAGTAAACAGTTCTGTCCATCTTAAGTAACGTTGTTTTCGAATGAAATAAAATATTATAATGAAAGGTACGTGGGAAACAAAAAAGTTATATGAGTAACAATTAACGTTGATAGCCTTTGCAGTCCCCTTTCTGAATATTTGCAGGAATTGTGTATAACGTTACTGTAAGTGTCACATAACTTACTTATTTACGCCTGTTATCTCTTGTTGAGGAGCATGGGCCGCTCACCTGCATTCTCCATCCACCTCTGTCCACAGCAATCCTTTCCAGTTCATTCCAGTTAACATTCATCCTTTTCATATCTGCTTCTATTTCCCGACGTAATGTGTTCTTTGGCCTCCCTCTTTTCCGCTTCCCTTCACCATAGCAAGTTAGCGACTACCTCATGATTGCCTTAATGTAAGTTCTATCCACTCCCAGCATCTTTTCCTAATTTTCTGTTCAGCTGGAATCTGGTCTGTCCTCTCCCATATTAGGCTGTTGCTGATAGTATCCGGCCAGTGAATGTTGAGCATTTTGCGTAGACAACTGTTTACAAATACTTGTACCTTCTTGACGATGGATGTGGTAGTTCTCCACGTTTCATCTCCGTGCATTATGACTGTCTTGACGTTCGTATTGAAGATTCTCACTTTGAAGTTAGTTGACAGTTGTTTTGAGTTCCATATGCTCTTTCGACTGTAGCTCTTCTAGAGTTACTGCCGGTCCCAAGCTCGGGCAAAGGAGGAGGGTTGGGCATGGGGTTAGCAAGCTCATCCCGTAAAAAATCTAAATCGCTAAAAAAACACTAACCAGAAAAAATAATTCAAGTGCCACATAAATTAGCCAAATATTCTTCATTAGTAAAGCGATGTGTGATTGTTTTAAGCATTGTAATTAAAATATATCGCAGTTAATACTGGTTTATGATGTGCCTGTTATAGGGTTAAAAAATGAATTTCTGTTAACAGAATCCTAAATCACCGACCAAATCATAAACAAAGTTTTAATGCATGTTGACCAATAATATCAGAATAGTGCTTACTAATGATGGCATTATTGTATGTAAACAGTGAATTGCTGATAGCATTATGAACGTTGTAATTGGATTTTTATCAGATTTCATATTACTGATTAAAGTTTTTGAATCCGTTTATTTAGTACCTGCAGCTAGTTTGTTAGCACCAAATAACCAGATGAAATTCTAGAAGGACTAGAAAATGAAGAGCACTGTTTACCACAAGTAATACACTTAAAGGTACATCCTATTAGTTGCTGTTTCATTTACTAATTCAATTTGATACTGATAACGAAGTTAAATCATTTGTTTCACGATTGATTCGTTGTTTTTCAGAATTGCATGAAGCTAAGAAGATTCTCATGAGTTTTCTGGTATGCAACTGTAGCGGTAAATAAATCCACATAATCATTAGCTTTGTAATTTTTTGACATTGGATGCTAACCACATTAGTTTTAATGGACTCACCTAACTGAAGGCACTCACTCATGCATCCGCACCAGATCATGCGTGTGAACGCCTTGCTCAACCTCTCCTGCAATCGCTAACTAGTTTAGATAATCTATCAAATATATCTTCGAACCGACTCGCTTCTGACTTTTGATTTTACTAGGTGGGCGCGATTCAATTATAGGTGTTGTTAGTTAAAGTGTTGTCAAAGTACAATACCTGTGCCATCATCGCAATCTATCCCTTCTGTCAACTAATTGAAAGGCTGAAACCTTTGTAATAACAAAGTCTATGCCGGTGAACAACTTACAGAATTTCTAAACATAGATTATTTGTAGAAACAATTTACAAGTTGACGAAAACTGTATTTTATATTGACTGCAACCAGGTTTTTCATCTAATGAATTATCTAAATATAAATATAACAAGTGTACAGTTTTTTACATTATAAGTATTGTTAGTATGTATAATTACAACCTAGTTCGGTACTAGTACTACTTTGACAATAGACATAATCCAAAAACGGCAAATTTGTCATGTGACTGCCTAATCTGTAAGATCTTACATGGAAGTCGCATCACTGTCTACATTGACTCATTGTATTGTGACGATCAAGAATGATACTTAGTACTTATGAAGAACACATTTGTGTTGGGGTAGAAAAATATATTTGATGTGAATAATAATATGTTACACATAATTAGCACTGGTATTCCGAGCTTTTAGATACTGAGATTTTTTCTCATCACTCCCTGGTAACCTAAATTTTTTCCACATTTTTCTTTTCTTGCGAAGAAGGATAAAAACCTCACTACTGAACCATGGTGGGGAGTTTCTCGGCCTTCATGGTATAGTCCAAGGGGTGTGAGGTGCATTAACTTTTAAGTATAGATTTCGAAATGTGTCCCAGGCTGTTTTAAATGAGGACTCTGGGTCTATTTTATAATCTATTAGTGATCCTGAGTGCATGATATCTTGTATGTTTGCTCTCCAGACGTTAGGTCTGGATTGAGCTGACGCGTGTTCATGACTGACAGTTTTATGGAAGTCGAAGGTTGAAAGGCATGATCACTCTCATCTGGGGGTGGCATGTAAACGAGGTTCGCAACGTCATCCTCATAGTGACTCGACATAAGATCTCGTAAATATGATTCAGAGTCCGGGCCGTACGTAGTCACTTGCTTCACATGTTGCACTGCGGCAAATGTGATATAGGCACCAACTAGTTCCTGCTCGGAAGAATTATCTGACGACTCATTTCGCAGATTTCTCCAGTCTGTCACGGGTAAATTAAGGTCACCAAGAATTAGACATTACCTTTTTGTGACCAAGTATAGAGACTGTTTAGCAAGACGACGTTTACTTCACAGTTTTGACTGCGATAGGCATAGACAATCAGCAGCCTTTGTTCTTATTTCACACGTCCTAGTCTCATGAGATACGTTGCTGATAATGAAAAATGTGATAGCATTCCCAACGAATAGAGCTACTCCATCTCCTCTACACTTTTGTATTCTGTAGGCCCTTACTTACGTAAAACGCTCGAGATCAAGCTTTGGCATTGATGTAACAGATCCGAAGCCTATTTAATTAGCTTCGTGCTTCGGATATAAGCACGAGTCAGTGCGACAATTGCACAGACAACCATTCACAGATATTTATAAAAATTTTGAAATATATATGTTGTTGGCAATCAATGGCTTGGACGCTGAACATATTGAACTCTTTATTCCTCTCTATTTCCTACTACGACATCGACCATATCTTTGCTCAAACGAGACAGATTCAATATTCAATAAGTTCGGAATCAGATAGAATGCAATATGTCTTCATCATGATTTCAAATCAAATGCCCTCAATAACATATGCCCTCAAATAATTTCAAAGTCTGTTACGTTTTGTTCCAATAGTAATTCATCGGAGAAATCATTTTTCAGACGATATTCAGTCTGTACTTTATAAGCACTCAGTTGAGGCAATAACATTGTTATTTTATTAGAACATTAAACAGTGTTTTGCTAAATTGTGAAAATCATACGCTCAATCCCTCATTTTCATATCCTTGAACTATTAGCTCAAACTTCATCGCTTTTCATTTCCATAAAAATCACTCTCTGTCCTTCTTCTCTTTGATCTTCACAACATTTTACTGCCAGGCATCACACTTCTAACTTGTGTCGTATAGTACCTATGTCAACATAAGTAACAAACACCACAAGTCAACCGCTGAAAGCAATTCAGATTTAGAAAGGAAATCTGTTGTATTTTTGTAGATGGCGTCGAGTCGCGATTGACTATGATCATCACTATAATAAGATTACACTTGGTTCCACTTGGTTCCTTCGATTGATCGTTAAACCAGAAGGCTGTTATTGGTTCAGATAAGGTATATTTATTGACGATCTCGTGATATCGAATGAATACCGAGATGTGCCAAAGAATACAGGCAGAAGGGCAGCGCGTAAAAAAGTTCAAAAGAACAAGGTGGACAACCGAACGAAAAGTGCTTTTGATACGGTTAAACAAAACGAATACAGTAAAACAATCAACGGTATAATTGGTGATAATAATAATTGTTTCCATAATACCGATCGCGTTCTCGTCGTGAAAAGTAAGTCACTACAGTTTCAACAAACGAAAAACAAATCACTGTCATTCGTTGCTTAGTGTAGAAAACTCTGGGAATAGCTGTGCAGCAAAAAATATTGGCAAGACAAATAAAAAATGAAATAGTGAGGAAATGGAGGAAGGAGATGTGGTGGGGACAAATAAAAAGAAGTACTCAAATAAATTAGCACACGGGAATATTTTTGAACAGAGGAAAAGGTTTAGTTGTAAATATCACCACGAAGAATTCTTGCTGATGAAGAACTCATCGCTTTCATGAAAAATGTGGTATAAATCACGAAACAGTAAGTGTCTTCTTTCTCCATCCATATCTGATAAGTTCTTAAGTCACATAAACACACCTATTCTGGGACGTAAGACAGAGAGCTGTGTTATGTTGTCTGGTAGGATAGTGTTCAACAAGCTACTAATTAGTTCAGTTCATCAAAACACAGAAATTCCTACTTATCAGGTCACTGATTATAATCACGCTAAAATGTTAAAACATGGAGGTGTTAGCATGAACTGATTTGAAAGAGAAAACAATGCCTAGATTTCTCTGGTCATATTATTATTATTAAAGTGATGTACTTTAGCGTGATATGCTAAATAATTCACTAATAATTTTACCATTGAACTCAACTTGATGAATCAATGCGTCAAGTGACCTTGAGGTACATCACGCGCATATCAATAGTCTTCATTTCCCGTAACTTCTTTCAAATGATTCTAGATTCCCTCCTTCTCTGAATAGTGTCCGTGCTTATCCTATCACTAGTTGTTAACTCAAACGAACAATATCTTCAACTAACCAATACGAAATGGAAGCGTGTTTTATTTCATCAAGAAGTATGCAAAAAGCAGCATATATTCGGAATTCGACAAATCTCTATTCAATTAAATCATTTATAATCTGAATTAGTCAACTCACTAAAGTCGGAAGTCAGATGTGAAGAGGGTCTAAGATATATTTCACAGGCTATCGATATATTGAGAAGTGATTATCTGTGGAACTCACTACTTCAATTGTTCCATCAGACATATTACAATCGTTGTTGTCTAAGTCTTCATAAACGTTTCACAAAATGATGGACGAAAAAATCGAGCAGATAACGATAACTCATGACATGTCTAGTAGTCATCCAGCGATTCAGTTTATTTTTCGTTTAATTCCAATAATGGACATTTCATGCTATTTTAAAACAGATGTTTTCACTTATGTGTTGATGTCACATTGTTTTGTCTCTTGACAACGTCATCAGTAATGCGAACCACACATATCTAGAGCATTTGAGAGTTGGCTCATAATACGTCCAAGGCTGGATGTTAAATATCACTTTTAAGTATTGATGTACTTCGAAGGTACAACACTAATACAAATCACGTTTGTTATGATGTGTGTTGAACAGATGGGTTCGAGTGATGTTTAAATAAATCAATGACTTCTTTGTATTGATGACTGTAGTAATTTTGAATTCCAAATACAATACATTCGTATGGGCTCATCTGATACTTCTTGATTAAATTGCGTTATTTCTGAGATTACTAGTTTATACTACAATTCAAATACTTCTGATTATCATATTGGCGTCGCGACTGGGCCTGTAATGGAACGGTTGGATATAACTTCAGGTTTTGATGCTTTTGAGGAGTACATGGAGAGGTTCGAAATCTGGGCCATGACCAAGGAAGACGATGAAGATTTTAATACTGTGGCCCATTTCCTTACATTCATCGGAAAAGAAGCATACAGCCTTATAAAGACTTTGGCACTTCCAGACAAACCGATTTCATTCCCCTATGCAACTCTCAAGCAACTACTGTTGGATCATGTAGAGTACACATATTCTAAATGCGGTGAGAGAGAAAAATTCGATAAAATGACTCGACAGAAGATCAGAGAAATCGAATTCTGATATCATATCAAATGTCAGTGGTCCTCACAATCAATTTATCTCTAACGATATTCCTAATGAATGTGAAAAATATGTTTCGAATGAGTCGAATTCTAGCCATATTTCTGGTGTTATTGTGTCAGATGTTGAATACTCTCAAGAACAATTTATGTTGAATAGAATCCCTAGTTAATCCAGCACAAAAATTAGAAACATGAGTCTTAATGGTGAGTGTAGGTGAACAATCTCAATATCACAGATCTATTGACTTGTTCTCATCCATAAAGAGCCTGATGCAAACAAAATGTTCTGCCCCACAAACACGGGTGGATTGATATCATCGCCCACACCATCAGTGCTTGCTGGTCAGTAACTCCACCCTCCCTCCTTTTGTGATGTTAGGCTCATTTACGCTTATTTTTTGGATACATATCATACCTCACACAATGCTCTGTGTTTCACATCCTGTTGGAAAACACTATTTCTACAATTACCATGTTACAAGCTTATCAGACAGTTACAAATTATGGACTGTGGGTAAGGCTTCGATGCAATGTTTTTATTGACTATATAATGAAGTGTAGGTTACGAACCAGAGTATAGACATTAGGAAGGGTATAGTGTAGGATATTTGTTTACCATAGTAGGCGGAAAAGTGGAGATTTATATTAGTTACAGATAAGGTAAGATAACGAGTGGTGAAATAATATTAATGGCAAGGCAACATAGTGTACAGATGAGTAAAAAGCTGATAAATAGACAAGAAGTAACTCACTAAATTGGCGCTGAGGTTGTTTTGTTCTATGCGAGCCGGTTGATGGGTGACAGGTTCTGTGATTGTACGACCACTGGCAGTAGTCAGTCGATTGTGCGTTTCTTCTGGTGTTTTAGGGTATTTATAAGCGTCGTTTAGCGACTGAGTATTGATAGATCCAGTGAGTTGCCTGTCTACTTCAATTGAAAAGAATTAGTGAGGGGAAAGTATCTAATACAACTACAAGGTAGGGAAATAAGGCGATTCAGTCTATATATGTAGAGAGCCTATGATGTCTGTGTGGGACGTGGATGTGTTCGTTTGCACCAGATCGATGCAGGTGAGGGGTTGATTAATGAGTCTTGTAAACGTATGTAATTTGTCTGCCATGCGTACTTCAGAAGGCAGACTGTTCCATATCAATGCGTACTTGATAAGGAAGAAGTTTTCACGTGTTTTTGATCTGTGTTTTTCAATTTTGACAGTGGATACTTTGTCTCGAAGGTTGTATCCATGTGAGTCTTGGTAGAGAGCTATATTACACGTGGAATAAGTAAGGTTTTTAAAGAGTTTGAAATAAAGAGTTAAGTTAGACGTAAGCCTTCTTTTCCAGAGGGGTTCTAGTCCTAAGATATGGCATCTGGATTTGTAGTCAGTGAGTTGGTCATTCTTAAGTATTTTGCGAGTGAAGTCTCGCTGTATTCCTTCCACCTTAAGTATATCAGATAGGCGTAGGTTGGAAAATGAGAACGAGCAGTATTCGACGATGGATCTTACGCAAGTTTTATACAGGATGATTTTAGTTTCCTTTTGAAAGAAATTACGAAGGATGAAGCCGAGCAATCTCTGCATTTGAGATGCTTTAGTTGAAATATGTTCAGAGAAGTTAAGACTGTCGGAGTAATGTACCCCTGGGTCAGTTACTGATGTTAGTCTGGGCAGTGGGCTTTTGTTAAGTGCTAGTTTTAGTTTAAGTGACGTGTTTCCAATACAAAGCCAACCGCATTTCTTTGTGTTGAGCTCTAGCCCCCAGCGTTTGCACCAGTCGTCTACTTTGTTGAGTTCATGTTGGATCGTTTGCATAGTACTTCGTACATCACCAATGTCAGTTTTATAGATGACTTTTAAGTCATCAGCGTAAAGGTAGGTCTTACCTGTAGTAAAGCACTTGCATATATTGTTGATATAAATTATAAAGAGCAATGGGCCCAAGACACTACCCTGCACAACACCACTGGTTATTGGTCGAGGTGTAGATGTTGTAGAGTTAAGCTTGGTTATTTGGTATCTGTTTGTGAGGAAAGACTTAATCCAATGCAATAGGGGGTTTATAATTCCAACTGACTGGAGTCTGTTGATTAGAAGATTGTGGGGTACTTTATCAAAGGCTTTCTTTATATCGAAATAAAGTATAATCACTAGCTTTTTCTGGTCACGTATGTGAGTAACCTCGTTAAAGAAGTCTATCAGACATGTACTACATGATCTTGTTCTAATGAAATCATGTTGTGTTGGGTCTATTAGTTCTTCCTTAAGTAGGTGATCTGATAGTTGACTTTGTATCACATTTTCCATTATGCGCAAAACAACTGGTGATATTTATAGGTCTGTACTTTCCGACCAGGTTTCTCGGTCCTGATTTGTGTTTGGGAAGAACATACGTTACCTTCCAGGCTTCAGGATATGTACCCGTCTCTAATGATAGTGTGTATATTTTGAGCAATAACGTACGTATATCCGGCCATAACATTTTATAGAGAATTGATGGTATATCATCAACACCAGAGCTCGCATTCGGCTTAAGGGTTTTGATGGCGGTATGTATACCCCTAATGTTTAAGTTTATGGTGCTAATATAGCTTTTGCTTATGCATTTTGTGTTAAAATCTGGGGCATTAGATGTATTCTCGTTTTGTGAAAACCATTCACTTAGCAGTTCGCATATGACGGTCTGGTCATAGTACGTCACGCCATCGTGCAGTAAAGAGTGAATGTTGTGATCTTCGTTCTTTCTCATGCGTTTTTCAAGTAGCCGACATAAGTTTTGGACTTTAGATGCAGCTGTGAGCGCAGTACGTTCTTCTGTCTGTTTGTTTTTGTTGTGATGACTTTGCACTCCTTCAAGTACAGAGTATACCTGGTGCAAGGCACTAAAGTCTTTTGATGTAAAGTACGTCTTTCTTAGTTTTCGTAGCTTAGACTTAGCCTTTTGGTTGATGTAGGGAGCAGTTGTTTTGAAAGCAATTTTAAAAGGGATGGTTGTGTTTAGTGCAGACTTGGTGGTAGTATTGAATATTTCCAGTGTTTCTAAAAGGTTATCACTGGTGAAGAAAGTGTTCCAGTCAGAATGCTTCATAAGAAACCGAAAGATAATTCAGTTAGCGTTTGCATAGACTCTATATTGGGAACACGTATTTAATGTCTATAATTTTTCGCGCTTGGCAAGAATCGGAAGGTTGCAGAAGATTATTTTATGATCGCTGTTATGGAACTTATCGTCAACCACCATTGATATTGGTGTGACATTGTGACAGAATATCAAGTCAAGAATGTTGTGATTTCGGGTAGGCAGGTTAACATGTTGCTGCCAACTGTGTATGTCTAAGGACGTTAGTATTCCTTCGTAGCACGGTGGGCCAGAATGTGTCTTCCAGTTTGTCTAATAAAATGGTGTGTTGTAAACCCTGTGGTTTGTCGCTTTTACTGTGAGAAGAGGAAAAAATGGGAGTATTGGCTCTACGTTCTTGTTTGTTTAGTTTAATACCAGCATAGTTAACGGGAGAAAGATGGTCGGAGGTTAGTTTGGCGAAAGAAGTATGTTCACGAGTGTTGGGTAGGACCGGGTGAGTTAAATGGATTGGCGGTGTATTCGGTGGGTGATCATGTTCCGTCAAGGAGCTTTTAAGACTAGAGACAGTTATCGACGGTGAGAAAGTTGTGTCACTCCCCATCAGGTCGGAGTATATAGAAGGTGGTCTCAGAATAGTGGAATTGTCGCCCTCAACATTTGGAGACCCCATAGCAATACTGTTGAGTGGGAGAGAGATAAAAAAGGATGAGGTGGTGTGTGTGCCAAATTAGGGGAGATCAGAGAGTTATAAAAGGTGGTTTGGTTCTGGTAGTACTTAGAATCGATAGGTGGGTCCCCAAGCAGGCCTACATTATGGTTGCCTTGTGTGCAGTGGGGTGTTCTACTCCTATTACGGGTAGTTAGCGGAGTTGTATGTTTAAAATAATTATTGCATGATTGTCTGACATTGTTGCCAGGGGTGGTGTTCCTGTTGTTTGGGCTATGCTGATTCATGTAACCTTCATGTTTCAAGCTATATGGCTTATTGGCATAATGTGTAAGTGTGGTTTTTGTCGGGCGTAACCTCACGTTAGGATATGGGGGTGCTGCCAGTTCATTATGCTTGTTGTAATGCATTCGACTACTATGAGTAGGTGCATGTTGTGTATTGAGAGATCCGGAGTACTTATGGGTGTTTAGAGAGAATTTAGTATTATTTCGCATTACAGTGTTTGGGCGGTTATAGCTATTAGAGCGACTGATGTGAGGCTTGGGTTTCGGCTTTTCATCGGAGCCACAAGAAGAGTGCTTTGAAACTGTAGATGCATAGGTGGGTGGGCATTTTGTTGTAGTTGAGTGTTTGGGTTTAGGGTGAATGGTTACAGCTGCTTGGTGTTTAGTCTTGTTCTTAGGACTAGTAGCAGTATGCGGCGTGCCTCCGTTTTTGGGAGGGGTGGGGTATGGTGCTTTAGGGATAGCGCTATGGCCAACGTTGTAACTGCCGCTACCACGTAGGCTGAGTTGATTGTTTTGCACTTCATTAGAGTTTCGACGTTGGATGTCAGTCTTGTCATGGGTGATTCTAACTTTCTTAAAGGTTGGAATGCGCCTCAGTAAAGACTGGCTTTTAAGGAGGTGATTGGCTTCTATGATACTACCAAACTGAAATAGAATGGGACAAGAGGCTTTAGTCTGTGTTCTACGTAGTCTTCTTGCTACACACCAAGATTGCGACAGTCCACATTCTTGTAGTAGAGTGTTTTTAGCAAGCTTTAAATTCGTACTATCAGGTATATTATACGCAATGACGTTGTGCATACACTGAAGTCTTTTCAGCACTTCAGCTGTTATGTGGTCAATTATTTTTTCGGTGTTTTTTATAATTTCGAGATCAGGAATTTCCGGAACACTGATTAGGTATTTATACGGTAATAGGTCTTGAATAGTTTGGGTGAGGCTAGATTTTATTTGACTGCTTTTAGAACTATCACTGGTGAGATTATTAGAGTTTATATCACCATTATTATGGTCTATTTGGTTGCATAGACATTTGTTTCAACTGTCTACCGGGTGGTCATCTTGTGCGTACTTAGTTGGGGGATAAGGTATACGTTTGGGTGAGTAGTCGAGATTTACATTATTAGGCTGGCTACTGTAAGTGGGCTTATGTGCACTCTGTTGGCCATTACACAGGATGACCGATTGTGGATTTATTGTGTGTATGGGGTCAACCGCACTGTCTAAATACCGCTCACAACGTGTGATGTGTGGGCTGTCAAATGATGTCGGGGTAGGCGGTATGTGATTACGCTTATTTATATCTACAAGCGAGATGCAAGGTAGTGACAGATCATGTCCAAGTACATGGTGCACGTCTAGTGTAGCTGTAGGAAGATCAGAGTATGATGCAGGCTGATCAGTGTGTTTAGAAAGCTTCATATTATTCGCGTGAGTGGTGAATTTAGATCTTTTGCACGTGCTATGAGCATCAGGAGAGATTATGTGTTTTTTAGATGACCTGAATATTGTTCGAAGTAATGTAAATATAAATTTTGTAGTGGTTGACCAGCGACTGCTGCATCTTTACTTACTAGATGTGTAAAGTTTTATGGTAGAGTCAGATCAATATATGCTAATAGCCAATATATTAACGTTAGTGAAAGAGGAAAGGTGGACAGCGTGTGAGATAGTGAGCTTAATGTACTACGTTGAATCACAGGATGGGGTGTCAATATATTAGAGCCCTATCAGAAATGAAGTATTTTTTCACTAACAAATGTTGTTAAATTAGAAGGAAACACTAATAATAATAAAAAGTATAACCACGTGAAAAAAAGTTACAACCTTCAAAAGAAGCGCCTTATAAAAATGTGTTAGATTTACACGACTATCTACAACAGGTGGACTGGGATGTTCACCCTTAAATTGAAGTAAATGCTCATTGTGATTTCTTACTGCACACGATCTTATGTGCTACTGAGCATTCAGTTCCTCAAATGGTCTCAACAAGCTACAAACAACCTCCAATCATCAAGAATCGCACTCGTCCTTTTCTAAGTCGCAAAAGGCACTGTTGGGCTAAATATAAACGAACTGACAATAACGACGCTTTCAGGCAATACAAACATATAAGGAACATATGTTCAAAGGCAATAAGAGAAGACAGGCTTCAGTTACAGACCACGTTTATCGATAAATTCGTCTCCGATCCGAAAAGCTTATTCAGTTACGCAGCTTCTCTTCAACAAGGCAAAACTGGAGTTTCCCAACTGCTAGGTCCTAATGGCCCGATCAACAACGACGGTGATGCCTCTAATCTTTTGGCTGAACAATACTCTCAGACATTCCAGCTGACTCACATCAATTATACTGACGAAAGCTTCACCTGCACCTGTACAGGACCACTTAGCATGATGTTTACACACTCGCTAGGCCGAGGCAAACTACCGGAAATTTGGAAGCTGGCTCACATCACACCAATTTTCAAAGGATTTCTCAAACTCTTTCGATAGGGTCAACCACGTATGTCTTATCAATAAGCTTAGACGATTGGGTATCACACCCCCTTTGATTGACTGGCTAACTTCATATCTAGAAAACCGACACTTCAAAGTCAGGGTTAGTTTCACCCTCTCTCAGGCTACGGAATATCCTATTGGGGTCTCCCAGGGCTCAATACTAGGACCTCTTCTCTTCTTCATTTACATTAACGATCTACTTCAACAAGTTTCATCTGACTTATTGCTTTTTGCTGATGATGTGAAACTTTGGAGAGAGATACGCAATCATAATGATATACTAGTTCTTCAGGAGGATATGACCTGACTTCAAAGTTGGGCAGACGATAACGGACTTACCTTCAACACTTCAAAGTGCAAAGTAGCCCATCTGAGACATGTTGTAGAATATAGTTACAACTTAGGTAACTCCTCTCTAGAAGTTTTTCAAGTCAAAAAAATTTGGGAGTGTTGGTACCATACGATCTGAAGTCTTATGCGAACTGTGACAAAAACGCCTTTCAAGCAAACCTTCCACTGGTAACATTGAAGTGCACTTTTGGCCAGTTTGACAGTAGAATCTTCCACTTAATCTTTAATAGTTTTATTCCTCCCCATTTAGAGTACGGAAACATAGTATTTCCTATCTTCCTGCAAAAGGATACGGACACTCTGGAACGTATCCAACATCGGGCCAAGAAATCAATTATGGAACAGAAATTTAAACCTTATGAAAAGCGCCTCCAATCACTTAACCTTTACCTGTTAGAGTGCAGGCGTCTCAGAGGTAACCTTCTTATGACTTACAGTATCCTTAATACTTCTGGTCTTCCCCTTAAATATATTCTTAAGCTTAGTCACAACACTAATCTAAGAGGTAACACCCAGAAACTGGAGACCCAACATAGCAGAACAGACTGCAGACACAACTTCTACTCCGTAAGAGTAGTCAAGTGCTGGAATTCGCTGCCGACTGAGCTAGCCCAAGCGACTTTCCAGGAGTCTTTAAGAGGAAACTTGACTTATTCTTAAGGACTAAGGATAACATACTATTTCGATTTATCAAATTCATTTATTTTTTCCTCTATTATCGTTAACATACCTAGGCTCTTGCCTGGAGGTATTGGTATTATTTATTTTATTTATTTAAACACATATATATTGGTACAAAAGGGCACCAGGTACATATGCGCCACACAAAATAATGAAAGTAGGAAGAGAAGGGATGAAAAGATAAGTGGGACTGAAATGTACAGCCAGAAGACTCTTTCAGTTAGGAAAGTTAGAACCATTCTTTATGTAGAAAGTAAAAGAAGGTTGCAGCGAATCGCCACTGGCTTCTATTCTGAGCCAAATCTGATAACGTCTCTAGCCACTGTGTTGCACCATCTCTCGGACCCCAACCAGGGAGTCGTGAAGGACCAACAGAAGCTAGACCTTTGCAGCTCTCTTTCATGCCACGACAACATTTCATACACTGACCTCCTCTCCGCTTTTTCCAACCAGTCTCAGCGTCGACAAATAATGCACGACGTGATAGTCTCTGGGACGACATTCGTAAAACATGTCCAAGCCACCGAAGTCGGTGTTTCAAGATGGTGACACCAATTGAATTATCGTCTTTGCGCCCGAACACACGATGCCGAACCTCTGCATTACTAACGTGGTGTTGCCATTGTATGTCAGCAATCCTTCGGAGACAACGATGATCGAACACAGAGAGTCGTCTAACATCCTCAACTCGGAGAGGCCAGGTTTCACAAGCATAGAGCAAAACTGCTCTCACCGACGCGTTGTAGATCCGACCTTTTACAGCCAGACTAACATCACGAAGGCACCAAAGACGGCCCAGATTGGCATAAGCCGCTCTGGCTTTCATTATACGTGCATCACTCTCATCACTCACGCCACCACCAGCACTTATATAGCTACCTAGATACACGAACTTCTCAACTACCTCGATCTGCTCACCATCCAGGGTGAGTACAGGATGAGAATCCTGCCAGTCTTGTAGGAGTACTTTTCACTTAGAGGGTGCAAAGCACATGCCGTACCTGCGGACACTGATTGCCAACTGATTAAGTGCTGATTGCATGCCTTGGGCATTATCGCACAGTAAGACAATATCATCCGCATACTCGAGGTCGAGAAGTCGTTCTCCAGGCTGCAAATCCACACCGCCATTACTTACATCCATCAGAGCTGTTTCCCGAATGTCATCGATGGCAAAGTTGAAGAGGAATGGTGAGATCGGGGGCCTTTAAGATGTTAATGAACTTCTCAGGCACACCCTTCTTCAATAGACAATCCCAGAGAACAGTCCTGTCCAACGAATCGAAGGCCGCTCTGATATCAAGAAACACTACGATTGTTGGCCTACGATAAGTATGACGGTGTTCTAACATTTGGCGGAGAGTGAAGATGTGATCAATGCATCCTCGACCAGAACGAAAACCAGCCTGCTCCTCGCGAGTCAATCGTTCTCCGTTTTTAAACAACCTACGAAGAATGATAAAAGCCAATAGTTTGGACGCAATCGTAAGTAGACTTATCCCCCGATAGTTATTGCAGGAACAACGTGAACCCTTTTTAAAGATAGGGACGACTATTGACTCATTCCAAGATGTTAGAACACTTTCTTGCTCCCAAACCTTCCCAAACAACACAGTTAATTCCTTAGTCAGAAAGTCACCACCATCTTTAAAAGGAGCCGGAGGTAAGTCATCTGGGCCCGGTGATTTGTAACGTTTCAAGAGTTGAAGTTCTTTGCGGACTTCCGCCTCGTTTGGTGGATCAGTCGTCACCGGCCATGGGGGGCAGGACAAACTGGTTGATGTTGCCGGAGCAGCAGGCTAGTTGAACTGCCCTTCGAAAAATTCCGTCCATCATCCAAGACGTCGACAGATGTTAGTGATTGGCATCCCATCATCCCCGTACATTGTTTCACTCACACCAGACTTCTTGCTGCCAGTGGCTCGGATGAGTTGGAAGAGCTTCCAGCAGTTACCAGATGCAGCTGCTGCTTCCATCTCATTAGCACGCTCCGACCACCAGGCTTCCCGGTCCTTACGCAAGCTTTGCCCGATTTCATTACGTCACAACCTTCGTTTGTGGTCAAACTATATACAAGCAGTGACGGTGTCTTCATTTTCGCGTTTGTATTTGTCATTAGACGCGATAATGCATCGGCATGATCCAATTCAGAGGCACATTTGTACTTCATAGTGAATATGGTGAGTTTTGTATCGTGCAGCGATTCGTCAAACATTAAAACTGCACAAATAGCTCCGATCCTCCTTTTTCAAAGTCAACGGATCAGTTCCATTGTACACTATTAGGTAGCAAATGGATTATTTGTCATCGGAAGCGATGGAGCTGTTGCAAAATGTTGCTATAATAACTGACAGTTCCAAGGAATGAACGATCAGTTGCAACATTACATGGAAGATTAGTACATAGAATATCTTATACGTTTTCTGAATCTGGATCTCGTCCATGTTTGTCGAATATAAAACCAAGGCGTTTTACAGAGTCCTGTAATAACGTACAATTCTCTTCTTTCAGGTAGAATTTATATTCCGATATTTTGCTAAAACAACATCGAGTCAAATAGACAACTCAGACTTGCTTGAGTCTATAACAGCCAAATCATCTAAATAGATAGCAACTGCGAACAAATTCTGCGGATATGTCCTTGATGGGGCATGCTTTCGCCTATCTTGCGAACCTGCCCACCGCTGTAAGGATGTGCGTGAATAATTATTATTATTATTAATTATTAATTAATGGCTTTATTCAATATTATATTCTGGTACAATATAGAATTCTCAGCACGAGTTATTTCAACAAGTTTTTTTTACCAAAAAAAAGAAACAAAACAGAACGAAAACAAACAAAAATAACCAGTAGCTACTGCGCCACCACAGGTTTTTTTATTGTTTGATCGATCATGACGATAGATATTAAAATCACGTAATGATACTAGGCAATCATCCTGTAAGTCAGTCAACCAAGATTCTTGAATTGTGATGACACCACAATTACGATACATGTTTTGACTTAGCAGAAATTGGAGATAGTCCACCTTGTTAATTAGAGATCGACAGTTAGAGTTAAGCAGCTCGGGAATCGACATTTGATTAATGTTTTATCTCTCTAAACCATATTGCCAAACACCACGATGTCTCTCATTGTACTTGTTTGTAATTTTTGCAGCGAAAGGACGTAAGCATTTCATAAACGCGCCTGTATAGGTTATGCGATCAAGAGACATAATGATAGGTTAAAACAAATTTAAAAAACCCAGATAACTTGCTGAAATATTTAGATGGCAGAAATAGGTAGCCCAGGGATTCAAGCAGGCCGCCAATGTGAATGAATTCGATGGTGAATAGGGACCAACTATGTCCAAATTAATATGCTAAAAGCGCTTGCCGGGTATTGAGAATTTTCCGATCGGGATGATTGTGTGTTTTTGGACTTTGCTGCTTTGACTATGTATGCTGCTTCGTGTCCATCGTTTTATATCCGAGTTAATTTTGGGCCAAACGAAAATTTCAGCGATGAGTTTTGTGGTAACTCAGATTCCTGGATGGGAATGTTCGTGTAACTGTTGAAATATTTGTCGCCGACAAGCTTCACGTACAAAGGGGCGGTCAAATGCAGTTGAAATATCACTAATGATAGATGAATCTGTGAAAAGGCTATGTATAATCTTGAGATTCAAGTTAACTCTTTTCAGGTGTACATCATCTAGTTGTAGTTTCGCTATGGTTTCGAGACTAAAGTCGTGTTTGTGTATCAGCATGTTGATGCCCTTTCTGGGTAAGGCATCTGCACCAATGTCGGAGTGTCTTTTGATGAACTGGATGTCTGTACTGAATTGTGAAATGTGGTCCAGTTGTCATACTTCGCATGGTTAATGTCTGTCGTGCGACATGTTGAGTGGGTAGCATAACGGTTTATGATCAGTCATTATAGTAAAATCGCGTCCCTGTAATAGAAAGTCGGAATGCTTTATTGCTAAATACATGGCTAGTAGCTCACAACCGCATGTGCTATAACGATCTTTGGTTGGCAATAGTCGTTTAGAGAAGAACGCTTAAGGTGTAATCTTGTCGTATACATGCTGTTGCAATACTTCCCCTACAGCATTCTAAGATGCATCAATGCAGAGGACTATGTGAGTCGTAGAATCGGTGTCTAGGTATTGTAACATGGTGACGTTGGATATAATGGATTTTGTTTTACCGAAGGCCGTTCTAGCATCAGGACGTAACATGAAGGCATAGTCTATCTTGGGCTTCGCTAGTGTTTTATCTATCTCTAGTAAATCTGCCAACAGTTGTAATAAATCAGCGCAGTTGGGGAGGAAACGTCGATAAAAATTGCACATTTCAAGAAATCTACGTAACGCTTTTACAGACTTAGTCTCATGGTAATTGACGATGGCTTGAACTTTTTCTTTCAGTGGTTTAATTCCGTCACAGTCAATATGGTTTCCCAGAAACTCCAGAGCTGGAACGCCGAATATGCACTTTCAAGGGTTAATTATAACGTCATAACTTTGCAACGGTCTAAGAGGATGTGCAAATGCTGAACATGTTCTTCAATGGATGAGCTAGCAATCAAAACATCGTCGACATATACAAATACAAACTCGTCCATGAATCTCCGAAATGTTTGATCTGCATTTTCTGAACCGAATGGCATTCTCAGGAATTCAAACAAACTGAAAGATGTGATTATGGCTGTTTCTTCAATATCTTCAGGTGCCATCGGAATTTGGTGATAAACTCATCCAAGGTCTAGTTTCGAAAAGATCTGCTTTCCGTGTAGTTTCAGAGTAAAGTCATGTAAGTGAGGAATGGAGTGCCTGTCTGGAATGGTCTGATTATTTAAGTGACGGTAATATCCACATGGATGCCAGTCTTCATCTCTATTGGGAACCATATGTAGAGACGTAGACCATGAGCTACTACACTGCCAAATGATGCCTAGTTGCCTCATGTGTTCAAATTCTCGTATTGCGATCGTTAACTTATGTGTTGGCCTTCTTCTCGGCCTAGAGCGTATTGGTGAACCAATAGTGGCAATGTGGTTTCTTTGAGTGTGCTATTTTATAATGATGCCCAAGGACAATTTGTTGCTGTATATATACGTTTGAGTTTTTCTCCTTATGAATTGCTTGTACTCGGCTGCTTACGGAGTATATATTTCCCTACCTTGTCTTGGACTTCTTCATCTTGTTAACAGGGCCTGGGACAACAGATTAGATTAGCTTATTGTGTCATTTTTTCATTGGCCTTCGTTCGTTACCGCAAAATCGACTTAGTTCAAGCATATCATTTGGCGACGGTGGCTTGGTAACATGGATCCTTCTAAACTCGAATCATTACTTGGACAGCAGCTGAAACTCATACAAAAACACATAATCTCCTGATGCTCATAGCACGTGCAAAAGATCCAAATTCACCACTCACGCGAATAATATGAAGCTTTCTAAACACACTGATCAGCCTGCATCATACTCTGATCTTCCTACAGCTACACTAGACGTGCACCATGTACTTGGACATGATCTGTCACTACCTTGCATCTCGCTTGTAGATATAAATAAGCGTAATCACATACCGCCTACCCCGACATCATTTGACAGCCCACACATCACACGTTGTGAGCGGTATTTAGACAGTGCGGTTGACCCCATACACACAATAAATCCACAATCGGTCATCCTGTGTAATGGCCAACAGAGTGCACATAAGCCCACTTACAGTAGCCAGCCTAATAATGTAAATCTCGACTACTCACCCAAACGTATACCTTATCCCCCAACTAAGAACGCACAAGATGACCACCCGGTAGACAGTTGCAACAAATGTCTATGCAACCAAATAGACCATAATAATGGTGATATAAACTCTAATAATCTCACCAGTGATAGTTCTAAAAGCAGTCAAATAAAATCTAGCCTCACCCAAACTATTCAAGACCTATTACCGTATAAATACCTAATCAGTGTTCCGGAAATTCCTGATCTCGAAATTATAAAAAACACCGAAAAAATAATTGACCACATAACAGCTGAAGTGCTGAAAAGACTTCAGTGTATGCACAATGTCATTGCGTATAATATACCTGATAGTACGAATTTAAAGCTTGCTAAAAACACTCTACTACAAGAATGTGGACTGTCGCAATCTTGGTGTGTAGCAAGAAGACTACGTAGAACACAGACTAAAGCCTCTTGTCCCATTCTATTTCAGTTTGGTAGTATCATAGAAGCCAATCACCTCCTTAAAAGCCAGTCTTTACTGAGGCGCATTCCAACCTTTAAGAAAGTTAGAATCACCCATGACAAGACTGACATCCAACGTCGAAACTCTAATGAAGTGCAAAACAATCAACTCAGCCTACGTGGTAGCGGCAGTTACAACGTTGGCCATAGCGCTATCCCTAAAGCACCATACCCCACCCCTCCCAAAAACGGAGGCACGCCGCATACTGCTACTAGTCCTAAGAACAAGACTAAACACCAAGCAGCTGTAACCATTCACCCTAAACCCAAACACTCAACTACAACAAAATGCCCACCCACCTATGCATCTACAGTTTCAAAGCACTCTTCTTGTGGCTCCGATGAAAAGCCGAAACCCAAGCCTCACATCAGTCGCTCTAATAGCTATAACCGCCCAAACACTGTAATGCGAAATAATACTAAATTCTCTCTAAACACCCATAAGTACTCCGGATCTCTCAATACACAACATGCACCTACTCATAGTAGTCGAATGCATTACAACAAGCATAATGAACTGGCAGCACCCCCATATCCTAACGTGAGGTTACGCCCGACAAAAACCACACTTACACATTATGCCAATAAGCCATATAGCTTGAAACATGAAGGTTACATGAATCAGCATAGCCCAAACAACAGGAACACCACCCCTGGCAACAATGTCAGACAATCATGCAATAATTATTTTAAACATACAACTCCGCTAACTACCCGTAATAGGAGTAGAACACCCCACTGCACACAAGGCAACCATAATGTAGGCCTGCTTGGGGACCCACCTATCGATTCTAAGTACTACCAGAACCAAACCACCTTTTATAACTCTCTGATCTCCCCTAATTTGGCACACACACCACCTCATCCTTTTTTATCTCTCTCCCCCTCAACAGTATTGCTATGGGGTCTCCAAATGTTGAGGGCGACAATTCCACTATTCTGAGACCACCTTCTATATACTCCGACCTGATGGGGAGTGACACAACTTTCTCACCGTCGATAACTGTCTCTAGTCTTAAAAGCTCCTTGACGGAACATTATCACCCACCGAATACACCGCCAATCCATTTAACTCACCCGGTCCTACCCAACACTCGTGAACATACTTCTTTCGCCAAACTAACCTCCGACCACCTTTCTCCCGTTAACTATGCTGGTATTAAACTAAACAAACAAGAACGTAGAGCCAATACTCCCATTTTTTCCTCTTCTCACAGTAAAAGCGACAAACCACAGGGTTTACAGCACACCATTTTATTAGACAAACACTCATCCTTCCTGACACTAATGTTAATTAATGCCCGATCTATTCAGAATAAGACGACTCAACTACGCGCCCTATTACTTTAACACAACCCCTCACTTGTTCTGATAACGGAAAGTTGGTTGTCCTCCTATATCACAGACACGTACCTCCAAATAGACACGTATGAGCTCTTCCGCTGTGACCGAGTCAACAAGAAGGGTGGCGGTTGTCTCATATATGCATCAAAAAACACGAGGGCGGAAATCTTTAGTGATCATATCCTCAGTAAAGTACCAGATTCGATGTGGCTTACTGTACACACCCTTGAATGTAAAATACTAATCGGATGTATATATCGAGCTCCGAATACCCCCAGTCTGACTGACACCATTATAAGTGAGTCATTTGCTAAGGCTGCCTTGCTTGACTTAGCCTACAAAATTGTCTGTGGTGATTTCAACCTTCCAACCATCAACTGGAAGACACATTCTGGCCCACCGTGCTACGAAGGAATACTAAGGTCCTTAGACATACACGGTTGGCAGCAATATGTTAACTTGCCTACCCGAAATCACAACATTCTTGACTTAATATTCTGTCACAATGTCACACCAGCATCAATGGTGGTTGGCGAGAAGTTCCATAATAGCGATCATAAAATAGTCTTCTGCACCCTTCCGATTCTTGTCAAACGCCAAAAATTAAAGACATTAAATACGTGTTCCCAATATAGAGACTATGCAAACGCCGACTGGAGTAACTTTCGGTTTCTTATGAAGCATTCTGACTGGAACACTTTCTTCACCAGTGATAACCTTTTAGAAACACTGGAAATATTCAATACTACCACCAAATCTGCACTTGTGGGGAGTAGTGTAACGTCGTGTACTATATTACACCTATATAGTTTATTCTAGTTTCTGGACAAGCCAATTTACCTATAATGTTGAGTCATATTTTGATCTTGTTAATTATTCGCTTACTGACCTTGACTATATTTTTTATATGAGCGCATGTGTATGCACATTTCTGTGATGTTTAAATAAATCAATGACTTCTTAGTATTGATGACTGTTGTAATTTTGAATTCCAAATACAATACATTCGTCCGGGCTCATCTGATACTTCTTGATTAAATTGCGTTATTCCTGGAATTACTAGTTCATACTACAATTCAAATACTCCTAATTATCATATTGGCGTCGCGACTGAGCCTGTGATGGAACGGTTAAATATAAATTCAGATTTTAATGCTTTTGAGGAGTACATGGAAAGGTTCGAAATCTGGGCTATGACCAAAGAAGATGATGATGATTTTAATATTGTGGCCCATTTCCTCACATTCATCGGGAAAGAAGCATACAGCCTTATAAAGATTTTGGCACTTCCAGACAAACCGATTTCACTCCCGTATGCAACTCTCAAGCAACTTCTGTTGGATCATGTAAAGTATACAAATTCCGAATGCGGTAAGAAAGGAAAATCCGATAAAATGACTCGTCAGAACATCAGGAATTCCACTTATTCAAACAGTCGTCGTAGTTCGATGCGTAATCAAATTTATTCAGATAATACTTCATTGAGTTGTGAAACAGTCCATGATGATGAGCACAAGTTTAGTAAATGCATGTTCTGCGGCAAGTTTCACCCATGTAATTCATGTATATTTCGTAATTCTAAATGCTTTAAATGTGGTATAACTGGACATATTCAGTCAGTTTGTAATACCATGGTTCATTTCGCTGAAAGTAATGCTAAGATGGATGCTTCTAATGATCAGTTATCTTTATCTAGAAGAGGTATAACGTTATATAACAGTCCAGAGTTGAATGAAACCCAGAGTCATTGGGAAGCGAAAATTCTCAACCAATCAACTTATCAGATTTCTCATGTTATTGTACCAGATATGGTTTGTCGTAATAATTCACATACTTCTGATGTAATTTCTTACAACTCTGAGAATAGAATGTTAAATAAGTCAAATCATGATCAAAAACCAAATTCAGTCATGGTAGATGTTGAATTCCCTGATGATCCATTACCTAATGAAACTCTTAATCAATTTGAGGAAAATATTTCAGAAGAATCGAATTCTGATATCATATCAAGTGTCAGTGGTCCTCATAATGAATTTATCTCTAATGATATTCCTCATGAATGTGAAAAATATGTTTCTTATGAGTTGAATTCTAGTCATATTTCTGATGTTATTGTGTCATATGTTGGATACTCTCACGAACAATGCATGTTGAATAGAATCCCTAGTCAGGGGTATAATGATACAGAGGGGATAGCAAAATTTTCCGAAGCAACCAGAGAACCAGTTTGCCCAGAAGTGAAGTTTGCACAGACAGAGAATCCAAATCAAGTCCAAGATTATCCTAATGAATATGAGGCAGATGAATATTTTCTATCCGATTGTTTCGCAGGTAAATCAAGCCTAATTGAATCACGTGTGTTAATTACATATATCAATGTATATCCATCTGTGTATTCTAATATGAATAACAAAAAGAATATGTATCATGATTTTTATTCAAGTCAAAGTCACATGATGGAATACCTCGAATTATATATCAGTGTTTATTCCCAAATACTCGTATACAGTAGTCGATGCGTGAGATTTGAGAAGATACTGCAAATTGGAAATGTCATATTGGCTAAAACATTGCGACATAAGGACCCAACATTATTTCGTGGGGGAGGATATTGTTGAAAAGTATATGATGCAAATTCTAAATATCAGTGGTTTCACTACACAACCGACATGCTGATTGTATGCAATTCTAGAACCCAGGTGAGTCTGTTCCAATTTCCGTTGTTAATTCTAATACTAATGAGTGCATTCTAGATAATACAGAGTGTACATTCAATACACCATCGGACAGATACACCTACAATTCAATTCGAGCTGTGGCGGATGTGATGTTTAAATAAATCAATGACTTCTTAGTATTGATGACTGTTGTAATTTTGAATTCCAAATACAATACATTCGTTCGGGCTCATCTGATACTTCTTGATTAAATTGCGTTATTCCTGGAATTACTAGTTCATACTACAATTCAAATACTTCTAATTATCATAATTTCGCATCTTATTCATCGCATGTCTGTCATTCATTTTTATCTGACTATAAATGTTGATTAATGCTTGCTCATAGTGAGTTGGCTTACGAGCCATCCCCACTATGCGTCATCTCTCCTTCGCTCGCTAACATTTACTCATGTGCTCACTGCCTTCTAACCTATGTTATTTGTCAATAAAAATGTAGTTGCTGCTTCCCTTTGTCTTCTGATATTATACACCGTTCAGATTGTTATAATAACGGTTATCGAGACGATCGATTAACGAAGCACTCCACTACACACTACCATCCCTTTTAAAATTGCTTTCAAAACAATTGCGCCCTACAGCAACCAAAAGGCTAAGTCTAAGCTACGAAAACTAAGAAAGACGTACTTTACATCAAAAGACTTTAGTGCCTTGCACCAGGTATACTCTGTACTTGAAGGAGTGCAAAGTCATCACAACAAAAACAAACAGACAGAAGAACGTACTGCGCTCACAGCTGCATCTAAAGTCCAAAACTTATGTCGGCTACTTGAAAAACGCATGAGAAAGAACGAAGATCACAACATTCACTCTTTACTGCACGATGGCGTGACGTACTATGACCAGACCGTCATATGCGAACTGCTAAGTGAATGGTTTTCACAAAACGAGAATACATCTAATGCCCCAGATTTTAACACAAAATGCATAAGCAAAAGCTATATTAGCACCATAAACTTAAACATTAGGGGTATACATACCGCCATCAAAACCCTTAAGCCGAATGCGAGCTCTGGTGTTGATGATATACCATCAATTCTCTATAAAATGTTATGGCCGGATATACGTACGTTATTGCTCAAAATATACACACTATCATTAGAGACGGGTACATATCCTGAAGCCTGGAAGGTAACGTATGTTCTTCCCAAACACAAATCAGGACCGAGAAACCTGGTCGGAAAGTACAGACCTATAAATATCACCAGTTATTTTGCGCATAATGGAAAATGTGATACAAAGTCAACTATCAGATCACCTACTTAAGGAAGAACTAATAGACCCAACACAACATGATTTCATTAGAACAAGATCATGTAGTACATGTCTGATAGACTTCTTTAACGAGGTTACTCACATACGTGACCAGAAAAAGCTAGTGATTATACTTTATTTCGATATAAAGAAAGCCTTTGATAAAGTACCCCACAATCTTCTAATCAACAGACTCCAGTCAGTTGGAATTATAAACCCCCTATTGCATTGGATTAAGTCTTTCCTCACAAACAGATACCAAATAACCAAGCTTAACTCTACAACATCTACACCTCGACCAATAACCAGTGGTGTTGTGCAGGGTAGTGTCTTGGGCCCATTGCTCTTTATAATTTATATCAACAATATATGCAAGTGCTTTACTACAGGTAAGACCTACCTTTACGCTGATGACTTAAAAGTCATCTATAAAACTGACATTGGTGATGTACGAAGTACTATGCAAACGATTATTATTATTATTATTATTATTATTAGCTTGATTCAATATTATATTATTTGGTACAAAATCGAATTCTCAGCATAAAGTATTTCAACATATTTACGTTTCTTATTTCTTCGTTGCTCCTGATGATAAACATTCAGTGATCGCCAGTTGGATGTCAGAAGTTCAGTCAATCGACATATGAATAATGTATATCCTTTTTTGCTGCATGTTCCCAGCAAACACGACATCTCTGATTAGACCTTTTCTAACTTTTACAGCGAAAGGTTGTACAGTTTTCAGAAACGCACCGGAATAGGTTGTGTGCTTAATAGCCATAATGATGTATTAAAACAAACAATATTAGATAACTTGTTGAAATATATAGATGACGGGAAACAGGTAGCCCAGATGTTTAAGCAGGCCGCTGAGTTACCAACATGAACTCAACAAAGTAGACGACTGGTGCAAACGCTGGGGGCTAGAGCTCAACACAAAGAAATGCGGTTGGCTTTGTATTGGAAACACGTCACTTAAACTAAAACTAGCACTTAACAAAAGCCCACTGCCCAGACTAACATCAGTAACTGACCCAGGGGTACATTACTCCGACAGTCTTAACTTCTCTGAACATATTTCAACTAAAGCATCTCAAATGCAGAGATTGCTCGGCTTCATCCTTCGTAATTTCTTTCAAAAGGAAACTAAAATCATCCTGTATAAAACCTGCGTAAGATCCATCGTCGAATACTGCTCGTTCTTATTTTCCAACCTACGCCTATCTGATATACTTAAGGTGGAAGGAATACAGCGAGACTTTACTCGCAAAATACTTAAGAATGACCAACTCACTGACTACAAATCCAGATGCCATATCTTAGGACTAGAACCCATCTGGAAAAGAAGGCTTACGTCTAACTTAACTCTTTATTTCAAACTCCTTAAAAACCTTACTTATTCCACGTGTAATATAGCTCTCTACCAAGACTCACATGGATACACGTGAAAACTTCTTCCTTATCAAGTACGCATTGATATGGAACAGTCTGCCTTCTGAAGTACGCATGGCAGACAAATTACATACGTTTACAAGACTCATTAATCAACCCCTCACCTGCATCGATCTGGTGCAAACGAACACATCCACGTCCCACACAGACATCATAGGCTCTCTACATATATAGACTGAATCGCCTTATTTCCCTACCTTGTAGTTGTATTAGATACTTTCCCCTCACTAATTCTTTTCAATTGAAGTAGACAGGCAACTCACTGGATCTATCAATACTCAGTCGCTAAACGACGCTTATAAATACCCTAAAACACCAGAAGAAACGCACAATCGACTGACTACTGCCAGTGGTCGTACAATCACAGAACCTGTCACCCATCAACCGGCTCGCATAGAACAAAACAACCTCAGCGCCAATTTAGTGAGTTACTTCTTGTCTATTTATCAGCTTTTTACTCATCTGTACACTATGTTGCCTTGCCATTAATATTATTTCACCACTCGTTATCTTACCTTATCTGTAACTAATATAAATCTCCACTTTTCCGCCTACTATGGTAAACAAATATCCTACACTATACCCTTCCTAATGCCTATACTCTGGTTCGTAACCTACACTTCATTATATAGTCAATAAAAACATTGCATCGAAGCCTTACCCACAGTCCATAATTTGTAACTGTCTGATAAGCTTGTAACATGGTAATTGTAGAAATAGTGTTTTCCAACAGGATGTGAAACACAGAGCATTGTGTGAGGTATGATATGTATCCAAAAAATAAGCGTAAATGAGCCTAACATCACAAAAGGAGGGAGGGTGGAGTTACTGACCAGCAAGCACTGATGGTGTGGGCGATGATATCAATCCACCCGTGTTTGTGGGGCAGAACATTTTGTTTGTATCAGGCTCTTTATGGATGAGAACAAGTCAATAGATCTGTGATATTGAGATTGTTCACCTACACTCACCATTAAGACTCATGTTTCTAATTTTTGTGCTGGATTAACTATCGATAGTTAGCATGTTAAAGGTTGTCTTAGAAGGATCCTTCTAAGACAACCTTTAACATGCTAACTCGGACTTTTACATGAAAACTGTGTGGCAGGCATCGGATGAGAAAAGAAAAAAAACTGACTGTAAAGGATATGGTTATTATTTTACTTAACACTATACTCTGTATGCACTCTCTGTTCTTCCTCATTCCAACCTTGACCCCCCTCCTTCATTGGAACCTACTCCACCTTGATAAATATCACAACTCATTGTTCTTTATTACTGCATCCTCTCCTATGGAGCACGTTATCACACTTCACTCTTGCAACATGAGCTAGTATCAATTTAATCTAATAATTTATCATACCTCCATCTGTTCCACTAATAAATGTTGAGCATTAGTTATCGTTCATATCCAAATGCCTTGCTGCTCCTCGGTTTCTCTTTTATTTTTTCTCTTCAGAATCTCGCTCTGAGCGTGAAGCTATGTAACTTCTGACATCTGGAACATGCTTGACGAACGCGCTTTCTAAGGTCATAGCTCGAACCAGGCGCTCCACAAGCCTACTTTATAACAACTATAAACTTAAAAGCTGCATTACATAAATACTTAGCACTACCAAAACCCTATTACACTTTTTGTCGAGATCGGATCTGATATATAACGTGGACGCTATGCCCCTTTGGAAACTATTCTTATGAAAACATATTATATCTGAACGAATGAACTGCTATCAACTTTTATAGATTATAATTACTAAACAAGCTTGCTTGGGATGCATACTGTGAACCAGTATATGTTGTAAATTGTAGATCATGCCTGTAAAAATGGCGTGTACCTGCCCTTGCAGAAATATTTTATTATTATTGTTATTATTAAATGCTGACAGATATGAAAGTTTTGCCCCTCACACAGCCTAGCACATCTAATGCAACCACAGCACCATCAGTAGACAGCATCGCAAATAGCATTGCTGAGTTTCATTATGATCCTGATGCCAACGTTACTTTTGACATGTGGTTACGGCGTTATGAAGATCTATTTAAATTTGAATTTGCTAATCTAGATGATGTTTGGAAGGTGCAACTGCTACTTCGAAAGTTGGGTGCAAGTGAGCTGGACTGCAACTTGATCCTGCCTTGAATCCACGTGATCGCTCTTTCACAGACAGTCCAGACACTAAGCCAACATTTTGGGGACAATTCATTATTGTTTGACACACGTTATCGATGTTTGAAGCTAGTTATGAACAAAGACGATGACTTTCTTACGCATATGGGCTACTTCAACCGTGAATGCGAACGCTTCCGGTTGAAGTCTTTATCTGGAGACCAGTTCAACGCCCTCATCCTCATTTGCAGCCTACAGTCTTAGAAGTTCATTGACATAAGAACGTGACTACTATGTCGATTGGATCAAGATCCAAAATCCACACTTAGCAACATGGCTAATGAATACCAACACCTAGTAAATCTGCATCGAGACACGACGATGGTTGAGAGTGGTGTATCTGGTCGATCGGTAGTACGAGTAGTCCAAAAGAAAACTGACCAGAATAAGTGCTTTCCCGCCACATCCAGTACAACTCACTCCAAGATGATTAATCAAATCCATGATTCATCCACCTAGCCCGTCATCTCAAGATCGATCAAGAAACCCAGCCTCGTCCATTGCAAAACATCTAATGATTAGTGGTCATCAAATTGACCCAAAATCAGCCTTTACAATTGTGACATGTCATCAAAACCCACACACACTCAAACTACTCGAAGCTATCTTGATTGGTCGGAAAAGTCCAACTTTGTGTGTTCAAAAACAACTGTACGTTGACCTTTGTTTACCATGGTTCTAATGAGTGAATGTCATGCTAAATAAGAAATTTTGACCTTATCTTCAAAATTGTATTTGCACGAATAACATGTTGCTTGTATGTGACTGACGAGAAAGCACGAAATGGTACTATCTCACAAAATTTGTCTTCTCATTTCTCTGTTCAACTCACTTCAGCCCAATTCGACAGACCAAAACAAATCCCTTCACTTCTTCCTGGCACTGTGGTGCATGGCAATACGTACGAAATTGTCCATTTAGGCAACATCGATGCAGGAAGCGCAAGGTCTTTGGTCACAAGGACGGGTTTGTCTTTAGAGCACGCCAAATTATAATAATAATAATCCATCCAGTTAGTACCAAAAACACTGTTCCGAAGCCTTTTACCTTTTATTTCAGTTTAGTTTCTTCTTGTCAGAGATCATCACCAGGTGAGAGAATATTCATTAACCTTATTATTAATGGACAGTTTTTAGATCTCAAATAGATACAGCATCAGACGTCACCATCCTCTCACACAAAAATTGGACCGAAATGAGCAGCCAAAGCCTGCAGCGATCAATTCAAAAACCTCGTACCGCATGTGGTAATTTTCTGCACTTGTCAGGACAATTGGAATGTAGAGTAACCTTCCGGGATTCTTCGTTTACTGGGGTATGTCATATAACTCTAGCTGATCTAAATTTATTTAGTTCAAACTGGTTCGACCAACTGAAATTGGCTGATGTCCCACTAAATACCATATGCCACATGGTATCACAACCACATGACACTGAACTGTATACGAGGAAGCTAATGATGCGGTTTTCATCAATTTTCCAACCTGGTTTGGTACAGTGTTCTGACATGAAGGCAACGCTTCGTTTGAAACCTGGAGCTAAGTTTGTCTTTCGTCCCAGAAGACAGGCACCTTATGCGACGTTACCAACAGTAGATGAAGAATTAAACCGTCTTCAACAACAAGGAGTAATTACTCCCGTTTCTTAATCCGCCCGAGCAGCACCGATAGTGGTCATCAAGACGGCAAACAGCACCATACGATTATGTGCTGATTTTTCTGCAGGACTAAATGCAGCTCTTGAACAACATCACTATCCTTTACCAGTCTCTGCAGATTTGTTCACCATGCTGAATGGGGAAAATTCTTCGCAAAATTAGATCTTGCTGATGCTTATTTGCAAGTTGAAGTAGACGAAGCATCGAGGGAGCAGCTTCCTATTAACGCTCATCGTGGGTTATTTCAGTATAACCGTCTACCTTTTGTTGTCAAGACTGACCCATCTATTTTCCAACAGTTAATGGACACCATCTTATCTGGCATTGCGGGGGTCTCGGCTTACCTTGACGACATTCCAGATGCATCAGAGAAGGTTGTCATGCACACGTCCCGTACGCTAACCCTGGCAGAAATGAAGTATAGCCAGATAGAGAAGAAGGCTCTCGCACTCGTGTTTGCTGTGCTCCGTTTCCACAAGTTTTTGTACGGTCGGAGGTTCACACTTCTTACGGTTCACAAGCCTCTTCTCGCAATTTTCGGGTCAAGACTGGCATACCAGCCCACTTGGCGAATCGTCTTCAGCGATGGGCCTTGGTACTCTAGGGTTAAGATTTCGAAATCCAATGCCAATGCACCCAACAATTTGGTCAAGTAGATGCTTTATCACGTCTCATTAATAATCATTCGGTGACTGAGGAAAATATGGTGATCGCATCTCTGTCAGTGGAAGATCACGCAGTGTGTTATCTGACAACTGCAATACGTGCATTGCCCGTGTTCGCGTCAGATATACAAAACACTTCAAAGAATGACCCCGTCATCTAGGACGCAATGAGCCACACCACCAACGGGTGGCCGTCTGTTAAGTTTGATGGTGACATGAAACAGTTGTAACAGCGGCGAGAATCACTGTGCATTTTAAACGACTGCGTGAAGATCTGATCAATGCATTTTCGACCAGAACGAAAACCAGCCTTCTCTTCACGAGTCAGTCTTTCTTGGGATTTAAACAATCTACAAAGTATGACAAGAGACAATAGTTTGGACGCAATCGGAAGTAGACGTATGCCCCGATGGGATGGTAGCTAGCCTAGAAGCCTAATTACTTGCAACAGAAGTTGCAACCAGTTTACTGACATCAATCCGTTATTGACGGTCAAGTCGTTAACCACTGAAAAGTGAGGTAAGATTGGCGCAGACCAGGGCATGATCATAGTCGAGATACGTACTCCAAAATGAGCGGCAGTCTTGTACACGACCACGCCAGTGGTAGCTGATTGCGGTGTGAATTGTCTGAACTTCAGTGGGAGCGAGAAAAGCATCGTGAGCAGAAAACATTATTTCATATGTTTACGCGAGGGCTGTTATACTGCCAAGGTTCCCTAAATGAAGCAGATGGTTTTCTTAGGGCGCCGCACCCCAAGACTTCGACCTGAAGATCTGATCCACAGGCCAGTGAAGCATCGTGAGGAGATGTAGTACCATGGTAGCTGATTACTAACGCCTGATTCATACGCCATTTGTTCCTCCAGGATACTAGAGCCCTGTGCACCATTGGTTTGAAGTCAGAGTTCTCCAATTCCCCTAGATGGGCTTTGCGTAATCACCAACACCGTTAAGGCGCTGGACATTCGCCTATCGTCCTATCATTTTCGTGAACAACAGTAATGCCACGAGAAGGCAGTGAGTAGGACTTCCCTATCTGAGGCTATATACGCGTGGCCATGTGAGGGCGTTTGGAGAGGAGAGGTGGCCCCTCTCGATAAGTCACAAAATAATCAATAGTTAATGTCAGTGATGGAGCAAACTCGTCATCATACATTAACTCCCTTGACTAAGAGAAAGCATTTGACAGTATGAATAGGAAAACCTCATGGAACCTTCATCGACACTATGGTGTACCTGATAAGACTGTCAACATCATATGGACTACACGGAAAATTCATGAATGGAGGACAGCTGACAGATGTATTCAAAGTAAGGACCGGTGTCAGACAATATTAACTACTCTCATCCTTTATCTTCTGGGGTTTGATTGGATTAAGGAGACCTGTACATCTCAAGAGGAGCATGGAATAAAAACGACAGCTTCTATGCAACTAGACGATTTAGAATTTACAGATGACCTAGTCCTTCTATCCTATACACACCAACAAATGTAGGTGAACAGCTGCCAAATACATTGGTATGGTCAGTTACTTCAATGGTAGAAATGTATATAAAAAGGAGTGTATGTGAAGATGATACAGGGAGAAAAAATCAGTTTACGGAAGGAAAGTTATAAAGTAATTTGAATCTCACGGTTTAAGGGAAGACAAAGTATGAATACACCTAGGCCATCACGATTGATGGAGTTGTCAGGAAACAGGTACTAGGTAAGGATGGCAATTCGCTTGATGAAGTAGTGAAACTTCATCAGTTGAGATGGTTGTGACATGTGCTATTTATGCCCAACCACCGACTGCTCCGACGAGCGATGATTTATGGTATAGGAGTTGGTTGGAAGAAAGCTTAGTGAGGCCAGAACAAAACGTGGACTGAACCATGTTGGTAGGTGTAGACAACGTGGTTTAGATCCGCGAGAGGATAACAACCGATGGTTAGAGACCGAGAATGACATGGCTCAAAATCGTTTGCAATGGCGAAGGTGCATCCACTCTTTATGTTCTCCCGAATTATAATCTTCTGAATTCTAAATGTCCCTTTATCTTTCCTCTTTCCAAATTTATTTCACTGGATTATACTCCTTGAATAACATCTTAAAACCGTAATCTGTCCGACTACCGATTATACTCTTACTACTTCTACCACTATGGGATTTCAATCGACAACTTCATCTCTGTGCTAATGTGCACAAATTAAACTACACTGTGTCCAATTACAATGACACATGGATACACAAAACTAAGTAACAACAAAACGCTATTTCTGTTCTCCAAATCTAATTATTACTTCATCAATCAAGAAAACAACACAACGCATTTCATTCATATTTATTTCATTTCAATTCAATATCAAAAATACACAAATGTGTTCATTGTAATCAGTTTAATATAACAGACGAATAAACAGGCTTCACAATTATTCATGTTACCTGAAAACGAAATGAGAAAATGATATAGAATGATTCAGTGCAAGTGAAATTTATTTTAAACCATGATTGAACCTAATTGAATCAAATTTACAAAAACTAATCGAGCTGAGTAGCATTCATCTCGCCAACTGAAATTATTGTTTCTCACATCAACGTAATTCGTTTTCACTTATTCGGAAAACGAATTGTTGTGTGCAATAACGAATTGAAGAGATTTGTTGAATAGAATTGAAACAAGTGAAGTGGATTCCAGTTCACTAATATTTGAACGTTTTCAGCACACACATAATGTTCAAGAAGTCAGTGTTCACATTTTATGGAACTTCATACTCTTCTCCATGTGCATTCAACAAGGACTAGTGACAGAATGATTCTAGTGTTTTATAATAAACGAAATCAATGAATGTCGAATAAGAGTTCAGTTCGTCCATGGTCGAACCATATGTATCAGTATGCAAATAAATATGATTCGAAAATTCCTGTTCATTATGAGGAGATGGATAATCGGACGACATATGGTGTGGTTGAAATGGGTTGATAATTAATTGATGACTGTATATTATTTAGACTAATTGGAAGAAGGGTACTCACCGTATTAATTGAAGTGTTCCATTATTCAATGAACATAACGATTAAAGATTTCATCAACAGTATTATCAGGCATTTCCTTGAAATTACCATTTTCATCAATATTAATATTAATAATGATGTTATGATTCGTTTCACTACCACTGTCATCATCATCATCATCATCATAATCATCATAATCTTCACAATCATCATCATCTTCATCACCATCATCTACATCATCGCCATCATCATCCGAATCATTATCATCACCATCGTCATCAGTAGCAGCAGCAGAAACAGCATCAGCAGTGTCATCATCTTTATCTTTTTCCATTAATGACATGGAGTCCACTTCGACTAAACCTTGTCCAAATTTTTTCTCATTATTCTGTTCAACTTCAGTTGAAGTGTGTGGACCTGAATTCGAAAAAAGATAAATGACTTGTCAATTTTAACTGATACTATGAATGGTGATTCACGAGACTGAAAAAGACTAGTCAAACTAACAATTGATGTTTCAGTCCAAATACTGTATGATTGATACTCATAACTCACTGCCAATATTCACCAAACATTAATTACTTTTGTACTATAATTAGCAGTTCAAGCACATTAACGAGATGATATAGAATGAAACTACGCTATTCTACAGTCAGATAAATTACTCAGCTAAATCCCTCTGAGTCTTATTCATCAATCACAAACATGATTCATCCTGAAATATCACTTTCTTAACAGCAAGAGAAATACACAATATAATATATATCTCAGGAATATTTAGAACGTACGTTTATATGCGTGAATGAATGGGACGAAGACTGTGAGACATAAGATCAAGCACAATATTGATAAACGCATTTTGTTTTTACAACGAAGTAAACTTGAAATGTAGTAAATGCTTGGTCACATAAGAAACACCTCATCTTTATATACTGATACCGACCTATGAGATGTAATGAAATTTGTGTAACTAGTTGGATAAACTCATCTGATTGATGTTCTCTTCGTCTGTTTCACTCAACAATTTGTTACTAAAAATGTACATGGAATGTTAATAGTGGAATGTTTTTATTCAACATTTTTGTTCTACATAAATAACTTCAACAACAGGAACAACAACTACTATAATTTTTGCTGATAATAATGAAACACTTAGTTTATATGAGAGAGAACTAGCAACGACGGCGGAAAAAGCTTCAAGAGTAGGGAATATGAGACAACTATATGATAAAACGATGAAATTGGCAGGAAGACCAGTCAAGGACTAAGAAGGAAACACAATCACGAATATTGAAGAACAGAGGAAAGATGTGCAGAATACTTCGAGGAACTGCTAAATAGACCAGCTCCATTGAACCCACAGAACATCGAAGCAGAACACACAGACCTTCTATTAGCTGTCACTTCACCGACGGTAGAAGAATTCAAGATGACCATCAGTTAAATCAAGAGTGAGAAGGCGGCATGACAATATACCGGCTGGAGCACTGAAGTCAGACATTGAAGTAACTGCAAACATGTGTCACCTTCTATTCAAGAAGGTTTGGGAAGAGGAACAGGTGCCGACGGACTGGACAGTGGGATATCTCATCAAGATACTAAAGAAAGGAGATCTGAGCAAATGTGTGAACTACAGAGGCATCAGTTTGTTATCAGTACCAGGAAACGTTTTCAACAGAGTGCTGCTGAATCAGATGAAAGACGCAGTAGACGCCCAACTTCGAGATCAACAGGCTGGATTCCGTAAGGATAGGTCGTGCACAGACCAGATTGCAACACTACGGGTCGTCGTTGAACAATCAGTTTAGTGGAACTCATCACTATACATCAACTTCATTGACTATGAAAAGGTGTTTGACAGCGTGGACAGGAGAACATTATGGAAACGTCTTCGACACTATGGAGTTCCTCAGAAGATTGTCAACATTATCCAAAACTCATACGACGGATTACAGTGCAAAGTTGTGCATGGAGGACAGCTGACAGATGCATTTCCAGTAGGGACCGGAGTCAGACAAGGCTGTCTACTCTCCCCATTTCTCTTCCTTCTGGTGATTGACTGGATTATGAAGACTTCAACATCTGGAGGGAAATACGGAATACAATGGACAGCTCGACGAGGGGTAACAGGCGGAAGTAAGTAAGTAGTTTGTATGATCGCATGACACTGAATCGAGGTATAGTATTTTCCTGAGGGAACTGCCAGCCATGCATTTTGATGTATGGCACTTCCAACACAATGAAATTCTTGAATAGACAACCATTCACAGATATTTTTTATAATTTCGAAATAAAGATGTTATAGGCAATGAACATCTTGGAGGCTGAGCATTTTCGATACTACATTTCTCTCTATCTCTTATCACTACATCGACTATATGTTTCCTCAATGTTCAAGAAATTTGAAATCAGATAGGCTGCAATGTGTCTTCATCATGATTTCAAATCATATACATTCAATAACACAAGACCTCATATGATTTCGATATCTCTTTCGTTTTGTTTCAATGGCATTTCATCACAGAAATCATCTGTTAAAATTTGTAAGCAGACTGTTTCAATAACTGAATTTAGCTAGACAATTATTTGATGATTAAGAAGCACTAAACAAGTATCTCGTTCCAGCATGAAATTCTTTGTGTGATCAAACTTAAAACACTTCAAGCCTTTCAGTGATCACGTTCGTTTACTAACTTGGACCAATTTCTCATGTAAATTATACTCAAATACCACATTGTTCATGGAACTGCTATGACGACCAATTCGAATTATTTGTATATCGACGTGTACATATATACATAAACTATTCCTATGTACCCGATCTTGGCAAATAAATGTTGTGCTGAGCCCTTTCTTCTTTTTCACTCTCCCATCATTTGAAAAATAATTTTCTTATTGTCTTTCAACTAATATCATCGAGATGCTCACACAGCTAATATTATACATACTAAACCTCAAGAACAGTTGCATTCCACCATTTGTCAATATTAACGTCACACTCGCCGTGATTTTATCTTAAAACAATTGTAGGAAAATAAGCATTTCAAGATTTCAGGAGGTTCTGAACCACAAGAAGCACCATCACAGGGAGTGGATCACTGTTGGTACACTGGATAAGATTGAAGAAAGGAGGAACAAGAAGGCAGCAATCAATGCCAGCCGAATAAGAGCACAAAAAGCCAAGACACAAGCCGAATACAAACAAGCAAGTGAAGAGAAGCATCAGAGTTGACAAACGTAAATATGTGGAAGATTTAGCAATGATAACGGAAAAGGCTGCAAGAGAAGGAAACATGAGACGATTGTATGATAAACATAGAAAATCACTGGAAATTACCGTAAACCAGAACCGTCAGTGAAAAGCAGGGAGGGAAAGGTAATCACCAACATTGAAGAACAACGAAACAGGTGTGTAGAACAACTCAAAGAACTCTCGAATCGACCAGCATCACTGAACCCACCCAACAACGAAGTAGCACCCACGGACCTCCCAATCGATGTTGGTCCACCAACAATTGAGGAGATCAGCATGGGCATCACGCAAATCAAGAGCGGCAAAGCAACAGCATCAGAAAACCTTCAGGCAGAGGCACTGAAGGCAGATGTAGCAGCAACTGTAGAGATACTCCACATTCTCTTCGGTAAGATTCGGGATGAAGAACAAGTACCAACAGACTGGAGAGAAGGACTTCTGATCAAAATCTCCTAAAACGCTAACTCAGCCAGTGTGATAACTACGGCGGCATCACTTTTCTCTCAATACCAGGAAATGTCTTCAACAAGGGAATTGGTAAAGAGAATAAGGGACTTCATAGACGCTCAACTTCGAGATCAACAGGCTGGATTTCGTAAGGATCGATTTGTGTAAAGACGAAATCGCAACTCTACGGATCATTGTGAAACAATCAATTGAATGGAGTTCATCACTCCAAAAATCTGTAAAGCTCCGTTTACGAACTTCAAATTTGATTATTACTTCATCGATCAAGGAAATCAACAAACTGTTTGTCATATTTATATTAACTAATGACGCTCATGTACTCGATGTATGTTTGATTTTCAATTTCAAATACAATACATGGTTTAAAGTTCACCTAGATTTTCTCAGTTTGAATTGCCATGTGCTTTGAAGATTCTTAGATCGTATAATAATTCAAATACTCTAATTATAACATAGATTCACTCAAGCTAAATTATGTTCAATTCAGTATCAAAAGTACACAAATGTGTTTATTGTGACCGGTTTGATATAACAGACGAACAAACAGATTTCACAGTTATTCGTGATACCTGTAAACCTAACGAGAAAATGATTCAGTGCAAATAAAGTTCAATGTAAACTATGATTGAATTTAAATGAGTTACATTTACAAATTATTCAGGGAGACAGGATGAATTGTAATAGAGTCACATAAATAGAAATATTCAAATGAATTATTACATGAGAGTATTCTTGAACAGGAAATACCGTTTAGTTGGAAATATGACCAGGAAGAATTCTTGCTGTTGGAGAACTCATCGCTTTTATGAAGAAAGTAAAATGAATCACAAGACAGTGAGTGTCGTATTTCTTTAAGCATAGCTGATAAGTTCTCAAGTCACTTAAACACACCACTTCTAGAACGAAAGACAGAGATTCGTGTTCGACCAGAAAGTGTCAGATCTAACTGCTCTTCATTTTCTATCCAGTTTCAGCGCCTACAAATTCATCTTACAGCCTGAATAACAGAATTGCTCAAATGGATCTAAACAAAACACTCATATTCAACAACTCTACCACAACACAAAACATTGCTGTTCACTAAGCACAATCGAATACATTTCGAAAACATCTTGTTCAATTATCCAACATAATCATATGTGGAGAATAGATAACAAAAATTAATGAAGTTGCATAACACATATTGAGATACCATCTTGTCAAAGCATAGACAATGTGAGTTTGCTATTTTTAACTATTGTTGATACTAACGGTACAAGTTAGAGGATTGATAAAAACAGTAATAAGATCACATCATGTCCTTTGGTTGCAGAATGATCAACAAACTACTGATTAGTTGAGGTCATCAAAACAAAGAAATTTCTACTCATACGATCACTGATTATAATTACGCTAAAATGTAAAACCATGGAGGTGTTAGTATGCACTGATTTGAAAGAGAAAACAATGTCTAGATTTCTCTGGTCATATTATTATTAAGGTGAGATATGTAGAATAACAATATTGAGAAGCTCGAAATACTCCGTTCACCACGCAAAATGTTATGGTATAATTCAGAAAGATGAACCATGTGTATGTGGAATATGAGACAGACTATTTCATGTTCATGGTGAATCGAGAATTAGCCTAATTGTCGGTATAAGCACGAGTCAGTGTGACTGTCGAGTGTTTCCAACATGCAGATATCCATGCCAGTAAATGTTTCTAGCACACTTGAAGAGACAATCATTCACAGAAATTTACTTTGATGTTGAAATATAAATGTTGTAGGCGATCAACATCCTGGATACTGAGCATGTTGGATTCTTCATTCAAATGATAAAATTAGTAGTGAATTATTCAGCTTATCACCCTAACATATCTCACCTTAATAATAATATGACCAGAGAAATCTAGACATTGTTTTCTCTTTCAAATCAGTGCATACTAACACCTCCATGGTTTTACATTTTAGCGTAATTATAATCAGTGATCGTATGAGTAGAAATTTCTTTGTTTTGATGACCTCAACTAATCAGTAGTTTGTTGATCATTCTGCAACCAAAGGACATGATGTGATCTTATTACTGTTTTTATCAATCCTCTAACTTGTACCGTTAGTATCAACAATAGTTAAAAATAGCAAACTCACATTGTCTATGCTTTGACAAGATGGTATCTCAATATGTGTTATGCAACTTCATTAATTTTTGTTATCTATTCTCCACATATGATTATGTTGGATAATTGAACAAGATGTTTTCGAAATGTATTCGATTGTGCTTAGTGAACAGCAATGTTTTGTGTTGTGGTAGAGTTGTTGAATATGAGTGTTTTGTTTAGATCCATTTGAGCAATTCTGTTATTCAGGCTGTAAGATGAATTTGTAGGCGCTGAAACTGGATAGAAAATGAAGAGCAGTTAGATCTGACACTTTCTGGTCGAACACGAATCTCTGTCTTTCGTTCTAGAAGTGGTGTGTTTAAGTGACTTGAGAACTTATCAGCTATGCTTAAAGAAATACGACACTCACTGTCTTGTGATTCATTTTACTTTCTTCATAAAAGCGATGAGTTCTCCAACAGCAAGAATTCTTCCTGGTCATATTTCCAACTAAACGGTATTTCCTGTTCAAGAATACTCTCATGTAATAATTCATTTGAATATTTCTATTTATGTGACTCTATTACAATTCATCCTGTCTCCCTGAATAATTTGTAAATGTAACTCATTTAAATTCAATCATAGTTTACATTGAACTTTATTTGCACTGAATCATTTTCTCGTTAGGTTTACAGGTATCACGAATAACTGTGAAATCTGTTTGTTCGTCTGTTATATCAAACCGGTCACAATAAACACATTTGTGTACTTTTGATACTGAATTGAACATAATTTAGCTTGAGTGAATCTATGTTATAATTAGAGTATTTGAATTATTATACGATCTAAGAATCTTCAAAGCACATGGCAATTCAAACTGAGAAAATCTAGGTGAACTTTAAACCATGTATTGTATTTGAAATTGAAAATCAAACATACATCGAGTACATGAGCGTCATTAGTTAATATAAATATGACAAACAGTTTGTTGATTTCCTTGATCGATGAAGTAATAATCAAATTTGAAGTTCGTAAACGGAGCTTTACAGATTTTTGGAGTGATGAACTCCATTCAATTGATTGTTTCACAATGATCCGTAGAGTTGCGATTTCGTCTTTACACAAATCGATCCTTACGAAATCCAGCCTGTTGATCTCGAAGTTGAGCGTCTATGAAGTCCCTTATTCTCTTTACCAATTCCCTTGTTGAAGACATTTCCTGGTATTGAGAGAAAAGTGATGCCGCCGTAGTTATCACACTGGCTGAGTTAGCGTTTTAGGAGATTTTGATCAGAAGTCCTTCTCTCCAGTCTGTTGGTACTTGTTCTTCATCCCGAATCTTACCGAAGAGAATGTGGAGTATCTCTACAGTTGCTGCTACATCTGCCTTCAGTGCCTCTGCCTGAAGGTTTTCTGATGCTGTTGCTTTGCCGCTCTTGATTTGCGTGATGCCCATGCTGATCTCCTCAATTGTTGGTGGACCAACATCGATTGGGAGGTCCGTGGGTGCTACTTCGTTGTTGGGTGGGTTCAGTGATGCTGGTCGATTCGAGAGTTCTTTGAGTTGTTCTACACACCTGTTTCGTTGTTCTTCAATGTTGGTGATTACCTTTCCCTCCCTGCTTTTCACTGACGGTTCTGGTTTACGGTAATTTCCAGTGATTTTCTATGTTTATCATACAATCGTCTCATGTTTCCTTCTCTTGCAGCCTTTTCCGTTATCATTGCTAAATCTTCCACATATTTACGTTTGTCAACTCTGATGCTTCTCTTCACTTGCTTGTTTGTATTCGGCTTGTGTCTTGGCTTTTTGTGCTCTTATTCGGCTGGCATTGATTGCTGCCTTCTTGTTCCTCCTTTCTTCAATCTTATCCAGTGTACCAACAGTGATCCACTCCCTGTGATGGTGCTTCTTGTGGTTCAGAACCTCCTGAAATCTTGAAATGCTTATTTTCCTACAATTGTTTTAAGATAAAATCACGGCGAGTGTGACGTTAATATTGACAAATGGTGGAATGCAACTGTTCTTGAGGTTTAGTATGTATAATATTAGCTGTGTGAGCATCTCGATGATATTAGTTGAAAGACAATAAGAAAATTATTTTTCAAATGATGGGAGAGTGAAAAAGAAGAAAGGGCTCAGCACAACATTTATTTGCCAAGATCGGGTACATAGGAATAGTTTATGTATATATGTACACGTCGATATACAAATAATTCGAATTGGTCGTCATAGCAGTTCCATGAACAATGTGGTATTTGAGTATAATTTACATGAGAAATTGGTCCAAGTTAGTAAACGAACGTGATCACTGAAAGGCTTGAAGTGTTTTAAGTTTGATCACACAAAGAATTTCATGCTGGAACGAGATACTTGTTTAGTGCTTCTTAATCATCAAATAATTGTCTAGCTAAATTCAGTTATTGAAACAGTCTGCTTACAAATTTTAACCCTGTAGTACATTTACCAACTACTAGTTCATGTACCTGATGTTAAAACACTCTTGTGTGAGAGTTCATTGTATTGCTGTCCAACTATTTGGATCAAAATAGATCGAGTGAAGTTTAAACATAAGAGCCAATAAATAGGATCACACTGTGTCATTTGCGACGTCGACTCACTTGTTCAACTTCACTTTAGATGTCCTCATGAAAATCACACTCTTCATCCAACGTCATATATATATATATATGTTGTTAAATTACGGCTTCTTATGGTCAAGTGTGACATCCCAAATCAAGTGCATTGATGATAATATTTCATGCAAAACACCTCTACTGCCGTTGTCTTATCGAATAACCAGAGAGAACATGATTACAATGTTGCTGTCAATAGTTCCCCAAAATCAATGGCTCTGTAAGTGTTCGACATTGGATGCTGACCACATTAGTTTTAGTGGACTCGTTAACCTGAAGGTATTCGGTCATGCATCCGTACCAAATCACGTTACAGCACAGCCTGGGCACGATTCGATTGCAGAACGTGTTACTGGCTAATAGTTGTCAAACTACAATACTGGTCATACCTTCAACGATTTTTAAATTACTTAGTGAAAATTTTGCACCTGATATGCCCTCATTTTTCTTATCTTCCAAAACAGGATTTACTAGGACACTCCAAAAACGTTCATAAGCATCGTACAAATTACTTGTCAGCTAACGATCGGCCTTGACATCTAATCATTAACGACTGGAATTCATTACCTCAGAACGTGGTTGAGGTTCCACCTGTTGACTTTTTCAAAACAAATTTGGATAAACTGAAAGACCATCATTGCCAGGACTAACACAGGCCATCAAGCCTCCTGTTTTTTTTAAACTGAAGCTTGAACGAATCTTCCTGAATTCTACCATTACTTTTCGATTGGTGAATGGAGTCACTTGTCCAAAAAGTGGTAGCAATATCTTCGATGCCCTGTATTTATAGCGGATCACAGTTCATCCACAAACTCTCATTAGGATGATGATGTTTTATCCTGATAGTCATCACATGTTCCAAGGCTTGTAGCGGACTTCTTCTGGTCTACAGAATCACATTTTCTTGAATTAAGTTTAATTCACTGTTTTGATCGTAAATTACGTATCAAAACTACCGTTTACACTTTAATTGAATTTATTTCAGTTAACGTGACATTGTATTTGTGCGTTTTGATCCTGCTTTTGTGTATTTACTGCATCAAAGCATTCTTGGTCGACTGCGGCTTGTTTATTTGATGAGGTTGTGATTTATCTTACATATCTACCTTGCCTATCATTTTGCTTTATTCTAAGATGGTCGGCTCTGTACACAAGTGTGGACAGCCATATTGCTTATTCCCCGTGGAAGAAGGGATGCAATGTGACGAGTGTAAGAAGTGGTTTCATAAAATGTTCACCCGCTTAAGCCCTGCTGCCTATAAAAAGTGCTCGAAACCAAATTCTCATTGGTTCTGCATGTGTTGTTGCTCAAGCAAGACATTACTCATTTAGGAAGCCATCAGCCTTCTAGTGTTAGCTAAAAAGGTCGACGTAAGTCGTGCCGGCAACATGGATACTGATAATGAAGATTGTATCAGTGTCGTAAATGCTGCCATGGCAGGTACCAGACACCCAATTTCGCAACATAAAGCAAAAATTTCTACTCCGGTACAAGCAATGAATGTCATGCCATTAAGTATTGAGGGACCAGTCGCTTTAGCAGCGACTGAGGACCCGGCTAAAACCACTATCGTCCAGAATAGTTCCAAATCTGGATGCTGAGAATAGTGGTAAATGGATTACGCGGAAACGTAAAAGAGACGGAAAAGTACCCAAAGAAAGCGCGCATATAGTCGATAAGTCATCGTTGAACTCACGTCCATCGCATCAGGCAACTCCACTCAAGTCCAAATGTAAGAAAATATTTAGTACTGTTGTGGATGGGAACAGTTTGACTTCACTAAATGTTGTTGGGAGTAAATCACTCGACCCACACGACACTGTTATAATGAAAGCTAACAGTAAGAAGCCGGTAGCTAATTGGCAGGATCTGACATCACGGTCAAAGGTCGTGTACCCGACTTTTAAGGAAGTTAGACAGGTGCCTAGTGTAATTATCTGGAACTTGGAAGAATCGAAAGACACCGATCCCGTTAAGAAACATGCCCACGATCTGCAGTTAGTGGTATCTTTCTTCAGAAATATACTGCCCGATTAGGTCTCAGAGTACATATCTCGAAAGTCATCAGACTCGGTAAATATGTTGGAGGCGAAACCCAACAGAGAAGGATCCTTAAATTAGTACTCGGTAATTTTGAGGAAAGGGACGTATTACTGAATAACGCACGCAAAACTCGGGACTCAAACATTCGTATTCGACCTGACTGGCCACTTGGGGATCGAATCAAGTGGAAGAATGCCCTAACAGAGTTAAAAACTCGAAGGCTAAACGCTGAAGCGAACCTTACGATTAAGGGTTTTCGGGTAGTCAGGTTTTGGAAGCCAATGCTTCCGAGACCTGTGTGGGTAGAACGCATGTCTCCAAAACCACCCTAAATGTGTGTTATACGAATGCCCGTAGTCTTCGGAATAAGATGTCTGAACTAAGTTTGATGGTAGACGGCTTAAATCCGGATATAATTGTTATCACCGAAACTTGGCTCACTGTAGATATAGACTGTTCTCCAGTCATTTCACGCTACATCTATATCAGAAGTGATAGAGTTAGAAGTCGCAGGGGAGGAGGCATAATATTATATGTTAGGGACCACTTGATCATATCGGAGGCGCATGTAAGTGGTACGTGTGAGGTAGTATGTTGTACAATTAGGTCTAGAAACGGGTTAGTGACGATAGGAGGAATATATCGTAGTCCGTGTTGTCTCGCTGACGACTTTATCCTAAAACACGTCTGTTCTTGAAGTAAAGCAGAATGCTGTCTCATCGTTGAAGACTTCAATGCACCCCATATAAACTGGATAGAGCTCACAGCTCCAGGTGGGGGTTTCGATAACGTCCTTCTGTCATCAATTATTCAATGTGCACTTGTACAATGTATCGTCAAGCCGACACATATAGACTTGGAACATAATCCGTCATCGATAGACCTTGTCCTCACACACCACTGTGAAGATATCGTCGACATTCAACAACTTCCCTCACTGGTGAATAGTGACCATGTCGTACTTTCCTTTAAGTTCCGGATACATGGTAAAGAATTTGGATCTGCTCCACCCCGTCCTAATATTTGGAGAGCTGATTTTCCGGCAATCAGGGACTATGCTATCTCGGCTGACTAATCGGTCGATGCTGATGGATCGATCGATGTTGCAAGGAACGGGTTTAAGTCACAATTGATTGATCACTGTGTGGTGATCAATCTCATGCGTGTCAGGTCCCTAGTGCCGATCGAATGCTATCGATCAAGTTGCAATGTGGCCATCAGTCTAGGTGGCTCAACACAGCGTGCACTACATATATTAAGGTATTTCTTGAAGCACTACAAATCACTTGGCCCAGATGACTTACCTTCGGCTCCTTTTAAAGATGGTGGTGACTTTCTGACTAAAGAATTGACGGTAGTGTTTGCAAACCTTTGAGAGCAAGAAAGTGTTCCAACATCATGGAATGAGTCAATAGTCGTCCCTATCTATAAAAAGGGTTCACGTTGTTCCTGTAACAACTATCAGGGGATAAGTCTACTCTCGATTGCGTCCAAACTATTGGCTTTTATCATTCTTCGTAGGTTGTTTAAAAACGGAGAACGATTGACTCGCTAGGAGCAGGCTGGTTTTCGTTCTGGTCGAGGATGCATTGATCACATCTTCACCCTCCGCCAAATGTTAGAACACCGTCATACTTATCGCAGGCCAACAATCGTAGTGTTTCTTGATATCAGGGCGGCCTTCGATTCGTTGGACAGGACTGTTCTCTGGGATTGTCTATTGAAGAAGGGTGTGCCTGAGAAGTTCATTAACATCTTAAAGGCCCCCGTTCTCACCATTCCTCTTCAACTTTGCCATCGATGACATTCGGGAAACAGCTCTGATGGATGTAAGTAATGGCGGTGTGGATCTGCTGCCTGAAGAACGACTTCTCGACCTCGAGTATGCGGATGATATTGTCTTACTGTGCGATAATGCCCAAGGCATGCAATCAGCACTTAATCAGTTGGCAATCAGTGTCCGCAGGTACGGCATGTGCTTTGCACCCTCCAAGTGGCGTGAGTGATGAGATTGATGCACGTATAATGAAAGCCAGAGCGGCTTATGCCAATCTGGGTCATCTTTGGCGCCTTCGTGATGTTAGTCTGGCTGTAAAAGGTCGGATCTACAACGCGTCGGTGAGAGCAGTTTTGCTCTATGCTTGTGAAACCTGGCCTCTCTGAGTTGAGGATGTTAGACGTCTCTCTGTGTTCGATCATAGCTGTCTCCGAAGCATTGCTGACATCCAGTGGCAACACCATGTTAGTAATGCACAGGTTCGCCATCGTGTGTTCGGGCGCAGAGACGATAATTCAATTGGTGTCACCATCTTGAAACATCGACTTCGGTGGCTTGGACATGTTTTACGAATGTCGTCCCAGAGACTTTCACGTCGTGCATTATTTGTCGACGCTGGGACTGGTTGGAAAAAGCGGAGAGGAGGTCAGTGTATGACATGGTGTCGTGGCATGAAAGAGAGCTGCAAAGGTCTAGCTTTTGTTGGTCCTTCACGACTCCCTGGCTGGGGTCCGAGAGATGGTGCAACACAGTGGCTAGAGACGTTATCAGATATGGCTCAGAATAGAAGTCAGTGGCGATCCTGCTGCAACCTTCATTTACTTTCTACATAAAGAATGGTTCTAACTTTCCTAACTGGAAGAATCTTCTGGTTGTACTTTTTAGTCCGCCTTATCTTTTCATCCCTTCTCTTCCTATTTTCATTATTTTGTGTGATGCATATGTATCTCGTTCCCTTTTGTATCAATATATATGTGTTTTAATAAAATAAAATAAAAAAGGTAATATAGTTGTTGGAGGTGGTCAACAGGAAACCATGGACCCGGGTTTCGTGCTACTTGGCACTCGTCAGCAAGGCGTACCTGTAATCTTGAGGGAACTGATGTTCCCTGGTGGATTCGATCCCGTGTCACTCAGCTTCACAGTCTGAGACGTTACCACTGAGCTATTCGGGCCGCGATCGACCTCCTGTAGGACTGAGATGTAATCACAATTGATTGATCACTGGGTGGTGGGGTCCAAGGTTTCCTGTTGACCACCTCCAACCACCACGTTACCTTAATAGGTTTAAGTCTACGTTCGAATCCGTAACTCAACCGTTTATCCCATGGTCAGCACGTGAGCTGTCACATTGCCCCCCATGGATTCATAAGGAAACCCGGAAGCTGTTGAAGCATAGGAAACACTTCTGGGACTTATTCTTATCAACGAGCCAGGCATCATTTAATTGCGAATATAAAAAACCCGGAATATATGTAAAAAGACCATAGCTAAATCCCGCAAGGCTTGCGAACGACAGTTGGCATACGATAGCTGTACCTGTCCGAAGCGACTGTTTTCGTACGTTTAAAGGCGGACGAAACGTAGTGATAGTATCCCTCCGTTACTGTTAAACGAATCTGATCTAGCGAAATCGGAGACATTTGCTAACTGTTTCACTGAAGTCTACTCTACGTGTAGTGTTACAACTACTTGTCCCATTTACAACGAGATACCAGCCATAGGACCTTCACACGTGACAGAGGATATAGTTCTTCCTTTGATAACTAACCTAAAACCTTGTAAGATACCGAGCCCCGATGGTTTGCACCCACGTTTGCTGTCGTCGCTTGCGGACATTATCTCAAGAGCGCTCACGATGCTCTTCAACATGTCCCTTTCACAGGCTCAACTAACTAGAGACTGGAAGGACGCCATAGTTGGTCTTATATTTAAGGATGGTCAGAGACGGATCGTATCTAACTACCGGCCTGTCAGCCTGACCAGCATAGTAGTTAAGTTACTTGAAATATTAATTCGGGCTAAGCTACTGAGCCACATAGATTCGTACAATCTGTTAACTCCCGAGCAACATGGGTTTCGTAACAAGCATTCATGCTTGACTAACTTACTCACTGCGAGAGAGGATTGGACAGCTGCCCTAGACAACGGCCAGTCTGTCGACGTGATATTCATAGATTTTAGCAAAGCGTTTGATAAGGTTTCACACTTAGGTCTTATGCAAAAGCTCTCGAGCTTTGGTATAACAGGTGCTATACAGGAATGGATAGGAAGCTTCTTATGTGACCGCAGACAGAGAGTAAGGGTCAATGGAACGTTATCCGAATGGAAATCGGTCAAAAGTGGTGTACCCCAAGGCACCATATTGGGCCCTTTACTTTTCCTTCTGTATATTAATGAACTACCATTATTACTTAAGTCGTCGACGTTATTGTTTGCGGATGATGTTAAAATCTGGAGAACAATAAGAAATGAGACTGATCGTTGTTATCTGCAAGCAGATTTAGACGAATTAGTTAGGTGGGCTCATGATTGTGGCTTGGAAGTTAATTCCAGGAAGAGCGTGCTCATGCACATCGGACACCATATTAGTTACCATTATACCGTTAATGGTACATCTCTGCCATGCGTTCATGAGCACAAAGACTTAGGAGTATTTTGATGTTGGTTTGTTCTCTGAGCTGGATGGTTTGGTCGTGGAGCTTTCATTGTCCTTCTGAACGACATCATCAGCACAAACTTCGGGTAGAAGTGAAGTGTTTGAATTTCTCCACATGTGATTCACAGCTTGTCCTCTGCACCTCGATGTTGATTGGTTCTTATTGACCTTAAATCTGTCATTGTTTATTTCTTTGTTTTGGTTGTATCTCCTATTGCTTTGATTTTTGTTCCTATCTTCCTGCATAATTTTCTTGATTGGTTGATAGATTGAATTGATTTCAATATGTTTGTTTTTTGCTGATTGACCTGAGTGCCAAGCTTTTAAAAATTCTCTGGTATTTTTGGAATTGCCTCTGTCCGAAATCTGCACGTTTTCCCAGTCGAATGTATGTCCGTAGTTGTCCACGTGTATTGATATGGGTGAAGAAATCTCGTGACGTTTGACTGCTAATTGGTGTTCATGTAGGCGAAGGTGCAGGGGGCGTCCGCTTTGTTCAATATAGTGTTTGTTGCAGTTGGTACAATTTAGTTTGTAGATGATGTTTGTTTTGTCCTCTTTTGCTGTTTTATCTTTTGGTTTGCATAAGATTGAGTGGAGGGACTTTGTTGGTTTGTGGGCTACACCTATTCCGAAGGTTTTCAGCAGCCTTGTTGTCGTTTCCGATATGCCCTTTCTGTATGGTAGGGTGATCCTTTTGTTGATTTTCATAGCTGATTTTGTTTCTGATGGTGTGTGCGACTGGTATTTTTTGATGAAATTGATTGGATAGCCGTTCTTCTGAAGAATGGTTTTCAGGTGTTTTTCTTCATTTTTTCGTGCTGTGATTGTATTGCAGTGTGTTCTCGCCCTCTTGAACAAAGTTTGTACACAGTTGATTTTGTGAGTTCTTGGGTTGTTGCTATTGTAGTTGAGAATTTGATTGGTGTGGGTCGGCTTCCTGTGCACTTGAGTCTCCAGTTTTCCTGTGTCAGTTCTGGTGATTTATACATCTAAGAATGGTAACTTGTTGTCCGACTCTTGTTCCATTGTGAACTTGATGTCGTTGAAGACGTTGTTGATCTGCTTGTAGGTGTTTTCTAGTTCCTCCTTTTTGACGATGACGAATGTGTCGTCTACATAACGAACCCAAATTTTTGGTTTGATCACTGGTAGAATTGTGGTTTCTAGTCGTTGCATTACTGCTTCCGCGATGAGTCCTGATATTGGTGATCCCATTGGTGTCCCTTTTGTTTGTTTGTAGATTTTGTTATTGAATTGGAAATATGTTGCTAGACATAGATCTATGAGTTCAAGTAGGCTTTGACGTTGAAGTTTCGCGTATTTTGCGAGGTTTTCGTCGTTGGTTAGAAGCAAGGACAGGGTTTGTTTTGCTAAGTTTGGTTCAATTGAAGTGAATAGTGCTGTTACATCCAAGGATATCATTCGTTCGTCGTCGTTGATTTGAATGTTCCTAATCTGATCAAGGAACTGTTTGGCTGATTTGATGGAGTGGTTCGACGAATCTACTAAATGTTTCAGTATTCTTGAGATTTCTCTTGATAAATTGTACGTTGGTGTTCCTGGTAGTGCTACAATTGGACGTAGTGGAATGTTTGGTTTGTGTATTTTTGGTCTGCCGTAGAACCGAGGGAGTACTGGTCCATTAGGTTTCATTCTTCATTGATCTTGCTTCGTTATTTCTCCTGCTTTGACGAGTTTGTTTAAAGTTTTTGCAATGCGATTGTCTAGTTTTTTGACTGGATTTATGTCCATCGGTTTGTATGTATTTTTGTCCACTAGTATTTCCTCGGCTTTCTTAATGTATTCTTCTTTGTCCATAATCACCGTGGTGTGTCCTTTGTCTGCTGGAACGATGACAATATCTTTTCTGGTTCTGAGTTTCTTCAAGGCTGTTTGTCCTTGTGACGTCAGTTGGTTGTTGCCCTTCATCCGTTGAGTCAGTGGTACTATAGAATGTCTTATTTCCTGTTGCGTTTCCTCACTTATTCCGGAGGTTTTGAGTGATGACTCCAGTTCTGCGTAGAATTCCAGTTTTGAGGCATCGCTTGTATTGCAATTTATTCCTTTTCGGAGTAGCTGTTCTTCTGCGTTTGTTAGTGGTTGTTTTGATAGGTTGACCACGCTGTTGTTTGTGATTTCTTTCATAGTTGGATTTGAGATTTTGATTATTTTCTTTTTAAGGATGTTTCTTCTTTTTTCTCTGTGTCGTTTGCATAACGTTTCGATGGCTGTTGTCAGGGTTTCGAAGTGTTCACTTCGAAGTGAAATCAATCTAATCTATCAACCAATCAAGAAAATTATGCAGGAAGATAGGAACAAAAATCAAAGCAATAGGAGATACAACCAAAACAAAGAAATAAACAATGACAGATTTAAGGTCAATAAGAACCAATCAACATCGAGGTGCAGAGGACAAGCTGTGAATCACATGTGGAGAAATTCAAACACTTCACTTCTACCCGAAGTTTGTGCTGATGATGTCGTTCAGAAGGACAATGAAAGCTCCACGACCAAACCATCCAGCTCAGAGAACAAACCAACATCAAAATACTCCTAAGTCTTTGTGCTCATGAACGCATGGCAGAGATGTACCATTAACGGTATAATGGTAACTAATATGGTGTCCGATGTGCATGAGCACGCTCTTCCTGGAATTAACTTCCAAGCCACAATCATGAGCCCACCTAACTAATTCGTCTAAATCTGCTTGCAGATAACAACGATCAGTCTCATTTCTTATTGTTCTCCAGATTTTAACATCATCCGCAAACAATAACGTCGACGACTTAAGTAATAATGGTAGTTCATTAATATACAGAAGGAAAAGTAAAGGGCCCAATATGGTGCCTTGGGGTACACCACTTTTGACCGATTTCCATTCGGATAACGTTCCATTGACCCTTACTCTCTGTCTGCGGTCACATAAGAAGCTTCCTATCCATTCCTGTATAGCACCTGTTATACCAAAGCTCGAGAGCTTTTGCATAAGACCTAAGTGTGAAACCTTATCAAACGCTTTGCTAAAATCTATGAATATCACGTCGACAGACTGGCCGTTGTCTAGGGCAGCTGTCCAATCCTCTCTCGCAGTGAGTAAGTTAGTCAAGCATGAATGCTTGTTACGAAACCCATGTTGCTCGGGAGTTAACAGATTGTACGAATCTATGTGGCTCAGTAGCTTAGCCCGAATTAATATTTCAAGTAACTTAACTACTATGCTGGTCAGGCTGACAGGCCGGTAGTTAGATACGATCCGTCTCTGACCATCCTTAAATATAAGACCAACTATGGCGTCCTTCCAGTCTCTAGTTAGTTGAGCCTGTGAAAGGGACATGTTGAAGAGCATCGTGAGCGCTCTTGAGATAATGTCCGCAAGCGACGACAGCAAACGTGGGTGCAAACCATCGGGGCCCGGTATCTTACAAGGTTTTAGGTTAGTTATCAAAGGAAGAACAATATCCTCTGTCACGTGTGAAGGTCCTATGGCTGGTATCTCGTTGTAAATGGGACAAGTAGTTGTAACACTACACGTAGAGTAGACTTCAGTGAAACAGTTAGCAAATGTCTCCGATTTCGCTAGATTAGATTCGTTTAACAGTAACGGAGGGATACTATCACTACGTTTCAACACTTTGTTTATGATTTAGTCAGTGATTTTGGATTCTGTTAACAGAAATTTATATTTTAACCCTATACGAGACATCGTAAAATAGTATTATCTACGACATGTTTTAGTTACCATTCTCATAACAAACACGCATCGCTTTACTTAAGAAGAGTATTTCGCTAACTTATGTGACACTTACAGTAATGTTCTACACAATTTCTGTATAAATTCAGAAAGCGGACAGAAAAATCTATCAACGCCAATTGTTACCAACATAATTTTTCTTACTCACATTACGTAATAACATATCAGTCCAGTTAACAACGATGATACTTATCATGGATTAAACTGTTTACGGCTGTATATTAATAGTTCATATCGTAATGTAGCACGTTATATATTGACGTTCACTTTGAAGCAGGAGCGATCTGAAACAACAACACTACAGTGAGGACCGGTAAGTGCCGTCGAAGTAAGAACACAATGTACTGTTACAATAGATATATTTTTAAAATTGAAAGACACGGTTGAGTGCAAAAGGGGAAATTTTCTACAAAATAGTTTTATTCATTGTTCTGCTCATTCAGATCGCGTAGGGCTTCTTTCTATATTTCCAGTGCGTCTACTCTTTGTTGCCCTGCAATAGAAAAACAAACTCACATTAGGAACGTCGCATGGAATGATTATTAATACCATTAGAAGATTCATGAGTAGTTTAACTCTCAATTACAATTTATAAACAACTACTAACACCCACGTTCATTCCCATACAACCAATAAAGGGGAAATAAAGCGAAATTTCCTCTTTCTGTCGCTCTGTTTTTCAAATGTCGCTAAATTGCCGACTTTTACCTTAAATATCCGACGAATTGTCTACTTTTCTACTACATGCACACCTATGTAATTAAGCGCCCACTTTTAAAACGCTTCTGTATTTACCCCAACCGCCTCCTGTGTTCACCTTCATTCCCACAACACAGCACACGAATAATGTGATGTACGTAATGTATGGTATAAGTTCCAAATTTTTATTGAAAACAAAAAGCTTATTATTGTACAACGTCATGAGCACTTGGCAGATGGTAGAGCATCAATGTTCCTGATGTAATTGCAAATGTCACGGACCAGATATTTCACGTATTGTTTCTTTCCATCAAACCTTTTGGACTATGGAGACTCAAATATTTATTGTGAATTCTAAAATGTAATGAAGAAGAACGTTACTATATCTAGGAAACTTGTTTTGCACAACAAGGTACTTGAAGCTGAACTTACGGTTATATCCTTGAACATGGAAGACTCTACATATAGATAACGGGAAAACAATGATCACTTTAAAGTCGTACGTACGTGTTCTTTCTTCCGTCGATGACGCTTCTGTACTTTGTCTCTCATGTCGTGAAAATAACTTTGTGTAGCCATGTCATATATTTTCGCAAGGTCTTTCTCAGTGATAGATGACGACAGGGATCGATTAGTAAGTGCACCTGAAGTTTAAAAACCTTATTTATCTTACTTCGTACGCAGCCATAAAACCGGAACTTCTGAATCGCTCGTTTTGATGAAGTACCAAGTAGCGTGAAATTAATGGCGACTTCAGGTTTCATGATGTAGGACAGAAAATATCGCATGGAGGTTTGAGGATCATCATCCATTAAACGCGTCAACATGGCCATCTGTAATAGGAATGAAGGATAAAAATCATGTTGTGTGCTTACAAATCTGTCCCTCATGTGTAGGCGAAAAAGCGACATTTCCCCTTTGTTTACGCTTTCGTACGCTTTATTCCCCTTTTTTCGCTTTTATTTCCACTTTATTGGTTGTTTGGGTCACTACCATAATAAGGGAGGAAAGTTATATGTAAATTATTCTACAGCTTGTTTTTGCTTGAAACTATAATTTTTGTGTATTTTAGACTTGATAAATGATTAATTTCACTTGCCCGTGTTTACATTGTTACAAATTACCAAGTTAGGCTGACTAAACATTCATCCATGTTGTCAAGTCCAAATACATCAGGCAACCAATAGACTGCAATAAACGCCATGCAACGCGCATAAATATTACAAAAATTAACATGTGACGGAAAAATACTGCGATTAGCCGACAAAAAACGACGTTAGAAATCCGCGACAACATGTAACACATAAGCGAGAATCACTGACATAACTTTTCGACCATACCCCATAAAAAATTATCTACAAATCGTTAGCACAGCCGTAACACAATGTTTCGTCAATAGGTAGATATTAGCGTCATCTACATTGGATTTTATTTCCAGTTGTCATCGTGACGGGCGCAATGCACAAACCATGACCTTGACTAATTGTATGTGTAAACTCTAGTTACAGTTAAATAAAGATCCTGCTTCACTAACACAGCAAAAAGAGATATACTACAAAATACGCTCACTATCTCCAAGAGTAACGGTAACTGCATTTTCTAATATTTTCAAATATTCTGAAGGCACAAGCGTGTTTAGTTTATCTCATGTAAAGTCTATGAATTAACTAGATACATATTTTAGCAACATAGGTGATGTAAATTCGTGCTGAAGACCCTAATAATTTATACGTAATGGTGTCTGCGCAAGTCAAAACTGTTTACCGACGTCAATCATATTAGACTTCCCGCTACTAATCATTTCGTGCTTAAACGCCATTTCCATCAAGTGACAATCAGTTCACAGTCGTCTGTTTATGTAACTATCACCGAACGCGTTAAACACTCATTACTAGGAAGGTAGTCATATGAAGGGTCCTTGTGTGGAAAGATTACATACTCAAACATAAGATTCTGAAGCTTTAAAGTGTTATTGTGAATTATCAGTGATCCATATTGTAATAAAATCTCGAAAAGTTTCAAGCAATAAGTCAGACTCCAAGTGAGCAGAATGTGATCATATTGTATAATACGACAACTATATCATAACAGCACAAAACACACCAAATATTTAATCGTATTATGTGTACTATTCGTTCCATAGGATTTTCGACAAAATGTGTAGAACGTTTGGTCGCGTCACAGTCACAATACAGTTAGCGAAATACTTTAGTGGTGACATGATTACCGATCGGAACGGCGGTCCTCTGTTTGAAGTCATTTTGGAAATAATACGGAATTTTGAAATCTATTAGTCAGTGATCATGATAACCAACCAGATATTTAACAATTAATGAAATTCGATCACTGTGCGAACGTACTTTGAAATCATTACATTGGAAGAACTGCATGAATACACACTAGATTGCTTGTAGTATTTAATCCAACGGAGGAAAAGTGTTTCACTCAGTCTGTTTATTTACAAAACCGTAGTCTGTTGAGTTACTCGCTAGCTCCCAAGTTTAGTCAATATTTAGATTCATCAGATGAGACGAACCTAGCTTTCAACCGACTATGTTTCCAATTACAAAACATTTTCTTGTATCCAGTTAAGCCTTGTTACACAACCTAAATATGAAGGCTAGACCTAATGTGACATCCTAGCACTTAAGATCGCAATTATGAAGTTTGTCTTTTTCAATAGTGACATTACAGACGTTAGCAATGCCGCAGATTGCATTAAAAATGTCTATGATAAAAGACGGAAGAACACCTAACGGGATGTTTCCCAAGATTACTTCATGCTTGCATCAAATATATGAATCTCGATTAGGAATCTTCCTAAATTATGTCACGCAGTCCAGGCAAACAGGTTTTTATGTGTTGCTTAGTTGACATGATCGGAATAAAATCCAATGGGAAGACTAGTAATTTCCAGCGTTTCAGTACTTGACGTCTCATTTTAGTGACTTTGGTCATGATCTGGGTCAAAATAAAGTTACTCATCACACATGGAGTTCAAAAGTGGTAGGTGCCACTGTTCTTAGCTACTACAACTTGCTTTCATTTATATTGTTAATCACTCCGCAACTATAACTACAAACAGTGAGTAATGCTTTTACGTCATAAGGAAGTCATACTATTGGTCCGCGGGAAGCCTTAGGACTAACTTAAGGAAATGCTTACCTAAATACCGAGGGCAACCCTCAATATTAGCTCTAGGGATTCACAATTAACCATTCTTTTAAAAGAATATACTTGTTTTTCTTACGCTTTTTTGCAGATAACTTTATCGTCATCTGGTCTAACTGTTCAAAACTAAACGCAACTAAAATACAATTCATAATACCAGTATAGAAAATCCAAAGTTTCGTCCCATTCAACAAAAATGCCGAACGAACAGATCCACATTGAACATTTTATTCAAAGTCTTAGCAGTACTATAAGCTATGTGAAATCTGATATTCGGTTAGAAGCCACGTCAGCTGAACTTCAATCTTTACCAATACGTACTTACTTGGAGAGATTAGTTGTGCCAGTACTTATTCATGGCCTAACGCAACTGTGTAAAGAAAGGTAATCTAACGGCAATATACCAAGTTTTTTTATAGACCACAGAAGCCAATTGAGTATTTAGCAGCGTATTTATTGAAAAACAAAAATTATAAACAAAATATCAATACTGGTACCAAGTAATCAACTGAAGATAACATAATTTTGACTTATAAATAAACAATTCGAATATATACTTCATTCTAACGCTAGATTCCTTTACATACATAAATGTGTCAGAGAACAGAGCTTCGGCAAACAATACCTATTACTAGTTTGAATTCGTTCTGGATGCCATACTTTATGCAGGTAGTTTCAAAACACGGGTACTGCTACTTCTACTAGACAGTTATCTATAAAATGGATAGTCCAGTCGCGCTACTTTAGGTAAAGAAACATAATATGACTCGTTACCAATAATACTATTCGACAAAGCATATACTCGTAAACAATTTTTGTGTAACGGCTGGGGATATCAGCTATCTGCTTAAACCAGAGACACAGTGGAGTTTAAACTTACGTCATCGAATAAGTGACTGTCAAGGGATTTGACCATTAAGCCATTGATCCATTTCCAAACTTCCACTGGCCGATATTCGAGTTCTCTGAAAAGTTTGCATTATTCTCAGTGACACTTTGCACACAGGCGATGAAAATGTTCTGGTTACGAGAAAACATCATACAGTGGGAAGTCCACTGAGACTATTCGATTTATCAGTTAAAATAGACCACCACATTTGGCCCGACCGTTGCTGCTACCTTGACGTGGTGGTCGGGCTTGCCTATCGTGATGATCCAATCGAGCTGTGCTGGCTGGAACAATCGTTCCTCAAGGTCCTACCATGCCAGACAGGTCGGTTGAAGAGCGGTGAGACTAAAAGCAGCAATCCCAAGATCCGAAGACGAAGTCGTACTGCTGACTGTACAGAGGTGTGAAAGCAGTAAGGTGTTTCCTTCAGACAACCAGCATGACAGCGATGCTGCCTTCACACAAGGAAGGGTGGGGTTAGAAAAGGTCGACCCTAAAAATGCACACCTCGCCTTATTCCACGGATTTCCGTCTCCGGCGGTAAGGACTTTTGAAGAACGGAGCAAACACAAAAATCCCCCACAAAAAGGCCGTGCGTGACCGGCCTCAAGCAGTTGTCCCTTGAGCACTGCGGTCACGCTCCCAGGTCGTTCAGACCAACACTAATCCAACTTCTTTTTCAGGTCCCTCAAGAAATACCCTTCCACGGTGTGGGCAGCCGGGAAGTTATACTAGCCCTCATACCCTTAACTGCACACGAGACCAAGTTGGTCACTTTCAAATCCTTCCTACACCTAATAACTCTGTTATCTCTACGACTAACCCTTCCCACGTCCTTTTATCACCTCGCACCGCTAGGACAAACGATTCGAGTACACAGAACGTTATTCCTGGTCTCCTGAAACCACGCTCTAAACTACATGTAGGAACTTTTAATGTCCGAACATTGTGCCAAATAGGACAACAGGCTTCCTTAGCTAGGACTCTAGAATCTTACGCCATCGATGTGTGCTGCGTCTCCGAAACGCGCATACAAGATCCGAGTAGTGTCATTCATTTGACCTCACCTAATCAAAATGAAGATTCATCTCGATACACGCTTCGTGTATCTGGAAGTCCTGATGCTGCTTCCCGTGGCCTCGCTGGAGTAGGTATAGCATTAAGTCCTAGGACAGAACTAGCTCTTTTAGACTGGATCCCAGTAGACAGTCGTCTATGCGCTGTCCGACTAAACGGATCAGTAAGGACCCGGGAAGATAAGGAAACTCGTCGTTGCCTCTTCGTCGTCTCTGCCTACTCTCCCACTGACTGCAGCTCAGACGATATAAAAGATGAGTTCTACAGGAAACTTTCTGACCTTCTCCAAAAAGCTAGGCGTTCTGATGTAGTAATAGTAGCAAGTGACTTCAATGCTCAATTAAGTAAACTAAGTGAAAGGGAAAGACACCTGGGTGGATCTTATGGTGTCGTGGCTAAAAGGACAGATAATGGCGACCGTCTGTTGCAGCTATGCTCAGATAACCGCCTATTTCTTGCAAATACTAACTTAAAGTTAAGCATAAGGAAAAACATCTTTTGACATTGTAGTACCAGTTCATATGTTAGGCCCATATACTTTATTCTAGTTACTGGCCAAGCCAATTCACCTGTACATTGAGTCATCTTTTGATCTTGTTAATCATTTGCTTATTAACCTTGAGTACTTTTTATATGAGCGCATATGTGTACACTTCGTATCTTATTCATCATATGTCTGTCACTCATTTTTGCCTGCCTATAAATGTTAGTTAACGCTTGCTTAAAATGAGTTGGCTTCCCAGCCATCTCCAATGCGCATTGTTCTCGCTTCGCTCTCGAGTTGGCTTCCCAGCCATCTCCAATACGCATCATCTTTGCTTCGCTTGCTTACAGTTGCTCATGTGCTTACAACTTTCTGGTCTGCATCGATTATCAATAAAAATGTAGTTGCCGCTTCCCTTTGCCTTCTGATATTATACACCGTTAAGATTGGTATTAATAACGGTTATCGAAGCGAACTATGATCGAAGCACGGCACTACAAAACTGGTAATCCCGACGTACGAACACGCAACACAATTAGCGATCCCGACTTACGAACGCGAAAACATAATTGGATGTCTCGCCGAACGAACATCGACGAGAATCGACAACCTCGACGTACGAACTCACATAATTGGCACGCCGTATTTGGAACACGCGACAGAATCGGCAACCGCAACGAGTGAACACAAATCAAAAATGAAACCGCGGACGACATATTTCGTTGATTCTAATAATCATCATATGCTCATTATTACAATAATGTCATATCGTCATCTAACGTGGAATTCTTATTTTTGCTCGTATTCACATTAAACTATGACATTCACGCAGTCGAATCACTAATCAAACAAATTATAATTATTTGGACATTACACGTTATCATATTCGAAACTCACTGGATTATCTTTATTATCCAATGACGTACAATTTTCCTGATTCAAGTGAGTTCGTTCCAATCTTTTTCATGTCATTTTCGGTCTAATATTACACTCTATCATATACATAAGTTTGGAGTCATACTCCCGATAGTAGGAACTTATGTTCTCGATACCACTAATGTCCATTCATCCCATTGGTACGCAGCAATCGTCATTTTTTATATTTTCAGCGACAACGTAAACCGAACTTTCGCAATTTTTGTTTTACGATGATCCCTACTTTAATGTCTATACACAAATCAAGTATTTGACGCCGCATTACCAGCCGATTAGTAATGATTATGTTCATATTATCTGTTCATCGACATGTAAATCTGAATGCTGCATCATCTATTACGCATCAAAAATATTTGGTTACTGCAATTAGTATTCTATTTCCATTGCATGGTATACAAGAACATAGAGTTTAGAGCTAGTCTCTCAAAGATACACTCTTGTTCGTCTCATTCAAGTCAGTCTCACTCACTGTCATCGATAATCATATGTATTGGTATTTTTTTTATGCCTTAATACGGTTTCGTAACAAATGAGGTTGAGCGCATATCCCTCTAACCACACAAACCACGCTAGGCTGCATGACCATAGAGGAATACGACTCCGCATATCTCGTCTCAACAGTCACTATCCTGTTCCTCTGGTCATTCTACTAATACATATTTAACGATAACTCGACGCACACGACATCGTACGCTGACTTCGCATTTTATTATCATTATCAGTAGCAGTACAGCAATGAATATCAACCGCTGATGCAGTCATCATCCTACGGCTGGATTATTTTTTATCCCACGTAAACTCCAATCGTGTAAATTCGAATCCACTCATCGCCAATCGACTCTATTTACTCGACTGCAGCTTATCAGAACATATTTCACTGTTATTTATCCGCATATTCAATCAGCACCACAGAGCAATTACTGTTATACTCTATTTTCACTATATTTCAAATCGCTCGTATGAACATGTTATTTTATCATTCGGACAGTCACTACATAAATTCATGTTAAATTTTTTCGAACGCTTACTAATGTACTGATAATCACATGCTAGCATCCCTATTTTTGTCCGCACTTTGACAATATTCATGTTCCTTTTTACATAAGTATGACACTTTCGCTTAATACGCTCACCCCTCACATGACACTGTAATTCATCAGGTATTGTACCATTTTTTCCCACATTTTGACGTTATCCTCATACCGCTTCAGTGTTATTTTTCGAAAACAGACATTTTTTTATAAATGTGCTATTTTCTACAAGGGGGCTATGTAGTACCAGTTCATATGTTAGGCCCATATACTTTATTCTAGTTACTGGCCAAGCCAATTCACCTGTACATTGAGTCATCTTTTGATCTTGTTAATCATTTGCTTATTAACCTTGAGTACTTTTTATATGAGCGCATATGTGTACACTTCGTATCTTATTCATCATATGTCTGTCACTCATTTTTGCCTGCCTATAAATGTTAGTTAACGCTTGCTTAAAATGAGTTGGCTTCCCAGCCATCTCCAATGCGCATTGTTCTCGCTTCGCTCTCGAGTTGGCTTCCCAGCCATCTCCAATACGCATCATCTTTGCTTCGCTTGCTTACAGTTGCTCATGTGCTTACAACTTTCTGGTCTGCATCGATTATCAATAAAAATGTAGTTGCCGCTTCCCTTTGCCTTCTGATATTATACACCGTTAAGATTGGTATTAATAACGGTTATCGAAGCGAACTATGATCGAAGCACGGCACTACAACATGGCGACCCCCGAATTCGTCCCAACGTTGGACCCAATTAGACCACATCGCTATCAGCCACCGATGGAGGGGCTCGATAGAAGACTGTCGCTCATTCTGGAGCACATGTTTAGACTCAGATCATGCTCTAGTGCGAGCACGTATCTGTCTGCGACTTACTGGACGTAGGAAAGACACTGCAGGGAAGCCTCTAAGGGTTCTACTTAGTGATAAGCAGGCTAAGAATATATTTCAGGAACAACTAGAAAAACAGTTAGACAGACATATAGGTTGTGCCCACCCCGAGGCAGAGTGGAATGACATCCGAAAAGCTGTGGAAACAGCAGTGATATCCGCTAGTAAGGTAAGCCATAAGGTCAGGGAGAAACAGTGGATCTCGGCAGCATCTACCACACTGATAGACGCTCGAAAACTCATCCCTCCTGGCTCTGAACATAACGAAGAGCGGAGTCAGCTTAAGCGAAGGCTAATAAGAAGCCTACAAAATGATCGTGAACAGTGGTGGGTAGCGAAAGCAAGAGAGATGGAAAAGGCAACGGCAATAGGTAACAGCAGACAGCTATTCAGACTTGTTAAAGAAACCGGTATTAAGAACCCAAGTATCAGTGAAACTATCTTAGACAAAGATGGACATATCATTCATTCTCAATCCAGGAGATTGGATCGATGGGCAGAACACTAGGGATCAGTTCAACTGGCCTTCAGCCACACTTCAGTTACCCACGATCCCCAGTCGTCCTGAATGGCGAATTGAGGTAAGTCCTCCAACTCTCTACGAGGTTGAAAAAGCTATAGAAAATCTAAAGCGAGGGAGAGCCGCAGACCCTGATAGGTTTACCCCTGAGATTTTTAAGGATGGTGGTCCAGTACTAGCAACGAGATTGACTGTAGTCTTAGGTGGAATCTGGGAACTGAACGTAATTCCATCTGACTGGTCCCAATCACTGATTGTGCCAGTCTATAAGAAAGGACAAAAGTTCACCTGTGACAATCACAGAGGAATTACTTTGACTAATATAGTGTCTAAAATATTAGCTTCAATAATACTTAGACGCCTAACCAAAGCTCGTGAAGAGCAGACTAGAGAAAACCAGGCTGGTTTTCGACCTGGACGTGGTTGCACAGACCAGATATTCACTCTACGTCAGGTCCTAGAACATAGACATACATTCAGACGTCCCACAATAGTAGTATTTCTTGACCTTAAGGCGGCATTTGACTCCGTTGATCGTGAGGTTCTATGGCAGTGTTTGTCAGTGAAAGGAGTACCAAAGAAGTACATTAACCTCATAAAGGCTCTCTACTCGAACACAACTGGTCGAGTTAGAGCCTATGGCGAACTGTCATCAGAATTGGTTACCTCAAGTGGCGTTCGTCAGGGCTGTCCACTCTCCCCATTCTTGTTTAACTTTGTCATTGACATACTTTTAGAGATAGCACTTTGATCAGCTAAACCTCCAGGAGTTGAACTTTTACCGGAAGGCTCACTTGTTGACTTAGAATACGCCGACGACATAGTTTTACTCGGTGAAGACGCTGACAAAATGCAGAGTCTTCTGACCACTATAAGCAACTATGCAGGCATGTTCGGAATGCGATTCTCTCCCTCGAAGTGCAAAATGTTACTTCAGGATTGGGTTGCATCGACACCTGAACTAATGATAGGGAGTGAAGTAGTTGAGCGTGTAGACCACTTCACTTATCTTGAGAGTCTCATCAGCCCTTGTGGTCTGGTATGTGACGAAATCTCAGCACGGATACAGAAGGCTCGTCTAGCTTTCGCCAACTTGCGTCATTTATGGCGTAGGCGAGATATCCGTCTAGCAACCAAAGGACGGGTTTATTGTGCAGCAGTTCGCTCCGTCCTACTTTATGGCAGTGAAACATGGCCAATAAGAGTAGAGGATATTCGTAGGCTACTAGTGTTCGATCATAGGTGTCTTCGAAGCATTGCTCGTATATCCTGGGACCACCGGGTAAGTAATGCAGTTGTTAGGAAACGAGTACTAGGTAGGGATGGCAAATCGATTGATGAAGTAGTGAAACTTCATCAGTTGAGATGGCTGGGATATGTGTTACGTATGCCCGACCACCGACTGCCCCGACGTGCAATGTTTCATGGTGTAGGAGTAGGTTGGAAGAAAGCTAGGGGTGGCCAGACCAAAACGTGGTACAAATCCATGAAGTCACTGACAAGTGGACTGGGTCATGTTAGTAGGTGTAGACTACTTGGTTGGGACTCGCGAGATGATAGCAACCGATGGTTAGAGACCTTGAATGACATGGCTCAAAATCGTTTGCAATGGCGAAGGTGCATCCACTCTTAGTGTTCTACCAAATTCTAATCTTCTGAATTCCTCATGTCTTTACCTTTTTCTCTTTCCAAATTTATTTAACTGTACTATACTCCTTCAATAATTTCTTCAAACCCTAATCTTTTGGATTTCTGATTATACTCCTACTACTTCTACCACTATGGGATTTGAATCGATAACTGCATCTCTGTGCTAATGTGGTATGGCAACTCGAACTGATGTATGTACGTACGAAGTTCTACGTTGTGACTGACTGACTGACCACATTTTGCTGAAACTGTATTGATCCGCAAACTTTCATTGGACAACTACCAATAGTCAATAATTTGACAGAAAACAACTTTTGTTTATCCATTAAGTAATAATATTCGTTTTTATTCAGTATGGACAGACAAAACATTGTACATATATGACAAGGAAAGAAAGAAACGTTTAAACCAGCTGAAATAAAATTCATAATGATGAAAGTAAAGAGTGATATATATCAACAAAAGACAAGGTAATAATAGTATCATTACTAATAAGGTCTTCCGCGACTGCTACGCCCACCCCGTTGACCTCTTCCGTAATTAAAATCACCAACGACTGGACCCTTTGTAGGCTAAAATGAAAACGGGTAGAGATTAAATATATTATCTGGCAAAGTTTCCAACTATCACCATCAATCAAAAACATTTAACTACAACAACTAGTAACACACTTTTATAGCAACTGGTGCTACACAAATACAGGTCCGTGTAAATGCTGTCAATTGATCTCTAATATTATACGCATTCATGCAGTTTTTCTCATTTTTTGGAGATGGCATACTACTAAACAACACAGTAAGATAGCATTGAGGGAAAAAGAATGACATGTGGGAAAACAGAAGCACAAATTATAATTTGAAAGGGGGCGACTGGAAGCGATAACCTTGATGTGATCGATCGTTTTCTTGATCCTATCGCTCACCAACACTGATTGTCGACACAACCAGTTTCGAAAGGCGAGCATATAGAAAGATTTAGAAAACCGATGTTAGTAGTAAGTGGTTACAAAAGTTGATATTATGTTTTATATTGTCGTTACTAAAGTTCTCTCTGCTTTGAATTCAGTCTAAAATAAAAATACATAGTAAGGTGAGCTGTGTTGTAAAATATACCAAACACATTATTCAGTGTTGTCACCTTATTAAACAAAACCTTTTGCGTATCTGTGTAATATGAAGTTACTACTCACATCAAACCCCAGTGACAGAGTGACGGAAATAGCTTTATAATGTGAGTCTTCAAATGAAGTGCATTATTATGTACAATATAAAATAGTTAAATGACAAAATCCAACGAAATGACGCTTAAGTATAATAGATTATCATCATTAACGGTAAATGCACCAATTAAAAGACTCACTAACAATGAGTAAAATAGACATTGTATTATGAACCCCAGTTTGCCTTTTTGTAGATGCAAAACGATGTCGATAGTTGAAGTTGTCGTTCGGTATGCTCAGGAAACTAGTTCTACGTTTAGAAAGACAGTTGTGTATTTTTGACGCTTTGCGAAAATGGTGTCACCTCCAATGATTGATACTAATATTACAAACAAAGCAATTCTCTTATTATCAAAATACAAAGTTGCTATGGTGTGTCACAGAGAAGTGGATGTCTTTATCTAGGTAATTGCGAATGCGCAAATTTAAATTTGACCAGTTTGGCAATTGTATGTTATTTAGGAGCTAATCTAATCACTGATGAAATGCTATGACGACCTAGCAGCCGAATCTCTGATAAGTTAATCAGGATTGAAACCTATTGACAAGGCGGTTGAGAGTGGAAACTTAAAACCAATATATTACAGCTTCAAATGCAGTTAGGGAACTCTGCACAAGCCACAAAACCCAATTGATCCTCTAGTTTTTTTCTGCGTGACATTCAAGTACCAACTGACATGAGTTGACGAATGAGAAAACATAATTTAACACTACAATACTCAGATACTGTTTCACCAGTCAACGAATAAAGATTTGTATGTTTGAAATAACAGAACAGTTAAACAGCAAACTGAACCAACAAAAATATTCTTGATTGGTACCTCAAGAAAAACCCAACTAGTTCAACCACTTATTTCATTGTATGTCCAATACATTACTAACAAAATTCACAGTTTATATCCTAGTGTAATCTCTTGATCGAGGCTACAGACAAACGTTTATTGACTTCGAGACGACCCAATAAACGAGTCTATGTTGTCATTCAAATCACGTCTTTGACCGTTGATTTGCATTCGAAGATGATTTATTTACAAACTGTAGTCCAACTCAGGACAAGTTGTTACTAAACGTTAGTCACTGCCTAGTGCGACGTGTAATAGTGATGATTAACACAAGAGGAATTTAGCGAAAGACCCGTAATGGCCAAATGAAAACGCGGCGTTGATTTTCGAAATCACAGACATTTGGCTTGAAGTGCGTTATGAGGTGTAGGTATCCTGTATCGGTTAAGCGCGATAGTCGTACTCTATAGCTCACAAGTGGTCTCAGTAGGATAGAGGTTATCGTTTCTGTACATCCTGAACCTTATAGACATTCCGTAATTCTGAAACTTCGAACTGATTCTTTACAAATCAACATTTAGTTTGTTGTACGGTGATCAATACTACTAAGACTGCCTATTACATAATCTTTGTTGACGTTTATTTTGTGGACTATATTTATCTGCATTGATGTGGGTTGTAATCCTGTGGAGAGTCTCGGCTCCTTCGGTAATCTAGATGTACATTGATGACGAATACCAAGCAAAATGATATCATGGATTTGCTCACAATTTTATCCAACCGTTATTACGTAACGGTTAGTCCAAAGTCATTTGATTTAACTTTCGATTAACACCTCCTTATCGACAACCAGAACACAAAATCGACTGTGAAAACCTTCCATGGAAAATCGTACTAGAAAACACTGATGGGTTCACGTAGTGCTCTGTATGATAGTGGTACACAACAACTTAGTTAAATGTCACATGGTCTGCTAGTTAAATTTTGTGACTAGTCACACTCACACCAAGTTCATGTGCTTCAAATTGGGAATATACAACATTTATAAGCACGAAATTATGATATATTTGGTCGATCGATGGCAACACAAATAATGCAGCTCTTTGCAGTCGACTTTCAGTCACGTACCATCTGCGTTTATAAAGACTAATTATACCACCCATTTGTCCAAACTAAAGTAGATAAAAGTTGGGGATTTGAATGTCACACCTGTTGGTTATAAACCAATCGTTTCCTCTGGACACTAAAGTCACCATTTATTTCGATCTGAAACCATCACAGTATTATTGTGGATAGGGGGTCAATATAATAATAGCAACAATGTTACAATCCCTTACTTGAAAGACAAAATCTTGATGTGAAGCAGAAGATAAGCCAGGCTCAAATAACATCATACCACCCATTTGTTGGTTGATTGAAGCCATTTGATACGGATCAGTCACATAACCATCACCCAATGCTACACCTCTTCCATTGCTCATGTATGGCGTCGTCTGACCATACATTTGAGCATAACCACCACCAACTCCTCTGCTACTGATATTGCTGCCAACAACACATCTTCCACCATTCCAAGATCCATCACAACTATAACCTTGTTGTGTATAAGGAATTAAAAGCAACAACTTAAGCATTCGACGTAATTAACAAATGTATGTTTAGCATACATTTTGCTGATGGATTTGGTTCGCTTAAATGATGCGATGTGTACTAAATCTTTTTCCCAGTGTATAAAACTACTTGGTGTTTCTAGTGGTCATATATTCCCTGAACTGGATAGTTTCATTGAAAAGCTTTTATTGTCGTCACAGACAGAAGCATTTACCTAAATCACTATCTATACATATGTATATATACACTGAACAATATGGATTAGGATTTGATGGTGAAGTTTCGTTTCGATTCATTCATTTTTCTTTAGGATTAATTATTAATTTACTGAGTGCCTGTGAAAGATTCACTTACAAAATCCATAAATTTATTGCTTACATTTACTCAATAATCACTACAGATTCACAGAATGTTTGAGTCGTGTGGCGATAGAGAAGAGTCACGAGAAAAAATCCACTTATTATTTCTTTACGGATGTTATTCACCTCAAATCGTTTTAAGTAAAAAGACAAGTTGGTTCGTTTGAAACCTTATAGATATCAGTTTAGTTTGTAAATAGTATTTGACACTGACCAACAGTATATGAGATGCAACTGAAAACGAGGGAGTAATGGACACCTGTTTCGTCCTAATATCAGACTCCTCAGAGGTGTATACTGGGAATAAATGTAGCCCATAAGCTGACAATATTATGCAAACCTAAGGTTACAATAACGAACGAAAACAAGCCAAAGATCAATTACAGGACGATTCGAAAACACTGAGGCAAACATCATGAAGGGAATAATGAACACCCTCTTCGTCTAAGTCTACGTATCACCAGTTAGCTGTAAAACCACAGGACGTCTCTTCTCTCGTGTCAACACATACAGACAACTGTGAACATGAGTTCGACTGTGTGGATGTTGAAATATTGAACAGAGGAAACATGAAATCAGCCAGAGAGTTTTTAGGAGCCTATCACTATGATAAAGTACCAACCAATAAACATATAGAAATCGACCAAATCTGTCAACCAACGCAAAGAAGGATTAGCGATTGTAAGGTTTGATAGGTAAACAACTAGAACAAACATACAAGCAACGATCACACGGTCACAGATAACAGACGACCAAACTTCAGGTCAAAAACCAAGTTATTAGTCGATTGTAGAGAAATTGTAGACGCATGTAGCGGTATATAAATCCATAAAGTAAATAGTTCTGCGAGTCTTCAGTATTGATGCTGATCTTATAACTTTTACTGAAAACACCCTTTCTGAAGGCACCCAATCACGCATCACACCAGGACGCTAGTGGATACGCTGTGCAATACATCCCTTGTAACTACTAGCCAGCTTAGATCGAAGAATTCTTAGCACGTCAACAACCTTCCAAATATATCTCCGAACTTATTCAGTCCTGACCGCTGATTTGATAAGCTGGTATACTTCGATTATAAAAGTGCTACGAGTAAATGCGTTGTCAAACTCCATGATACTTGTGACATCTTCAGTGGTGAGCCCGATTTTATCTGCTACACCAGACGATGAACTGCGGGTCTGCTTTTTGTTTTAACATTATACATCATTTTTCACTTTTACATATCGTGAAATTTTTGTATTCTTGGATATTTTTCGTCCATTTATACATTTTATTTTGATAATAATAGAACAGGCACCCAAATTGTTGAGGATTATTACTCTTACGTCCACCATCTTTAAATTCATTCCATTTTGGTCGGATAATAATGAAACCTGATCCTGCTATCCTTCGTGAAATACGGTCTGATGATGTATTTGAGAACTACAATGAAAGCTCCACAACTAATCCACCCACCCCAGAGATTACAACACCAACAGTTTCGTCCTGAGCTACAAATATTTTTGTTGTCACACATGTGTTTGGTTTGCGCATTCTGAACTTAACTCCTTACTAATCATTATCTTAAAGTATGATCAACTAGCGGAAATGGGCAAATACCGAAGCAGCCGTTCAAAAGATTCTTACGTTAACAGGTACCAGTCAAATTCACTCCTGATGATTATTAATGGGAAATACAAATCCTTACAATTGATAATCACACTTTCTTTAGTTCAGTAAAAAAAAACATCCTCAGTAATTTACTGAGTATATAGTGGCGCCGAATTTGTTTGTGTGTAATCATAGTTGGTTAGCTGCAGTTTGAACAAACGACGACGATTTAATTGTTTTTAAATAAACTGTCCATAACTATTTTAGCAATGATCATCAATCCTTCAAATACATTCTGACTATGATGTAAGTGTTCACAAATGATTGAATACAAATGTTCATGAGGATTAGGATGAATAATATTTACTGTGTGGAGATCTTGATAATATCAGTTAAAAGGCGATTTATTAATTTATTTATTCAAACACATAAATATTGGTACAAGGGGGCACCAGACATATATGCGTCACACAAATCTCATTTCATTTGTGTGAGGGCTGTGATACTGCCCGGCTGCCCAAATTGAAAGAGGTGGTTTTCTTAGGGAGCCGCACCCGGAGACTTTGACCTAGAGGTCTAATCCACAAGGCAGTGGAGCATCGTGAGGAGATGCAGTCCCATGGTAGCCGGTGACCAACGATTGATTCATACGCCATTTGTTCTTTCAGGATACTGGAGCCCATGTGCACCATTGGTTTGGAATCAGGGTTTTCCAACTCCCCTAGGTGAAATTTCCGTGTGCACCAACTCGGTTAAAGCGCCGGACATTCGCTTTTTTTCCTCTCGATTTCGTAAACAACACCCTCACTGAGAGAAGGCAGTGAGTAGGACTTCCCTGGTAGAGGCTATACACGCGTGGCCATGTGAGAGCATTTCGAGGAAAGCGGACACTCCTTAATCTCAGCCGTACCAGAGTATTTGGGAAAGTTTTGTAAACAATGGAAATATCATTTTTAAAAGAACAGAATGATAAGGGAGTGTAGAACAAACAAGGCTCAGCACGACAGTGATTTGCAAAGGAACTGGTACATACAAATAATTTGAATTGGTTGTCATATGAGTTCCATAAACAATGTGGTATTTGAGAACAATCTACATGAGAAACTGCTTCAAATTAGGCAGTCAACTTGACCACTTTAAGGCTTGAAGTGTTTCAATTTCAATTACACAAAGAGTTTCATACTGGAACGAGACAATTGTTCAGTGCTTCTTAATCTTCAAATAATTGTCTAGCTAAATTCTGTTACTGAAACAATCTGCTTACAAATTTTATTCCTGTAGTACATTTACTAACCACGAGTTGATGTACTTCATTTCAAAATAATCTTGTGTGAGATTTGTTTGTTGTACTGTCCAACTAGTTGGATCAAAATGGATTCAGTGAAACTTGAACATGAGAGCCAACAAATAGGATCCTACTGTTCGATTTGCGAATTCACCTCACTTGTTTAACTTCATCTTAGATGTCTTCATGAAAATCACACTCTTCATCCAACGTCATATATATATATATATATATATATATATATATATATATATATATATATCGGCATGTTTAACTACTGATTAACAACTGTCTACGTGTACTTAGTTTTTCTTTTTAACTGTTCAATAGTTGCAGTAGATGAACAGTTATTCAAGAGTGCATATGATATGTTACTATGTTTATACTAGAATGTAGGATAAGTAATCTAATTCAATAGACTATAGATTACAGACCGTAAATTGTTGAATAAACTTGTAATACTACTATTACTGTTTTTCAGCAATATCCTATAGAATAAATCAATTAAAAATAACACTCCATTAAAAGTCAATAAAAAGCTTACGCCAATAGATAAACAGAATTTAAATAAACTATGTATACAGCAGAGTAATTGAACGCTTACCACTATTACCACCCTGAAAACCCCCACGACCGCCATAATGGCCGTCGCCACCACCACCGCGACTACCTCTCTGTGTACCACCACCCCTATCTGGTTGACGTTGTTTAAAAGCAGGCATTTCAGGTGGAGGAGGCTCCAATTCCCATGCTCTACCACCTCGATCAGGGACCCATAAAACAGACAAAAAATAACCAAAAATATATAATAAATCAGTATCATTCTCAGTTGGTGGAAAAAAAGCATTAGCGACTATGGTGAAGTGAAGTATCACAATTAACAGTTGTATGCGTCAGCGTTAGAAACACTGATTTACAAAAATAATTCCAATGGTGTATTTGAAGGCTTTTTCCCAAGGATGACAGGTCAAATGAATGTTCTTTTTAACGCAGTAATTTACATGAAACAATAAGAGACAAATATTACCATGATCGACAGACTTCATGATTTAAAAAAATATAATCATCTCAAAGTAAACTTAGAACGCTCGGATTTCAACCGTTAGAGGTACTACGTTCGCATCATGCTTGAAAACCTCCCAATGTGCAAGTTGGTATTTATTAGTTGTCCTTCATAACAACAAAACTCCGCCTGTAGCTCCTCCGGGGGCTACTGGCGGTCCCAAGCACGGGTAAAGGAGGAGGGTTTAGCATGGGGTTAGCGAACCCATCTCATAGAAAGCCAACTCGCTAAAAAAACGCTAACCAGAAAAAATTAATTCAAACCATTTAAACTCTGCCCTGGGAGTTGAAGGAAGAGTTATGACGCCTCATGATGAAAGCCGAGTTCCTTCGAAAGTCATGAGGCCGATACACCTAACAACCAGAGCAACACTCTGTATAGGTATATGGAACGTCCGGACAATGTGGGAGACCGGAGGAGTCCTCCAAATTGTTGCGGAAATGAGGAATTACAACCTGGAGATCAGTGAAACAAATTGGACGCAGGTCGGACAACAACGACTATCTTCAGGGGAGCTTCTGTTATACTCCGGCCATGAAGAACAAAATGCCCCACATACACAAGGAGTTGCATAAATATTGTCCAAACAAGCACAAAATGCATGGATCTCATGGACCAATGATCATCAAAGCCTTCAACATGTCAGGAGTTTCTGGGCCACAAGAAGCCCCAGCACAAGGAATGGATCACTGTTGGTACACTGGATAAGATTGAAGAAAAGAGGAACAAGAAGGCAGCAATCAATACCAGCCGAATAAGAGCACAAAAAGCCAAGGTACAAGCCGAATACAAACAAGCAAGTGAAGAGGAGCATCAGAACCGACAAACGTAAATATGTGGAAGATCTAGTAATGACAGCGGAAAAGGCTGCAAGAGAAGGAAACATGAGACAACTGTATGATACAACAAACAAGCTCGCTGGAAATTACCGTAAACCAGAACGACCAGTGAGAAGCAAGGGAGGAAAGATATTCACCAACATTTAAGAACAACGGAGCAGGTGTGTAGAACACTTCGAAGAACTAATGAGTCGACCAGCTCTACTGAACCCACCCAACATCGAAGTAGCACCCACGGATCTCCCAATTGATGTTGGTCCACCAACAATCGAAGAGATCAGCATGGCCAGAAGACAATTCAAAAGTAGCAAAGCAGCGGGACCAGACAACATTCCAGCAGAGGTACTAAAAGCAGATGTAGCAGCAAATGCATAGATACTCCACATTCTCCTCAGTAAGATTCGGGATGAAGAACAAGTACCAACAGACTGGAAAGAAGGACTTCTGATCAAGATACCAAAGAAAGGCGATCTCAGCAAGTGCGACAACAACAGGGGCATCACTCTTCTCTCAATACCAGGAAACGTCTTCAACAGGGTATTGTTAAACAGAATGAGGGACTCCGTAGACGCCCAACTTCGAGATCAACCAGCTGGATTTCGTAAGGATCGATCGTGCACAGATCAAACTGCAACTCTACGTATCATTGTGGAACAATCAATTGAATGGAATTCATCACTCTACATCAACTTCATTGACTACGAGAAAGCATTTGGTGTGAGTCTGCTGCCTGAAGAACGACTTCTCGACCTCGAGTATGCGGATGATATTGTCTTACTGTGCGATAATGCCCAAGGCATGCAATCAGCACTTAATCAGTTGGCAATCAGTGTCCGCAGGTACGGCATGTGCTTTGCACCCTCCAAGTGGCGTGAGTGATGAGATTGATGCACGTATAATGAAAGCCAGAGCGGCTTATGCCAATCTGGGTCATCTTTGGCGCCTTCGTGATGTTAGTCTGGCTGTAAAAGGTAGGATCTACAACGCGTCGGTGAGAGCAGTTTTGCTCTTTGCTTGTGAAACCTGGCCTCTCTGAGTTGAGGATGTTAGACGTCTCTCTGTGTTCGATCATAGCTGTCTCCGAAGCATTGCTGACATCCAGTGGCAACACCATGTTAGTAATGCACAGGTTCGCCATCGTGTGTTCGGGCGCAGAGACGATAATTCAATTGGTGTCACCATCTTGAAACATCGACTTCGGTGGCTTGGACATGTTCTACGAATGTCTTCCCAGAGAATTCCACATCGTGCATTATTTGCCGACTCTGGGACTGGTTGGAAAAAGCGGAGAGGAGGTCAGTGAATGACATGGTGTCGTGGCATGAAAGTAAGCTGCAAAGGGCTAGCTTTTGTTGGTCCTTCACGACTCCCTGGCTGGGGTCCAAGAGATGGTGCAACACAGTGGCTAGAGACGTTATCAGATATAGCTCAGAATAGAAGTCAGTGGCGATCCTGCTGCAACCTTCATTTACTCTCTACATAATGAGTAGTCTTAACTTTCCTAACTGAAAGAGTCTTCTGGTTGTACATTTCAGTTCCCCCCATCATTACTATTTTCTTTTTTGCCCTTCTTTTATATATACACATCTTCCTTCTCCTCCCATTCTCATTATTCTGTGTGGCGCATATTTATCCGGTGCCCTTTGTACCAATATATATGTGATTAAATAAAATAATAAATAAATATGATAGCGTGGACAAGACAACACTATGGAGGCTTCTTCGACACTAAAGTTGCTTACTCTCACCCTTTCTCTTTCTTCTGGTGGTCGATTGAATCATGAAGACGCCAACATCTGGAGGGAAGCACGGGATACAGTGGACAGCTATGATTCAGTTGGACGATTTAGACTTCGCAGATGATCTGGCTGTTCTATCACACACTGCACAAAAAATGCAGGACAAGACGACCAGTGTAGCAGCGGCCTCAGCAGCAGTAAATCTCAATATAAACAAAGGGAGAAGCAAGACTCTCAAATACAATACAGCATGCACTAATCGAATTACACTTGACGGAGAAGCTTTGGAGTATGTGAAAATCTTTATATATCTGGACAGCATTATCGATGAACTCGGTGGATCTGATGCAGATGTGAATATGCGGATCGGCAAAGCGAGAGCAGCATATCTACAATGGAAGAACATCTGGAACTCAAAACAATTGTCAACCAACACCAATGTCAGAATTTTCAATACAAATGTCAAGAAAGTTCTACTGTATGTGGCGGAAACCTGGAAAACAACAAAGGCCACCATCCAGAAGATACAGGTGTTTATTAATAGTTGCCTACGCAAGATACTTCGGACCCGTTGGCCAGACACTATCAGCAACAAGCTACTGTGGGAGACAACAAAACAGATTCCAGCGGAGGAAATTCAGAACAATAACATGAATGTCGCAAACATGTTAAACATGTGTAAATGAAAAAGATCGATAGTACTTTGAGAAGCATTGGATATGATTATTAAACCCAGAAACAATAGAAACTAGTGAGCAATGAAAATAGAAAATGAATCACATTTTGTCGTTATTAATTGTCAACAACCACACTTACTTTACCAATTAAAATTTTGTTCAGTTCACATGATGTATAACGACGTGCATTGGTACCGCTCGTCTTTTCAATTTGTAATATCATGTTGTCACGTACAGCTAAGACATTAGGAATGCCAGGATATGGAATTAGACCCATTCTCTCACGGATTTGATTATATACAGTAGTGATTTTGTCTAAACTAGACTGTCAGACAAGAAAAACTTTAGAAAAACTCAGAGCAAAAAACGGGAATTAAAGTAGTACTTTAAACAAAAATCATGGTGAGTATCGTATTTAAAAAATATAGAATTGATACAAACTATAAAAACTGTAGAGCCTAGTATAAATACAGATCGGTTCAATTTGACACAGATCAACTAAAGTCCGAGATATTCTCACTAACAACCGAATTTCCAATGGCTGCTTCCTTGATAAGTCTGAACATTTATCTGCTGCTACATATCGTTGGTGCTTTTTCCATCTCTTCTGCCTTTACACACCACCACTATTCCCGATTATTGCGTAAGCTCTTGATCAACCCACGTTTAAGCTGCCTCCGCTCGCATCGTGTTCGGAGTCAGACGGATGGGCTTCCGAGTATCTATCACTTCGGCAGAGCCCACTGAAATCCCCTGACTTTTCTTAACCTTTTGTTTAAGTTACCGGAAGAAATCACTGCTGTTTCTACAGTTTTTGGATATCATGTCAAGCTACCTTAAGATGGATAACACTCTCATGGTTGAACAACTTCTCTAGTTGTATCTGGAATATATACTTAACGTCCCAAATGATTAGGTTAAACTTTGAGGAGTTTTCTTGTTGTATCTTTTCTACGTCCAGTAAGATGCAGACAAATGTGTTCGAACTAGAGCATGATTTGAATCTTCTAAATAGGGAAACCAATATTGTCATTTAAATACAGGTTAGTAAGAGTCGTGTAAACCATATCCAGAAATTATACTAGTCATCCATTCATTGGGCGTAACGGGAATTCCAACATAAATCAAAGGGTTAGTACTTACTTACTTACTTACTTACGCCTGTTACCCCTTGTGGAGGAGCATAGTCCGCTCACCAGCATTCTCCATCCAACTCTGTCCTGAGCGTTCCTTTCCAGTTCTTTCCAGTTGCTATTCATCCCTTTCATATCGGCTTCTATTACTCGGCGAAGTGTGTTCTTTGGCCTTCCTCTTTTCCGCTTCCCTTCCGGATTCCAAGTTAGGGATTGCCTTGTAATGCACATTGGTGATTTCCTCAATGTATGTCCTATCCACTTCCAACATCTTTTCCTAATTTCCTCTTCAGCTGGAAGCTGGTTTGTCCTCTCCCATAAAACGCTGTTGCTGATAGTATCCGGCCAATGGATGTTGAGTATTTTGCGTAGACAACTGTTTATAAATACTTATACCTTCCTGATGATGGTCGCAGTAGTTCTCCACGTTTCAGCTCCATACAGTAGGACTGTCTTGACGTTCGTATTGAAGATTCTGACCTTGAAATTGGTTGAGAGTTGTTTTGAGTTCCATATGTTCTTCAATTGTAGAAATGCTGCCCTTGCTTTGCCAATCCTCGCCTTTACTTCTGCATCCGATCCCCCTTGTTTATCAACGATGCTCCCCAGGTACTTGAATGTTTCCACCTCTTCCAGAGTTTCGCCATCAAGTGTGATTGGGTTGGTGTTCTCCGTGTTGCATTTGAGAATCTTGCTTTTTCCTTTGTGAATGTGGAGGCCTATCGATGCGGAGGCTGCTGCTACATTTGCTGTCTTCATCTGCATTTGGTCGTGTGTATGAGAGAGGAGGGCTAGGTCATCTGCGAAGTCCAAATCATCTAATTGATTCTGAGATGTCCATTGTATTCCGTATTTCCCGTCAGATGTCGAATTCTTCATAATCCAGTCAATCACTAGAAGGAAGAGGAATGGGGAGAGTAGACAGCCTTGTCTGACTCCGGTCCCTACTGGAAATGCATCTCTCAGCTGTCTTCCATACACGACTTTGCACTGTAGTCCACCGTATGAGTTCTGGATAATGTTAACAATCTTCTGAGGAACTCCATAGTGTCGAAGAAGTTTCCATAATGTTCTCCTGTCCACGCTGTCAAACGCCTTCTCATAGTCAATGAAGTTGACGTATAGTGATGAGTTCCACTCGACTGATTGTTCAACGATGATCCGTAGTGTCGCAATCTGGTCTGTGCACGACCGATCCTTACGGAATCCAGCCTGATGATCCCTAAGTTCGGCGTCCACTGCGTCTTTCATCCGATTCAGCAGCACTCTGTTGAAAACTTTTCCTGGTACTGGTAACAAACTGATACCTCTGTAGTTCTCACATTGGCTCAGATCTCCTTTCTTTGGTATCTTGATGAGATATCCTTCTTTCCAGTCCGTTGGCACTTGTTCCTCTTCCCAAATCTTCTTGAATAGAAGGTGAAGCATATTTGCAGTTATTTCAATGTCTGACTTCAGTGCTTCTGCTGGTATATTGTCAGGTTCTGCCGCCTTCCCACTTTTGACTTGTCTGATGGCCATCTTGACTTCTTCGATCGTTGGTGGAGTGACATCTATTGGAAGGTCTGTGTGGGCTGCTTCGATGTTCGGTGGATTTAATGGGGCTGGTCTATTCAGCAGTTCCTCGAAGTATTCTGCCCATCTTTTCCTCTGTTCTTGAATCTCGGTGATTGTGTTTCCTTTTTTGTCTTTGACTGGTCTCTCTGGTTTGCCATATCTCCCTGCCAATTTCTTCGTTGTATCATATAGTTGTTTCATATTTCCTTCCCTTGCAGCTTTTTCCGCCGTCGTTGCTAGTTCTCCCATGTATTTCTGCTTGTCGGCTTTAATGCTTTTCTTCACTTCCCTGTTTGCTTCTGCGTAGTCTGCTTGTGCTTTGATTTTCTCTGCTCGTGTTCGGTTGTTGTTAATTGCTAGTTTCTTGTTCTTCCTTTCTTGAATTTTGTCCAGGGTTCCCATAGAGATCCATTCCTTGTGATGATGCTTCTTAGGACCAAGAACCTCCTGACACGTTGAAGTTAGTGCTTCTTTTATCCCTTTCCAGTTATCCTCCAAAGTAGTTTCTTGTTCTTTCAGTAGATCCTGTAGAGCTTGGAACCTGTTGTTGAGAGTTATATTGAATTCATGGAGCTTGTCAGTATCTCGAAGGAAGGCTGTATTAAACCTTTGTAGTGCTATTTGTCCAGTTGTCCAGTGTTTCTTAAGCTTCAGTCTCATCTTGGCCACAACCAGGTGGTGATCTGAAGCTATGTCAGCTCATCTCCGGGTTCTCACATCTTCCATTGATCTTCGGAATTTTTTGTTGATACAGATGTGATCAATCTGGTTCTCTGTGGTGTGGTCCGGTGAAATCCATGTAGCTTTGTGTATGCGTTTGTGTGGGAATATTGTGCCGCCTATAACCAATTTGTTGAAAGCACATAGGTTTGCAAGTCTCTCCCCATTTTCATTTCTCTCTCCTAGTCCATGTCGTCCTATTATATCTTCATATCCTGTGTTGTCCACTCCAACTTTAGCATTTAGATCTCCCATAAGGATGGTGAGGTCCTTTCGTGAGCACTTCTCCATAATTGATTGCAGCCTTTCATAGAACTGATCTTTATCATCGTCGTTGCTATCATTGGTGGGTGCATAACATTGGATAACGTTCATTGTGATCCCTTGCTTCTTTGTTCTGAATGATGCTTTGATTATCCTGGGTCCATGAGATTCCCATCCCACAAGTGCATTTTGTGCTTCTTTGAACAGCATTAGAGCAACTCCCTGAGTGTGTGGAGCATTTTCCCCTTCGTGACCGGAGTACAGCAGCATCTCTCCTGTACCTAGCCTTTGTTGTCCAGTTTGTGTCCAATGGGTTTCGCTGATTCCGAGTACTGCCAAGTTGTATCTCCTCATTTTCATTGCTATTTGGCTGGTCTTTCCTGTCTCCCACATTGTCCGGACGTTCCATGTACCTATAAAGAGTGTTGCTCTGGTTGTTAGAAGGTGCATCGGTCTCGTGACTTCCGAAAAATTTCGGCTTTCATCATGAGACGTCATTATTCCTTCAACTCCCAGGGCAGAGTTTAAATGGTTTGAATTATTTTTTCTGGTTAGCGTTTCTTTAGCGAGTTAGCTTTTCTACGGTATGGGGTCGCTAACCCCATGCCCAACCCTCCTCCTTTACCCGTGCTTGGGACCGGCAGTAACTCTAGAAGAGCTACAGGCGGAGTTCAAAAAGCTAGTACACTCAACTAATTCAATGATGAATTACAGATTCCAACTAATCGTTTTTCGTTGATGACTAGGTTTTCTAGGTAGTTGTGGTTGCATATATTTTAAAAATTGACTTATTTCATTTGACAGTGGGCGTTGATGGTACGATTACTTCACTATGTGGTATTCCACTAGATAATTTTCAGAAATAAAAAAGAGTGATCAGCACTGTCTTAGGAGAGATGTGTTTTAGATTTCCCAAGTATATTTACTGAGATATTTTTTAGGGAAATCTGAAAATGAATTAAATCATCATTGATGGTCATATCAACATGACAGTATGACCACAAAATCTAAGAGATCGGTTACATATGGACTTTATGTAAGTGTTTTGGGGTTTGCGTTATATCTGGACGGAGAATAAGTTAATAGTAACCGCTATATAACTATATTATATGTATATTCATATTTCTTTTATTATGGGCTTTTATTTGATCTATTGACTATTATTGTATGATTTATTATTCTGAAGATATTTCCAATTTATTAGTAACAGTCTCTCACAATCACAGCCACTTCTTGGCTTGATCTTGTGTAATTGTTAGTTTTTATTTATGGTATGATGCGATCTGGTTTGTTTGTCTATAAACCCAGTATGCCTGAAATATATGATTCGTATAATGGAGGCTGATAATGGTGTTCTGGATTAAACCAATTGGGTCAGAAGAGAAGCTACTATCGCAATGTACCAATAAGAACTCAGGAAGAACTCTAGGCTGTTCGTCCAGGTTTATGCGTCACTGGCCTGGACAGTCGGTGTCTCCAACTGGCGATCGTATCACATGATAATTGATAGGCTATAAGAACATAACATTTTGGAGTGCTAGCTCCCTAGTCTCTCAAGCTTTTCTATCAACACCCGAAAATCACATAACAAGAGTGGGACCATATGACTATTTCTTCTGTTTATGATAATGCAGTGTGCCTGAAGAAGCCACTTATTTGTGACAAACGTTTCACTGCAGACCCATTCCATTACAATCAGTAGTATAACTTGGGACTCGGATTCGAGATGCAATGCTTATGATCATATCTTCACGAAAGTTATTTTTGTATATCATTATTATTATGATAAATTATAATTAATTAATTTTAGAAAACCTAACCAAAACGCTAAGATATCAACTCACTTTCGCTTTATCTGACCATTTGAAACTTTGTACAGTAACATCTAAACGTTTTAAAAGAGTAGCTTGGCGACTGGAATATTGTTGTTGTAGTAATGCTGCGATACGTATTATCTGTGACCATTGACGATCACTAATACCAGTCAGTGGGATAATTGATTTCCCCATATGATTGGGTGGGCATCTTGAAAGACTATCGGATATCTAATAGAAGAATAGTAATGCAAACAAATATAAATATTTCGGGAGAACGTCCAATCGTAGGATGATTTACATCATGAACTGACTTCAGTTAGATAACCAGTGGAAAACCGTGATGGGGGCAGTGAGCATCTATATCATCTTAGCATGAGGCTTCTAAACTCTCTATAACTATGTCTTAACATACAATCTCACTGATTAAGCTTAACGGATTTAAGCCAGAACTATATCCGATATACTCAGTTATTCATAAGCAATATAGAACCTGACACAAAATTCACTTGGCTCAACTGACCACATCTTATCAGTATAGTGAAGTGAAATTATTAAAACAAATGCTAGAGTAGGAGTAGGAGTAGAAAACAAACTCGCTAAAAAAACGATAACCAGAAAAAATGTGAGAATTACAGAGGCATCACACTACTGTCAGTACCAAGGAAAAACTTCAACAGTGTTGTTGAATCGGATGAAAGACGCAGTGACACGCAGCCAGACTGGATTCCGCAAGGATTGGTCATGCATAGATCAAATTGCAACACCACGGATCATCGTGGAACAATCAGCTGAGTGGAACTCGTCACTATACATCAACTTCATTGACTATGAGAAGGTATTTGACAGTGTGGACAGGAGAGCATTATGGAAACTTCTTCGATACTATGGAGTTCTTTAGAAGATTGTTAACATTATCCAGAACTCATACGGTGGACTACAGTGCAAAGTCGTGCATGGAAGACAGCTGAGAGATGCATTTCCAGTAGGGACCGGAGTCAGACAAGGCTGTCTACTCTTCCCCTTCCTCTTTCTTCTGGTGATTGACTGGGTTATGAAGACTTTGACATCTGAGGGGAAGCATGTAATACAATGGACATCTCAGAATAAATTAGACGATTTGGACCTAGCCCTCCTATCTCATACACACGAACAAATTCAGACGAAAACAGCAAATGTAACAGCAGCCTCTGCACCAATAAACCTCAACATACACAAATGAAAAAGCAAGATTCTTAAATACAACATGGAGAACACCAACCCAATCACACTTGATGGAAAATCTCTGGAAGATGTGGAAACATTCACGTACCTATGTAGCAGCATAATTGATAAACAAGGAGGATCGGATGCGGATGTAAAGGTGTGGAGTGGCAAAGCAAGGACAGCATTACTATGATTGAAGAACATATGGAACTTCAAACAACTATCAACTAATTTCAAAGTCAGAATCTTCAATACGAACGTCAAGACAGTCCTACTGTATGGAGCTGAAACGTGGAGAACTACTGCGACCATCATCAGGAAGGTATAAGTATTTATAAACAGTTGTCTACGCAAAATACTCAACATCCATTGGCCGGATACTATCAGCAACAGCGTTTTATGGGAGAGGACAAACCAGCTTCCAGCTGAAGAGGAAATTAGGAAAAGATGTTGGAAGTGGATAGGACATACATTAAGGAAATCACCAATGTGCATTACAAGGCAATCCCTAACTTGTCACCCGGAAGGGAAGCGGAAAAGGGGAAGGTCAAAAAACACATTACGCCGGAAAATAGAAGCAGATATGAAAAGGATGAATAACAACTGGAAAGGATTGCCCATGACAGGGTTGGATGGAGAATGCTGATGGGCGACCTATGCTCCTCCACGAGGGTAACAGACGTAAGTAAGTTAGTATTATTACATATGTTCTTACTGGATAATTATTAAGTAACCAGATTGTATATATCTATATTCCTTTCATCATAAACTTTTATATGTCCTATTGCTTACTATTATACGATTTACTATTCAGCAATTGTTTTCAATCAGTTACAGTCTCCCACACACATAGCCAATTTTAGCTTGATTTTGCATAATTGTTACTTTCATTTTATGGTGTGATGGGGTCTGGTCAGCTTGCATATAAATTAAGTATGTCTGAAATATACCATTCATATAGTGGAGGTTGATATTTGTGTCCTGGACTGAACGAGCTAGGTTAGGTGAGAAGCTACTATACAGAGGGCCAATAAGGAATCAGAGTTGACTCAAGCCAACTAGTGTTGTTTAACGTGTCATTGGCTTAGCACAGGGACAAGGTCATAGAAGTCGGTATTCTAGTTAGCAATTTTATCACGTGATAGTTAACAGGCCATATAATATAACCGAATACATTGAGGTATAGACGGTTGCAAGGAAAGCTGGAATAAACAGTCACAGTTAAATTTGTATGTTTGTTTGAAAATTTTAATATAAATCCTCATCTCGAAACATAATTCAATAATGATTCAATATGACATTTAGTTTCGACACTTGAAAATGTAGGTATGACTGTAAGAGAAACAGTGTTGTAAAAATAATAGATTTTAATAACCCAATGGCAAGAAATAAATTCGAAGATATTGTGATAACAACGAATGGTAACGGCAAATGGAAGATGAAATACTGTAAATGATAAAGACAGCTTAGTATATTGTTAAAAATATAAAACCACTGATATTCCCAGATGTTGTCTTGAGGCACCTAGAAAAGAATGTGAACATGTTAGACGACTGTACTTACTTACACCTGTTAACCCTCACAAAGGAGCATAGACCCACCAGCATTCTCCATTGGACTCCGCCCTGGGCAATCGTTCCCAGTAGCTATTCATCCTTTTGGCGACTGTAGTGTTATGCAAGTCTCTCCAACCATCCTAATTATGTAATTAGTATTCAGTCATATGAAATGGTAAATAGTTCGATTTTGCCACAAATTATTCAAACACAAATTACTAAATATATGATACTATTAGGACTTATCAAAAGGCACTTCCGAAATAAAAGCATGAACAAAATGAACATCTGCATAAGCTATGCACCGATTGTAATCACTTACACCTTTTTGAAGACAAGAATATATTACAGTAGATGCTGAGTCATCAGGAGGCATTTTTAAGCCAAGAGCTTTAAACGCTTTCTGCAAACAGGATAGAATTTCTACATTATCCTCTGAACTATCCACATCCATGAGATGATGTTCATTACTTTGTTTACCAACAGACTTCAATGTAGACAATTGTCTAGTAGCCATTATCTCCGAACATAGATATTCTGAGAAAGAAAAATAAGGACAAAATGTGAAACCCAGACAATGGTTGTATCACATCCCCCTGCATTATGTATTATGGTTGGGTAATAGTATTTATTGTATGTATAAACAGTTAATCCATCAGCAATGAGCAACATAAAACCTGACGCATATATACATCAGTTCAACTTCCTATACCACCGTATAGTGAGACGAAATTATAAGGATAATTTTAAGAATAGTAGTAGAAGTAGTAGAAGCTTACTGAGTTAAAAACTCATTTTCCTTCATTTTGGAAACAAATGAGTGACATTCTAAATTTTTATATAGAACAATAAACAATAACATTCTGGGCATAATTTACCATGAATCCAAGCAAACTAAGCTTTTATCTATGAAGCAATTACACAGTTAAAACATATGAAAATATCAAACTCACGTAAAAGCAAACTACGATTTTTAACAGAAGAAAAGCGGTCACAAATAGGTCCTTCCGTTAGCGCTGAATATGGACAACCTTTGAAATAATAAAAATCATTTGGTGAAATAAATTCACTTTGTCAAACGGGATACCTCATAAGTCACAAAATAATCAATAGTGTCAGTGATGCCTTAGTGGTTAAAAGACTCGAGAAACCGGCAAGGTCTCAGGTTCGAAGCCTACTCCACTTGTTTCTGTTCCCAGGTAATTCACACACGCTTAAAGTGATGGGCACGCACACCTGCATTTGATTATCAAGTTACATGAAAAGTAATTAAAATTTGTTGATCAACTAATAACGAATCTGACTCCCAGTTATTGTGTTGAAGCATAATAATATCATTTGTCTTTAATCAATCGAACAGTATAACTATGCGTGAGAAATACTTTGAAAACATCTGCGAGCGAATACTAGCAACTTATGAAAAACTAACCTTCAATGACGTTTTAAAGTCAAAGTGATGTGGAGTAAAATACTTGAAAATGGACTTACCATCTGATAATCAGACAGATAACTAGCCTACGCTACAAGTTTCATAATTTCATGAAAGTCAAGCCAGCCCTTTTGTTTACGTACCAACATTTCATCATTCATTGACCTACTGTGTTAGATGACATTACAGATCACTGTTAAGCAATCAATTGGATCAAACTCGTCATCATACATTAATTTCCTTGACTATGAGAAAGCATTTCACAGTATGAATAGAAGAACCTTATGGAACCTTCGTCGACACTATGGTGTACCTGAGAAGATTGTCATTATATGGACTACACAGAAAATTCATGAATGGAGGACAGCTGACAGATGTATTCAAAGTGAGGACCGGTGTCAGCCAATACTAATTACTCTCATCTTTTATCTTCTAGTTGTTGACTGGATTATGAAGACCTCTACATCTCAAAAGGAGCATGGAATACAATGGACAGCTTCAATGCAACTACACGATTTAGACTTTGCAGATGACCTAGGCCTTCTACCCCGTACACACCAACAAATGTAGGTGAATAGCCCCCAAGTGGACTGAGCCATGTTGGTAGGTGTAGACTAGCTGGTTGGGATGCGCGAGATAATAGCAATCGATGGTTAGAGACCTTGAATGATGTGGCTCGAAATCGTTTGCAATGCCGAAGGTGCATCCACTCTTTATGATCTTCCACATTTTAATCTTCTGAATTCTTCATGTCTCAATCTTTTTTCTCTTTCCAAATTTATTTCACTGCATTATACTCCTTGAACATCTTTAACCCCTGTGTTCCAATTACTGCTTATACTCTTACTACTTCTATACTCGTCCTTTAATTGATAGACGCATATTCAGTATTCACCATAGGTGATATCATTTGGAAAAAGCCAAACGAGCTCTTTGAATTCGTGTAGAGATCTCGACAGAAACCAACCCATTAGGGTTGGTCTGACTTCCGAGATAAGTAAGGTTGTCTATGAATTCGATTAATTCACTACCTATACTTAATTTAGAAGTTGACGCAGGCCAGTCCTGAAGCAACAATTTGTATTTACAGGAAGAAACGCATTCCAAACATCCTGGTACTAATGTTTGCTGCTGCCAAATTTTTATTTATTTATTTAAACACATATATATTGGTACAAAAGGGCACCAGGTACATATGCGCCACACTATTTGTGTGTGTGGGCTGTGATACTGCCCGGGTGCCCAAACCGAAGCAGGTGGTTTTCTTAGGGGGCCACACCCCGAGCCTTTGACCAAAAGGTCTGATCCACAAGGCAGTGGAGCATCGTGAGGAGATGCAGTCCCATGGTAGCCGTTGACCAATGACAGGTTCGTCCGCCATTCGTTCCATCAGGATACTGGAGCCCATGTGCACCATTGGTTTGGACCCTCCGTGTCCACCAACCCGGTTAAAGCGCCGGACATTCTCTTTTCGTCCTCTCACTTTCGTAAACAACACCCCCGCCACGAGAAGGCAGTGAGTAGGACTTCCCTGGCAGAGGCTATATATTCGCTGGCCATGTGAGAGCATTTCGAGAGGGAGAGTAGACTCTCCCCACTCTCAGCCGTACCAAAGCATTTGGGGGCGCTGCCAAAGCTTTTCATCAGCGTCTTCACCAAACAGGACTATGTCATCTGCGTATTCTAAGTCGATAAATGAATATCCTGGTAGATCGGTTCCCGAAAATTCAGTCAACAAGAAAATTATTTCCAGCGGCAGGTCTATAATGAAGTTGAACATAAATGGAGATAGTGGACAGCCTTTCCGGATATCACCTGAGGTTGCGGAATTAGATGACAGTTCACCATAAGCTCTGACTCGACCAGTAGTGTTCGAGTAAAGAGCATTCACAAGGTACTTCTGAGGTACATCTTCCAATGCCAGACACTGCCACAGAACCTCTCGGTCTACAGAATCAAATGCTGCTTTCAAGTCAAGAAAAACAATCGTTATCGGACGCCCGTAAACATGCCTGTGTTCTAAAATCTGACAAGTAGTGAATATGTAGTCAATACAGCCACAACCGGGTCTGAAGTCAGTCTGTTTCCCTCGTATCTGCAGCTCGCTAGTCTTTGTTAGGCGTCTGATAATTATTGAGGCTAGTATTTTGGATGCTGTATTGGTTAAACTAATCCCTCTCTGGTTATCACTGGATGATTTCCACCCCTTCTTATATATTATTGCTAATTGGTTTCCAGGACACATATGACCGGGTTGAATAAATGTCAGATGGAGGGCAACTCTGAGGAACACCACTTGAGTTCTAAAATGCTGGTGACAGCCGAAGTCGAATAAATGAAACTCCATTTTATAAAAGGGTTACACATTCAAAATTTCAGGTTTATGAAGTGATGTCACAAAACCACCAACAGCCATTTCTTAGTGAAATACTGTTTAGTTAGCCCTGAAATCTATGAGTAGCTTAATGAAGACTAAGCAATGATCACCAAATCACATTAAATTGACAGGTTTTTCCAAGCACCTTGCTTTTTATGTTGCCTATGTTGGTAAATGAATACCTGGTCGTAGCGTACGGAAGCTAAGGCATTGAGACATTTTATGAATGGAACCTTAAAAAAATTTACTAGATTCTTTATTGCTCTTGTCTGAATGTCAGTATATTGTCTAATTTACGATTAATTCCAACTCACCATAAGATATCAGAAACTTTTCCAAGCCGCTTGCGAAATTGGCATATTCATACTCATCTGGAATTTATTTCATAACAAAAATGAACCTGTAACCTGTAAGTGGATAAACATTCGAAGAGACATCGTGAGATTTTCCCAGTTCAAACACTAAATCACTAACTACTGATGAGAATTCATTGTCCTTCTCAAGAAAATTTCTTGATTCATAGTTTTTGCTGGTAGAAATAAACAAAAACAGGAATAGATTACCCGACAGCCTTGAGAAAGCTTAGGAGGTCATCCCTTGACTTTTTGGTCATTTTCCAAAAGTGCCGGGCAGTAAAGGGGCAAGTGGTTCGAATGATTCAAATGGTTGTGGAAGGGATAGAAGCTTTCGCTTAACGGGCTTTCGTGTCTAGTAGCAGTGGATCACCAATACCTCCAGGCAGGAACCTAGGTGTGAATCAAAGCGCGCGCTATTTAAAAGGACAGTGGTATTGTTTCACGTTGAGCTTAATTCACTGTTTTGATCGTAAATTACGTATCAAAACTACCGTTTACACTTTAATTGAATTTATTTCAGTTAACGTGACATTGTATTTGTGCGTTTTGATCCTGCTTTTGTGTATTTACTGCATCAAAGCATTCTTGGTCGACTGCGGCTTGTTTATTTGATGAGGTTGTGATTTATCTTACATATCTACCTTGCCTATCATTTTGCTTTATTCTAAGATGGTCGGCTCTGTACACAAGTGTGGACAGCCATATTTCTTATTCCCCGTGGAAGAAGGGATGCAATGTAACGAGTGTAAGAAGTAGTTTCATAAAATGTTCACCCGTTTAAGCCCTGCTGCCTATAAAAGGTGCTCGAAACCAAATTCTCATTGGCTCTGTATGTGTTGTTGCTCAAGCAAGACATTACTCATTTAGGAAGCCATCAGCCTTCTAGTGTTAGCTAAAAAGGTCGACGTAAGTCGTGCTGGCAACATGGATACTGATAATGAAGATTGTATCAGTGTCGTAAATGCTGCTGTGGCAGGTACCAGACACCCAATTTCGCAACATAAAGCAAAAATTTGTACTCCGGTACAACCAATGAAAGCCATGCCATTAAGTATTGAGGGACCAGTCGCTTTAGCAGCGACTGAGGACCCGGCTAGAACCACTATCGTCCAGAATAGTTCCAATCTGGATGCTGAGAATAGTGGTAAATGGATTACGCGGAAACGTAAAAGAGAAGGAAAAATACCCAAATAAAGCGCGCGTATAGTCGATAAGTCATCGTTGGAGTCACGTCCATCGCATCAGGCAACTCCGCTCAAGTCTGTATCTGTAAATAATTCCCCAAAATCAATAGCTCAGTAAGTGTTCGACATTGGATGCTGACCACGTCGTTTAAGTGGACTTGTTTAGCTGAAGGCTTTCGGTCATGCATCTGTACCAGATCACGTTTCAACACGGCGTGGGACACAGCTCCCACTGTTCATTAGCCAGCTTATAGAAAAGGTCCTCGATATATTGGTAACGAATCAAACATATCTTTCCTACCTCTTCTCGTCTGACTTCTGATTTCTGTCTGACTGGGAACAATCGAATATAGAAGGTGCTACTGGTAGCTAGTTGCGAAACTAGAACATCCGTTGCATCATCATTGGTGAGACCGACGTGATCTGGTACACCAAGTCAATATACTGTGAGTCTGTTCCATTTTGGAATATTATTATTCATTGTTATTCTTTATTTGAATTTTATATATTGTGATATACTTTTTTCGCGAATTTTTTTAGCTATATTACTATGACGGAACACTCACCCAAGGTTTTTAAGTTAAAGTCTATTCCCCCTATTCCGATTCAGTTAACGCCATTTTGGCCCGACAATATCGAGTCCTGGTTCTGCTATGCAGAAGCTGATTTTTGCATGCACGGAATCACGGACTAGCGCACACGTTTCCTCGCTGTAGTCAAGGCGTTACCGCGCGAGTTTAACAGGTACGTAACACCTAGTATGTTTACTAGTGATGTTCCCGAACCTTACGAAACGCTTAAACTATCGATTTTAAAACGCGGAGACCTAACTGATCGACAACGGTTAGACCAACTCCTTAACAATATCGACTTACAACATGGTTCTGCGACGGACATGTTGCTTAGAATGAGAGAAGTCATCGGCCAACGAACTTTCGATGATGGCCTATTTAGACAACTTTTCTTGTCTAAACTCCCTCAACAGGTGCAGGCAGTGCTTGTTTCATTTCAAAACAATGCCATAGATGAACTAGCTGCATCTGCCGATCGAATCTTGGAAATCACCAAATTTTCTAAGGGGGAGGTTTTTACTATCAAACAAAAACCCCAATCGACCTCGACTGACATGACCGAACTATGTCACACGCTTACAAGATATCTTAGAGTTCGTAATGACCGTAGTCGGCCAAAATCCTCACGTAGGAGCGTTTCACGTAAGAGATCTGTCTCTCGTGGTCGAGAGACAGACAACCCCGACTGGTGCTGGTATCACAATCAGTACGGTAAATCCTCTAAAAATTGCAGGAAACCCTGCAATTATCCGACCCCAAAATCGAGTGACACGAAAAACAGTTCGGGAAACTTCCCAGCTGGCACGCGTTAATGGCAACCGTAGCCGGCGAACACAGCCGCCTCTTATATGTCACGGATGTGACTACGAAAGTTCGCTACCTCGTCGACACTGGCGCAGAAGTTAGCGTTCTTTCAGCAAATCCCGACGACAGACTTCGTGAGTCTGTTTTAAATTTACAAACAAACGGCAAACGGAAAGCCGATCGCTACTTACGGTAAAAGGTACGTCTACCTTAACGTAGGTTTACGCAAACCCATACACTGGATTTTCGTGGTTGCAGATGTCTCTATGCCAATCATTGGTGTAGACCTGTTACAACAGCACAATCTACTCATCGACGCACGCGCACGAAGGTTAATAGACGGAAACACTACGTTATCCGTTTGCGTAACTCCTTGTTCTGGTTGCAGGTTATCCCCAGTCACGATTAAGCACGTCATAGACCCCTTGTACCAATCCGTACTCGACAAATACCCCGGGATATACCAATCGCAATCGAAATTACCTTGTGTAACCAGCAATGTTACACATCACATCTCGACTACAGGACCACCTGTATTTTCGAAAGCTCGAAGACTCGCTCCCGAAAAGCTTAGGTTAGCTAAAACCGAATTCGACCACATGATGGACCTAGGGATAATTCGACCATCGAATAGTCCATGGGCATCCCCATTGCACATGGTCCCTAAAAAGGACAGCAATGATTGGCGGCCAACTGGTGATTATCGGCGTCTGAATGCTAAAACCATTCCCGATCGTTACCCGCTGCCTCATATTCATGATTTGACAGCTACCTTGAAAGGTACAACTGTCTTTTCGAAAATCGACTTGGTTAAAGCTTATAACCAAATCCCTATGGCACCTGACGACATCCCTAAAACCGCCATCATCACTCCCTTCAGTCTTTACGAATTTCTACGAATGCCTTTTGGTTTAAGAAATGCTGCTCAAACCTTCCAAAGGTTTATAGACGACGTCTTCCGAGGTCTCAACTTGGTACATGCGTACGTTGATGACTGTCTAATAGCAAGTACGGACAGAGAATCACATCTCAAGCATCTGGACATTGTTTTCGATCGACTCCAATGGCATGGCATTACTGTCAACATTCAGAAATGTCAAATCGGAACTAACTGCTTAGACTTCTTAGGACACACTATTGATGCTCAAGGCATCCGACCACTTAGGAGCAAAGTGGCGGCCATTCTGGATTACCCAGAACCGACCACGATCAAGCAGTTACGAATTTTTAACGGACTCGTAAGTTTCTATAGACGGTTCATACCTAAATGCGCATCCCTAATGAAGCCGTTAACCGACCAACTTCGTGGAAATGCAAAATCAATTAGTTTAGACGACACAGCCCGCAAAGCATTCTCCACAGTTAAGGAACACATCGCTAGAGCAACCCTGCTTGCTCATCAGGACATTCAAGCGCCCATTAGTATCGCAGTAGACGCATCCGACTCAGCAATCGGAGCAGTCTTACAACAATGGGTTAACAACTTGTGGCAACCTTTAGGATTTTTCTCGAGACGGTTGTTAGACACGTAATCTAGGTACAGCACGTTCGGTAGGGAACTCCTAGCTATGTATTGTGCTCTACGGCATTTTCTACATTCCATCGAAGGAAGAGAATTCACGCTTTTTACCGATCACAAACCTCGTACCTTCTCTTTAAGTTCATCCTCAGACAAGTACTCACCGCGAGAGTCTCGACAACTCGACTACATTTCGCAGTTTACTTCAGACATACAACATATTTCTGGAGCAAACAATGTAGTCGCAGACGCCTTGTCTCGAATTAGCTCCTTGAACAGTTTCCAAGGAATCGACCTTCTTAAACTCGCTCAGCTTCAAAACGAAGACATTGATCTTCAGCATGAGTTATCCTCGACAACTCTTAAACTAAGTATTAGGCAGATGGGAACAGGTAAGGAAACCTTACTCTGTGACACATCTACAGGTAGGGATCGTCCAATAGTACCAAAACATTATCGACGCAACGTCTCCAATACGTTGCACAATCTTTCTCATCCAGGTGCTCGTGCAACTGTCAAACTTATAGCCGAACGGTTTTGCTGGCCTGGCATGAATAAAGACGTGAAGGAGTGGGCACGCTCCTGTGTAAGCTGTCAGAAAGCTAAGGTCGTAAGACACAACAAATGTCCCTTAGGCTCTTTCAAGACCCCTGACGCGCGTTTTGACCACGTCCATTTAGATTTGGTAGGACCCTTACCCGACTCGAACGGATACTCATATCTCCTAACATGCGTAGACCGTTTCACTCGATGGCCAGAAGCAGTACCGATTAAGGACATTACTGCCGAAACAGTGGATGCCCTTCAACCATCACTACAGACCGCGGACGACAGTTCGAATCTGGACTTTTCCGTTGTCTGACCTCACTATTAGGAATCACGCGCTTCTGAACGACCGCCTACCACCCACAAGCAAACGGGTTGGTAAAACGTTTTCATCGACAACTAAAAGCTTCATTATCAGCTTCAAACTTTTCACAGTGGACAGGGGCTCTTCCACTTGTCTTGCTAGGTATCCGCAATGCAGTGAAAGCTGACATTGGATACACGGCATCTCAACTCGTTTACGGAACGACACTCCGACTCCCAGGAGAATTCGTGGATCCTTCAGCTTCTTCATTGAACATGGATCTAAACTCTTACACGAGTAGGCTTTCAAACGCTATGCGTTCAGTAAAACCTGCTCACACTCGACCTCAATCAACTGATGTTTTCGTTCAACTCGAATTACGACATAGTACACACGTCTTCGTTCGTCGAGACTCACATCGACGACCCCTCGAATCAGCATACGAAGGACCCTTCAAAGTTCTTCAACGCGAACCTAAGTACTATGTAGTCGATAAGAACGGTACGAACGATAGCATCAGTATCGATCGACTCAAAGCAGCGTACCTAGAAGGAAACCCTAGCTACGTCGATTTTCCTTCGGTACAAGCAAACGACACAGCTACTACACTTGTAGTACCCTACACGACAACCGGCACAAAACTTGATACTTCGCCAACGACAATAGATAAACCTAAAACAACGCGTTCTGGAAGACGAGTAAGATTTCCAGAACATCTTAACGAATATTGCACGTAGGACATAAGCTTTATCTTGAATTACCCTTTCATAGTTTATCATAAAATTTTTTTAATATGCTCATTTTTTTATTTATATAAAAAAAAAACAAAAAAAACATTTTTATTTTTTTTTGAGCGTACATATATATTTTTATACATAAAAAAACCCAAAAGAAAACCTTTTTTCGATCGCTCTTACGCTTTTTGTAAGTGTATTAGTTTATTTATTTTTTTTCCCGCTCATCTTGTGTCCCTATGCAAGTACGAGTGTATTTTTGACATGCACTCACACGTTCTATTTTTCCTCTTTTCCAGGACGGCTGGAAAAGAACGACGAAGTTTCGCAAGAAACCGGAATTTTTCATTGTACTATATTTCTTTATTGCTATGTGTTGTATCCCCTGGCGAATTATGAATCATAAATCTGATGTCCATTTATGGACAAATGTAATACGCCTATTCCTATTGGATAGTTGTTAAATGAGTAACCTAAATCTGATGTCTATATATGGACAAATACAATATGCCCATTCCCTATTGGATAGTTGTTAAATAAGTGACCTAATCGTTTCCGTGTTCCTCTTATCACAACCTTTGTTTTGACCTTGGAACTATTATTATTGATTACTTTCCCCCTAGCTACAGCCACATTGGCCAATTACTGTACAAATGTTATTTTTCTATTTTTTGGTATAATTGGGTCTGTTTGGTTAGTATATATAACCCAGTGTGCTTGTGAATAATGATTCATATTTCCGAGGCTGTTATTTGTGTTCTGGACTCAACTGGCTGGGCTAGGCAGTTAGGAAGGACCGAATAGCAATCAAGACTGCTCGTACGTATTTTCTGTATCATTGCACGTTTCATATACAATAACGATTGTTATACGAGTCATAACACTATGTTGTACATTTTGGTCCCATAGTTTAAGGAAAGACGACCAGACGCTGCTAAACGTAGCAAGCTATCAGAAGAGTGTTTACCAACGACAAACTCGTTGGGTTTAAACTTCTGGCTGGTCACGTCTTAGGGGCATCACTACCTCGCTAGGGGGGGAGTGATCTGTAGCTGAAATTATTCCCCAAAATCAATAGCTCAGTAAGTGTTCGACATTGGATGCTGACCACGTCGTTTAAGTGGACTTGTTTAGCTGAAGGCTTTCGGTCATGCATCTGTACCAGATCACGTTTCAACACGGCGTGGGACACAGCTCCCACTGTTCATTAGCCAGCTTATAGAAAAGGTCCTCGATATATTGGTAACGAATCAAACATATCTTTCCTACCTCTTCTCGTCTGACTTCTGATTTCTGTCTGACTGGGGACAATCGAATATAGAAGGTGCTACTGGTAGCTAGTTGCAAAACTAGAACATCCGTTCCATCATCAACTCCAAATGTAAGAAAATATTTAATACTGTTGTGGATGGAAATAGTCTAACTCCACCAAATGTTGTTGGGAGTAACTCGCTCGACTCACACAACAGTGTTATAAAGAAAGGTAACAGTAAGAAGCCAGTAGCTTACCGGCAGGATCTGACATCACGGTCGAAAGCGATAAACACGACTTTTAAGGAAGTTAAACAGGTGCCTAATGTAATCATCTGGAACTTGGAAGAATCGAAAGACACCGATCCCGTTAAGAGACATGCCCACGACCTGCAGTTAGTGGGATCTATCATCCGAAATATACTGCCAGAGGAGGTCCCAGGGGTACATATCTCGAAAGTCATCAGACTCGGTAAGTATGTTGGAGGCGAAACCCAACAGAAAAAGGATCATCACTGTGTGGTGATCAATCTCATGCGTGTCAGGTCCTTAGTGCTGATCGAATGCTATCGATCAAGTTGCAACGTGCCATCAGTCTAGGTGGCTGAACACTGCGTGCACTACATATATTAAGGTATTTCCTGAAGCGCTACAAATCACTTGGCCCAGATGACTTACCTTCGGCTCTTTTTAAAGATGGTGGTGACTTTCTGACTAAGGAATTAACTGTGTTGTTTGGGAAGGTTTGGGAGCAGGAAAGTGTTCCTACATCATGGAATGAGTCAATAGTCGTCCCTATCTTTAAAAAGGGTTCACGTTGTTCCTGTAACAACTATCGGGGGATAAGTCTACTTCCGATTGCGTCCAAACTATTGGCTTCTGTCATTCTTCGTAGGTTGTTTAAAACCCGAGAACGATTGACTCGCGAGGAGCAGGCTGGTTTTCGTTCTGGTCGAGGATGCATTGATCACATCTTCACCCTCCGCCAAATGTTAAAACACCGTCATACTTATCGCAGGCCAACAATCGTAGTGTTTCTTGATATTAGGGCTGCCTTCGATTCGTTGGACAGGACTGTTCTCTGGGATTGTCTATTGAAGAAGGGTGTGCCTGAGAAGTTCATTAACATCTTAAAGGCCCTGTATACGAACACCTCAGGCAGAGTGAGGGCATACAACCACCTTTCTCCCTTGTTCCATTCGAGCAGTGGGGTTAGGCAGGGTTGCCCGATTTCACCATTCCTCTTCAACTTTGCCATCGATAATGCCATTGCTGATAGTGTCTGGTCAACGGATCCGAAGTATCTTGCGTAGACAACTGTTAATATATACCTGTATCTTCTGGATGATGTCTTTCGTAGTTCTCCACGTCTCCGCTCCATACAGTAGAACTGTCTTGACATTTGTATTGAAAATTCTGATCTTGGTGTTGGTTGACAGACAATTGTTTTGAGTTCCAGATATTCTTCAGTTGTAAATATGCCACACTAGTACATTTCAGTTCCCCCCATCATTACTCTTTTCTTTTTTTGCCCTTCTTTTATATATACACATCTTCCTTCTCCTCCCATTCTCATTATTCTGTGTGACGCATATGTATCTGGTGCCCTTTTGTACCAATATATATGTGTTTCAATAAAATAGAATAAAAAAAGGTAACATAGTGGTTGGAGGTGGTCAACAGGAAACCCTGGACCCGGGTTTCGTGCTACTTGGCACTCGTCAGCAAGGTGTACCTGTAATCTTGAGGGAACTGATGTTCCCTGGTGGATTCGATCCCGTGTCACTCAGCTTCATAGTTTGAGACGTTACCACTGAGCTATTCGGGCCGCGACCGACTTCCTGTAGGACTGAGATGTAATCACAATTGATTGATCACTGGGTGGTGGGGTCCAAGGTTTCCTGTTGACCACCTCCAACCACCATGTTACCTTAATAGGTTTAAGTCTACGTTCGAATCCGTAACTCAACCGTTTATCCCATGGTCAGCACGTGAGCTGTCACATTGCCCCCCATGGATTCATAAGGAAACCCGGAAGCTGTTGAAGCATAGGAAACACTTCTGGGACTTATTCTTATCAACGAGCCAGGCATCATTTAATTGCGAATATAAAAAACCCGGAATATATGTAAAAAGACCATAGCTAAATTCCGCAAGGCTTGCGAAAGACAGTTGGCATACGATAGCTGTACCTGTCCGAAGCGACTGTTTTCGTACGTTTAAAGGCGGACGAAACGTAGTGATAGTATCCCTCCGTTACTGTTAAACGAATCTGATCTAGCGAAATCGGAGACATTTGCTAACTGTTTCACTGAAGTCTACTCTACGTGTAGTGTTACAACTACTTGTCCCATTTACAACGAGATACCAGCCATAGGACCTTCACACGTGACAGAGGATATAGTTCTTCCTTTGATAACTAACCTAAAACCTTGTAAGATACCGGGTCCCGATGGTTTGCACCCACGTTTGCTGTCGTCGCTTGCGGACATTATCTCAAGACCGCTCACGATGCTCTTCAACATGTCCCTTTCACAGGCTCAACTAACTAGAGACTGGAAGGACGCCATAGTTGGTCCTATATTTAAGGATGGTCAGAGACGGATAGTATCTAACTACCGGCCTGTCAGCCTGACCAGCATAGTAATTAAGTTACTTGAAATATTAATTCGGGCTATGCTACTGAGTCACATAGATTCGTACAACCTGCTAACTCCCGAGCAACATGGGTTTCGTAACAAGCATTCATGCTTGACTAACTTACTCATTGCGAGAGAGGATTGGACAGCTGCCCTAGACAACGGCCAGTCTGTCGACGTGGTATTCATAGATTTTAGCAAAGCGTTTGATAAGGTTTCCCACTTAGGTCTTATGCAAAAGCTCTCGAGCTTTGGTATAACAGGTGCTATACAGGAATGGATAGGAAGCTTCTTATGTGACCGCAGACAGAGAGTAAGGGTCAATGGAACGTTATCCGAATGGAAATCGGTCAAAAGTGGTGTACCCCAAGGCACCATATTGGGCCCTTTACTTTTCCTTCTGTATATTAATGAACTACCATTATTACTTAAGTCGTCGACGTTATTGTTTGCGGATGATGTTAAAATCTGGAGAACAATAAGAAATGAGACTGATCGTTGTTATCTGCAAGCAGATTTAGACGAATTAGTTAGGTGGGCTCATGATTAAGGCTTGGAAGTTAATTCCAGGAAGAGCGTGCTCATGCACATCGGACACCATATTAGTTACCATTATATCATTAATGGTACATCTCTGCTACGCGTTCATGAGCACAAAGACTTAGGATTAACTATAAGACACGACTTGAAAACCACTGCGCACTCCAATGCGGTTGCTTCCAAAGGCTATCGTGCGCTATGGTCGCTTCGCAGAGCATTTAAATGCTTCGACGAGGATATGCTTCAAATTTTATATCCCACCTATGTAAGGCCACACTTAGAATACTGTATCCAAGCAGCTAGCCCATGTCTGATAAAGGAAACTAAATCGCTTGAGCGTGTCCAGCGTGTAGGGACAAAATTAGTAAAGGGTCTTTCCAAACTCCATTACGATGAGCGTTTAAAACGTCTAAACCTTTTCCCCTTATCTTATCGTAGGACACGAGGTGACCTTATACTGACATTTCGTATTATTAATTATGATCTGGGTGTTAATATGTCTTATCTTTTTGCTCCCTCCAGCACTAATAATCTCCGAGGTCATAGCAAGAAGGTTCTGAAACCGCGATCTAATAAAGTAAAGTTGGGTTCCCGTTTTTCTCATCGAGTGGTCAATGACTGGAACGCTTTACCAGAACAAGTGGTATCAGCACCATCGGTGAACATATTCAAGAACAAGCTGGACCTTCACTGGAATGTATTCTGTCAGTATTAACACAGGTTCATCAACCTACTATCCTTATTACTGTAGACTGGAGACTGAAGATTAACGATAATAGAGGGAAAAAAGAAATTGATAAATCATAATAAGGTGTTATCCTTATAAGTACTATAGTCCTTAAGAATATGTCAATTTACTCTTAAAGGACTCCTGAGAAGTCGCTTGGACTAGCCCATTCGGCATCTAATTCTAGCATTTGACAACTCTTAAGGAGTAGAAGTTGTGTCTACAGTCTGTTCTGCTATGTTGGGTCTCCAGTTTCTGGGAATTACCCCTTAGGTTAGTATTAAGACTATGCTTAAGTAGATATTTAAGGGGATAACCAAAAGTGTTAAGGATGCTGTTAGCCATCAGAAAGCCACCTCTAAGACGCCTATACTCCTCATAATGTTTGAATTTGAGTCCCCGAACTGATTTCGTGGCTCACCATTGGATACTCTTCAAAGTGTCCTTATACTTTGGGAGTGAGGAAGGAATTACTATGTTTCCGTATTCTAAATGTGGACGAATAATACTGTTGAAGATTAGATGGAAAATTCTTCCGTCAAACGGGCCAAAAATGTGCTTCAGTGTTATCAGTGCAAGGTTTGCTTGAAAGGCGTTTTTGTCAAAGTTAGCATAAGACTTCAGGTGCAAACACTCCTAAATGTTTCTCGACTTGGGATACTTCTAGAGAGGAGCTTCCTAAATCGTAACTGTACTCCACAACATGCCTCAGATGAACCATTTTACACTTTGAAGTGTTGAAGGCAAGTCCGTTGTCGTCTTCCCAACTTTGAAGTCCAGTCAGATCCTCCTGAAGTGGCAGTATATCCCCTTGGTTGCGTATCTCTCTCCAAAGTTTCACATCACCAGAAAAAGCCGATAAGTCAGACGATATTTGTTGTGGAAGATCGCTTATATAAATCAAGAAGAGAAGAGATCCTAGTGATGAGCCCTGTGTAACCCCACCAGGTCATTCCATAGCCTGAGGGAAAGTGAACTTAACCCTGACCTTAAAATATCGAATTTTTAGATATGAAGTGTGTTAGTCAATTAGAGGTGGTTTGATACCCAGTTATATGAGCTTATTGATAAGAAATATATGGTTGAATCTGTCAAAATCTTTTGAGAAATCAAGGTAAATGATGTCAACCTTTCCTTGCAATCAAGGATGCTTGTCCGTCTGTCCACCGCAGTCATCAGGTTGATCATACGGGAGTGACCATTCCCGAAACCATGCTGTTGGGATGAGAAGTGTGAGGATACTACACACTCGTGTATGCCATCGCATATCAGGGAACCTACAATTTTAGAAGGTATAGAGAGAAGGGCCACTTGTCGGTAGCTTGAGGTTTCACTGCGTCGACTTCCTTTGAAAATTGGTGTGATGTGAGCCAGCTTCCAAATTTCCGGTAGTTTGCCTCGATTTAGCAGGCGTGAGAACATCACTCTAAGCGGTGTTGAAAACATTGAAGCTGCTTCCCCCAGTATAGCAGAACGAGCCATATCCTGACCAGGAGAAGTGTCTTTTCTTAGGTTCTGCATTTCACGGAACACCAGGTTGGCGCCTAGGTTCACTTCGGAAAGTCCTGTACAGATGCATGTGAAGCTTTCGTCAGTATAGTTGATGTGAGTCTGTTGAAATGTCCGGGAGTATTGTTCAGCCAAAAGGTTAGTGGCATCTCCGTCGTTATTGGTTGGACCGTTAGGATCTAGCACTTGGGAAACTCCAGTTTCGGATTGTCGAAGAGAATCCGCGTAACGGAATAAGCTTTTCGAATTAGAAACAAATTTATCGATAAGCTTGATGTGGTACTGAAGCATGTCTTATCTTAGCTTCTTGAGTCAACTTACATATGTGGATACATTTACTATGTATTTACTAAATCTTATTGCCTATGTGTATATGTTGCTTATATTTTTGTATCGCCCGCACGCGCCGATTTTATCAGTTCGTCTGTATGTAGCCCAAAAGTGCCTTTTGCGGCTCAGCAAACGAAGAGTGCGATTCTTGATGATTGTAAGTTGCTTGTAGCTTTTGGGGACCGTTTCATGGACTGAATGCTTGATAGCACATGAGAGTGTGTGCAGTAAAAAATCCCAGTGAGCATCCACTTCCACTTCAGGGTAAACATCCCAACTCACCTGCTGTAGGTAGTCCTGCAATGCTGATACATTCAGTCTTTTGAAATTTCAGCGCCTGTTGTTGTGGGATATCTTAGCTCAGTTTTGCTGACAAAAGTGAAGGCTACGACGTCGTGATCACTTTTACCCAGAGGAGGCAGGACTGAGAGGTCGTCGACTGAGAATTATCCATTTGTAAGTACCCAGTCTAAGAGTTGCCGACTTCACGTTTTCGAATAATCTCACATCCTCAATAAGCTTGAAGAACCAAATTTCAGCAGAGTTTTCACCACCAATGTCGGTATTTTCCACGAAATTGACTTTAGGAAGATTGAAGTCCCCTAGAATGAGGATATGAGTGAATCCGAGACGAGTAGAGCGGGTTAATCCTTCCATCATACAATTGTAGTACCTGATTTCAGCAGTGGGCTTCCTGTAAATGACTCCGACTAGACACCTCGAGGTGGTAGACAATCTTACTGAGCACCATGCGGATTCATCAAGATTGAGAAACTCTTAGTTGTGAATTTGGTGTGTCTCCAGGCATGTTCGTATGTATAATGCTACCCCGCCCCCCATTCCCATTTTCCTGTCGTTGCGAAATGAAGACATTCCAGGCATTGCTAACTCCTGGTCCGCAAACTGAGGTATCCAAGTTTTGGATATTCCTATCAAATGAGCATCATTAGCGTTGCTAAGTTCTCGTAGCTCATCCACTTTGTTTGACAAACTCGCGGCGTTCATGTATAAGCAATTTATGTTCTCAATTTGGAACGTGTGAGCTTCTTCCTGTTTGTCTGTATGAGTCTTACGTGAATGGACAGATAGCCTACCTATACAATGTTTACCGAGTTGGTAGTCCCTGTCCTTTACACGTTTTTTTTATAATCAAGACAGTCCACGAGTGGAATTGTCAGCTTCAACTTGCCTTTGTGTTTGATACTAGCGTCCTGTACCCTCTCCGGATGCATATGGATTCCAGTCGGCAACCGACATCTGTTGGCACGAAATACTTCTACAGTTGCAGCCGCCATATGCGACGATGGGAAAGTTATCTTCCTTACCCGGGGTCTAGAATCTTCGTCCTTCTTGGCTAGTCTCCTCACTTGTTGAGTAAGTATTTCTTAAGCTTCAAGAATTGCTTGATGAATAACCATTCTCTAATATCAGAGTTTGTATGATCAGGGTGAGTGTTTTCCGGTACATCTTGCACAATGATATTTCTTCTGCGGAAAAACTAGCGAGATTCCTTAGGGATGTTCCGGATGAGATTTCGCTCAGAATACGGTATGTCAGGCAGTATTCTTACGTTCCCGTATATATCATCTCAGCATGAGGCTTCTAAACTCTCTATAACTATGTCTTAACATACAATCTCACTGATTAAGCTTAACGGATTTAAGCCAGAACTATATCCGATATACTCAGTTATTCATAAGCAATATAGAACCTGACACAAAATTCACTTGGCTCAACTGACCACATCTTATCAGTATAGTGAAGTGAAATTATTAAAATTAAAAACACGAATTTCAGCGAAGGGATCTCTTTTCAACGAATTTATTATCAAGCTGTACAATCGTATATATATATGAAAAACTTTTGTTAAAGTACTAATTCCGTGAGGAAATGTGAACACTAATAACCAAGATTATAATACTGGATTACGTAATATGAATAACAACAATAGATTTAGTGAATATAGTAAGACAGATAAAATGTTTTGGTTACAATAATTAAAGGTCATTAAAGGTCATAGAGGTGTAAAATAAATAAATAAGGTGATGAGTATTCATGAATAAAATAATAAGAATATAAAACATAAGTAAAGGGGAATGGAGTAATAATAATAATAAAAGAATGATAATAATAATAATAATCTTAAGGCCATGGTAACGATAATGATAAAACGTACTTCTTTTGTACGCATAGTTCTGGTTTGAGCTCATGGATGGTAAGAGCTTCGGCTATTTTTAAGAGTTTGATACGAAGAAATCTTGGTAGATTTGAACGAATCATATAAACAACCTTAAAATCAGACTGTGGATTCGTCGAATAATTACAGTCGATTAAGTGTTCAAGTATAGAACTTATAACTGCTTTCCTTTCACCATTGTAGAACCAAACTGGTATATGTTCTCGTATCCGAGTTGAAAGCGAGCGTTGGCTACGGCCGATGTACCTTGCTCCACAAGAGCAAGGATGCCACTAAATTCTACAAACCTAAAGGAGAACGTGACAAAACACTGCAGATTGAAAAACAACTAACGGATATTGTTAAAAATCTTAAAAATAAGGGGATAATAACCCAGGATTTATACGATCACATACGCCCAATGGGTTCAATCATCCCACGCTTATACGGACTACCTAAAGTACATAAAGCTGGTTTACCATTACGACCCATTTTGGATATGTCAAGCTCACCATACCACCGATTAGCCCAGTGGTTAGCTGAAAAATTGGAACCAGTTAGAAGGCAAGTATCTAAATATTCTATTCATGATACTTTTCAATTTATTGATCGTATTAAGGATGTTAATACTTCCGGAAAACACATGTTCTCGCTTGACGTTAATTCTTTATTCACTAGTGTACCATTAACGGAAACGATTTGTTATATTTGTGAGTATATTGACTCTAACAACATAGATCTAGGTATTCCAACTGAACTCTTAAAAGAATTAATGTTACGTTGTACCTTTAATGTCCAGTTTAGTTTCAACAATGAAATATATCGACAAAGAGATGGGATTGCAATGGGATCTCCATTAGGTCCAATTCTAGCAGACTGCTTCATGGCAAAACTAGAAAACAATCAACTCAGTTCAATGATAAATCGATTCCAACTATACGTAAGATACATAGACGACACATTTGTCGTTTGTGACGATAACATTGATTTGGACGATATCTTACATTCCTTTAACTCATGCCACCCTTCCATAGACTTTACATTAGAAAGAGAGAAAGACCAATCAATCCCTTTTCTTGATGTACATCTATTGAGAAGAAGTAATGGTTCTTTGAAAAGATCTATCTTTAGAAAGCAAACATGGAACGGCCAACTAACCAACTTCTATAGCTGGGTTCCGTTAAATAGAAAGAGAAATTTGATTCATTCTTTATGCTATCGTATACATCGGATATGTAGTACTGAATGCATTAACGAAGAACTCGAGTTCCTCAAGAAAACCTTGATGAAAAATGGCTACCCAGACCGATTCATAGAGAAGAATATGAATAGAAGTAGCGTCGATAGGAATCTTAGTTATTCAGTCCCAAAGAAAAGCCTTTATATAAGTCTGGAATTTAAAGGTGATCGAACATCAGACATAATTAAAAATCGTTTAACAACAACGATTAAAAGGACATTTAACGCTGCTAAACTACGAATAACCTTCACTAGTAAGAACTTATTCTCTGTGTCCATAAAAGATAAGCTCCCTCGTTTGGTCGCCTCAATGTGCATCTACCAGTTCACCTGCTCTTGTGGAGCAAGGTACATCGGCCGTAGCCAACGCTCGCTTTCAACTCGGATACGAGAACATATACCAGTTTGGTTCTACAATGGTGAAAGGAAAGCAGTTATAAGTTCTATACTTGAACACTTAATCGACTGTAATTATTCGACGAATCCACAGTCTGATTTTAAGGTTGTTTATATGATTCGTTCAAATCTACCAAGATTTCTTCGTATCAAACTCTTAAAAATAGCCGAAGCTCTTACCATCCATGAGCTCAAACCAGAACTATGCGTACAAAAGAAGTACGTTTTATCATTATCGTTACCATGGCCTTAAGATTATTATTATTATTATCATTCTTTTATTATTATTATTACTCCATTCCCCTTTACTTATGTTTTATATTCTTATTATTTTATTCATGAATACTCATCACCTTATTTATTTATTTTACACCTCTATGACCTTTAATGACCTTTAATTATTGTAACCAAAACATTTTATCTGTCTTACTATATTCACTAAATCTATTGTTGTTATTCATATTACGTAATCCAGTATTATAATCTTGGTTATTAGTGTTCACATTTCCTCACGGAATTAGTACTTTAACAAAAGTTTTTCATATATATATACGATTGTACAGCTTGATAATAAATTCGTTGAAAAGAGATCCCTTCGCTGAAATTCGTGTTTTTAATTTTAATGTTAAATGGGAATTATATGTCAATTGAAATTATTAAAACAAATGCTAGAGTAGGAGTAGGAGTAGAAAACAAACTCATTAAAAAAACGATATGAACTATGAGAGAGAAATGAAAACGAGGAGAGATTTGCATATCTATGTGCATTCAACAAATTGGTTATAGGCGGCACAATATTTCCGCACAAACGCACACACAATGGATGGATCTCACCGGACCTCATCACAGAGAGCCGGATAGATTATATTTGTATCAACAAAAAATTCAGAAGGACAATGGAAGATGTGAGAATCAGGATAGGAGCAAACATAGCTTCAGATCATCACCTGGTTGTGGCCAAGATGAGAATGAAGCTAAAGAAAGACTGGACAACTGGACAAACAGCACTACAAAGGTTCAATACAGCCTTCCTTGAAGATACTGAAAAGCCCCACGAATTCAAGATAACTCTCAACAACAGGTTCCAAGCTCTACAGGATCTACTGAAAGAACAAGAAACTACTTTGGAGGGCAACTGGAAAGGGATAAAAGAAGCACTAACTTCAACGTGTCAGGAGGTTCTTGGTCCTAAGAAGCATCATCACAAGGAATGGATCTCTATGGGAACCCTGGACAAAATCCAAGAAACGAAGAACAAGAAGACAGAAATTAACAACAGTCGAACACGAGCAGAGAAAGTCAAGGCACAAGCAGACTACGCAGAAGCAAACAAGGAAGTGAAGAAAAGTATTTAGGCCGACAAGCAGAAATACATGGGAGAACTAGCAACGACGGAGGAAAAAGCTGCAAGAGAAGGGAATATGAAAAAACTATATGATACAATTAAGAAACTGGCAGGAAGATATAGCAAACCAGAGAGACCAGTCATGGACAAAGAAGGAAAGATAATCACGGAGATTCGAGAACAGAGGGAAAGATGGGTAGAATACTTCGAGGAACTGCTGAACAGGCCAGCTCCATTAAATCCACCGAACATCGAAGCAGCCCACACAGACCTTCCAATAGATGTCACTCCACCAACGATCGAAGAAGTCAAGATGGCCATCAGACAAATCAAAAGTGGGAAGGCGGCAGGACCTGACAATATGCCAGCAGAAGCACTGAAGTCAGACATTGAAATAACTGCAAATATGCTTCACCTTCTATTCAAGAAGATTTGGGAAGAGGAACAAGTGCCAACGGACTGGAAAGAAGGATATCTCATCAAGATACCAAAGAAAGGAGATCTGATCAAATGTGAGAATTACAGAGGTATCACACTTCTGCCATTACCAGTAAAAATTTTCAACAGATTGTTTTTGAACCCGATGAAAGACGCAGTAGACGCCCAAACTTCGAGATCAACAGGCTGGATTCCGTATGGTTCGATCGTGCACAGATCGAATTGAGACACTACTAGTCATAGTTGAACGATAAGTTGAATGGAATTCATCACCATACATCAACTTCATTGACTACGAGGAGGCGTTTGACAGTGTGGACCGGAGAACATTACAGAAACTGCTTCGATACTATGGAGTTCTTTAGAAGATTGTTAACATTATCCAGAACTCATACGGTGGACTACAGTGCAAAGTCGTGCATGGAGGACAGCTGAGAGATGCATTTCCAGTAGGGACAGGAGTCAGACAAGGTTGTCTACTCTTCGCCCTCCTCTTTCTTCTGGTGATTGACTGGATTATGAAGACTTCGACATCTGAGGGAAATCACGGAATACAATGGATATCTCTCAGAATCAATTAGACAATTTCGATTTCATAGATGACCTGGCCCTTTTTATCCCATACACAACAACAAATTCAGATGGAAGCAACTTATGTACTAGTAGCCTCTGCATCTTTAAACATCCACAAATTCAACACTGAGAATACCAACACAACCGCACTTGAAAGGGAAAGTCTGGAAGATGTAGAATCTTTCACGCACCTGGAAAGCATCATCGATGAGTGAGGAGTATCTGATGCAGGCTCAAAGGTAAAGACTGGCAAATCAAGGATAGCACTCTTACAGTTAAATAGCATATTGAATTCAAAAAAACTGTCCGTCATTCAATATCAAAATCACAGGCTTCAATATAAATGTCAGGACAGTTAATCCTACTGTACGGAGCTGAAACTTGGAGAACTACTGCAACCATCATCAAAGGGATACAGGTATTGATGATCCACTACTACTAGATACTGAGGCTTCGACAGAGGATGATGTCGAAGCCACTCTGGGTGAAGCACGAGGCCACTTAAATAGGCTTCGGATCTGTTACAACAATGCCCGGAGATTGCTCAATAAACTATTGGAACTAGGTGAACAGATTGACTCAACTAAGCCAGACGTAATAGCAGTCACAGAAACTTGGCTGACTCCGTCTATAGATTGTAGGGAACTTGATTTCGAGGGTTTTACATTAGTAAGTGCCGATAGAATACAAAAGCGTAAAGGAGGGGGAGTAGCTCTATTCATTAGGAATGCTATCCCATTCACCATTATCGACAGTGTATCCTATGAGAGTGGGACGTATGAATTAGTTAGCTGCCGCCTGAAATGCAATGGACAAGAGTTGCTGCTTGGTTTGATCTATCGCAGCTGTGAGGTAAACGAGGTCCTGCTAAGCAGTCTCAACACTTTATCATGAATTGATCGATGTCTAATACTAGGGGACTTTAATGCACCCATGGTGGACTGGAGAAATCCGCGGACTGAATCGCCAGATAGATCCTTCGGTCAGGAACTATTTGATGCGGTTATCACATGTGCCCTAGTGCAACACGTGAAGGAAGCAACTAGGTACGACCCGGGCTCTGAATCATTCTTACTAGATCTTATATTGACTCACTATGAGGATAACGTTGAAAACCTGGATTACATGCCACCTCTAGGCAAAAGTGATCATGCAGTTTTAACCTTTGACTTCCGTATAACTGTCGATCACGAGCACGCGTCAGCTCAATCCAGACCTAACGTCTGGAAAGCAAACATACCAGGCATCATGCACTCAGCATCATCAGTAGATTGGACAATAGACACAGAGTCCTCAATCGAAACGGCTTGGGGCGTATTCCGGAATTTATACTTAAAAGTTACCGCCCCCCACATCCGTTAAACTACGCCTAGGGGGTCGAGAAACTCCCCACCGTGGTTCAGTAGGGAGGTTCGCATCCTTCTCCGTAAAAGAAGGAAAATGTGGGATAGATTTAGGTTACTGGGGACTGACGAGGCAAAATCTCAGTATCAAAAGGCTCGAAATACCTGTGCCTCAACCTTTCGTAAGCCCAGAAAGCTGTACGAAGAGAAAATCGTAAAGGAATCCATAGAACGCCCTAAACGCTTGTATTCCTATATAAACCAAAGAGCAAAAAGAAGAAGAAATGTTCCTTCACTATGGGGAGACAGTACTGCCTCATCACTAGTGGAGGACAACTTTGGCAAAGCTCAAGTATTCTCTAAATACTAAAGCAATGTATATACCATAGAAACACGCCATAACAAGTCCAGTCTTCAAAACAGTTACAAAACATAAGCCTGAGAATTACCGACCAATTAGCCTAACTAGTGTGGTTGTTAAAATCTTAGAAAAGATTATTCGGAAGGAACTGTTAAAGTATCTCGACGAAAACTGGATCCTCTTCGAAAAGCAGCATGGTTTTAGAACAGGTTACTCTTGTCTCACCAACTTATTGGTCGCTCGTGAAAGCTAGTGAGCTCTTAAGTACCAAAAGTTACCTATAGACGTAGCCTATATCGACTTCAGCAATGCTTTCGACAAAGTTCCGCACAACCGGCTGCTATTTAAGCTAAGGAATGTCGGGATTGGCGGCAATCTATTAACGTAGATAAAAGACTTTCTAGTTGTGCGTCAACAAACAGTACAGGTGAACTCCAAGTTGTCTAACTGGGAAACTGTGCTTAGTGGAGTCCCCCAGAGTACAATTTTGGGACCAATGTTATTCCTCCTGTACGTTAATGACCTACCTCGTCTACTATCGTCATCGGTCTTGCTCTATGCTGACGATGTCAAGATATGGAGAACGATGCAAAGTAATGGTGATAGCTTAGAACTCCAAAATGACCTGGAGAGATTATCTGAATGGTCCCGAACCTGGAAATTACCGATAAATACTTCCAAGTGTATTGTAATGCATATCGGTCGTCAAGGTACAGATACATACGCAATGAATAACACTGAAGTACCCATTTTCCAGACACACAATGACTTAGACGTCATCGTTAGTCAAGACTTAAAGATTACTGCACACTGTCGTGCTGATTCCCGGAATAGCGAAGCTCTCGTATGGTACTAGACTGATCAAGCTAAACCTATCCCCGCTGTCGTATAGAAGAATCAGAGGCGACTTGATTACAGTTTTTAAATAGCCTAATGACAAATTTGCACCTGATATACCCTCATTTTTCTTGTCTTCCAATACAGAAAATTTACGAGGACACTCCAAAAACGTTCACAAGCCCCGAACGAATTACTTGTCAGCTGACTACCGACTTTCCCATCGAATAATCAACGAGTGGAATTCATTACCTCTGCACGCGGTTGAGGCTCCATCCGTCGACTCCTTCAAAAGAAAGTTGGATCAGCTGAGAGACCATCATTGCGAGGACTAACACAGGCCATCAAGCCTCCTGTCCTTTCCAAATTGAGACTGATTTTTCCCTCAGAAATTCGATAAATATGATCAAAAGACTATTTTTCGTCAAGCAATTTACTACGAGTATTAGTGAGGACATAGTAGTGCTTTTTCAGAGTATTGAGAAGCTGAAATTGAAACAATCCGACTTAGTGTTTATACGCATTGAAAAGCAAAGCCTAGTTCAAACGCGGGGTTTCGTATACTTCAAATCAGCCGTCAGCTGATATGATGCAGGTGCCGTTTGAAGGTACATCTCTGGACCTACACTCAAATCTTCAAATCCGAGATGCATGCCAACTCAATACGCAAGTTGGAGGCTTTCAAAATATTCATCCTTCATTTTCTTCTTGCATATATCCATCTCTCGAGCAAACGATAAATTCAGTAAACACTGATGCTTTCAAGAAAGAATACACCTACGATACAGAACTTCAAAGACAGATTCTTCCCTCTCTTACACTAAATAACTTTGGCTTGCATCACTCTGCTTCTAGTCCCTTAAATCCTATGCCTCCCATTACGTACTCACCTGGAGTTTGTTCACATCCATACCTTCATCAGACGTTTTCGAATTCTGATTCACCATCTGCCTCAAATGACGTACAGGATCATATGATTTGTCCGGATATAAAAAGACGTAATCGAGGAAGAAGCTCTCGACTTAATTTCACCAGTAGTTCGCCTGGTATCGATGACAAACCAGTGTCATTGAGTACGAAAGACTCCCAGATAAGCTCTTCAGACTGCAATTCAGACTGCAGTACCGTAACCAGGTCCTCCGAAAAGATGAAGCCGTCAGATAAAGATGATCGCTATATTCAGCGTAGACTGAAAAACAACTTGGCAGCTAAACGTTCCAGAGACAACCGCAAGCGTCGTGAAGATACAATAGCATTACGTGCAAGTTATCTTGAAAAATCCAACTTGGTACTACAAACTCAAATACTAGCTTTGAAAAGGGAAGTTTGTTTGCTTCGTGGTATACCATTTGATCCAAACTACAAAGTTCGCGTTTTTAATGACAATTATTTATCCTCTTGCCAAACTACCCCACAGTCTACTGTGTCTACTGACTTCTCAAATGAATGTCCTTTGCCAGATTTTTCTCCTATTGCGTGTTCAAATCAGACCTTAAACTCAAATGTCCCTTATCCTCCAATCACTGAATTTTCTGGAAATTGTGGATGAATGTATATTTACTATTTTTGTATGTACATTACACAGAGCTTTCTATTTATTTCTTTTGATAGCGATTTTTGATGATGACCTAACTTCACATTACACTGTCCTAGTTCTGATTCTACCTATCTGTATGAATATTTTGCATTTCGGTACGATCTATCTAGTCTATTTCTTAATCTCTTTAGTTGCTTTTGGACCGTTATTTGTTCATTTGATTAGGATTTATGCTATATAATTGATATATTTCCCTTGCTCAGTTGTATTGTGAGTGCACGTGTGGTATTAGGATTTATATTGTTCGTTACATTCGTATATCCTTGAAAAGTATTTTTTTAGCAAGCGATCATACTTGACCGGTCTTATTATTTGCATAATCGTGTCAAATTATAGTTAAGACCACTAAAAGATTCCCAGCATAGGAAAATAAGTGTATGTTGAGTATTGAGGGCGACATATTGTTTATTCCTCGAGTATTCACACCTTCCGGATTTAGTTTGTGAGAGACCATTGATGTATTCAATTATACTATACTCCAGCGTTAAACTAGGTTCATGTAATACTACACTTATGGTATCATTCCTTGGAAGCGTTAATATCTTTCTTAAGTTTTTTTTCGGTAGGTTCTAGCGAACAATTTTCTCCAGGACAATCTGCAGTCGTCAAAATTATTACGACACTATACTAAGTTTCATGTCTAAGCACCAGTATTTAGACCATGTAGCCTATCTAGTGGTCTTATGACTGTTTTGCTTTCTTACGTTATGCAAGTTGACTGCCCTGTTCTCTGCCAATAAGTCGTGACGTAAAATGAGTATATGAAGTTAATATGCATATATGTTACCTAGAATTAACGTCTGTTGTTCTTGGGATGTCCAGTCGTTAATGTAGTGACTGTTATTAAGTCTCTATTAAAAGCATTTTCCTTAAAAATTCCTTTTAGCTAACATGTTGGACTCGGTTTGTTATTAGGTACAGTCAACTAAACCTCATTTTAAGTTGCTCGTCTACGCCCTTTTTATTTGGAGGTTTAAAGGTGGTTGGTAGATTAGTATTTTCTACTCAAGTTCCATGTGGTCTCGTGTATTTGTTATTAATTACCTCGATCATCAGGTGCTTGGGTACGAGCCATATGTTCCAGCGTTAGTGAATAAAGCCAATAATAATGATATCCGGTTGTTCAAACCTAAGTAGTTGGAGCGGCGTTCGAACCAACGACTTAGTATCTGAAGTTCAAACGACATGTCTGCCAGGAAGTGCTCCACAGTGCGGTGGTTCGTAACGTGAGAGAATCCATATTTTTAGCATCAGTGGGCAGCTACTCAAAAATCGTAAATTACATATCGTGTTAGTAATCCAGAAGTGGATAGACCTATTTACTCACTAGATTACCATATATCAGTCGTCCATATTTTTTACCCATTGCAACGTGGTATCAGTGCTTGAAGTCACTAACTTCTAGTCTGAGCCATGTTGGTAGATGCAGACTACTTGGTTGGGGTCCGTGTGACTATCGTAACCAATGGTTGGAGACTGAGTGACATGGCTCAGAATCGATCAAAATGGCGCAGATGTGTACACCCTTAAACCTTGAGATTAAAATTGCTACATATCTGTCTTCCTGTACTATGTCCTTATATACAATCTTTCCTTTATATATTCCCACCACTAAATTAACTACTATGAATTTGGTGTTCATCTTGTGCTAATGAGGTGTGGCAACCTGAACCGATGCATATGTGTGTCTGGTCCTGTGTTGTAGCTGATTGACTTACCCATTACAGCCAATCTAGGTCTCCATAGAGGACCGCAAAAATCCAAGCAATCTACTGTTTAACGGTATCATTGGACATTCCACTTCTCAGGTGTGTGCAAATAAAGCCACGTGTACTTGAAATGGTCCAGTCAATAATCAGACATCATAAAACTTGACTGTGTTTAACCCTTGAGATTTAGTTCCCTTCGTAGCGCTTATGATCATCAAAGTTTCGGAATATGTCACTAAATATCCTTAGCAAGTAAACGCACCGCAACCGTCGTTCATGGAAATGATATGGGATGTTTATTCATCAAGTCGGCTGTGTCATATGTTCTTGTCAGCTTATAGCTATTTTTATGCAAGTTCTATTATTATTCGGCCGCCCAAACTAGGCTAACTGTAAGGGAATTGAAACTTTATTTGTCAGCTGAAAGTAAAGTATTTTATTCAGTAAGTTGCCTCTAGTTGATGTGTCAATTTCCGGGGTTAGGTAATTCTGTCGTATAAGTAAGCTTTACTGACAGCTTGTTTCGTTACGAATACATATTGATGTAACGTTTCCTTCCGTGAAGTACAAACAAGACATGAACATCTAAAAGACATCGTCTAAACTCTTATGTACTATCAGACTAAAGCAGTGTTTTTGTCAAGCTGACGTGTTCTGCAACACTGGTTTTACAATGGGGAGGGTTCTAGTCCATGACTAAGGGGTCCTAGTATTATGGGCCTATAAGTAGGCATCGAATAACAGGTAAAAGTTATGTACAAGATTACTTCTCTTTTAGGACTATCATGTAAATTAACTGGGACATAATATTTGGTGGTAGTAGTTTTGATATCTATATTTCAAACTGTGGACTCGTGTAGCGGTTCGCGTCTAGTCAGGTACTTCGAAGGTAGCACGAAGAGTAACGTGAGTGGGGAGAGCTAGAAAAGAGAAAATCAAAAGAAGAAGCGAGTCAATGACCCAACGAGTATACACAATGCGGTTACATTTATCGAGAAAAGCAAAAGAAATCAATTAGCAATAACATGAGTCTCGGAAGAATATTATCTTGAAATCAAAACTAGGAGCAGATAGTGTCACTAAACTTGATTCACTTAAAAAGTGATGAATTATCCCGTCTCGAAATTCTCATCTTATTTCCAATTAATAACAATTGAGCACTAGTTAAATATTTCTTAATCATTGTTACCGCTTAATGAAGTAAATAAGTAGCGATTTACTTGATGGCATTACGAGGTTATTTTACTGTAATAATTGATATTTTATGGCCATACACAAAGTGAACATCGAGCGGTAATCTACTTCATATTTGTTTGGCTTTTTATATGGATCATGTTAATGTGTGGTCATTAGTTTCAATGACTCGACATCATGTGCACTAAGTCTAGATGTTATAGTACTACGGATAGTTGGTAAAAGTTATGTATGTAGATTTATTGCTAGTTGTCTCTCATCAGTAAAATATCCCAATGATTTTAAGGAATAAGGACCTACACCCTAGAAACTAGAAAAGAAGGCCCAGGGTAGAGTGGGTTGGAGAACGCTGGTCGGCGGCCTATGCTCCATTTGGAGTAACAGGCCCAAGTAAGTAAGGTTCAAAGGTTGGAAAAAAAACTGATTAATACCGTAAATATAATATAATACTTTTGCAAGCCTCATCTTGGGCTGTTTAATTACACTGATTATAATCAACTGTGTTGCGGCGTAAATCTGATTCCTTTTTGATCGTACGTACTATCTATCCTCGTATGTAACAAATGACCTTATCCGCGTTAGTGAATAACAGAGTTAAATAAGTCAAATACGAGAATGGATTTAGAATACATATAATTTCTACACTCATTGGTCTGTCCAGGGAATCAGAGTGATGAAGCCAATAGATGAAAGCGGAAAGAAGCAAAAATGATGCGCATTGGATGTTGACTGGGAAGCCAACTCGATTTAAGCAAGCGTTAATCAACATTTATAGTCGGACAAAAATGAGTGACAGACATATGATGAATGAGATACGAAGTGTACACATATAGGCTCATATAAAAGTATAGTCAAGGTTAATAAGCAAATGATTAACAAGATCAAAAGATGACTCAATGTACAGGTGAATTGGCTCGGCCAGCAACTAGAATAAGGTATATGGGCTTAACATAACAACCGATACTACATAGCCCCCTTGTAGAAAATAGCACATTTATAAAAAAAATGTCTGTTTTCGAAAAATAACACTGAAGCGGTATGTGGATAACGTCAAAATGTGGGAAAAAATGGTACAATACCTGATAAATTACAGTGTCAAGTGGGGTGAGCGTATTAAACGAAAGTGTCATACTTATGTAAAAATGTACATGAATATTGTCAAGATGCGGACAAAAATGGGGATGCTAGCATGTGATTATGAGTAAATTAGTAAGCTTACAAAAAATTTAACATGCATTTATGTCGTGACTGTCTGGACGATAAAATAACAGGTTAATATGCGGGAATCGAAATATCGTGAAAATAGAATATAACAGTAATTGCTTTGTGGTGCTGATTGAATATGAGGATGAAGAACAGTGAAATATGTTCTGATAAGCCGCAATAGAATAAATAGCGTCGATTAGTGACGAGTGTACTGGAATTTATATGATTGGAGTTTATGTGGGATAAAAATAATCCAGCCGTAGGATGATGACTGCATCAACGGTTGATATTCTTTGCTGTACTGCTATTGATAATGATAATAAAGTGCGAAGTCAGTGTGCCTTGTCGCTTGCGTTGAGTTATCGTTAAATATGTATTAGTAGAATGACCAGAGGAACAGGATAGTGACTGCTTAGACGAGATATGCGGAGTCGTATTCCTTTATGGTCGTGAAGCCTAGAGTGGTTTGTGTAGTTAGAGGGATAGGAGCTCAACCTCGTTTGTTACGAAACCGTATTAAGGCATAATAAAAATACCAATACGTATGATTATCGATGACGGCAAGTGAGACTGACTTGAGTGTGACGAACAAGAGTGTAACTTTGAGAGATTAGCTCTAAACTCTGTTCTTGTATACTATGAAATAGGAATAGAATATTAGTTGCAGTAACCGAATAGTGTTTATAGGTAATGGATGATGCAGCATTCAGTTATACATGTGAATGAATAGATAATAGGAACATAATCATTACTATACGGCTGGTAATGCGGCGTCGAATACTTGATTTGTGTATAGACATTAAAGTAGGGATCATAGTGAAACAAAAATTGCGGAAGTTCGATTTAGGTTGTCGCTGAAAATGTAGGAAACGATGATTGCTGAGTACCGATGAGATGAATGAACATTAGTTGCCTATCGAGAACATAAGTTCCTACTATCGGGAGTATGAATCCAAACTTGTCTATGATAGAGTGTAATATTAGGCCGAAAATGACATGAAAAAGAAAAAATTGGAACGAACTCACTTAAATCAGGAATAATTTACGTCATTGGATAATAAAAATAATCCAGTGAGTTTGGAATATCATAACGTGTAATGTCCATATTATTATAATTTGTTCGATTAATGATTTGACTGCGTATATGTCATAATTTACCGTCATTACGAACAAAAATAATAATTCCACGTTCGATGAAGATATGACATTATTGTAATAATGAGCATATGATGATTATTCGGATCATAACGAAATATGTCGTCGTCCGTTCCATTTTTGATATGTGTTCGCTCGTTGCGTTCGCCAATTATGTAGTGAGTTCGTACGCAGAGGTTGTCGATTCTGGTCTGTGTTCGGCGAGGCATCCAATTATGTTTTTGCGTTCGTAAGTCGGGATCGCCAATTGTATTGCGTGATCCCAATACGGTTTGCCAATTATGGTGCATGTTCGTAGGTCGGGCTAACCAGTTATGTAGTGGCGTTGAAGTTATCGATTTCGCTGCGCGTTCGTATGTTGGGATCGCCAGTTATGTAGTACCGTGTTTCGATAATAGTTCATTTCGATAACCGTTATTATACCAATCTTAACGGTGTATAAAATCAGAAGGCAAAAGGAAGCGGCAACTACATTTTTATTGATAATCGATGCAGACCAGAAAGCTGTGGGCACATGAGCAAGTGTAAGCGAGCGAAGCAAAGATGATGCATAGTGGAGATGGCTGGGATGTCAACTCGCTATGAGCAAGCATTACTCAATATTTATATTCAGACAAAAATGAGTGACAGACATATGATGAATAAGATACGAAGTGTACACATATACGCTCATATAAAAGTATAGTCAAGGTTAATAAGCGAATGATTAACAAGATCAAAAGATGACTCAATGTACAGGTGAATTGGCTCGGCCAGCAACTAGAATAAAGTATATGAGCTTAACATAACAACCGATACTACAACTGTACAAGTGGAATGAATGTCTTGTGTAAATAATATAAGCTTAACAATGTTTCGATTTCAAATAATGTAATAAGACAGAGTATGCTTATTAATCTGATCTTCTGTTCGTCAGTCTATGCCTATAGATGATATAAAAAATTTATTATATCTTCCATATGTGTACTTCACCTTACCCATCCATTATTTTTCGCCTCCGTGGTGCAACCGGTTAGACCCCAAATGAATTGGTACGGCCGAGAGTGTGGAGAGGCCGCTCTCCTCCTCGAAATGCTCTCACATGGCCACATGTATCCTTTGCCAGCGAAGTCCTACTCACTGCCTTCTCGTGGCATTACTGTTGTTTACAATATTGAGACGACGAAAAGCGAATGTTCGGTGCTTTAATCGGGTCTGTGGAAACGACGAGTCCACCTATGGGAGTTGGAAAACCCTGATTCCAAACCAATGGTACACATGGGCTCCAGTATCCTGAAGGAACAAATGGCGTATGAATCAATCGTTGGTCACCGGCTACCATGGGACTGCATCTCCTCACGATGCTCCACTGCCTTGTGGATTAGACCTTTAGGTCAGAGTCTCCGGGTGTGGCTCCCTAAGAAAACCACCTCTTTCAGTTTGGGCAGCCGGGCAGTATCACAGCCCTCACACAAATCGAATGAGATTTGCGCGGCGCATATTTATCTGGTGCTTCCTTGTACCAATATTTGTGTTTAAATAAATAAATAAGTAAATTTTTTATAATGTTTCTTGCTTTACAGTAATATCTGTGAATATACTACTGTAAATGACAATGGTTTTTTTAAAGTACCCTGAATTTCATCCATTACTTCATATATTTAGGTTGGTAACTCAGGGATTAGTAGACTTGACTTCCGAATATTGGGTTAGAAAATCGAACTTAACTTCGTCTGTATTGGTTTAAGCAATCCGACTTTATCTTACTAGTTTGTATTAAGTATGAGACTGTTCAACAGGGTTTACTAATAATATCGAATAAAATCATAACCGATACCCTTAGGTCTTGTGGTGAGTATAATACCTATGTATCATTGAATTGGGATCCAATACCCGATATTATCTATCATAAATTGGTGAGTAATAACCAATAATAAAAAGCACTTAATGGAAAATTAACAGTATTAATGAAATCGTGATATATGTATTGGGATTAGGGCGAGTACTTGGTGAAGTACAATATAAACTCCTTAAAAGCATTGGTCGTTTGTCAAGGAACGGTCATATAACTATGGCTAAATTTTTCAGGGGGTACTATTTAGATATAGTAAGTCGGTTTATAGACGTGTGGATGTTTTCAGTGGTAAGGATATAACGTCAAGTGATCATCTATAGTCATATAGATATCCAATCTTACTTTGAATATGTTAACGAGGGATGATGATTCCGAGTGTTTCCAGTAACCTGTGATTTGACTCAAGAAGAAAGAATCCAGACATAAACAATTTCATTTTGGGGCTCTCTGAGAGTGGCGTTTTTGATTATCAGTCTTAGATAGAAGAAAAGGACGAAATAAATTGATGTCGAAATTATCTTTCAGAAGACACTAAATCAATATTGTATCAAGTAATCTACGGAAAGATAGACAGAAACATCCCAATCAGTTCGGTCTATCTTTATATGGTAGGTTAGTAAGACCTCCCATTATTTTACTCCCTCAGCGTTGAAACATTTCAAGTATCCTTGTTTCTTGATGGACTCCCTGCTTGAATCTAGTATTCCACATGAAGGTATCGTCACCCAACAACATAAATATTTTGTAACTTGCCCCCAAGAACCGGATACCTTTTGGCAACCTTCATCTTATTGCTATCCGCAGCTATGAAATCGTCACCAACTACAAATCCAAAATTATCATAATCAATAACAGAACCAAAGGCAATCCACTTATTGTACATAAATGCGAATTGTCACAACAATTTATTTCAATTACTGTACTCTTCCTAGAACTCATTTCTGACAGCCGTTGGTTTGTCCACTCCTTCAGAGAGTTTATATACTCCTGTAGTCTTATCATATAACCACTTTTGTGAAGGGATCGTCGTGTTTTAGTGAAATCTTTAATTAGTATGACGAATGACCCCTTAATTCGAATATATAGTCTAGACAAAGTAAAAAGGTGTGTCCAAAATCGCTCATTGATAAGTTTTAGTCTCAAAAGACTCTCATACATTACCTTCTATCACCAAGATAGTCAATAATTACACACGCTCAGAAATAAGATTTCCAATTATACTGTACTGATTGACACGAGCATAAAGATAGGTTGAGTTTTAGAATAACTAGACTAAGGTATGATAATGATCTATTGGGTATTTTTATTTTTATTTATTTAAACACATAAATATTGGAACAAAGGGGCACCAGACACATATCCGCCACACAAACCTCATTTGATTTGTGTGAGGGCTGTGATACTGCCTGGGTGATCAAACCGAAGCAGGTGGTCTTCTCAGGAGGCCACAACCGGAGCCTTTGACCTAAAGGTCTGATTTATAAGGCAGCGGAGCATCGTGAGGAGATGCAGATACAAATCTACAAATCTTAAATACTGATAATAGTTTCAGGGTATGGTAGATCAAACTTAAAATAGTATAAATCAAGAAGTACCTTCCATTGTTTAGTACTTTGATCATACTAATCTATTCGTGGAAATCAGCAAATGTAAATGGATATATTACTCCGTCATTACTATATTTAATTAAAACAATATCCGGTTGGATTTACCACTTGTTCAGAATAATTATTAAGATAAAACAAAAAAACATGACTGGGTGTATTGATGAAAGTTGTCTAACAAATGTGACCAGAAAAATTGTTATTGGTCAATCGGTTAAGTACTCTGGCGCGTGACTGATAGGTCCTGGGTTCGAATCTCGCGAGTGCGAGATCGTGGATGCGCACTGCTGAGGAATCCTATAATATGACGAAACGGCCGTCCAGTGCTTCCAGATTTTCCATGGTCGTCTAGCTTCAATTGATTCATCATTTCAACTATGGAAATACTGAAATCTCCATAAAACCCCTTCTGATCTGTTATTCAATAGTTGAATTCATGAGTCAATTGAATTTAGACCACTATGAAAAATCTGGCAGTTCAGTGATTCCAGGTATTCCGTAGTGGTCTAAATTCAATTGACTCATGAATTTAACTATTAAATTACTATATTATCTACAAGATTCCTCTTTGAAATTTATCATTTATTACACTCGTTCAACAGGTCGAACAATGTTCATATATCTTGAGTTGTAATCTTTTTGTCTTATCCATTGAGTAAAATTAGCTGAAGTTTTATTATTGAAGAACTTCATATAGAAACCCGGCAGTAAGTAGGAGTTCATATTAATTACTTCGAATTCATGCATTCAGAATTACGAATACATTATTATTTAATGTCACTATTTGAATTAGTTAATGAAATCCATATGAACATAACACAAATGCGTCACAAGGTAAGACCCCAAATGCCCTGATACGGCCAAGAGTGGGGGGGAATTCGCTCTCTCTCTTCCAATGCTCTCACATGACCACGCGTATATAGCCTCTGCCAGAGAAGTCATACTCACTTCCTTCACGTGGAGGGGTAGGGTGTTGTTCGTGAAATTGAGAGGACGAAAAGCGAATGTTCGGCGCTTGAACTGGGTTGGTGGACACAGAAAGTCCACCTATGGGAGTTGGAAAACCCTGATTCCAAACCAATGGTACACATGGCTCCAGTATCCTGAAGGAACAAATGGCGTATGAATCAATCGTTAGTCACTGGCTACCATGGGAATACATCTCCTCATGATGTTCTACTGCCTTATGGATCAGATTTTTAGGTCAAAGGCTCCAAATGTGGCCCCCTATGGAATCCACCTGTTTCGGTTTGGGCGCCTGGGCAGTATCCCAGCCCTCACATGGAATCCTGAAGGACAAAGGAAAAGAGGAAGACAGAAAGAACACATTATTCCGAGAATTGGAGACAGACATGAGAAGAATGAAGAACCGTTGGATAGAACTAGATATGAAGGCCTAGGACAGAGTTGGTTCGAGAATGCTGTACTGAAGGTTACAGGCGTAAGTGAGTAAGTAAGATATGAACATAAAGTTTGTATAGACATAATATCCCATAAATGTCATTTTATTGTATTATTATCATTAAGAAATTTGCAATCATTTATTTCATAGTTGAGAGCATGAATCAATTGAAGCCAGATCACCATGGAAAACCTGGAAACACTGGACGGCCGTTTCGTCCTAGTATGTGACTCCTCAGCAGTGCGCATCCACGAACCCGCGCTCGCGAGATTCGAACCCAGGACCTACCAGTCTCGAGCCAGAGCCCTTAACTGAGAGACCATTGATTTGGCATCCAACAGTGTTAATGTCTAACTTCAACTGATCCACGAAGTTGAGCAACCATTCACCAATTGTCATCAGTGAGTTCCTATCTCACGACAGACGTGGTTTGCACTCCACTGGTCACTGCTTCTCACTAGAGCTCCTGGATGTACTTCCCGAAGTCACTAGTAAGCATATGATTATATTAATTATCATACTAAATCTCCACAAAACCCCTTCTGATAATCATTTATTTATTCTTTTAGCTTTACACAATTTCATTCCCATTACAATTCATCAAGTTATATGTTAATCTACACACAATTATATTCCTATCTTCGTTAGCAATTCCATCGTCTCAAACTAACTAAATAAACGTCTTGGTATTAATGATGGTATTCAAAACAACAACAGTTTCATCATCAAACCTAACACCACCTTAAACACCCAATTGTGCTAAAAAGAATATTCCACATCATTACAACTACACATACATACACATATTTATACTAATTATTCCACTATTCTCCTAACCACTCATGTTACGTCAATAATGATGTAATAACAACACTATATGAACAAACACTGTTAATTATTCTGACCAAATCAATATAATGAATTCAGAATGATGTACTCATATTTCGGGTGAGTTAACATTTTTCAATCTCTCAATAGTTTATTTTCAAGTTTAAAGTAACATTACAATTATCATTTGATTATCCATGACCATTGATTACAACTGATCTCATTGATTAACTAGGCACGTTGGGCACTACTTATTACGTCATCATTATCACCATCATCATGGACTATCATCATATCAACAAAGGTCAATCATCGAGACAGACAGGTTGTTTCATTCAATAATTACCAATTCATCTCTTCCCATCTCACGTTGGTTCTTACAATTTCTTACTAATGCAATCAATTTGATTGAATGAATGAATTTCCTTTTGGGGGGGGGAGTGAGGGAGAAACGACTATACTATCATACTCACAATGAATACTTTTCTAATTCTTCTTCTCTGATTACCTCACTACTAAATCATGTGACTTTTATATGTGTAAACAAACAATGGACTCATTTTGAATGAAAATATTTAGAAATTAATATCGAGCTTAATATGTTCGAATTTCGTGAGGCGGACACATGGATAAGCACTGTTGAGGAGTCCCACAATAGGACGAAACGGCCGTCCAGTGCTACCAGGTTTTCTTTGGTGGTCTAGATTCAATTGATTCATGCCTTCATGTTTTTTTATACTTTCGAATAAGTTCAATCATTATACTAGAATGAAATGGCCATCTAGTGTTTACAGTTTAACAATGATGATTTAACTTGGATCGGTTTTGTAATTTTTAATAAAACTTAACAATATCCGATTTTAGTCTATTGACAGGTTATAGATACTCATTACTGAAGAGCCACAAATCTACCTTTCTAAAAATACACAGTTTATTGATAGTTATTTTAATAGTTCATATCATGAATCATTTGAAGCCAGACCACCATGGAAAACCTGCAAGTACTGGACAGTCGTTTCGTCCTATTATGGGACTCCTCAGCAGTGCGCATTCACGATCCCACCCTCGCGAGATTCAAACACAGGACCTATCAGTCTTGCGCGCGAGCGCTTAACCTATAGACCACTGATTTGGCATACAACGGTGTTAATGTTTAATTTCAACCGATCAAAGAAATTGAGCCACCATCCACCATTGTCTTCAGTGAATTACTATCTCACAACAGATCTGGTTGAACTTCATTGGTTACTGCTTCAATTGATTCATGATCTCAACTATTAAAATGATTAAAATCTCCACAAAACCCCCTTCTATTATTGATAATTATTTGTATAAGGGGATTATTCAGATATTGTGGAATTTTCTAAGTTATTTTCTAATCTAGTATAAGATAATGTCAGAATTAGATGTCTGAAGTAAGTAGCCCCCGGAGGCGCTACAGGCAGAGTTGAAATTATTGAAGTTACTAAATAAAATAGGTTCACAAAAAAGGTATAGTAGAACCTTCCAATCATATTGTCTTCTTCTTAGTATAAAAACCGAACTCAATCGATTATGTGTATAAATCGATTATCTAGGCAATTAGAATGTAATCATATCATTCACAATATATGTGATAAATTACTTAGAAACTGTAGACGATAGGTAATGAAATTTGTGTTTTTATTTGAACTCTGTATAGGTTTGTCAAAGACATCGATTATTTGTAATCTGATCATCGACCATACTTCGCCTGTAGCTCTTGTAAGGCCGGATAAACGAGGAGGGTTAGGCATACAGTCAGTAATCCTTAGAAAACAATCTTGTGAAGAATAAAAAACGCTAACCAGAAAGTAAGTAAGATCATCGGTTAGCTAAATAAATTTTATAACTGAGACAACAAAGTTAATTCATTTATGAAATTCTGTTTTCTATTATAGATTGATCTTATTTGGAATATCATTGAAAATCATAGAGTATTGGCTAATTGTTGTGTCATATTATTAAATTGTTTAACAATGTACAGTCACGGTCTTCCTAGCAATCGAGCATATAAACTTCAGTTCCAGTGGTAAGTGCATAATCCAGTTCTACAGATATTCAACTTCAAACAATCCGTGATATCACGTGAAAAGCTTCCATTGACAATGATAAATAGTGTATTTTAATGCTCAAGTACCTAGTTCAAAACCCAGCACTCCTAGATTCGGTCTCTGGTCCTGGCTTAAACCAGAAGTCGTATACTTCGTGAACTAATATAATTTCTCAGTTTAATTACTTTTAATAATGACCTAACTTACTCATATACCAGTTAACCTAACACTCCGATTGGCATGGTGTGCACCTATGCATAGCTCATACCTACATCACTCCAGTTTATACAACTTCACAACTATCACTAACTTAATCAACATCCTTGCATAATTCCTACACATATCAAACCGCAACAATATTCACACTCTTATCCCATCATACATAAATGCTGCTTTGAATATATCGATGATGAGATAGATAAATAGATAGATAGATAAAGTAAATAACTGATAACTGATTATATAGAGTTGAGATCATGAGCCAGTTGAAGCTAGACCACCATGGAAAACCTGGAAGCATTGGACGGCTGTTTCGTCCTATTATGGTACTCCTCAGCAATGCGCATCCACGACCCCGCACTCGCGAGATTCGAACCCAAGACTTATCAGTCTCTCGTCAGAGTACTTAACCGATAGACCATAGAGCCAACCGGCATCTAACGTTGTTAATATTTAACTTCAACCATTCACCAATGTCATCAGTGAATTGATATCTTTCAACAGATCTGGTTGAACTCCACTGGTTACTGCTTCTCACTAGAACTCCAGGAAATACTTCATAGTGCTTCCAGGTTTTCCTTGGTGGTCTATCTTCAACTGACTCATGATCTCAACTCTATAAAATTACTAAAATCTCCACAAAACCCCTTCTGATAATGATAACTGATTAGTTTATTTCATGTGAATTATGGTTAACCGAATTCAACACTCATTTCCAATCATTAACGCATATATACACATAAAGAGAAAGAAAGAGAGAAAGAAAGAAAGAAAAAGACATCTCTGAAATGATAATTAAATAAGCTGGTCTAATCGATTATCGATCATTCAATCAATCAATTAATCAATCAGTAACTTGTTATGAGCACATTTCATTTCTTTTTGTCTATTAAACAAACATAATACAACAGAAAAACGAAGAAAAATCACATCGTATTTTCGATATTGTAGTTTCACACATTAGATTATGCAATAGTTGACATACTGTCAAAGGTTAATTCATTTAATAGTTGCAATTCATGAGTTCATTAAAAGTTAGAGAACACTATAGAAAACTTGCAAGTACTAGATGACTGTTTCATCCTTACTTACTTACTTACGCCTGTTACTCCTCGTGGAGGAGCATAGGCCTCCGACAATTATTTGTTTCATCTTACTATGGGACTTCTCAGCTATTCAGTACTTCCAAGTTTTCCATGGTGTTCTAGCTTTTAATTAACTGATGAATTCAACGATTAATATTACAGATCAGAAGCGGTTTTTGTGGATATTTCAATACTTTCATAGTTGAAATCATGAATCAATTGAAGCAGTAATCAGTGGAGCTCAACCGGGTCTATTGTGAGATAGTAACTCACTGAAGACAATGGTGGATGTGTCGCTTGATTTCGTGGATTAGTTGAAATTAGATACTAACACCGTTCGATGCCGGCTCAGAAGTCTACAGGTTAAGTTACAATCTCCACAACCTTCTCCCCTTCGACATTCTGTGAATTCATTTGTTTACAATTTTAACAATGAAAACCAATAGAAGATAAACATTTCATTGACGTGATTTGGTGTATACTTTAGTATGCTAGAATGAATAAATAAGCATAGTTTACAAGTAGACACTGAAATAAGTGAGGAAATGTGATGTCTGGGACTGATTAACTTGACTATGTATGCGTATGTGTGTATGTGTTTGTGTGCGAAGTACTTGTGAATATGTGAAATATTAAACCAAATCTACGGTTGAAATGATACATTGTTTGTGTGTGAGTGTGTGTACAATTGAAGGTGTTCCTTTTCCATTATTATCAAATATCATCACTTCGAGTAATAACATTGTCAGAAAGGGTTTTGCGGAGATTTAGTATTTTCATAGTTGAAGGCATGAGTCTGGCTCGAGACTGGTAGGTCCTGGGTTCGAATCTCGCAAGTATGGGATCGTGGGTGCGCGCTGCTGAGGAGTCTCATAATATGACGAAACGGCCGTCCAGTGCTCTCATATTTTCCATGGTGGTCTAGCTTCAGTTGACTCACGCTTTCAACTATGATAATTAGATTGTATTTAAAACGATTATAATTAAATGTTTTTTTATAAAGTTTTGTTCTATGAGATGGATGATTTGGTCGTAGAGCTTTCATCATCCTTCTGAACGACATCATCAGCACAAACTTCGGATAGAAGTGAAGTGTTTGAATTTCTCCACATGTAGTTCATAGCTTGTCCTGTGCACCTCGACGCTAATCAACAAAGCCAATCAATGTCGAGGTGAACAGGACAAGTTATGAACCACAGGTGGAGAAATCCAAACACTTCACTTCTACCCGAAGTTTATGCTGATGATGTCGTTCAGAATGACGATGGAAGCTTCACGGCTAAATCATCCAACTCAGAGAATAAAATTCCATCAAAATCATCCACCTGAGTTATAAATCTTTTCCACCATCTCAAAATTAAATGTTTATTACAAAAAGGAATCGAACTTTAACATGATGATGAATTTGGCTCTAATGAATAGCTTTATTGAAGTTAAGTTGGATGTAACTTTACCATGACAATTAAGCTTGTTCGAATCCAAATATGACAAACAGGCTATAAATTCTAACATCACTCATTGTTTTGCCCATAAGCTTATTGTTAACCATGATTGTAAAGATTATGTTCGGTAGAAATAAGTTTAACTTAAAGGTGGTATTCATCAGAAGTCGATCTTAGTTTAGTATATATGTCAGTCAGTCACAACGTAGAACTTTGTACGTACATACATCAGTTCGAGTTGTCATACCACATTAACACACAGATGCATTTGTCGATTCAAATCCCATAGTGGTAGATGTAGTAAGAGTATAAACAGTAATCAGAAAGATTAGGGTTTGAAGATGTTATTGAAGGAGTATAATCCAGTGAAATAAATTAGAAAAGAGAGAAAAGATAGGGACATGAAGAATTCAGAAGATTAGAATTTGGTAGAACACAAAGAGTGGATGCACCTTCACCATTGCAAACGATGTTGAACCATGTCATTCAAGGTCTCTAACTGTCGATCGCTATCATCTCGCGGATCCCAACGAGGTAGCTTTCATTATTTTTCTGAAAACTCCACCGCCAAACCATCCACCTCAGAGAATAAAAACTCCACCTAAATCAGATAATTTTCCCTGTAATTCCGTTGATGTAAGGTATGGAAACTTCAGTTGGATCTTTAGGTACTACTGAATAACTTAATAAAAAATGTTGTGATGATGTAACGGAGCGGTGAATAGATATGTTTATCTTAGTTACTAAATAGTTGTGTCTAATATTGGACATAGGGCAGCAGCTAAATCTAACCAACAATTTATAAACGGACTGACTGAATCAAAGCCCAAATTGAAACTACTTCATAATTGTCTGCACTTGACAAAGTGACTAGTGTTATTTTTGTTTAGTCCCTTAGGAACGATAGAACTCTATCGAATAAGTTTAAATATGGCTACTTATCCAACTGACTAAAAATCCTATGCGCTTGTAATCTTGAGAACGATGATACTCACTTGTGGGATTCAATCTTTCATCGACTGATGTCATAGTTTGAGACGTTAATATTGAGCTATTCGGGTCACTTTTTTCTTAAAATTAATAGAGATATATTTTTTTATATTTTGTTTAAACACATAAATATTGGTACAAAGGGACACCAGATACATATGCGCCGCACAAATCTCATTTGATTTGTGTGAGGGTTGTGATGCTGTCCAGGTGCCCAAACCGAAACAGGTGGGTTCCATAGAGGGCCACATCCGGAGCTTTCGACTAAAAGGTCTGATCCATAAGGTAGTGGAGCATCGTCAGGAGATGCAGTTTCATGGTAGACGGTGACCAGGATACTGGAGGTCATGTGCACCATTGGTTTGGAATCAGAGTTTTCCGACTTATCGAGGTGAACCTTCCGTGTCCAACAACCCGCTTAAATCACCTAACATTCGTTTTTCGTCCTCTCAATTTCGTAAACAACAGTAATGCCACGAGAAGGCAGTGAATAGGACTTCCCTGGAAGAGGCTATATATTCGCGTGGCCATATGAGAGCGTTTGGAGAGGGAGAGTTGACTCTCCCCACTCTGGGCCGTACCAGGGCATATATCTATAGATTGGGAAAAGGATGCACAAGGTACAAGTCAATTATTTGTTTTACTAAATAGTCTTTCTTTTAAAAAATGATATTACATGAAATGCTAAGTTGATTACAGTGACTCCAAGTCAAATGTTTATTCATTGTTTTAGGGAAATATGAAACGTATGTGTTTCAGAAATAAAACTATTAAATGAAAATACATTAAATCTTTAGTAGGAATTATGTAAAATTTGTAAACAAGATAAAAACCATCTAAATCAAGATAAGCAGAATAAAATTGAAATTCATGATCTATACAGTGGTTGCCATGAGGAACAGCTCACTGTGAGAGAGAATAAATCAGCTTCTAGATGAAGAGAAAATTAGGAAAAGATTATGGAAGTGGATAGAATAAACATGCGGGAAATCATCAAACTGTATCATGAACCAAGCACTAATTTAGAATCGTGAAGGTAAACGGAAAAGATGAAGATCAAAGAACACATTGCACTGAGAATTGGAACTTAATTGCTTACTTACATCTGTTAACACTCATGAAGGGACAGAGGCCGCTCACCAGCACTCTACATCCAACTCTGTCCTTGACAATCCTTTTCATATCTCCTTCTATTTCCCGACGCTGTGTGCTCTTCGGTCTTTCTCTTTTCAGCTTCCCTTCACTATTCCGAGCTGGGGCTTGTCTCGCGATACAGTTTTGTGATTTCCGTAATGTATTTTTTATATATTTCCATCGTCTTTTCTTATTTTCCTCTTCAACTGGAAGCTGGTCTGTTCTCTCCCATAGTAGGCTGTTGTTGACAGTATCCGGCCAACGGATAATGAGTAACTTGTGTAGACAACGGTTTGTAAATACTTGTACTCTTTTGATGATGGTTTTAGTAGTTCTACAAGTTTCAGCTCCGTACAATAGAACTAACTGTCTTGACATCCGTATTGGAGATTGTGATTTTGATATTGGTTGACAGTTGTTTTAAGCTCAATATGTTGTTCAACCGTAGGAGTGTTGTCCTTGTTTTGCCAGTCTTTACCTTTGTGTCTGCATCAGATACTCCTTGTTCATCGATTATGCTTTCCAGGTACGTGAAAGATTCCACATCTTCCGAGAATTGGAAGCAGACATAAAAAGGATGAATGGCAACTTGAAAAGTCCGAAAGGGATTGTCCAGGACAGAGTTGGATAGCGAATGCTGATGGACAGCTTATTCTTCTCTATGAAGGGTAAACGACTGGAGTAGTGTAATACATTTAAAATACAGTAATAACTGACCAATGCAATTAGACGAAAGTATGCTAACTTAGATTAATTTTGATTTGGTTAGTAATTCTTTGAAGAAGTGGCTTACACTGAGTCACGAAACTCATTGGGATATTACAAATATATTATTTATTTATAACAATCTACCCAATGCTCAATTTATTCGAAATTATCAAGTCAAACCTTGGTAATGATACCTAGAAAGTATGGTAAATTCATTGATTTAAAAAAAATACAGGTTTATTATATATCAATGGTTTATACTGTACAGTGCATACTGCTTGATCGGAATTCGATCCCATTTTGTCTAGTGGATTCATAGTGTCTAATATTCATTGATTTCTAAGTTGTTGATAATCCTTGACGAATACCTAGTTCAACGGATCTTGATAAACTAATAAGTAACTACTGATTATAATCCCGCTTACTATTGACTACAAATGACTTCCTTAAATTCTGACAAGATGTGATTGATTGAGTTTAACAATGGAGAATCTAAGACAGTTACCCATCAATTGAAGTGGGTGATGTCACTCTATGTTATAAATTAATTGGAAATGTACAATAGTTTTTCTCCAAAACTAGAAGTTCTGAGCATGATTATCATTGAACACTGATGAAGATCATCATTATTAAGACAAAACACCTGTCCAATACTCTTTAATCTCTAGCTGTTTCCTAGATGAGAATAATCCTTGATGAAAAGCAAATTTTATTCCAAAATAAATTTCAGAATGATTTGAAATAATTATCATGGAAATAGTAATTTAGTACAATGTAAATCAATGGGTTTTTGGAACATTTTTATTCTAAATAAAGTTATTATTTAAATTCACTTGCTGTTATTTAATTGTATCGTCCCATTGTTATGTAGGACTGCAATTGATCAGTCTCTTATTGGCATATGTGTACACTGTGCATATTCCCTCGATATAGTCTTAATTTACAAGCGTTATAAGTAAAGATGGATAGTGGCTAGTAGTGGAATCCAGGACGCGCATTTCGTCCTATTTAGAACTCGTCAGCTGGATAAACATCAATGGGAAGATACAACACCAAGTGAATATAAACTTCGCCCCATTGTACAAGCAAATGGCTATCATGACTCAGTAGCTGAGTGGATAATGTGACGGCGTTTGATGCGAAAGGTATTGGATTCGAGTACCAGAGTGAACATCAACTCTGAGATGCAGGTACATCCAGCTGACGAGTCTCAAACAGGACGAAACCCGCGTCAAAGTGGATTCCACTACTAGCCACTATCCATCTTTGTTTGTAGAGTTATTATTTATTTTTAATAGTTAAATTCATGAGTCAATGTAAGTTCGATCACCCTTGAGAATCCGGAATCACTGAATGACCGTCTAGTTCAAAGTATGGAACTGTTTAACAGTGCTCATTCATAATCGCATACTCGAACACTCAACCTCTAGACCACTAATTCGACATCCAATGGTATTAATATCTAACTTTAGTCGATTCACAAGTCTCGCGTGCAAAATTGTGAATGTGTAATACTAAGGATTCCAATACTAGATCGAAAAAGTTGTCCAGTGTTTCCAAATTCTTAATGGTGATCTAACTTTAACCAATTCATAAATTCAACTATTAAAAACATTACAAAATATCCAAACACACACACCCCCCATTCTGTTAATGATTTATTTATTTTCATAGTTGAAATCATGAGTCATTTGAAGCACTCTGGCGCAAGACTAGTAGATCCTGTGTTCGAATCTCGCGAGGTGGGACCATGGATGCACACTACTGAGAAATCCTACAATAATAAGAAACGACCGTCCAGTGCTTCCAGGTTTTCCATGGTGATCTAGCTTCAATTGACTTATGATTTCAACTATATAAAATTACTAAAATCTCCACAAAACCCCTTCTAATTTATTTATTTACTTAAAATGTACGTGTTTCAAAATTTATTCCCCACTACATAAGGACAGCAACTGAAATTTGAGTTCTCATCATTATCATTATCATGGGTATGAATACATTTCAATATAAATCAAAATTGAATGATTACTATTCTTAATTAATGTTAATTCATTCATATTTATTATTAAAAATGTTTACCCTATTTCATAGATCTACTCATATACAATAGACAAATCAATAATAATACTAATTATAGTAATGATAATAGTAATAATAATAGTAATGGTAATAGTAATAATAATGATAATGGTAATGGTGATGGAGATCTTTAAATGAGTAATGATAATGGGAATAACTTAACCATCTTGGAGATGATGAGTAGTTATCATAAATGTCAATAAATTAAATGTATTTATCTCTAGATGTTTATATAAATTGGGTTTATTCTTATTCTATCTAATGATAAATAATTTATACCCCCCTCCCGCTATACTATAATTGTGTTATGTGTGTATGTATGAATGAATGAATGATTGACTAAATGAGTATTAATTTAATTAGTATTCAAATAGGTGTGAAAAAAAAACTTGTCAAAATATCAATAAGGGGTAATGTCAAAAGGGGTATTTTGAATATGATAATAATTTCAATAGTTGAGTACATGAGTCAATAGGACGAGATGATCGTCCAGCGCTCCCAAATTTTCCATAGTGGTCTAATTTCAATTGATTCATAATTTCAACGATTGAAATATTTGTAACTTTAAAATGAATATGACTTTATAATTAAAAAGAAAGAAAAGTAATCAAAGTTAGAGTATCATGGAAAACTTAGAAGCATTAAACAACTGTTTCGTCCTAATGTGAGACTCTTCACTAGTGACTGGTTTCAAGAGTTATTTTTCCTAGAGTTCTAATGAGAAGCAGTGACCAGTGGAGTTCAACTGGTTCTGTTGTCAGATAGTAACTCATTGAGAACAATGTTAGACTGTGGCACCATTCGGTGGATTAGTTAAAGTTAGACATTAATATCGTTGGATCATTGGTCTAAAGTTTAAGCGTTCGCGTGAGAGACCGATAGGTCGTGGGTTCGAATCCCGTTAGCGAGATCGTAGATGCGCACTTCTGAGGAGTCCTATACTAGGACAAAACGGTAGCCTAGCTTTAATTAATTCATGAATTCAACTACTAAAAAGTCATTTATTATGACTCAATATAATCTTTGAATAGAACCATTTTTTTCTATTTATTTATGCATGTGTTAGTACTTTCAGATTAAACGGAACGAATTCGCTCATATTGTGGTGTGATCTACTTATATCCATATAAGTAGTATATGGTGTGGGTCAGACATAGAATGTATTTTGGCAGAAGACCGATGAGGAAAGAATTGAAATGAAACGCAAACGTCTGGAAAATGCATGAGCAATGGAATAAGAGAAGAAACAGTGAAGATTGAAACAATTGATTGTTAATTTGCAAATTGACTGTTCATTGTTTGGTAATCAGAATTTACTGAGATAGTCTGTAATCTTTGCTTAAATACATTCGATTGTCCCCAATCAGTGTTCTGTTCACTACAACATGATCATTACAAACGAAGAAGTATTGGAAATCTGTTTAACCTTTGTCAGGGAACTCCTTCAATCTCAATTCAGCAATTTTCTTTAGCGAATAACTTCAAAATACGTAATGAAGCCTCGGAGGATAAAGTCATTAGATGACTTAATTAATTTCAATTTGCCCCCAAATGCCCTGGTACGACCGAAAACGGGGAGAATCAACTTTCCCTCTCCAAATGCCCTCACATGGTCACGTGCATACAACCACTACTCACTGCCTTCTCATGGAAGGGGTGTTCGTTACAAAATTGAGAGAATGAAAAACGAATGTTGGGTGCTTTAACCGAGTTGGTGGATATGGAAGACCTTCCTAGGGAAGTTGGAAAACCCTGATTCCAAATCAATATGAATATGGGATCCATGATCCTAAGGAAACAAATGACTGTATCTCTTAACGTTGCTCCACTATCTTGAAGATTAGACCTTTCGGTTAAAGGCTCGGGGTGTGGCCCCTTAAGGAAACCACCTCGTTCGATTTAGGCACCCAAGTAGTATCCAAGCCCTCACAAAAATCGAACGACTTATGTAGTAAATATCTATTTGGTACCTCATTGTACCAATATGTATGTGATTAAATAATAATAAGTGAACGCCTGCCTTCACCATGAACTTCTTACAGATTATTCACTCAACAAATGATGCTGAATTATATTATGAATTAAGTCACGTGTATTTGTAATAAGTGTTTATATCGAATGAAGTATATATATATATATATCTATGTATGTGTTGTGTGTATGCGTACGTATGTTCGTGATGGAGTGCAAGTGATTTTTGTACTCGATAGCGTTCCGTTAATCACATGACCTTTATTCTTTTTTCAAGGTTATTTGTACACTTTGAATGAATGAACTATGAACTAAATATCTAATATTTAGTTAGTCTAATGATTCTCACCAAGCTAAATTACGGTAAAAGAAGATGGTCAGAGATTCCTTTTAATTCATGTTTCTTTAGTAAGTAACATATACTATTCTGATGTTTTCAGTTAACTCATAATTTGAACTTTGGTCAATCCGTAAATGCAATTCAACCATTACTGTTCATCACTGTCTATTTTAATGAACCATACTTTGTAATGTGATCAACTTAAAAAAAATTTGATCAGCTTTGTAAAGTATTATGGTATGTATTACTGATATTGTTAGATATAAGTAGTATGTATCATCAAACGAAAGTAAAATAACTGGCGGTAGAAGGTTATGAAGATCAAAGAGAAGAGAACGAAAACAGAGAGTTATTGATGTGTTAAAGAATGAACAGTCAAGTTTGGGACTAAAGATGACACAGATATACGTAGTTTGACAATGCTTTAGCCAGTAACACCTATTATGAATCGTACCCACCAAGTGAAATCGAAAGACAGAAGCGAGGAGGTTCGAAGATATATTTGACAGGTTATCAATATATTGTGGATCGACTAATCTAATCTGGCTAACGATTGCAGGGGATGTTGAGCACATGATCTGGTGCAGGTGCATGAGGGAGCGCCTTCAGCCAGGTGAGTCCATTAAAACTAATGTGGTCAGCATTCAATGCTGAACACTTACAGAGCTATTGATTTTGTGGATTTATTTACTGCTACAAGACAAATGATTTATATTTAGCAAATGAAGCATTTATTGTATGGTTTTACTGACAAATTCTGTAATTGTGTGCTGAAATACATTCGATTGTCCCCACTTATGTTCTCAATCACTACATTAACACAAGAGATTTTGTAATTCTTGGAATTAAATGTTGTTTAGTGTATGAATTCAATATCCCTTCATCATTCAGTTTATTTACCTATGTTTATTTGAAATGATAATTTATTTAGATTTACTAATATATTCTAACACAGTATTGAATAACAAACTATTTCCGATTATTATTTTTCTGATTGAGACCACAAATCTATTGATGTTAAACTACCATTGGAAGCCTGGAAGCACTAGGTGACTGTTTCGTCTTGTTGTGAGACTCCTCAGCTACTCGCACTCGTGATCCCGCATGCACGATTGGAACCCAGGACCTTCGGTCACGTGGTTGACCGATGAACTGACATCCAAGATGTTAATGTCTAACTTTAGTCGATCCATGATGTTGCGCGATTATCTTCTATTGTCTTTGGTGGATAACTGCCTCACACCCGGCACGATAGAACTCCACTGGTCATAGCTTTTCACTAGAACTCCGAGAATTACCTCTCTCAGTTAGTCACTAGTGAGCATATGATAATTATCAGTATAGGGTTGTGGAGATTAAGATAATGAATCGGTCAATGTTAGACCATTACTGAAAACTTGCAAGTACTGGATGGTTGTTTCGTTCTAGAACGGAGCTCCTCAGCAGTGTAGTGTAGTCAGTATTGAAAACTTAATTTTATTTATCATTGAAATCAACATACTGTGACAAACCAGCTAATTTTGAAGTCACACCTCGTTGTTAGCATCTAACGTGTATTACCCCTTCGACATATCAAAGTACTATCGCTGCTTTGAAGACCGCATAACACAAAGGACGTTAATACGTAAATATATTGATATGAATGAGTACAGAGAATTTAGTGAGATCACTGCCACATGGACCAGTCCATGGCGCATGATTAACTGGTGAGCGTCGGTTGTCCTTGACCTTAATGGGGATTGATGATCTGTTCGATATTCAGTGACTCAACTGCCGGATAATTTGGCTAGGGCTCAGTGACATTTCACTGGCCTTACAGAAAATTACTAGGCTCGATATTAATTTCTAAATATTTTCATTCAAAATGAGTCCATTGTTTGTTTACACATATAAAAGTCACATGATTTAGTAGTGAGGTAATCAGAGAAGAAGAATTAGAAAAGTATTCATTGTGAGTATGATAGTATAGTCGTTTCTCCCTCACTCCCCCCCAAAAGGAAATTCATTCACTCAATCAAATTGATTGCACTAGTAAGAAATTGTAAGAACCAACGTGAGATGGGAAGAGATGAATTGGTAATTATTGAATGAAACAACCTGTCTGTCTCGATGATTGACCTTTGTTGATATGATGATAGTCCATGATGATGGTGATAATGATGACGTAATAAGTAGTGCCCAACGTGCCTAGTTAATCAATGAGATCAGTTGTAATCAATGGTCATGGATAATCAAATGATAATTGTAATGTTACTTTAAACTTGAAAATAAACTATTGAGAAATTGAAAACTGTCAGATGTTCATTAATCTTAAACAGGAGTTGTTACATAGAGAAGTCATTTGATATTTTTCAGCCTATCGGCTAAGTTTCATAATACATCTTACACTAACTGTGATAACTCCTATTTAGCTAATATCGAGGCAATTCGCATACGATACATATATACTTATAAGAGACTGATCAATTGAAGTCCTTAACGTTAATGGAAACATTCAAACAACAATTAAAAAATGATTTTATTGCACAAGTTAATGATTATGTGGACTCAATAGGTAAATGTATAATACGATGGCACTTGAAACGAACTATAAAGATGAGAGTCCTGTAGTGAACATCAGCTCTAAGATGCAGGCACATTCAGATGAGGACTTCCAAATTGAACACAACTTGCATCCTGAATTTCACTTCTATTCATCATTCATCTCTGTTTATAATACTTGTGTATATCATTGAAGGAAAATATAGAATATTCATAAAGCACTCATATCAAATGTGGAAGGTTAATGTACAATATATATTACTAAACTTGAAAGCAAGTGATATTTTTTAATGTCTAGGTTTTTTTCTATAACCAGTATGCATAAATCTCCATGTGATTGTCGCTTGAATATCCACACTGTATAAGTCAATTACTATCCTATGGAAAGTTGAATCCATTCATTGTAACTTAACAAATGACTTTTATGAAATGTATGTTGATATATCACTTGAAGGAGCCTATAAAAAATCTCTGTTTATAAATCAAAAATTTGAAATTATCTAGTCCAAAACTTATAATTATTTAAGTATTATACTTTTAGGTAGATGATCTTATATCTTTGGAACAATTTCATTACTAGAAAGAACTGAGTAAAACTTTCCTATAACGTATAGAGATCTTGCCCCCCCAATACCCTGGTACAGACAAAAGTGGGGAGAATCAGCTCTACATCTCCAAATGCTCTCATATGGCCACGCGTATATAGCCTCTGCCAGGGAAGTCCTATACACTGCCTTCTCGTGGCATTATTGTTGTTTACAAGAATGAAAAGACAAAAAGCGAGTGTTCGGCGCATTAACCGGGTTAGTGGACACGGAAGGTTCACCTAGAGGAGTTGGAAAACCCTGATTACAAACCAATGGTGCACATGGGATCCAGTATCCTGAGGGAACAAATAGTGTATGAATCAATCATTTGTCATCAGTTGGCATGGAGTTGCACCTCCTCATGATGCTCCACTGCCTTATGGATCAGACTTTTATGTCAAAGGCTCCGGGTGTGGCTCCTTGAGAAAACCACCTTCGTCAGTTGGGCACCTGGGTAGTATCACAGCTCTCACACAAATCAAATGAGATTTGTGCGGCGCATATGTATCTGGTGCTTCCTTGTACCAATATTTATGTGGTTAAATAAATAAATACATGCATATAAATGTATAAATAAATGCAGATCATTTGTAATCGGTTACCTCATAGTTTGTATTTTAACTCAGTTTAAGTTAGTCAATTGTTAAGACTTTACATAAAGATCCCATTAAAAACAAAGATGTTATCAGGTTGGATGCTTTTGAAAAGATATCAAGATTCTTTTATTCAGTCTTAGTGATGAAAGTGGTGTATGATGATGTTTTCACATTTATTCAAAGTTACTTACCGATATTACTCATGAGTAATTATTTTGGCGCAACTGTCTTTAAATTTTATTGGCCAGTAAAATCAAGACTCGTTTGAATGGTTCAAGATGTTGCTGGATTGTTTAGTTTTTGTAGCAGTAAACACTACTCACACAATATCAGGTAAATCAGATTCGTGACCATATCGCACCTTGATTTATAGAGTTCGATCGGCATAAAGGTCTAGATAGAAATGAAATTTATTAATACTCAATAATCAATCGATTGCAAACGTTTCAGTCCTACAAGAAATCAGTCGAAGTAAAAATAACTCGGTGATAATACTTCACTAATGAAGCTGAGTGATGTAATTTTAAATGGGGTAATCGCTTTCGTGAAACTGATTCAAACTATTCGTTATAATTTACAAGTTTTTAAAAATGCCTATATAAACTACTTATTTCTAGTATTTAGTAGTACAGAACGTTATTCAAAAATAGGAAACAAGGCTTGGACTATCAATCGGATTTAAAAACGCCAGTCTAAGAAATTTCGTTCTACGTTTGTTCTTTAGCTACATCTTCTTATGGTGAGTAGTTCAGTACTGAAATTTAAGACGTCATCGGTAGAAGGCAAGGATGCAAGAACTATCAGAGGTCCAGATACATCATAATTAGATAGATGGAAGTAAATCAAAAGAAACAGATAAATCAGTTAAACGTCATTCGGAAGACAACAAAACTCAAAAGGATATGTTCTAGTAAAAAATCACAAAAAATTGCTAATGGTTTATGTGAGAAATAGAGTAATGTCACGTGATATATGACTATTGTATTCACTAACGATTGAACATCAGAACAAAGTTCTCAAGATGACAAGTATGTTAAGTCATTGTTGAATAATTTAACAGATGGAAGAAGTATAAGTCGGTACCAACCTCTATATAGCTTTGTGAAGTAGAGTTTATTGTTTGTTGACAATATATAAATTATCCGCATATAGCTCCTCCGGGGGCTTCTGTCGGTCCCAAGCCCGGGTAAAGGAGGAGGGTCGGGCATGGGGTTAGCGACATCATCCCGTAGAAAACCAACTCGCCAAGAAAACGCTAGCCAGAAAAAAATTATTCAAACGATTTAAACTCTGCCTTGGCGGTTGAAGGAATAATTATGACGTCTCATGATGAGAGCTGAGTTCCTTCGGAAGTCATGAGGCTGATGAACCTTCTAACAACCATAGCATCAATTTTTATGGGTACACGGAACGTCCGGAGAATGTGGGAGACCAGAAGAGTCTTCCAAATTGCTGCTGCAGGTTTATTTTAATCATAAATTTCTAAGAGAATGGTCAGAAAACTTTATATAAGCCGTTCCCTCTATTCTTTCTATATACTTGTCATTATATATAGAACAGATGATTGGTTAATTTTACTATTTATGCGTCTTTACAATTGTAATATTATTATTATTTTTTTTCAGATGCTAATAATTAATTTTAATAGGACGAAACGGCCGTCCAGTGCTTCCAGGTATTCCATGGTGTTCTAGCTTCGACTGACTCATGATTTCAACTCTATAAAGTTACTAAAAGCTCCACAAATCCCCCTCTAAGAATGATAATATGCTCATTAGTGACTGGCTCCATTAGGTATTTCTTGGAGTTCTAGTGAGAAGCAGTAACCAGTGCAGTTCAACCAAATCTGTTGAGAGATATCAATTCACTGAAGATAATGGTGAATGGTTGCTCAATTACATAGATTGTTGGAAGTAAGACATTAACAACGTTGGGTGCCGACTCTGTCGTATACAGGTTAAGTGCTCGCACACGGGACTGAAAAGTCTTATTATCAAATCTCATTAGGCGGGACTGTGGATGATCATTGCTGGAGAGTCTTACAATACAACGAAAGGGCTGTCCAGTACTTCCAGGTTTCCCATTGTAATCTAGCTTCAATTAGCTCATAATTTCAACTATATAGGAGTATTTGTTGTTTTGCAGATAAAACTACTTATCATAGTTTAAGTAGTAAATGACATGGACTAGTATGATATGTTAATGTTATCATTCTAGTTATCATTATCATCATTATTTAAAATCTAATAGATTACTATATAACTTAATATCTTACATATACATAAAGAATTTGCATAAAGGTCAAATCTACTGTCACATTCCATTTTCTAACTGATTTACTCACACTTAGTTACTTATTTACTATATAGAACTATTTGTATATATATTAACAATAGTAGAAGAATGTTCCATAGATTGATTAACTGAAGCAAGTTTACTAAACAGTTGAATTGATCAATACATTGAAAAGAGACATTTGAATAGTATTGTTTGTTTATTTCATATACATATGGTATGATTATTTTCTAATAGTAAATTAGGACTGAAATCAGTTATTAAAACATATATGGTATATGTAAAATTTATATTAAACTTGAGTAAAGATGGATAGTGGTTAACGGTGGAATTCAGAATGCACGTTTCATCCTATTTGGAACTCGTCAGCTGGATACGTTGGGATCTCAGAGTTGATGTTCACTCTGGGATTGGAGCTCAGTACCGTTCTCTTCAAATGTTATCGAGTTATCCATTTAGCTACTGAGTCCTGATAGCCATTTCATTGTGCAATAGGATGAAGCCCTAAATTTATTTTGTATTGGTTGTTTGAATGTTCCCATTGATGTTTAGGACTATAATCGATCAGTTTCTTAAAACAATGTTAAGGCAATATGCACAGTATGAACATATGCAAATAATGGACTGATCGATTGCAGTCTTAAACATCAGTAGAAAGATTCAAGTAAACAATAATATGTGAGCTTAGATATAAGATTTATGTGGAATAGGTACTCAACTGAAGTGTGATTTTGATATTGGTTGCAAGTTGTTTCGAACTCAATATGTTGTTCAGTGGAAGGAGTGCAGCCCTTGATTTTACGCCCGCATCAGATCTTTATTGTCCATCAATGACATCGGTATCAAGATCCATGCACGCAAGTAAGTCTATAAAAGTTCTGTTATATCTTACCTAACAAATATACTTTGTGACGAACAGGTTTTTAAAGTTAACTTAGTCAATTATCTGCATTCTTAAGCATGTCTCAAATTTGATAAATTCTACAGACTCACTTCTTGTTTTTTGGTAAAAAAAACACCGTTAGATGCCGGCCGGCTCAGTGATCTAGAGGTTAAGGGCTTTGGCTCGAGACTGGTAGGTCCTGGGTTTGAATCTCGCGAGTGCAGGATAGTGGATGCGCACTGCCACTGAGGAGTCCCATAATAGAACGAAACAAACGTCCAATGCTTCCAGGTTTTCTATGGTGGTCTAGCTCCAATTGACTCATGATTTCAACTTTGAAAAATACTGTAATCTCCACAAAACCCCTTCTGAAAAGAAAATTTATTGAAATACCTCGTGCTGAGAATTCTATATTGTACCAATATATAATATTAAATAAAGCCATTATTAATAATTATTATTTTATATAGTTCAAATCATTAGTCAATTGAAGCTAGATCACCATCGAATACCTGGAAGTACTGGACGGCCGTCACGTCATATTGTGAGACTCCTCAGCAGTGCGAATCCACGATCCCACCTCACGAGATTCGAACATAGGACCTATCAGTCTCGCACGCGAGCGCTTAACCTCTAGACCACTGAGTCGTCATCGAACGGTGTTAATGTTTAACTTCAACCAATCCACGAAATTGAGCAACCATTCACCATTATCTTCAGTGAATTGATATCTCCCAACAGATTTGGTTGAACTGCACTGGTTACTGCTTCTCACTAGAACTCCAGGAAATATCTCATGGAGCTATTCAGTAGTGAGCATATGATAGGACTGATAGATCCTGAGTTCGAATCTCGCGGGCCGTCTCGTGGATGCGCACTACAGAGGAGTCCCACAATCGGACGAAACGGCCATCCAGTGCTTCCAAGTTTTCCATGATTATCTAGCTTTAATTGACTCATAATAACAACTATATAAAATGAATGATCATTTTAAAAAGCACACAATATAAAATAACTATACTGATGATAATGATCTATCAATCTGTTTGTATTCTATTATACACACAAACAAATATAGACATATACTGAATTATGGGGGTGTATGTGTGTGTGTGTGTTTAAGTGAATATTTATTTTATTATTTACACAATAAACAACACAAACTTTACTGTGCTGATTGTGTAATATTGTCAAATGAACTAATTATTAATAACAATGAAACCATCATTATTAATGATTAACTAGGATCATATATGAATAGGTATTATTAACATATATATATATTATTTAGTTTTAAAACTTGAATAGATAGACAGACAGGAACAATAAACATTGAATGATACTCTAATGAGTTCTTATGGCCAAACAACACCCCCCACCCACCCACACATACACCCAAGAGTGTGTTAAAGTCTTAACCTAAAAACATTCACACGTGAACACATGCACATACCCCCCCCCCCAAGATATTGTACAGACATAAACTTGGGTATACACAAAAAAGGGATGTGTTCTCTCAGTAATAATAATAATATACAAGTATTATTGGAACTACTCAATCGATATTATTTTTCTTGAAAAAAAAAACAACAACACAATTAATGAGTTACAATAATATAAATCCAATGAAATAAATGATCAATTATTAAAAAAAAGATATGCCTTCTACTTATATTCATTATATTACTATAAACATTAATTCATTATAGTAGTATAATATTTGAAAGAATTTAATTGATTATACAGTACTGTTACTAATCATAATAAATAAATAGTGTAGTCAATATTACATCAATCTGTTTTTTGGTAATAATCAGTTGAAAGAGTAATTAACAAGTTCATTGATAACATATTTGGATATTGTTTCAATTTGGGGTGGGAGAAGAAAATTCCTAAAAAAAAAAAAACGTAAGTATCTTCTTTTCTATTTGTGTATTGATTTAAAAAAAAAAAGAGTTTTACATGTTTGATTTTTATTACTTAATTAATGCCTGAACATTGATTACCATGACGCGCAATGTTGACTAATGTAAGGGATGGTTGGAAGAGATTTAGAGGCGGCCAAACCAAAACATGTCATCAATGATTGAAGTCACTAACTTCTAGTCAGGGTTATGTTGGTAGATGTAGACTACCTGGTTGAGGTCCGTGTGACTATCTTAACCAATGGTTGGAGACTCTGGGTGAGATGGCTCAGAATCGATCACAATGGTAAAGATGTGTACACCCTTTATCATCCCTTAAACCTTGAGATTAAAATTACTCCATAACTTTTTCCCTTCCTATACTATATCCTTATATACAATCTGTCGTTGTATACTACCACCACTAAATTAATTGCTTCTATGAATCTGGTGTTCATCTTGTTGTGCTAACGAGGTATGACAACTTCGACCGATGCATAAATGTGCCTGGTCCTATATTGTAGCTGAATGACTGACTGGCTTACTTATCTAATTACGCCTGTTACACCTCGTGGAGGAACATAAGCCGCATACCAGCATTCTCCATTCAAACCCTGTCCTCATCAATCATTTCTACTTATTTTCAGTTAACATTCATCCTTTTCATATCTACTTCTATTTTCTGGCGTAATGTGTTCTTCAGCCTTCAACTTCTCCGCTTCCCTTCACCATTCCAAGTTAGCGATTGCCTCGTGATGCAGTCTAGTGATTTTCTTAGTGTACGTCCTATCCACTTCCAACGTCTCTTCCTAATTTCCTCTTCAACTGGAAGCTGGTTTGTCCTCTCCCATATTAGACTGTTGCTGATGGTATCCAGCCAGTGAATGTTGAGTATTTTGAGAAGACAACTATTTACAAACACTTGTACCCCCTTGATGATGGATTTAGTAATCCTCCACGTTTCAGCTCTGTACAATAGAACTGACAGTCTTGACGTTCGTATTGAAGATTGCCACTTTGAAATTAGTTAACAGTTGTTTGGAGTTCCATATGTTCTTCAATTGTAGAAATGCTGCCCTAGCTCTTCCAATCCTCACATTTACATCTGCATCCGATCCTCCTTGTTTATCAATGACGCTGCTACACGGGTACATGAATGTTTCCACCTATTTCAGAGTTTTGCCATCAAGTGTGATTGGGTTGGTGTACTCCGTGTTGCATTTGAGAATCTTGCTTTTCCCTTTGTGTATGTTGAGGCCTATCGATGCAGAGGCTGCTGTTACATTTGCTGTCTTCGTCTGTATTTGTTCATGTGTATGGGATAGGAGGGCTAGGTCATCTACGAAGTCCAAATCGTCTAATTTATTCTGAGACGTCCATTGTATTCTGTGCTTCCCGTCAGACGTCAAAGTCTTCATAATCCAGTCAATCACCAGAAGGAAGAGGAATGAGGAGAGTAGACAACCTTGTCTGACTCCGGTCCCTACTGGAAATGCATCTGTCAGCTGTCCTCCATGCACCACTTGGCACTGTTCACACTGTCAAACGCCTTCTCGTAGTCGAAGTTGATGTATAGTGATGAATTCCACTCAACTGATTGTTCAACGATGACCCGTAGTGTCACAATTTGGTCTGTGCACGACCGATCCTTACGGAATCCAGCCTATTGATCTCGAACTAGTGCGTCTACTGCGTCTTTCATCTGATCCAACAACACTCTGTTGAAAACTTTTCCTGGTACTGACAGTAGTGTGATGCCTCTGTAATTCTCACATTTGCTCAGATCTCCTTTCTTTTATATCTTGATGAGTTACCCTTCTTTCCAGTCCATTGACATTTGTTCCTCCTCCTAAATCTTTTTGAATAGAAGGTGAAGCATGCAAACAGTTACTTCAATGTTTGACTTGAGTGCTTCAGCTGGTATATTGTCAGGTTCTGCCGCTTTCCCGCTGTTGATTTGTCTGATGGTCATCTTGATTTATTCAAACGTTGATGGAGTGACATCTATAGGAATTGATTTGCATTGTTGTGACCAAAATGGTTTGAGTAAAGTCCAATTTAATTTGCAAGTTGTTTTTTTCTCCACTGATTCACAATACTTATAATATCGCTCAAAATTAAGAGAGCAGTTCCACTGTAGTATAAGACTCTTCAGGAGTAAACATTGTTATGACAATAAAAATATATTCTAATAGAATCAAGAATCTGTTCGTTAACATTCCATTCACAGTTTTTGTCAAGTTTTGTTCTTTTACGAGTAATATGTATAACACCAAGGAGAGAAAGGGTAATCATTATAGAATAGATTCATTGACCTATGAATTGCAAGTCAACATAATTAATTTTTTGGGAAGGTTGCATCAGAGCAGAAGTTCTTTGATTGATAAGTGAATTTTTCATTTGAAGATTAGTTCAATGTGAAGATAGATTTCTACCACAGACTGACAATGATTGACAAGTCATTGGTTATTAAGGTGTACTGAACAGTTATTTTGTTTTGGCACAGGTCCCTTCATTACTATACATTCTCATTTACTAGAGTATGTTGGGATCAATCGATTGATAGAGTGGTGAATCTTCATTGACCGAGATTATTGAGACATATATATTATGTAACTAGCACCTATGCTGGTGAGTGACCTATGCTCCTCCATGAGGGCAAACAGGCGTAAGTAAGTAACTGTCATCTACTTCAATATGTTTTGTTTACTGGTGCTATAACAAGTTTGAATAAAACTGCACATGGTCAAACTAAAACGAGATTATCGACTTTGAATAAATCCAAAACAACAATTGTTGTTTTCTCTTTTCCAAAGTACCTTTGTGCGAACCACCAGTACGCGTTACAGGAGTATTTGGTTCGATTGAATATATATCAGATATCTCAGATGATGGAAACTCACGGGTTCACTAGCCTAGTTCACATATCTTCCTAGAACCCTAAACAAAACCATAGAATTAAAAACATCATGATTTGACCACTTATAAACAGTCCTTAGATCTGTGACTAAATATTTTCAAACTATCATGTCATTCACTCTAATAGCCAAAAAGCAGTAGAGAATCATTTGGTACACAGTATACTAACCATTATGTAGGGTAACTGATACGCCATCTATGTCACACAATGGAGGAAATTCTGAAAAATCTAATGAGCTATTTCTATATGTTCTATGATTTCATCATCCAGGGCTGTTGACGTGGTTAACGTACCTGAATAAGATCTTGATACAGATCAGAAAAAAAAGACCTTTTTTTCCAAGTGGAGAGAAACTTATCCCATGTGTTCTGGGTACCGTTATTCGTGGTATTTAAAACTCCCTGAATTTAGTCAATATAGTGACTGAACAAGACCACCTTTCACTTACTTTATTAGGATAGTAATTTGAAAAAACCATACCACCATTAAGATTTGAATTCAAATAAATTTATATCCGATTTTCATGATCTTCAATAATTTCAACTTAGAATATATATAAGCAAAGATAGATAGTGGCTAGCAGTGGAACTCAGGACGCGCGTTTCGTCCTATTTGGGACTCGTCAGCTGGATGTAACTACATCTCAGATTTGATGTTCAATAACAATGAGAAGATACAAGTAAACAACATCAAGTGAATTTAGTAATATATTATGTTTAACTTCAGTCAGTTCGTAGTATCCCATAACCATCTTCTAATGTAATTAATGTGTAACTGCCTTACATTCGACAAAGTCGAACTCTAGTGGTCATAGCTTCTTACAAAATCTCTGGGATTACTTCTTGAAGATAATCACTAATGAGCACATGATTAATTACCATTAGAGGTCTATAGTGATATTTTTAATTTGTAATACTTTCTTATTTTCTCTAGTTGATTAACTAAGATCATTTCATATTGTTGACTATGAAATTAAGAGAAAAAATACCCTCTATAAATCTTCTACGGTAGGGATCTTTAATCTAATATCTAACTTCTTCTCTTTCATTTTTCCAACGAGAACAGTTATGATCAATAAAGAAGTCAATATTAAAATGATTCTTCTTATTCATTGAAATTAGTTCTTCTTCTTTAAAATAATTTAAATCAATGTAAGCTGGAAAATCTAAAATGGCTGTTTCGTCTCAGTCTTAGACTCCTCAGTAGTGCACAGTACACAAATCCGCCAAATCGTTTAATATATAAACTTATATCTAAAATTCAATCTCATTAATAAATTTATTGATTAAGTACCGAATTGCATTTATAGAGATGATCTTATTCAAGGTCACTAATACAGGATATCTATCTATCTATATATATATAGTATGGCTACGGTGTATGTTAATACATATGATGTTGCTTGAATATAAGTGACTAAGTCATTAGATGAGTGCTAGTCTTAAACGTTGAACTAAGTTTATTGATTAGAGGACAGTTTGCAATCATGGTACTCATTAACTCATTGATACTACTGAACCATTTTGTTCAATTCTATATCACTAGAGGTAGTTAATGTTAATTTATAAATTTCAATATCGTATTTTGTACCAGTTAATTTATTATTTTCAGAAGGTGTTTCTTGTGAATATTTTAGTAATTTTATAGTTGAAATCATGAGTCAGTTAAAGCTAGATCATCATGGAAAACCTGGAAGTATTGAACGGCCGTCTCGTCATATCGTGGGACTCATTAACAGTGCGTATTCACGATTGCACCTCACAAGATTCAAACACAGGCCCTATCAGTCTCGTGCGTGAGCGCTTAACCGACTGACCACTGAGCCGGCCGGCAGTCAACAGTGTTAATGTATAACTTCAACCAATCCATGAAGTTTGAGCAACCGTTCACCAATTGTCTTCAGTGAGTTGTTATGTCACAACAGACATCGTTGAACTGCACTGGCCACTGCTTCTCACTAGAACTGCAGGACATGTTGCTTGAAGTCAGTCACTAGTGAGGATATGATTATAAGCAGAAGGGGTTTAGTGGAGATTTCATATTTTTGTATATAAAAGGTAAGACTTTCTAATGAAATCATTTACTAAAGTCGTGCAACTGTTCTCATAGTTCATTAGTATGCGTAATTGTAGATAGATATTACGTAATATAAAAAGCTATCATAAGTAATTTCAAATAAGAGAAAAAAAGAATATTACGTAACATATCAGAGATTAATGTAAAACTATAAAGTGAAAATAGTTTATAGATAAAACATGATCATCTACTTGAAGAATGTTAATGAAAGGTGAATTAGGAGAAAACAAAAACTAGAAACTTTTGAAGTTAGAAAAGATGTATTATCACTATGGTTCATTTTGAAGATGGCCCCCAAAAGCCCTGGCACGGCGAAGAGTGGAAAGAGTCTGCTCTCCCTCTCGAAATGTTCTCACATGTTCACGTGCATACAACCACTGCCATTGAAGTCTTACTCACTGCCTTCTCATGGCAGGGGTGTTGTCTAAGAAATTGAGAGGACGAAAAGCGAATGTCCAACGCTTTAACCGCATCTGTGTACAGGGAGGGTCCACCTAGGGGAGTTGGAAAATCCTGATTTCAAACAAGTGATGCACATGGCTCCATCCAGGATCCTGAGGGAACAAATAGCGTATGAACCAATCGTTGATCACCGGTTGCCATGGGACTGTATCTCCTCAAGATGCTCCACTGGTTTCTGGATCAGATCTTTAGGTCAAAGGCTCTAAGTGTGGCGCCCTAAGAAAACCACCTGCTTCAGTTTGGGCACCCGGGTAGTATCACAGCCCTCACACAAATCAAATGAGATTTGTGTGGCGCATATGTAACTGGTGCCCCTTTGTACCAATATTTATGTGTTTAAATAAATGAATAAATAAATTCTGAAGATCCAAGTAAAATCACAGAGTAAACATATCGTTTTCGAACCCATATATATTAGATTTGATCTCATAAATAACCAATGCTTCTCCTTTACAAAGATTTTTGATCTGTATCATTTTTGAGACAGATTGTTTCGTTTTATAAAACAATTTAATAACTTGATGTTGACTGTGTGACCAGAGTTGATCAGGTGTTCAACAGAATAGATCTAGTGATGTTTTTACATTCTTCTTTCTATATCTATGTCCATTAATTCTTAAAAAATTCAATTAGAGATGATAGTTATTGAATAGGTCTTATATAATCTACACCATAGTAGCAACTGAACTAATCAATAAACATTGAGTTGGCCCGAAATGTTTTACAAACAACATTGAAACCATGGAGATTTGTAGCTAAGGTGGATGATTTTGATAAAGTTTTGTCGTCTGAGCTGGATGGTTTGGTCGTAGATCTTTCAACGTCTCGAAGTTTGTGCTGATAATGTTGTTCAGAAGGAGATGGCTCAGAATCGATCACAATGGTGTAGGTGTATACACTCTTTATCTTCCCTTGAACCTTAACATTAAAATTTCTCCATATCTGTCTTTCTTCCTATACTATATCCTTATATACAACCTTTATTTTATATATTCCCACCACTAAATTAACTACTTCTATGAATCTGGTGTTCATCTTGTTGTACTAATGAACTAATGGCAACTTGGACCGATGCATAAATGTGCCTGGTCCTATATTGTAGCTGACTGACTGACCGAAAGAACAAAATTCCATCAAAAACATTGAAACCATATATTTATAGCTTTTCTTATAGATTTACTAACTAGGTTAATTGATTATAAGTTATCTTGTATTCATATACAATAGTGATACATTATATAACATGTAAATGTGTAATCGAGTTATTTGATTATGCCTTTGTATGTTAAACTGAAGCCTTAGCCCTACGAAACTTTAACCCCCCTTTGCGTATTCAAAAAACAGTTTGTTTTCACCTTAAACCTATCCTGAGAATATTAGCTTATTATCCTGATAGCCATTTGATTGTGCAATGGGATGAAGCTTTAAATTTATTTTGTATTGTTTGTTTGAATCTTCCCATTGATGTTTAGGACTGCGACTGGTCAATCTTTAATTGGTATATGTGCATACTGTGTGTATTGTCTCGATATAGCTTTAATTCACAAGAATTCTAAGCAAAGATGGATAGTGGTTAGCAGTGGAATCCAGGACCCAATCGTACGAGCAAGTGGCTATCAGGACTCAGTAGTTGAGTGTACAACGCGATGGCGTTTGAAGCGAAAGATACTGGGTTCGAGTCCCATGGTGGACATCAACTCTGAGATGCAGGTACATCCAGCTGACGAGTCCCAAATAGGACGAAACGCGTGTCCTGGATTCCACTGCTAGCTACTATTCATCTTAGCTTATTATATTTTGATCATTTGTTCCATATTTTTTTCAGAGAAATAAATAATTGTAAACTGCTGATCTTTAATAAGATCAAATTCCATTTGATTATTTATTCTATGAATGACTCTTAGAAAAAAAAACAACAACACACAAATCATCGTAGAGTCTGTTTAAACAAATAAGATTTTATTGCATTGTAGATGTGAATAATTCCGTAAAATCAATAGCTCTGTAAGTCATTGGCATTGGATTCTGACCACATTAGTTTTAATAGACTCACTTAGCTGAAGACGCTCGGTCATGCATCCGCACCAGATCACGAGTTGGGACGGCGTGCTCAACGTCTCCTGCAATCACTAACCAGCTTAAATTAGTCACTTCTCGGCATATTGATGATCTATCAAATATATCTTCCAGCTTTCTCGCTTTTGACTTTTGATTTCACTGGGTTGGAGCAATTCAATTATAGGAGGTGTTACTGGTAATGTGTTATCAAATTACAATTCCTGTGGTATCTTCAGTATTAAATCAATTTTTTTTTCTTTTTTTGGTAATGGCAACTGACATTGATATTTGAACTACTTCAGAAAACTCTTCAACGGTTTGGAAAACCTATTTGAACTAAACTAACTTGGATTACTTGTAAAGTAGGAAAGATGTCTATCTATTAATCAAGAAACAATATATATATCGGTAAACTGACTGTTGGAATATACACCTCACTGTTCAATCCTGAGTCAAATCATGATGTGGATACCGCTGAGTAGTAATAAATCACATTAAGACAATTATCTATAAAGTGCCGTTTAGAAAACACTAGTAAACATACAGAGAACTCCAAGCCAATTACAATTGATGGCAAAATTCTGGAAGATGTGAAAACATTCACGTACCTATGTAGCAGCATCATCGATAAACAAGGAGGATCGGATTCTCAAATGCAACACAGAGAACACCAACCCAATCACACTTGATGGCAAAACTCTGGAAGAGGTGGAAACATTCATGTACCCGTGTAGCAGCGTCATTGATAAACAAGGAGGATCGGATGCAGATGTAAATGTGAGGATTGGAAGAGCTAGGGCAGCATTTCTACAATTGAAGAACATATGGAACTCCAAACAACTGTTAACTAATTTCAAAGTGACAATCTTGAATACGAACGTCAAGACTGTCAGTTCTATTGTACGGAGCTGAAACGTGGAGAATTACTACATCCATCATCAAGGGGGTACAAGTGTTTGTAAATAGTTGTCTTCGAAAAATACTCAACATTCACTGGCTGGATACCATCAGCAACAGTCTAATATGGGAGAGGATAAACCAGCTTCCAGTTGAAGAGGAAATTAGGAAGAGACGTTGGAAGTGGATTGGACGTACACTAAGAAAATCACTAGACTGCATCACGAGGCAATCGCTAACTTGGAATGGTGAAGGGAAGCGGAGAAGTTGAAGGCTGAAGAACACATTACGCCAGAAAATAGAAGTAGATATGAAAAGGATGAATGTTAACTGAAAATAAGTAGAAATGATTGGTGAGGACAGGGTTTGAATGGAGAATGCTGGTATGCGGCTTATGCTCCTCCTCCACGAGAGGTGACAAGTATAAGTAAGTAAGTATGTAACCACATATCTAATGTCAATCTGTGATGAAATCTTTAAAAAAAATGGATCATTTTATAAAATAAATAACATTGGTGAATGGTTGCTCAATTTTGTGGATTGGTTGAAGTTAGACATTAACACCGTTTGATGCTAGCTGACTGAGTTGTCTAGAGGTAAAGTTCTATCACACGAGACTGATAGGTCCTGTGTTCGAATCTTGTAAGGCAGGATCGTGGATGAGCACTGTTGAGGAGTCCCACAATATGACGAATCGGTCGTCCAGTGCTTGCAGGTTTTCCATGATGATCTAGCTTCAATTGACTCATGATCTTTACTATATATTATTGTAAAATAAAAAAAGTTTTATCACTTATCTATTTACTCCCCTTTTTTTCTTGTTTATCCTTTAGATGTATCTTTTTAATTCAAGAAAAAATATTAAATTGTGATTCAATTAACTTTTATGTATATAAAAGCCAATTGCATTTCCTCTGTGTCTTTCTATTAGAGTATTATCATTATTATTATTATTATTACTACTACTACATTGATATTGATTTTATACATATAGAAGACACAATACAATACACCAACACACACACACACACATTTGCATTTACCGAAGGGGGAGGGGAAAGAATGAAGAGAATTCGTCAAGACTATTCATCATTCATGAAATAATATCCAATTGAGTGCTTTCCCATTCATATATTTATATACTTATCAATTTTATATACACAAAAAAGTATGAATAAACCTAATTCATCTATAACATCAAATCATTATTATGCAATAGATTTACAAACAGATTTTCAATTACAAACACCATGCATTTCAAACTTTTTAGATTATGATTTGTCTCCAAGTGAATTACATAATAATAATAATAATAATAATAATAATAATTTATTAGAAGGGGGAGGAGAACAATGCCAAGAGATAAGTAAAATGTCTCAGCAACAACACCACCAACATCACCACCACCACCAACAACAACAACAGGAATACCAGCCAAATCATACTGATCATCCACAACAATATGGTAATGTTCATTATATTAATTCTCATTTGTCAAATTATCCATATAATCAATATTTACAAAGTGGTGATTGTTTGATAAATTCAACAATCAATCCAAATATGAATGATATGACAATGTCAATAATGAAAAAAATTGGAATTGACAATTATTTTTCATCTGAATTACAAGTAAATTAATGATTTATATATGAATATTGATTAGTGATGTAAATTGATAAGTGTTTCTCATCTTATATAGGTAACCTTTATCTTATTGAGACGTATTTATTTATATAAACACATAGGCGAGACTAAAGAACATGGACGAGCCAATCAAAAGCTTTCGCGGGCTTTCAAGGTCACGGCGCTAAGTTCGGTACCTGACGCTTACGTACGATCGGTTTACAACAGATTTTAGAGGAAACATGATAATTAAGCGTCTACAAGAGAAGTGATCATAAGATTTTGGCGCAAAATTCAATTATACATTTGGATAGAGTTGTGGCATTATAACTGATGTCAGTTCGTGATGAAAACCTTAAGTATAATTCCTAACCTTAACCATGAACTGTAAATCATAATTTGAATTCTTCACACGGGTTTATAACCCTCATTCAGTCTTAGTTATTACGTTGACACTCTCAGATTCACTCTAGCGTCGCTTAAATGTCGTTCATAATTCATAGTCTCATCTTTAACCCTAAACCGTAACCCTAAACCTTAACCCTAATTTTAAACCCTAAACCATACCAACATACCGACAACACTGAAACTATGTGGTCGAGGCTAAAAGAATTTTCGGGACTTTATCATGGTTCCAGAAATCGACTACTATGGAGCCACAGGGATGAGTTCCTGTATCAGATGCATTATGATTTTAGAACTTCTGAACCTATATCTGACCTTGATAAGTTTTTGATTCATGTAAAAGAACAGTATCCCCTTTAATTTTTGAGTTTTATATAATATATTTTTACTGTATACTAACTGTCTTCTGATTGACTAGTATTTCTCAAGGTCATTTAAGATTCGTTCAAAGGTCGTCCATGTTCTTTAGTCTCGCCAACACATATTGGTAGAAGGGGGCGCCAGATATATATGCGCCACACAAATCTTATTTGATTTGTGTGAAGGCTGTGATACTACCTAGGTGCCCAAACTGAAGCAGGCAGTATTCTTAAGAGGCCACACCTGGAGCATTTGACGTAAAGGTCTGATCCACAAGGCAGTGAAGCAACATCAAGAGATGCAGTCCTATGGTAGTCGATGACCAACAATTAATTCATACACCATCTGTTCCCTCAGGATACTGGGGCCCATGTGTACTATTGATTTGAAATTAGGGTTTTCCAACTCACCTAGGTGGACTTTCCGTGTCCACCAACCCGGTTAAATCGCCGGACATTCGCTTTCCGTCCTCTCAATTTCGTGAACAACAATAATCCCACAAGTATGTAGTGAGTAGGACTTGCCTGTCAGAGGCTATATAGACGTAGGCATTCTAGAGCATTTGGAGAGGGAGATGGGACTCTCCCCACTCTTGGCCGTACCAGGGCATTTTGGGGACTATGCTTGTTAACGACATATCGTACCAGTAATATTGAATAGTATTCATAAAACCTGACTTTTATTCATTTTAAAACAAATGTTTATTTAGTAGTTGAATTTATGGATAAATTAAAGTTATTAAATCACAATAATATGTACAAAACCCCTTTCTCATTATAATCATCACATGCTCACTGGTGACTGGACTGAAGAAGTACTTCCTGGAGTTATAGTGAGAAGATGTGACCAGTGGAGTTCAACCGTGTCTGTTATGAAATGATGACTTACTTTCTTCGATTGGTTGTAGTTAGACAATAATACCGTTAGATGTCGGCTCAGTGATCTAAAAGATGAGCGTGCACGCGAGACAAATAAGCCCTGGCTTCGAATCCCATGAGCAAGATCGTGGATGCACACTGCTGAGAAGTCCCATACTATGACAAATCATTCGTCTGGTGCTTCCAGGTTTTTCATAGTGATGTAGCTTTAATCGACTCATGAATTCAGCTATTAAATTACAATAATATCCACAACACAGCCTTCTAATTAAAATGTTTATTTAGCCGTTAAATTGTATTGAGTAGTAAAATTGCAATTGAACATTTAATACATTAATTAGTATCGTATCAATTTCGGTAGGTATAGATTACGTGGTTGGGATTCGTGAGATGATAGCAATCGATGGTTAGAGACCTTGAATGACATGGCTCAAAATTGTTCGCAATGGCAAAGGTGCATCCACTCTTTGTGTTCTACCAAATTCTAATCTTCTGAATTCTTCATGTCATCATCTTTTTTCTCTTTACAAACTTATTTCACTGGATTATACTCCTTGAATAACATCTTCAAACCGTAATCTTTCCGAATACTGCTTATACTCTTACTACTTCTACCACTATGGGATTTGAATCGACAACTGAATCTCTGTGCTAATGTGGTATGGAAACTCGAACTGACGTACGTACGTGCGAAGGTCTACATTGTGACTGACTGACTGGTTTCCATTGATTTTTCAATTACACCTTTTTTCTTTAACTAATACCAAATAGGATTAATTTGATAGTCTAATAGTCGTGACCTTTATTCAAATACACAATACAATTAAGCAATGAAAAGTATAATTAGGTGACAAAAATGATTGTACATTCAAATTTTAACTTTTACTTGATAAAACGCCAGGTATTTCCTTTTTACCAGAATAGGGGATTGTGGAGATTGTAGTTATTTAATAGTTGAATTCATCAGTTGATTAAAGCTCGATCACCATAGAAAACCTGGAAGCACTGGACGATTGATTTCTTCTAGTATGGGACATCCCAGAAGTGCGCATCCACGATTCCGCTCGTGGGACTCGACCCCACGACCTTCGGTCTCGCACACTAACGCTCAACCTCTAGCAGTGTTAGTATCTAACTTCAACCAACCCACAATATCACTTTTTACATGAAAGAACATCTACAGTGTTCTTGATGGACTGATTTAATCTTATTTTACGTATATAAAGATTACTTTTCAGTATGTATACGTATGTTTACAAGAGTAAGAAAATTACCATTTTAACGACTTCAATAAAAAACATATTTGAAGTGGCTTAATTTACCGCCAAATAATTAATTTCATTATTTCTAATCAATTAGTGAATGTGAATGTATAATTAGTTAGTTAGTTTCAATTTAGATCAAAATATTTACTTTTCATACTATTGAGTAAGTTACGTGCTTTGCACCTTCGAAGTGCAAAGTACTTCTACAAGACTGACAGGATTCTAATCCTGTGCTCACCCTGGGTGGTGAGCAGATTGAAGTAGTCGAGCAGTTCGTGTATCTAGGTAGCTTCAGAAGGGCTGGCGGTGGCGTAAATGATGAGATCAATGCACGTATAGTGAAAGCCAAAGAGGCTTATGCTAGTCTTGGCCATCTTTGGTGCCTTCGTGATGTTAGTCTGGCTGTAAAAGGTCGGATCTACAACGCGTCGGTGAGAGCAGTTTTGCTCTATGTTTGTGAAACCTGGAGTCTTCGGGTTGACTGTGTTAGACGACTCTCTGTGTTCGATCATCGCTGTCTTTGAAGGATTGCTGACACACAGTGGCAACACCATGTTAGTAATGCACAGGTTCGCCATCGTGTGTTCGGGCGCAGAGACGATAATTTAATTGGTGTCACCATCTTGAAACACCGACTTCAGTGGTTTGGACATGTTCTACGAATGTCGTCTCAGAGAATTCCACGTCATGCATTACTTGCCGACTCTGGGACTGGTTGGAAAAAGTGGAGAGGTGGTCAGTGTATGACATGGTGTCGTGGCATGAAAGAAAGCTGCAAAGGGCTAGCTTCCGTTGGTCCTTCACGACTCCCTGGTTGGGGTCCGAGAGATGGCGCAGCACAGTGGCTAGAGACGTTATCAGATATAGCTTCAATGTTGCATTTGGTGATGGTATGTGTTGGGAGAATTTTATTTACTCACTGTAAAATGGCTTTTTAACAATCATCAAGATAAATATCTATCCCTTTTCTCATTTATAAACCACTTCAACCAATCATTTAAACTGATAACACACATAACTAAATGTTATCTATCCATTTGTACATGCATAGTTTCTTTGTTTTCAGATACCAATCAATCAAATTTCTTCATCTCATTCAAAGTCAACTTTTAATTTTGGCAAACGACAAGCATTTCATGATTTTAAAGAATTACTGCTAGATATTTATCATGATGAGAATGAATCTTTCATCAATAAGGATCAAGATAATATTTCAAATGGATCACAGTATCCGAGACCATCTTCAATTGTATCGTCAACATCAAATAGTATCACTTCAATAAATCAAAATCAATCCACCTTATATAATGATTCAAATGATATTCATCGAATAGATCCAATATCAAAAAGACATAAAGAGTTACCTACTTCTAAAGAGAATTCAGATTTATATAATGGTACTGAAAGTTTCATCAATAATCAAGTCAATGATGAACATATCTATCTAAATGGTAATAATAATAATAATCTAACCAAAATACAAGAAAGTAAATTGATCAATTCAAAGTTACCGAAAAGGTAAGCAGCATTCTATTTTCATTATACAAAATATTTAATAATAATAGTGGAGAAGATTTGTATCTCAGATGGGTTATTTTGATGGAGTTTCGTCCTCTGAGATGTATGGTTCGGTTTTACAGCTTTCATCGTCCTTCTGAAAGACATCATCATCAAACTTCGGGGAGGAGTGAAGTGTTTGAATTTCTCCACATGTGGTTCATAGCTTGTCATGTGCACTTCGATGCTGATCAACATGAGCCAATCAACGTCGAGGTGAACAGGATAAGCTATGAACCACATGTGGAGAAATTCAAACATTTCACTTCTACCTGAAGTTTGTGCTGATGATGTCGTTCAGAAGGACGTTGAAAGTTTCTCGACCAAACCATCCAAACCAGAGAACAAAACTCCATCAAAAGACGTACTTCTTTTGTACGCATAGTTCTGGTTTAAGCTCACCGATGGTAAGACCTTCGACTATTTTTTTAAAGAGTTGAATACGAGGAAATCTAAATAGATTTGAATGAATCATTTAAACAAATCAAACTGTGCATCTGTAGAATGATTACAATGGATTAGATGTTCAAGTATAGAAATTGTAACTGCTTTCCTTTCATCCTTGTTGAAGTAAACTGAGATATGTTCTCGTATCCTAGTTGTAAGCGAGCGCTGACTACGGTCAATGTACCTTGCTTCACAAGAGTAGGTGAACTGGTAGATGCACACAGAGGCAATAAGACGTGGAAGCTTATCTTTTATGGATACAGAAAATAAGTTCTTACTGGTTAAGGTTATTGGCAGCATTAAATGTCCTTTTAATTATTGTTTTGTTAGACGATTTTTGATTACGTCTGATGTTCAATCACTTTTAAATCCCAGACTTCTATAAAGGTTTTTCTTTGGGATGGAACAACTAGGTTTCATATCGAAACTATTTCTATTCAAATTCTTCTCTATGAAACGGTCTGGGAAGTCATTTTTCATCAAGGTTTTCTTAAGCAACGCGAGATCTTCGTTAATGTATTCCGTACTACATATCCGATGTATACGATATCATAAAGAATGAATCACGCTCCTCTTTCTACTTAACAGAACCCAGTTATAGAAGTTTGTTAGTTGGCTATTCCATTGTCCATTGTTCCATACTATTTATTACACCAATGCTAAAACTCTAATACATATTTAGTTGTAGGCAGCTGATGAAAAACCACGAAATATAATGAATTCATACTATTCTGCATCAATATTTGCTCTGTCTTTATTTAAATTCATAAAGGGAACTAACTGCATGATATTCCATGTTTGTTTTCTAAAGATGGATCTTATTAAAAAAAACACCATTACTTCTTCTCATCAGACGTACATCAAGTAAAGAGATTGATTAGTCTCGATCGCTTTCTAACATGAAGCCCACAAATGCCCTGGTACTACCGAGAGTTGGAAGAGTCAGCTCTCCCTCTCCAAATGCTCTCAAATGGTCACGTCAATATATAGTCTCTCTCAGGGAAGTCCTACTCACTATATTCTCGTGGCGGAGGTGTTGTTTACGGAATTGAGAGGACAAAAAGCGAATGTCCGGCGCTTTAACCAAACTGATGGATATGGGGGATCCACCTAAGGGAATTGGAAAACCCTGATTCCAAATCAATTGTACACATGAGCTCCAGTATCCTGAAGGAACAAATGCCGTATGAATCAATCGTTGGTCACCGGCTATCATGGGTCTGCATCTCCTCATGATGCTCCACTGCCTTATGGATCAAACATTTATGTCAAAGGCTCGGGGTGTTGCCTACTAAGAAAACTACCTGCTTCAGTTTGGACACCAGGACAGTATCCCAGCCCTCACACAAATCAAATGAGATTTGTGTGGCGCATATGTATCTGGTGCTTCCTTTGTACCAATATTTATGTGTTTAAATAAATAGATCAATAAATAAATGGAAGGGTTACATGAGTCAAAGGAGTGTAAGATATCCTCTCAATCACCATTATCATCACAAATAACAAATATGTCATCCATTTAATCTTACATTTAACTGAAATCGATTGATCATTGAACTGAGTTATTCGTTTTCTTGTTTTACTAATAAAACATTCTACTAGAATATATAAAAAAATATCTCATCATTAAATCATTGAAAATTGTTTATTTTAGTGTGTGTGTGTGTGTGTGATTAACTTTATTCATATACAATAATCACTAGGTGTAAACAAACACAATATACTTGTTATTGATATTATAATAATAATCAATATTATTATTATTATTATTATTATTATTAGTAGTAGTAGTAGTAGTAGTAGTAATAGTATTGATCTTATTGATCTAATTACATTTCAATAATCAATACCAATTTTATACAAACTATCTAAATTATGTGTATTGATCTTTTTATTGTGAATAAATAGATAATTAAAAAAACAATAAATTTTTGAGGGGGGGGGGTACGGAGAGGAGGAAGGGGGGGGAATAAATGATAGATTAGATAGTTTAATTCAATTTATTACAAAATATTTAATACTTTGATATTTAATTATATAAAAAATATATATTAATCTTGTCCTCTATCTTACTCTATTTATGTTTATCTCTATGGGTTTGAATTGTACTGATTTATTCATGTATACAATTTGTTATGTAGTAGGGAACACATAAGTACGGGTAACTTGCAGGACCTACTATTCGACTATCATTCTTATTGTATAACTATTCGGTAACTAGATTATCTATATCTATATTCATCTTATTGTAATCTTCATTTTGACCTATTGATTATTACTATATGATTTACTGTCCCTATGTTATGCTCAGTATTATTGATTATTGTCTCCCACGCTTATAGCCTCATTTGGCTTGATTTTGTACAAATATTATTTTCTATTTTATGGTGTGGCGGCCTTCGGTCCAGCACGTTTTAACTTTGTGTTTCTATCATGACTACGTTCGGTGCAAAACTGGAGCATCTTTTATGCTCAAGGGCTGAAATTATCAGCCGAATGCACAGGCCCCCACCAGCTGAAGGGAATGATTTGGAACGCCTTTTGAACCTACCTCCGAACACAAACTCGGCAATACAGGCGCCATCACCCAATGTTCCAGTTTGGCCGGATGAACAGGCAGCAGCATTTTGCGCAGTTGCTCCTTCTATTGAAACATTCATGGATGTTCCTGATGAAATCCGTCGGAACCAATTTTATGCTACATGTCGACATGATGATGTATTAGTGGGTGTTATCAGTGTTATACAAGATTCAGGTCTTGTAGTCTCTATTCTGGCATATGATCAAGGACCTCGACGGGTAAAAAAAAAATACAAGAATTGGGAATTCGAGTGCTAGATCGGGGTTGGAATAAAGGGATTCCAGTTGTCTTTGTCTTCTCTCTCTCTCTCGTGCTTGCCAGCCAATCAGGGATAGAATAGTTTTCGTCTCTCTACCCCTATTTCGAACTCACGCATATTAGCCTCAACGTTAAGCCAGTCAGCCTATCGTGTCAAGGTCTTGATCTACATTATACTCGGCACTAAGTGGATAGACAGATTCAAGGACGTAACATAATTGAAATCATGAGTTAATTGAAGCTAGATCACCATGGAAAACCTGGAAGCAATGGATGACTGTTTCGTCCTATTGCGGAACCCATCAGCAATACGCATCCATGATCACACCTCACAAAATTCAGACAAATGACCTATTAGTCTCGTGCGCGAGCACTTAACCTCTAGATCACTCAGTCAGCATTCAACGGTGTTAATGTCTAAATTCAAGAAAATTGAGCCATCTTCCAATATTGTCTTCATTGAATTACTACCTCACAACAAACCCGGTCGAATTCCAATGGTCATTGATTCTTGCACGTGAGACTGATAGATCTTGTGTTTGAATCTCGTAAGGCGGGATCGTGAATGCTCACGGCTGACGTGTCCCACGATATGACAAAACAGTCGTCTGGTGATTCCAGGTTTTCCATGGTGATCTAGCTTCAATTGACTAATGATCTCAACTATATAAATTGAACTATCTTAATTGTACTCTATCATTATTATCTATAATCATCACTATCACGTTAATTGAGAGATGAATACAGACCAAGAATATAAAAAATGTGTTAACTGATTAAAACTGTAAGTTAGTCAAGGTCAAGTTTATAAATGACCCTAAAACGTGTTACTGTTCATTATGATGGTGGTAATTTTGCTAATATCAAACTTGAACACATATTGAATATTGATTAAACTGATCAATATAATGTAAAAATGAAGGTATAGGTGATTAGGTTTAAAAGGTTTTGAAATCTAGAGGGCAATGGACACTTTATTGTTCTAGAAAGAATAGTACTTATTTACTTACGCCTGTTACTCCCAATGGAGCATAGGCAGCTGACCAACATTCTCCAACCCACACTGTCCTACCCCCTCCTTTCCAGTACAATCCATCTTTTGTTCATTCTTCTCATGTCTGTCTCTATTTTTCGGCGTAATGTGTCCTTTGGTCTTCCACTTCTCCTTTGACCTTCAGGATTCCATGTGAGGGCTCGTCTTGTGACGCAGTTGGGTAATTTCCTCAATGTGTTCCCAATCCACTTCCAGCGCTTTTTTTTGATTTCTTTCTCCGCTGAAATCCGGTTTGTTTTCTCCCACAGTAGGTTGTTTCTGATAGTGTCTGGCCAACGGATCCGAGGTATCTTGCGTAAACAACTGTTAATAAACACCTGTATCTTCTGGATGATGGCTTTCGTAGTTTCCCACGTCTCGCTCCATACAGTAGAACTGTCTTGACATTTGTATTGAAAATTCTGATCTTGGTGTTGGTTGATAGTTGTTTTGTATTCTAAATGTTGTTCAGTTGTAAATATGCTGCTCTTGCATTGTCGATCCGCGTTTTCACATCTTCATCAGATCCACTGAGAAAGAATAGTAATGGACTGAATTAGTTGATTATTGTAACATTGATTATGTTACACTGTATGACTCGGATTAAAAATCTCATATGAAGCATCAGTTCCAGTAAAATTCAGATATAAGTTATTAACGAATACAAAGTAATAGGAAATGTAGGTTTCGGCCTACTTACTTGTTATATTCAACTACTTAATATCACAATATACTGAGATTCTGATGGATTAATTACATAATTAAATTTTGAACAAACAATAACTATACAACTTACTAAAATCTCCACAAAACCCCCTTCTGATAATAATCATATGCTCACTAGTGACTGGCCCCATTAGGTATTTTCTTAAGTTCTAGTATGAAGCTCTGACAAGTGGGGTTCAACCAGGTCTGTTGTGAGATATCAACTCACTGAAGACAATGGTGGATGTGTCGCTCAATTTCATGGATCTGCAGAAATTAGACATTAACACCGTTGGATGCGAGCCGTCTCAGTGGTTTAATGCTTAAGCGCTCACGTACGAAACTAATAGGTCCTGTGTTCGAATCTCGTGAGGTGTGATGCGCTTTGCTGAGGAATCCCACAATATGACGAAGCGGCCGTCCAGTGCTTCTGGATTTTCTATGTTGGCCTAGCTTCAATTGACTAATGGTTTTATCTATATAAAACCACAGATGAGTTGAACTCATCATTACATATTCAATAGGTCATTCTGTGTGTAGCCAATTTATAAATGTCATTATCAACCAACCATTAACAATCTTGTATATTTGACTTATTGTTTAAGACACATGCATATTCTAATTTTGAACGACTTCACCTATCCTTATTATGATCAACTGATTTGATATAAACCATAGATGCATTCTAATTATTTCAATCTATTCCTATTATTTTCCAATCTTTCTTTCACAAGACAATGTACAATTAAAACTTTCTATATTTAGAACAATATATATAAGCGAACAATATTGTTTTCGATTAGATCCTCATCAGGCTTTACTATAATATACAGTAATATTTGTATGAATATACGAAATTATTAAACCAAATCAATCTCTAACCCCATTCCCAAACCTCTTCCTTTACCCGGGCTTAGGACCGGCTGTAACTCTAGAAGAGCTACAGGCGGAGTTAAGACAGTTTATGAGACAGTGATAACAGTAGAATAGATTACATAACTAAACATAATACGTAAAGAGTATACCTTAATTGAGTAATGACAGGTTATATAATGGGAAATAGATCAATGACTTAAAAAATATAAACACTGAAGTAACATTCATAACAATTATAAGATTACGTAATCAGAAGTGTTCAAATAATTGGATCGTTAAACTTAGATTTCAGAAAAGAATAACCATAGATCGGGTCGAGTACAATAGACAGAGGTTGGCTGCATTAAACATTCTCTTTACTTCACTTGATTGGTTTAATAATTTTGTATATTCATATTGATATTACTGTATATTAGAGTAAAGTCTGATGAGGATCTAATCGAAAATAATAACATTCTTATAATGTAACTAAAATATAAGAATGAACCAATCAGAATGAAGTAAATGACTTTGGGGTTTCTTCGGAAAAATTTACAGAAAAATGAAGAATTAGTGACGCTCATCATAGGAAAAGATATTGGAAGTGGACAGGATATGCATTAAGGAAATCACCAATGTGCATTACAAGGCAATCCCTAACTTGGAATCCGGAAGGGAAGCGGAAAAGAGGAAGACCAAATAACACATTACGTCGGGGAATAGAAGATATGAAAGGGACGGATAGAAACTAGAAGGAACTGGAAAGGAAGGCTCAGGACGGAGTTGGATGGAAAATGTTGGTGAGTGGCCTATGCTCCTCGACGAGGGGTAACAGGCATAAGTAAGTAAATAAGTAATTATCACATACTCAGTAAAATGAACAACTAAAAAATACTATTTACTAATAAAGCTTGTGACTTCAGGCAGTATCGAAGCCGTCGGCGCAGGATGCACATATGCCAACAAGAGATTGATCAATTTCAATCCTAAATAACAATGGGAAGATACATGTAAAACAACATCAAGCGAATTTAAACTTCACTCTATTGTACAAGCAAGTGGCTATCAGGACTCAGTAGCTAAGTGGATAACGCGATGGCGTTTGAAGCGAACAGTACAGAATTCAAGTCCCTGAGATTCATGTACATCCAGCTGAGGAGTCCCGAATTGGACAAAACGCGTGGCCTGGATTCCACTGCTAGCCACTTTTTTTATAGTTATTGCAGTGTTTTAAATTACAAAGAGAAATTTCTTTTTATCATTATGGAGTGATTAAGAAAAAATATTAAACATTTCAGATTTTTTTTTTATTTTTTGGCATGTTACTATGTAAACTGTATATCAAATCTAAATCTTTAAGCTTTTGATTTAACTTACTCTATTTATAGTAAGTTGTTAAATAAATTAATTCATTTTGATTCAGTTTTGTTCTCTGAGCTGAATGGTTTAATCGTAGAGCTTTCATCGGCCTTCTGAACGACATTATCAGTAGAGACTTTTACCGGAAGTTTATGCAGATGATGTCGTTTAGTAAGACGATGAAAGTTCCATGACCAAACCATCCAGCTCAGAGAACAAAACTCCAAAATCATTCACCTGAGCTACAAATCTTCTTCACCAAATCAATTCATTATTTATTCATTTTAAATAAAAGACGAATCGATAAATTAAGAATGTTCGAACACTTCACTTCTGCGTGAAGTTTATGCTGATGATATCGTTTAGGAGAATGCTGAATGCTCCATGACTGAACTATCCAGATCACAGAATAAAACTCTATCAAAAAAGGAATGTTAAGATAGACAATCGTTTATACGGATAATTTCCATATATGATTAATGATCTTATAACTTATCTCATCAACTATTCAGTAAATTTATCAAATTATTGTTTTATTATCGTTGAATAATAATAATAATAATAATATGCTCACTAGTGAATGGCTTCAAGAGATCATTCCTGGAGTTCTAGTGAAAAGCAATAACCAGTGGAGTTCAACAAGGTCTGTTGTGAGATATCAATTCACTGAAGACAATGGTGAATGTGTAGCTCAATTTCATGGATCGGTTCAAATTAGACATTAATACCGTTGAATGCTGGCCGTCTGAGTGGTCTAGAGGTTAAGTGCTCGCGTACAAGATTGATAGGTCCTATTATCGAATCTCGCGAGATGGGATCGTGAATGCACAATGCTGAGGAATCTCACAAGAAAGATTTTGTAAACGATAATTCATTTTTTATAAAACTATTTATAGATGTAAAAGAGATATTGAAGTAAACATTCAATAAAAGTTATTTTCTCACTAAAGAGATAGTACTTGAGATGATGTAAGTGATAAAATGTCAACAATATTATGATTGGAAAATCGGTCATGTATTTTGAACAAAACAAAACAAGCAAACTTCTTAGAACGATTAAATTCTAATAGGTTTTATCAATGGTGACATAATTTATACAAACTGTTCATTCATAGAATTCACTTAGTATTGTTTGTTTGGATCTTCCCATCGATGTGTTTTTAGGACTGCAACTGGTCAGTCTCTAATTGGCATATGTGCATACTGTGCGTATTGCCTCGATATACCCTAAATTCACAAGCATGGTAAGCAGAGATGGATTAATAAATGGTTTTAAACTCATAAGGTCATTATACAGTTTTATTTAAGTATATCTCGTATATATATATATATATGAGGACGACCCATGGTTGAACTCAAGAAAGCTGTCAAAAGCTCAAAAGTAAACGAAGATTTTAATGGAATTTTTTTCTCTGAGCTGGATAGTTTAGTCGTGGAGATTTCATCATTTTTTTTGAACAACATCATCAGCAAAAACTTCAGGTACACAAAATTCTACTCAAAGTTTGTGCTAATGATATCATTCAGAAGAACGATAAAAGCCTCACGACCAAACCATCTAGCTCAGAGAAGAAAACTCTATCAAAATTATTCACTTGTGCTCCAAATCTTCTTCACAATCTCAACAGCCAAAGATATTCTATCCAATCATCTTTTTCTTGAAAGTATATTCCAAAATCTCTACGTGTAGTTTCCTTATTGAAAAAATGATAAAACTTCCTCCATATGGATTGGATGACTATAATGATAATTTCGTTTTTACTAAGAAAAACCCTGATAGTTTTATACTATATTTGATACTGTTTGGAATAGTATTCTTTTCACTTGTCTTCTGTCTTCTCATTTACGTCTTGGAGGATTATAGCATTCGAGTACTCAAGTTGTATGAGGTATATTAAGAATCTAAAGGTCTAGGTATATTTACTTACGCCTGTTACCCCTCGTCGAGGAGGAGCATAGGCCACACACCACCATTCTTCATCCAACCCTGTCCTTGCCAATCATTTACAGTTATTTCCAGTTAACATTCATCCTTTTCATATCTGCTTCTATTTTCTGGCGTAATGTGTTCTTTGGCCTTCCTCTATTCCGCTTCCCTTCATCATTCCAAGTTAGCGCTTGCCTCTTGATGCAGTTTGGTGATTTTCTTAATGTATGTCCTGTCCACTTCCAACGTCTTTTTCGTAGTTTCCTCTTCATCTGAAAGCTGCTCTGTCCTCTCACACAGTAGGTTGTTGCTGATGGTATCTGTCTAGTGATTGTTGAGTATTTTGCGTAGACAACTATTTATAAATACTTGTACCTTCTTGACGATGGTTGCAGTAATTCTTCACGTTTCAGCTCCGTACAGTAGAACTGACTGTCTTGATATTCTCACTTTGAATTTAGTCGACAGTTGTTTGGAGTTCCATATGTTCTTCAATTGTAGGAATGCTGCCCGTGATTTGCCAATTCTCGCCTTTACATCTGCATCCGATCCTCCTTGTTTATCAATGATGCTTCCTCTGTTGCCAGACATATAATTGAAACAGGTCATAATATTGATGTTAAATCAGCTTTTTTAGTGTTATACAAAAGTGCAAAAAGGCATATACAAAGTTTTATTGAAGCCTTAGCCATGCGAAAATTCAAACCCCCTTTGTGTATTCAAAAACAGTTTGTTCTTACCTTAAACCTATCCTGAGAATATTAGCTTATTATCCACAGTGATTAGGTTTTAAATTGTTTTCACATTATTTTCTTTATTACCCTTGTCTCCTCTTACCATCATTTCTAGTCTAATTAACCTTTTATTTTTATAGATAAATGTTTTTCATGAGTCAATTGAATCTAGATCACCATGGAAAACCTGGAAGCACTGGACAACCGTCTCGTCATACTGTGCGACTCATCAGCAGTGAGAATCCACGAGCTTTTATCACGAGATTCGAACACTGGACCTATCAGTCTCATGTGCGAGTGCTTAACCTGTAAACCACTCAGTCGGTATCCAATGACATTAATGTTTAACTTCAACAGATCAAGGAAATTGTGCAACCGTTCACCAATGTCTTCAGTGAATTACTATCTCACAACAGCCTCTGTTGAACTCCACATTTTCCATGGTGGTCTAGCTTCAACTGACTTATGAATCCAACTATAAAATTACTAAAGTCTCCACAAAACCCCTTCTGATAAATGTTCTGAACAAGTATATTACACGTAATCAGATTGCTTGAAATGTCTTACTTTAATATATCACACAGTTCTAATAAATTCCATCTTCTTATTACACTATCCAAATTTATGAAATGAACTAACTACTTTCAATTTCTTAAAAGAAAACTCCTTACACATATAGAATTCACTAAAAATATGAAGTACACTAGTAGTAGTAGTTTTTGTAGTAGATTATTGATTTGGAATCAGGGTTTACCAACTCCCCTAAGTGAACCTTCCGTGTCCACCGACCCTGTTAAAGCACCGAACATTCGCTTTTCATCCTCTTAATTTCGTAAACAACAGTAATGCTACGAGAAGGTAGTGAGTAGGACTTCCATGTCAAAGGATATATACACGTGGCCATATGAGAGCATTTGGAGATGGAAAGCTGACTCTCCCCACTCTCATCTGTACCAGGGCATTTGAGGAAAGTATTTCTCTTCATTTTCTATGGATGTTCTTATTTCTATTTTTTTTTTCTTTTTTTTTTAAATTTAGCAAGTTGGAATTAAAATTTTTATTGAATCAAGATAATACTATTCATGATATTTCAAAATATGGTAAAGTGGCTAAAGTAAGTTATAAACAAATAATTTCATCAATATATTTTTCACAATTCATTTTTATAAATTTAAATAGTTGCTGGCGGTAAATCTAAGATATTGTTTACATTTTAAAAGTCATATATTCCTGGATCTTAGTGTTTATATTTACCACTAAGTGTTGAATGAAGTACCTTTCATCTTAAACGACAATCTGTTAACTATTGAGCTAAATAATCCTAATAGCTACTAGCTTGAACAAACGGAATGTATTTTATTTGATAAGTAGGTAAGGTAAGTCAAGCTGATAGGTTTGAAACAGAACGAATTTCGTGCTTAGTATTCCACTGTTAACCACTATTCGAATTGCGGCTTAATAGAAAGATCAAAGAGCTCAGCGTGGGATTTATTTATTTATTTATTTACTTAAACACATAACAATTGGTACAAGGAGGCACCAGATACATATGCGCTACACAAATCTCATTCGATTTGTGTGTGGGCCATGATACTGCCCGGGTGCCCAGACCGAGTCAAGTGGTTTATTAAGGGGGTTAAATCCGGAGCCTTTGACCTACAAGCCTATTCCATGAGGCAGTGAAGCAACGTAAGGAGATGCAGCCTCACGGTAGCCGATGACCAAAAACTGGTTTATATGCCATTCTTTTAATCAGGATCCTTAACACTGTGTGCACCATTGGTTTGGAATCAGGGTTTTCCAACTCCCTTAGGTGGACACCCCACATCCACCAACCCGGTTAAAGCACCGGACATTCGCTTTTCATTTTCTCAATTTCGTGAACAACACCCCCATCTTGAGAAGGCAGTGAGTAGGACTTACCTGTCAGTGGCTGTATACGTATAGTCATGTGAAGACATTTGGAGAGGAAGAGTGTAATCACAATTGATTGACCACTGGGTGGTGATCAATCTCATGCATGTTAGGTCCTTCTTAGTGCTGATCGAATGCTATCGATCGAGTTGCAATGTGGCCACCAGTCTAGGTGGCTCGACACTGCTTGCACTATATATACTGAGGTAAAATGGTGGTTGGAGGTGGTCAACAGGAAACCCTGGACCTGTATTTCGTGCTACTTGGCACTCGTCAGCTAGGTGTACATGTAATCCAGAAGGAACTGATGCTCCCTGGCGGATTCGATCCCTCGTCACTCAGCTTCACAGTCAGCAATAAGAATGATCTGGCATGCATGAGATTGATCACCACCCAGTGGTCAATCAATTGTGATTACATCTCAGTCCCACAGGAGGTTAGTCGCGGCCCGAATAGCTCAGTGGTAACGTCTCTGACTGTGAATCTGAGTGACGCGGGGTCGAATCCGCCAGGGAGCATCAGTTCCTTCAGGATTACAGGTACACCTTGCTGACGAGTGCCAAGTAGCACGAAACCGGGGTCCAGGGTTTCCTGTTGACCACCTCCAACCACCATCTTACCTCAGGAAGAGTGTACTCTCCCACTCTCTGCCGTATTAAGGCATTAGGGGGCTGATCATTTGCAGTCTCTAATACTAAAAACAAGAAAGCTTTAGCTCTCACATAGATTAGGAAATGATAATACGCTCAAATATTTCGTCTGTTGCTTATTCAACAAAAATAATTCAAACATTTCTACAAAAAGATTGGTTATGTGTCATATTATGATTAGATAACTGCCAAAGTTATTATCAATTTTGACACGTTTCTAGGTGCTACGGAGATACGAAGGTCGTTAATGAGCCTGAAAATACTTCTGTTCCCTGTACATAGACTAACCTTGAAACTAAAGCTTACTTTCATATTTCCTACTTTTTGTCTTTTGTTTGAGGGTTAAAATGTAGAAAATGTTTATTGAACGAGAAAAGGATTAGAAGTGATTGTCAGGTGTTCAGGTGGTAGCTTTATTATTTTAAATATTATATCAACTAAAACTGATGTCAGTTAAAACAACCGCGCCTAGATTATTGAATATCTCACTAGTTGAGATCATTAGCCAATGGAAGCTAGACAACCATGGAAAACCTGGAAGCACTGGACGGCCGTTTCATCCTATTGTGGAACTCCTTGGTGGTCTAGCTTCAATTGACTCATGATCTCAACTATTGAAATTACTATAATATCCACAAAACCGCTTCTAGTATTGAATATCGATTTAAACTTTACATTAAAACTCTTAATCCCTACAAACACTATGCCGGACCAGAGTAACATGAATTACCATACTTCTGAATTACTGAGTCAGTATTCAATTGTCTATACTTTTAAATTGAATCAGGTTGTTTGCGCATATTTTTGAGGGAGTGAGTTATACACGGCCATTTTATAAATAGTTTTCAAGTGTTATATATGAACTTATAAGGCCACATTATAAGTGGCCGAAAATCGACGATGCAAAATGAGATGATAACTTCCTCCCAAGCAAATTTAAGTCCTGGTGCAATCCCGACCATTGCTGCTAACTTGACGTGGTGGTCGGGCTTGCTTATCGTGATGATCCAATCGAGCTATACTGGGTGGAACAATCGTTCCTCAAGGTCCTACCATCCCAGGCAGGTCGTTTGAAGAGCGGTGAGACTAAAAGCAGCAAACCCAAGTTCCGAAGGCGAAGTCGTACTGCCGACTGTACAGAGGTGCGACGGCAGTAAGGTGTTTCCTTCAGAAAACTAGCATGACAGTGATGCTGCCTTCCCACAAGGATGGTTGGGGTTAGAAAAGGTCGACCCTAAAACTGCACACCTCACCTTATCCCACGGATATCCGTCTCCGGCGGTAAGGCCCCAAGAAGTACGGAGCTAACACAAAAATAATCCACAAAAAACTCGTGTGTGATCGACCTCAAGCAGTTGTCCCTTGGGCACTGCGGTCACATTCACAGATCTTTAAGACCACTTCTAATCCAATTTCCTTTTCAAGTACCTCTAGAAGAACCCTTTCATGGTGTGGGCAACCGAGAACTGATAACTGATATCATACCACTAACAACACTCAAAACCACTGTATTCATATTGACTGACTGACATCACCATATACTACTTATATGGATATAAGTAGACCACTCCACCACAATACTACTTAAATAAACTCAATAATTACTTTTTAATTTGATCACAAAAATCAATAAATAACTCATTTAAATTTTAAATCATTAAATATCACACTGTTTGTTTGTCTGTGTGTTTGTTTATTTGTGCGTTTGTTTGTTTGCATGTATGTTTTTTTTTGTTTGTTTCTTAATTTGTGAAATTTCATTTTATTTATTGATTAAAAAAATTTTTCATTTTTTTTTTATTCAGATAAATTTTTTTTGGTGTGTATTAATGAATTTTTTTTTTAAAACGAAAAAAATCAATAATAATTTTTTTTATTTATTTTAGACAATTATTACTAAAAATGGTTTACAAAAATTATTTGTCATTCGAGGACGTGTTATTGATACACGAATACAATTTCATTATTTAAAATTTAAAAATAATACATTAATTAGTTGCCATGGTGATAATGATATTGGTGATAATAATGAAGAAGATATTGATTTCATGAAAAATCATAAATTTAAATTACGATTTAAACCATTTACAATATTTGGTGGAATATGTACACCAGCTATTGGGTAAATTATATATATATATATATATATATATATATATATATATTTCTTTGTATTTATTGATTGATTGTTGTTCAAAAGTATTAAGATGATGGTTGAAGGTGATCAACAATGTCAAGCCACCTGGACTCGTGGCCACAGTGCAACTTGATCGATAGCATTCGATTTGCATTAAGAAGGCTAGACACACATAACATTGATCATCACCTAGTAGTCAATCAATTGTGATTGCATCTCAGGACTACAGGAGGTCGGTCTCGGATAGGATAGCTCAGTGGTTACGTCTCTGATTGTAAAGCTGATTGACACGGGGTCGTATCCGTCAGAGAGCACCAATTCCCTTTAGATTACAGGTACACCTTGCTGACGAGTGCCAAGAAGCAGAAAACCCAGATCTAGGGTTTCCTGTTGACCACCTCCAACCATTATCTTATCTCAACATAGTGCACGCAATGTCCAGCTACGTAGACTAGTGGCTACATAGCGTTCGATCTGCTCTAAGTAGTTTTCTTTAAAGGATTATATGGATTTTAGCGCGAAATTTTAATGATCTCAATATATTACTAATTACTAATTAAAATTATATTATGAATTTATAAGCAAAGATAGATAGTGGTTAGAAGTGGAAATTAGGATGTGCGTTTCGTCCTATTTGGGACTCGTCAGTTGGATATACCGATATCCAAGATTCGAAAAATGCCATTGTATCGTCCACTCAGATGAAGAGTACCAAATAGAATGAAACGTGCATCAAACTGGATTTCACTGCTAACAACTATCCATCTTTACTTATAATGCTTGTGAATTGGGGCAATATAGATACAATACGCATAGTATGCACATATGCCAACAAGAGACTGATCAGTTGCGGTCCTAAATAACAATGGGAAGATTCAAGTAAACAACAAGACTGTTAGGTCTTAGGTTTGAATCTCATGAGGTGGGATCGTGGATGCTCACTGCTTAGGAATCCCAAAATATGACGAAATGACCTTTCAGTACTTCCACGTTTTTCATGGTGGTCTAGCTTCAATTGTCTCATAATTTCAATTATAATTTGTTTGTTTGTATATTTTTTCTCCTAATCACCTTATCCTATCCTTTTTATTTGTCTTCCATTTCAGCTATAATGATCCAATGCAAATACCAAATCTATTAACAAAACAAGAACAATTATGTTTTATCCAAGCTGTACAAAATGATACTACTACTAATAATAATATAACATATAAATTAATGAATGATGGTTATTTAGTTATGGAAATAGATTTTCATCATTTTTGTGATATTTATCATTTAGTATTCCCTTTTCTTAATTCTAAATGCCCAAGTACATGGAAAAAAGATGTACATATAACAGTTACATTGATTGATGAATATGAGTAAGTTACTCATGGATCTTTGTTATCCATCTAGATATATATGTAATTCTCAGAAGGGGTTTTGTGAAGTTCTCAGTATTTGTCATGGTTGGAATCATGAATCAGTTGAAGCTACAACACCATGGAAAACCTGGTCGGTCGTTTCGTCCTATTGTGGAACTCATCAGCGTTGCGCATCTACGATCCTGCCTCATGAGATTCGAACACAGGACCTATCAGTCTCGTGCCAGAGCGCTTAACCACTAGACCATTGATCCGGTATCCGATGATGTTAAATTCAACCGATCAACGAAATTGAACAACCTTTCACCATTGTCTTCAGTGAGCTGATATCTCACAACAAACCCAGTTGAACTCTATTAGTCAATGCTGCCCGCACATGAGGGTGATAGGTCTTGGGTTGGAATCTCGTGAGGCAGGATCGTGGATGAGCACTGCTGATGAGTTCCACAACATGACGAGACGGTTGTTCAGTGCTTCTAGGTTTTCCATGGTGGTCTAGCTTCAATTGACTAATGAATTCAACTATAAAAATTATTATGTAATTCTATTTTAATGAAAACTTTCTTGTTATCAGTTATCATGTAAATGTATTTATGAATTTAAAATGATTCTTTTCCCTTTTTTATAGCACTTAAAGATGAGATTAGCAAATGGCAAGTTTAAAAGTCTTACTATTAACGAACGTCTGGAGCTTATGAAGAACTGATTTCATTTTTGGAGTGTTCATACCATAAGAATAAGACAACAGCGATGTTCAAATAAGCTTATCAGTTTAAAATCTGTTTACAGTCAATGAGATGACAGTTTGTATAAATCGAAAGTATTCCCCATCAACTAGTTATAAAAGCCGAGAGTGGGGAGAGTCCGCTCTCCCTCTCCAAATGCTCTCATATGGATGCGCATATATAGCCTCTGTCAGGGAATTCCTACTCACTGCCTTCTCGTGGCGGGGGTGTTGTTTACGAAATTGAAAGGACGAAAACCGAATGTCCAGTGCTTTAACCGGGTTGCTGGACACGGAAAGTTTAACTAGGGGAGTTGGTAAACCCTGATTCCAAACCAATGGTGCACATGGGCTCCAGTATCCTGAATTATTAAATGGCGTATCAACCAACTGTTGGTCACCGACTACCATGGGCTGAATCTCCTCACGATGCTCCATTACCTTGTGGGTTAGACCTTTAGGTCAAAGGCTCCGGGTGTGGCCGCCTAAGAAAACCACCTGCTTCAGTTTGGGCACCTGGGCAGTATCACAGCCCTCACACAAATCGAATGAGATTTGTGAGACGCATATTTATCTGGTGCTTCCTCATACCAATATTTATGTGTTTAAATAAATAAATCAATATAGCAAGTAAACCTTGGTGATGAGTGTCAGATAGTTCAAAACTCAGATCAAGCACGGTTTGCTGTTGAATACCTCCATCGACTTAACAAATTAACATGATGCATTTGATGTTGAATCAGTTAGACTAGCTGTCTGATTGCAACTTGATCAACAGGATTAAATTATCACTAAAGGATTAGACAAATATTACATTGGTTATTATTCAGTTGTTCGTCAATATAAACACTAGGTTCCCTATACTTTGTTTATATTTGCGGGTATTCGTTCGTTTATCAAGATTCTTTGTACAAATGTTTCTAGCTAACAACCGTTTTGATGTTAAATTGGGCACCGATGAAATAGTTTGCAAGTCATTTCCTATCCTTTTTTTTCCAGTAATGAACTAAGTAGCACTGAATTTGAAGTTGTCAGTTGTGCCAGTCCTATACGTGATGCACGTCGTTATCAACAACGTCAACGTATAGCAGAAGTGGAATTTACAGAAAAGAATTTGCATAAAACTACTGTCAATACTGACAGTTTATTTGAATGGGATCATCAGACAAGTCAATCAGTTTCCCAATCCACATCAAAACTCAGCATTTCTGATATCAGCCCCAGTTCGTCTGGTTTTGGTAGTCTTTATTCTCCTCTACCATCGATCACATCTGAAGAAGATCATTTCAACGAATTACAACTTTACCTAGCTCGAAATGAGGCATCCACTCCATCGCATCATATAACTGCCTCTGTTACTACAGATTCTATTGGTACTATTAACAATAATAATAGTAGTATCAGTGATGGGGATAATCAAAAGTCCGATATTTTATCACCATCGACGTCGAATGATGAATTAATTGACTTGTCTAATTGGGACCGGTTGAAGAAGCTGAAACATAAACGTTTGATTAGTAATTTGACCGATTCATATACCACTGAACGTAATCCACGAAACCTATTCAAACAGTCGACTCAACAAATGAGCTCTAAGACCATGAATTCAAAATATGCAATGAAGCGACAGGTGAAAGGTAAGCAGTGCTAAACGTAAGAGTAAATTATCTGAGAATTAAGAAAAACTATTTGAAACCAATACAGGAGTAAGGTATGAAAGCGCCTATTAGGTCGTCAGTAATGGCCTATTATCATAAACGATTGTCATAGTTGACGCGATCGAACAAACCTGAGGACCTAGGTTCCACACCTCTTGGTACTTATCACGAAGGTGTGTCTGGTATTTTAAGGCAAATAATGTTTTATTTAAGTTTCAAACTCATACTAACCAGTGCACGGTTGAATTTGTTACATATCTATGATTCAGACCACTCAGTGAATATTAAAATATGGAAGTTTAAATGTTTGTTGGTGGTCACCATGAAAGACTTCAAGGGGTTGATCGATGGTTTTAGTTAATATTCTGTTAATCATAATGAATATGACATTCGATTGATAGTATTCAGCTTAACTTGACACCCATCTGCAAAGTGTACCTGTAATGTTGAGAGAACTAACGCTCTCTGGCGAATTTGATTCTCGGCCCCTATAGCTTAACTGTAACGTCACTGACTGTCAAGCTGGGTGACATATGATCTATCTAATCTATCAGGAAGCATCGGTACCCTTCTCAACCTTGCTGACTAGTGTCAAATAGAACGAAACCAAGGTTCATGATTTCTTATAGACTATCTCTAACCTCTATTTCATACCTCAACATAGTGCATGCGTTGTTGAGTCACCTAGATTAGCGATTACGTTGCAACTTGAATAATAGAATTCGATTTACGTTATGTGTTTTGAATCCACTTCCAATCAGTCTGTCATATTAATATTCATAACTACTACACGTTTAAAACAACATTTATGATAGTAACTATTGAGGAACTGGAGAGACTGTAATTTATAGACGATCTTTGAACGAATTTTAAGTGACCTTGAGAAATATTATCCAATCAGAAGACTTTTAGTATAGAGTAAAAATACATCATACAACACCAAAGAATTAGAAAGGATACACTTCTTTTACATGGTCCAAAAACTTGTCAAGGTTAGAAAGACCTTCAAAGGTTTCAAAATCTTAATGCATAAGGTAGAGGAACTCATCCGTATGGTTCCATAATACTCAGTCTTTGGAGCTATGATAAGATCACAAAAGCTCTATCAGCCTCGACCACATAGCTTCAATACTGTTTGTATGTACTCCAGTTGTGTAAGTTTGTCATTTTTATTACGCATATATCCTTACAACACTGATACTGTGGTGTGGTCTACTTATATCCACATAAGTAGTATATGGTGTGGGTCAGACATAGAATGTATTTTCGCAGAAGACCGATGAGCAAAGAACTGAAATGAAGCGCAATCGTTTGAAAAATGCATGAGCAATGGAATTAAAGAAGAAACAGTGAAGATCAAAACTATTGGTTGTTAATTTGCAAATTGACTGTTCATTGTTTGGTTATCAGAATTTACTGAGATAGTCTGTAATCTTTGCTTAAATACATTCGATTGTCCCTAATCAGTGTTCTGTTCTCTACAATACCTCTGAACAGCCGAAGCATCAGTAACATCTGCGATTATTACAGCCAATCTTACTGGTGCATTTATTATACAGTTCATAGCAATCATTATAATTTGCCTTAGTCACAATCTGGGTCGAGAGAAGAAAGTTCCTATTCTAGCAGACTTCTTCTTCTAACACATATTACATCGAAAGATAACATCATCAGGGTAGCCTACTAGTCAATTGATTGCCACAATTAAAAATAAAGGAACTTCTTAGTAGTCCCATCTATTGTAGCCGTTTAATTGTCACATCTTCTCTAAAATCCTCTGTGAACCGATTGTACATGAGCATCACGTAGTGAAATTGGCGCTGTGAACTTGAAATCCCTAAGACGCCTCTGATTGACTCGTTCATAAATTATAGTTTCACCGATTTGTAAAGTATGTATATGTAGTTAATTATATCCAACATGTTTATTTATTGATAATAAGTAATATGACTTATTGGTTATTTACGACAGAAATCGATAATGGATCATGTGATGGACAGGAATATGTGATTAAAGTAAGTTTTCAATGTAACTACATTGAATATCATTTGTTTATGATAGTTGTTTTTAGGTGATTAACAAATGGAACGAATCAGAAAGGTTTTTTTTTTGGAGATTTCAGTATTTTTCATAGTTGAAATCATGAGTCATTTGAAGCTGAACCACCATCGAAAACCTGGAAGCACTGGACCGCCGTTTCGTCCTATTATGGGACTCCTCAGTTGCAGTGCGCATCCACGATCCCACGTCGCGAGATTCGAACCCAGGACCTATCAGTCTTGAACCAGAGCCATTAATCAATAGACCACTGAACGAAATTATTATGTCAGGTTGTATTCGTTATGGATAGACCTTTGTTCTATTGCTACTACAAACTACGAAGTACTAGACATATGTTTCGTCTTAGTATGGTACACCCACAGCAAAGTGCATCCATAAATGACTAAAATCAGACATGTCCGGAGTGAAACAGTTATCATTGATGATAATAGATGATTTGTTTTGCTATTTCGCAAATTGACTGCAGTTGAAATTATACGAATGGTTGCCAACCAAATGGTTTCAAATGTTTATGGACTTATCAAAGATCCGAAATTCGATTTGTTGCAAGTTCATAAGTATAAATTGTGGAGAAGTTTCATACTTGAATGAAACTGCTCTCCAATAAACCTTGATTTACAGTCGTACACAAAACCGAGATTAGTGCTTGATAAATAACATCAGAGATTATCATTATCTCCTTAAAACTCCTTCAACAAAATTAAATTAGTTTATGTGTAAAATTGATCATTTTCTAGGTAACTTATTCTAATCTTTAGTATACATATGATGCTCACTTTTACAGTCAGCTAGTCAGTCATAAATAATGAAGAACATGGCATAAATATGCATTATGGGAAGTCGATGTAACGTTATGGTAGTAGTAATTTTTGTTGCTGTAGTCTATCACTGACAATAACAACAACTGGATAGAACTAGAAAAGAAGGCCCGGGATAGAGTAGGTTGTAGAATGCTGGTCGGCGGTCTTTGCTCCATTAGGGGTTACAGGCGTAAGTAAGTAATCTATCACTGAAAACCCTGATCAGCCAATCAAAAACTGTACGTGTGATCTTTCACTTTCGTGATGTTTCTGGCAAAACTTCTAGTGGATGCTGATTGGGTAAAATGCTTCTTAGTGTTTCCAGAACATTTTTTGTCTTCTGCGAGAAATTATCTGGATCACTCCAACATTAAGGTCAACAAGAACCAATCAACATCGAGATCTACAAGACAAGCTGTGAGCCACATATAAAGAAAATCGAACAATTCACTTCTACCTGATGTTTATACTGATGATATCGTTCAGAACAATGATGAAAGCTCCACGACCAAACCATCCAGCTCAGAGAACAAAACTCCATTAAAATCACCTACACATTAGTTCATTGTTACTACTGTATGATGAATAGTATATTAACTATTCTTTTTTACCAATTTTTGTTTTGAAACAACTTCAATTCTATATACAATTATCCTTTACAAAGTCATTCATTAAGAAAATCCTACCTAGAGACTGACCAGTTGCAGTCCTAAAACGTCAATGGAAAGATTCAAACAAACAATACTAAGTGAATTTAAACTTCACCTCATTGCACAAGCAAGTAGCTATCAGGACTCAGTAGGTGGATGGATAACTCGATGGCGTTTGAAGCGAACGATACTGGGTTCGAGTCTAAGAGTGGACATCAACTCTGAGATGCAGGTGCATCCAGCTGACGAGTCCCAAATAGGATGAAATTGGCATCCTGGATTCCACTGCTAGATTCCACCTACTGAGTCCTGATAGCTACTTGCTTGTGCAATGAGGTGAAGTTTAAATTCACTTAGTATTGTTTGTTTGAATCTTTCCACTCTCAAAGAGTGGACATCAACTCTGAGATGCAGGTGCATCCAGCTGACGAGTCCCAAATAGGATGAAATTGGCATCCTGGATTCCACTGCTGGATTCCACCTACTGAGTCCTGATAGCTACTTGCTTGTGCAATGAGGTGAAGTTTAAATTCACTTAGTATTGTTTGTTTGAATCTTTCCACTCTCAAAAAGGCGGCCTGCTTGAATACCTGGGCTACCTGTTTCTGCCATCTAAATATTTCAACAAGTTATCTGGGTTTTTTTAATTTGTTTTAACCTATCATTATGTCTATTAATCGCATAACCTACACAGGCGCGTTTATAAAAAGCTTATGTCCTTTCGCTGCAAAAATTACAAACAAGCACAATAAGAGACATCGTGGTGGTTGGCAATATGCTTTAAAGAGAATAAACATCAATCAAATGTCGATTCCCGAGCTACTTAACTCTAACTGTCGATCACTAATTAACAAGGTGGACTATCTCCAATTTCTGCTAAGTCAAAACATGTATCGTAATTGTGGTGTCATCACAATTCAAGAATCTTGGTTAACTGACTTACAGGATGATTGCTTAGTGTCATTACGTGATTTTAATATCTATCGTCAGGATCGATCAAACAATAAAAAGACTTGTGGTGGCGGAGTAGCTACTTTTGTAAACGTTAACTGGTGTCGATCTACTTTTGCCTGTTTCAAGTTTTCAAACGACTTTATTGACTGTCTAACTTTAAGGTGCCGTCCAAAACACCTGAATAAATACAAATATATTTATGTTACCAATATCTACATGACTCCAGACTGCACATCATCTGCGCTATCTGTCTTCACTGATAAATTTACTGAATTCGCCGTTACTGCCTTCAGTGATTCACTTTCAATTGTATGTGGTGATTTCAATTCATGTGACTGTAGCTTCCTTACATCACTAGGTCACCTAAATGTAGTAGATTTTCCTACTCGTTTGAATGCTCATCTAGACTTGGTTTTCATTAATGATGTGGGTGCCTATGTGACTCGCAAACGTGCTCCATTGTCTAGTTCGGATCACTGTATAATTCGTGTCCTGCCTAAAGTATATGGTAAACATGGAAAGAGTACACACATACTCCATACCAAAAAAGTAATATATAGGAGTTACTCAGAAGAAAATTTACAAAATCTGAAAAACATGTTTCGTACGACCAACTGGGAAGTACTTACAGATGACTCAATAGAAAACACAACGGATGTCATCACCTCTTATCTTAAATTCTGTTTTGATATTTGCTGTCCTACCGAAACCTTCTTTTTAAGTTTTGATCGACTTACATCTCCACAACTAAAACGACTACGGAGGGTAAAAGAAAGGATGTACAAGGAGAAAAACACTATTGAAGTTCGTAAGTTAAATGATCAAATAAACCAAGAGATTAGACGTCTCAACTGTGTGTTCACTCAAAAACTCCTATCTTGTAGAAGCTCTCCAAGTATGTGGAAACTCTTTAAAGAAATTACAGGGGACAGGCAGACTAGAAGCGAAAACCAGCTAAATGTTTGTGACTTAAATAAGTCCTTTATTCATCAGTCATCTGACATCATGCTCCCTATATCCAAGGGTTTGAAGAATAGTTGTGTCCCCAGTTTTACTGAAAATGATGTCCGGAAATGTCTCCAGTCTCTGAATTCATCTCAATGTTTAGGACCTGATGGTATCCCAAACCTCCTTTTTAAAAAATGTGCTGATGTTTTATGTTATCCATTAACAAATATCTTTAACAGATCCTTCTCAACTAATGTCTTACCGAAAATGTGGAGAAAGATAAAGATAATCCCTATACCTAAGAAAGCTTCTGGTGATAAAAATGCGAAACTTAGACCCATTGCAATAACCTCACCTTTCCTCAAAATAATGGAAAAATTACTGATACAACCACTTCAACCTTCAATAAAAGAGTACTGTGATCCATTTCAGTTTGCTTACAAATGCAAAAGAAGCACATTAGATGCCGTTGCTGTTCTGCATCACAATATAGTGTTCGGGTTGGAAAAGGGTAAGAAGTATGTTAGATGCGCTTTTCTGGACTTTACTTCTGCTTTTGATTCTATTCCAAGACACCTCTTACTTAACAAGCTGATTCGCATCGACACTGACAGCTGGATAATCAATTGGCTACGCTCCTACCTTTCTGGAAGAGAACAGTACACTGTATTTGAAAGAAAGTGTTCAACATCTCTACTGTCTACTGTAGGTGTGCCACAAGGAGCTGTTCTTTCACCTCTGCTCTTCTCTTTCTTTTTGCATGATCTGCCATCTTCCACAGAAAACACTTTTGTAAAATATGCGGACGACCTCACTGTATGTATGCCAATTTCTACCTCCTTACATCCTATAGAAATGAATGAGTTTTTGTCTCGTATTGAAAGGTGGTCTGTTGGTAATGGTCTCTTGCTCAATCCATCTAAATGTCAAGCTGTTAATTTTAGCTTGAGACATGGACAGAACCTATACTCTATGTTGGGATCCCATAATGCTTGTGCCATTGGAGACTCCTTAATAAACACAGTGTCGAGGGTCAAATATCTTGGTGTTACTTTTTCCTCTGATCTTTCTTGGTCTTCTCATGTTTTACTATTATCGAAAAAAGTTTACCGCTTGACATACTACATAAAGAGGCTGCATGCTTTTGGGATTACTCGCCATTTACTCTTACAATTTGTAAATTCCTGCATATTACCTATTATTTTATATTGTTCTCCATTATTCTTTCCCGGGCTTTTGAGAAAAGACTTCGCTATTTTGCGTAGAGTGCTGAAGGCGGTTTGCAAGGTATGTTGTGAATCTTTCCAAGTCATTGTTAATATGCTTGTGGATAGACATCTTAAGTGTTGCAAACTCTTGGCAGGTGTTATCTTATCAGATACTAACCATCCGCTTCATTCATATCTTTCTCCTTGTATATCTTCTGGTAGAACGAGACGTAAATACATTAAAATCCATGCACGCAAGCAAATCTATAAAAGTTCTGTAATACCTTACTTAGCAAATTTACTTTGTGACGAACAGGCTGTTAGAGTTGACCTAGTAAATAACCTGTCTTCTTAAGCATGTCTCAAATTCGATAATTTGTATAAAGTCGGTTTTTCCTAGACCTTTTTTTTTTTTTTGTTTTTTTTTTGTTTTTTTGTTTTTTTTTGTTTTGTTTTGTTTGTTTTTTCGGGTTTCCTTTTTTGGTAAAAAACTTGTTGAAATAACTCGTGCTGAGAATTCTATATTGTACCAGATTATAATATTGAATAAAGCCATTAATAATAATAATAATAATAATAATAATAATAATATCCATCTTTGATTACAATCCTATCTAACATTATTTACTTTGATTCGACCAATAGTATAGTATAGTTACACCGGCCAATATCTTTCACAAATGATCATATTACATTTTTGTCAATAATTATTTCAGATTGTATCCTTCCTTTTCAGACAAAAAGTCGACGCATTTATCGAATTCTCAGTCTTCTCAATCGAGAATTATCAAGACATTTATGACAAAGCAAGTGAGAGAGGTAGTGAAAAAAAAGGGCAAATATGTGGGTTAAAAACCAAAATGAAGGCATTTGAAGTACCAAAAAAGAATGCCAAAAACCAACACTGTTCACCAGAAAATTCCATTATATTCATTTTATATTTTGTAATACTGTTTGTATGCGTGCATATGTGTGTGCATGCACATTACCCATATGCGTTTATCAATTCCTTTTTTTATCTTTTCTTCTCTTCGTTAGCTTTTCTCTTTTACTTTCCTTTTCTTCTTGCTATTATGAACAATTACTATGCTTATTTATTTGAGATACCGTAGGTAGTATGAAGCGTAAGTTTCATCATTGTTTTTTTTATACCGAGAACACACTTATTACCATTGAATGCATTTGCTTGTCCGTATAAATATTGTATACAATCCAATCCAATATAGTGGAAACTATGTAATGTGAATTCATTTAGAAATAGACTTGATTTGTTGATGGGTAGGTGGGTCGGTGTGTATATGTGTGTTTGGGGAGAGGATTTGTTTTTTTACATTGACAGTCTTTCTTAATTTTTAGTGCTTTTAATAATATTTTCTTTTTGTTTTTCTCTGTTATTTTGATAAATTTTCTAAAAAATCTATCTTTATAGAAATTTCTAGTTTCATTTATTGGTTTTTATCGAATTGTTTTTTCTATATTATCTTTGAGACTACCCAATAATATTTGAGTAGTATAAATAATAATAAAAAAATAATGATTATAGGCTCTATACGCCTATATGTCTTTTCTTATTCCGAATAGTGACAATGCTTTCCTTTTCTTTTCCTTCTTTCTTTTCTTTCAATGTTCCCAACTGTTCATCTTATACCAGAGATATTAATGGATAAAAAAATAATTGTTTGCATTTAATTTAATACTAAGCCATTCTAACACTGTTTTTGAGTTCTCCTGCTTTTCCTGCACCTTGTTTTCACTTACCACATTGCTTTTAATTAGTTTCATCATCTTGATTGATGTTGACATATTTGAAGAGTGTTTGTTTTTTTTACTATGTCAAAATCATTTTTAATCCATGTTGCTCAAAAATATTTTTGTCTAAGTTTTACAAAAATTTTTTTTGTTTTTTGTTTTGTTTTGTAACCTTATGGCATTTCTTACATAGAACGAGAGAAAAAAAGCTAAACCCCCCACAATAAAAGATGATCCAATTGAAAGGGGGGGATGAGAAAGTAGAATAATTTTTTCTTATTTATCCATGTTACTAACTAACAGTAAAAAAGAATCATTTATATTAATGTGTGTTTTTATGTGTGTGTGTGTTTGTGTGAATTCTTTCCTGAAAAAATAGTAACTAGGCGCAAGATTATCATGAACCCTTTTTTCTATAAAAAAAAGAAAGAATATTGTTTTATCCATTGTAAGCATTTTAAATGCATTTCATTCTTATTTCCTAGTTCTTTTATATTACTTAAGTCTCTGCATTCTTCTCTTTTTTGCTCTGGAAAGCACTTATGTATACAGGCATTTGGATAACAGTTTTCGTTATTATTTTTATTGGGGGGGGAGGGGGTTTCTTTATCAGAAGCCAAATTGTTTTCATTCGTTGTCGTTTGTCTTTTCTTACCCTGTTCTCATTCTTATTCTTAAATAAATGTGTGCATAGTATTACTTGTGTTTATAAAACAAGAATGATGGATAGTAAGAGTTATCAATGATTTTTAGTAGACTTTCATGAGCCCCAAAATGGCCTGGTACGGTCGAGAGTGTGGAGAGTCAGCTCTCCATCTCCAAATGCTCTCACATGGCCATGCGTATATAGCTTCTGACAGGCAAGTCCTACTCACTGCCTTCTCGTGGCGGGCTTGTTGTTCACGATAGTGAGAGGACGATTTAACCGGGTTGGTGGATGTGTAGTGTCCACCTAGGGCAGTTGGAAAACCTTGATTTCAAATCAATGGTGCACATGGGCTTCAGTATCCTGAGGGAACAAATGGCGTATGAATCAATCGTCGGTCACCGGCTACCATGGGACTGCATCTCCTCACGATGCTCCACTGCCTTTTGGACTAGACCTTCAAGTCAAAGGCTCGGAGTCTGGCTCCCTAAGAAAACCACCTTCTTCAGTTTGGACACCTGGGCAGTATCACAGTCCTCACACAAATCAAAAGAGATTTGTGTGGCTCATATGTATCTGGTGCTTCCTTGTATCAATATTTGTGTGTTTAAATAAATATTTTAATAAATAACTCACATGACGATGAGTATATTACAAAGCCCTGATTATATATAACGCCTGTGTCCGGTTTTTGAATTTTGAGGAAATGTTTCTGATACTCATTAATCTAGATATATATATGTCACTTACTGATTTGTGGGTGGTGGTTAGGATTTCATCTCATATATTGAATGTGTTAAGAGGTGATGTATTGGTTAAGATGTTCGACTTTTAACCTTCAAGTCCCAGATTCGATCTCCTACTTCCTCTAGTGTTCTAGTATTTGGGCTGATAATCTCCATCTCTTTGTGCTAATGGAGTATGCGATATATGAAAATGTGATCTATTAGTTGGAAGCCGAGATTATTAGTCACCAAACTGAACTTATGAGCATAGTTTAACATCGTTAACTAACCTTAAACAATCATCGAAAACTGAGAACCACTGAAATTTGTTTCATTATAGTATAAGACTCCTCGGCAGTGCTCGTCCATGACTCCACTAGAAATCGAATCCAAGACCTTCAGGTTTTGTTGAATTAGTCCGTATTCCTAAATTCAAAAGTTTTTCAACAGTTATTAGCTGTTATTCATGTTTGTGAGGATGGTCCACAGTTGAAGTTGAGGAAGCTCTAGGAATCCCAGAAGGAGCCGGGTATATTCCATCCAATCAGCTTTTGGAAGAATATTCTTGAACCACTACGTGTAGCTTCCCCACTGTCCAATCATGTTGATCATGTTTGCTCTTATGTATGTGTTCTTTAATCTTATGTTGTATTTAGTACATCAATACCATTATTATCGACTGACGTTTCTTTCAACTAAACAACAGGAGTATAGTATACAAACTATTATAATGATGATCCATTCGAATTTTTTTGAGTAATTACTGCAGTCATAGACCTATAGCAGCTCATATACAATTGAGTCTGTTTACATCTAATTTGTCTAAGCCTTTTTGTTAACTTATTTAACGGACAGAGTCATTCGTACAACAACAACAACCTATCTATACTATTGTACCTTTATTATGTACGCTTGAGCATTGCTTACTGCCTACGCATATATTCATTTGTCAAGCCTTAGTATTAGTCGCTTAACTGATTCTATGATTCATGCATTTCCATTCGTATATATATATATACATATATATTTGTACATCTTAACCCTGTTCATTGCACTGTGCTGTATTCGCTTACTCGTTGGCTCAATGGATTGATCCCTTACTCATTCGACTCTCACTCGCCTGCTTTACGAAACTACTCTTTCATGCTTGCTTAACGTGCCTGTAATTTTAGATATCTGTGTATGGTCCAATAATAAACGCAATCAACCCTTCATATTCGTCTTCTGATTTATACACCGTTAGGACGTTACCAATTAACGGCTATGAAGACGAACAATATACGAAGTTTAAGGGTGTGGCCCCCTCCGAAAACCATCTGCTTCAGTTTGGACACCTGGGCAGTATCACAGCCCCCACGCAAATCGAACGAGATTTGGGCGGCGCATATTTATCTGGTGCTTCCTTGTACCAATATTTATGTGTTGAAATAGATAAATAAATATACATTGTGAGTAGTATTCTAACATGCTGTAACTGTGTTCGTACACGTTAAACACATAATTAGCAAGATTAAGATTGAATGGATAATTTCCAGAAATTTTTTCGTATTCAGTCTACAATTTAGATTATTGTAATTCAGAAACTATATCATCTCCAATGTCCAGGACGTTTTAGTGTTTTCTTTTCTTAGGCCATCAATAAAGACAATGAGACTGATAGGTCTTGTGTTCGAATCTCGTGAGGTGGGATCATGGATGCGGACTTCAGAGGAGCCCCACAATAGGACGAAATGGCCGTCCAATGCTTCCAGCTTTCCCATGGTGATCTAGCTCCAACTGACTCGACCTCAACTATTGAATTTATTATATTATCCACAAAAACCCCTTCTGATATTAATAAAGTATGTCTTGAATTGATCTTAGTAATTTTCATCAAATAATGGATATGGAAATTTTAGATTTAGATTCAGGCAGAAATCCAAAAAGGTTTTCTCAATGCTACAATGATGAATTTTACAACTAATTCAAACTCTGTCTATAGCTGAATGTCCAAAAAATTGATCTGTCCCTTTAGCATAAGTCTCAGAGAATAGACCAGTTAGGGAAGGATTTGCTTTTACTAAATGTGGTTGTCATTCAGTCCCGGAAAAGATTTTTTGATAGTAGATGTCAAACTACGTGAAATAATTATGAAAAACTAGATGACAGCACATATTTCGTTTCTGAAGAATCACAATTAGAACAAACACAGAGTATAGCATAAGATAGTATGTACTGTCTTTTATACAATGGAAAGCATGGTACTGTAATCACCTTGAATATATGGAGTGAACAAACTATAAACAACTTTCATTTCTACCGTACAGCGTTTGATAACCTACCTGGCTATAAAATTCCGTAACCAAGGAACGGTGAGACAACTTAAGAATTACAACCAAACTTCATCAATTCAAAAACCCAAGAAATCTGACTTATTAAAGACTGGTGTCATATCTTTTGCCCCTGTCAATTATCACATGACAAAATCGCCAACCAGAATACCGACTTATATGACTTTTTTCTTATTCTAAACCAATGACACGTCAACTAGCATTAGCAGTCTTGTGTCAACTCTGAATCCTTATTGGGCATCGCTCACGTAGGTACCAACACGTCCAAGTCAACAGAACGGTTAGATGAACATCGACTTGTCCCCTATGATGATGACGGGACTAGCTCGTACACTTCATCTAACCCATAAATGCAGTTTCGTTTTCCCAAACTTCCTACCACATCCAGTGTTTTGACATCATCTAATTTACTTGATATGGGAAGAGGTTCTAACATTCCGCACTATACCTCCCCAAAGGTATTGCGTTCATACATAAGAGGATAGCTGAACGAAATACAGGCATACCCGCTGGCGGGGTGGTAAATGCCATGTTGGGAGTGTGAAGGTATTTAGTAAGAGAATTTGGTTTACTTATTATATTTACAGTCATTCTTAAATAGTACCGATTCTGAGTGGTTATCTCTTGGATTCATTAAGCAAGGGGACGTAGTGTTTTCTACGAAACCAAGGCTTGTTACCGAGAGGTGTCATGTGACCGGAAATGTATCTTTTATTATTATTATTATTATTATTATTATTATTATTATCATCATCATCATCACCATCATGATAGTTGGAGACTACAAAGCTAGCACTAAGAAATATCCAAGGTACGTTAGGTATGAGTAGCACTACCATCCTAAGTAGAAGTAATTAGAATCGTGCTATATAAGAGCAAATTATTTCTAAATTTTCGACACTTGCAAAGAAGAGACAATTTCGAATATACCTCTGGATAAGTCACAGACATTTTTGCCTGCAGATGCTGTCAAAATCTGGAGGACCATAAGTAGTGAGGCTGAACACTTTGATCTCCAAGCTTTCCTAGACGAACTAGTTAGGTGTTCCCAAAGTTAGGGGCTTCAAAACTTATTCTATAAGATTGCGCTATTGCGCATAGGACAAGGAAATAGTTAATAATAATAATAATTTATTCTCAAATAACAGATTGTTGTCAGAATACTATCGCTTCACGTGTTGAGAAATAAAAATACTTAGTAGTAACAGTAAACCATGACTTGAAATCAACTGTTTATTGCAATGCATCGGGTAAAGTTTTTCGAGCTTCATGGTCGTTTCTCAAAGCATTCAAATGCTTTGATGGGAACTTGTTTCGGATTTTATAACCCACTTATGTGAGCCACACCTAGATTATTGAATTCAAACAGATGTTCCATGCCTTATTAAGGTCGCTGATACGCACTAATTTGTTCAGCTTTTAGAATTAAAGTCAGTGAGGGGCATTTCGAAGCTTTCTTACGTTGAGCATTTACAATACCCAAAATGTTTCCACTTATATTACCTTAGAATGCGAGGTGATCTTGTAGCGGTGAATAACCCCACAAGATCAATAGCTCTGTACGTCTTCGGCATTTGATAATGACCACATTACTTTTAAGGGACTCATCTAGCTGAAGGAGCTCGGTCACGCATCCACACCAGAGTGGATGTGCCGTGCTCCACATCTACAAACGCTAGCTAGCTTAGATTAATCATTTCTCGGTATGTCAATATTCCATCAAATATATCTTGGAACATCTTCGCTCCTGACTTTCGATTTCACTGGGTTGGCACGTTTCGATTTTAAATGTTGTTACTAGTTGAGGTGTTGTCAAACTTCTAATACCTGTGGTATCTTCACCTTATATTGGCATTCTGCATCTTTAATAATGATTTGGGTGCTAATATGTCTTATCTTTTTGCTTCCTTTAGAACTAATATCTCAGGTCATAGGATGAAGGCTGAAAACCATGATCCAATGGATTCAGAATGGGTTGCGTAGATCATCGGCGTAGATGATGTATCGAAAAGTTGGGGACGTAATCAGGTTAAACAAGAATGACACGACCAACCAGCTAACGTCGAAGTCACACCTCACGGCTTCTACACAACGTGGGTTGCCGTTTCGTTATATCCAGGTACTATGGTTACCTTGATGAAAGTACAACATAAACAACTTTATCACGGAAATATACTAGTAAGAGTAGGTACAAGGAACAGAGTGCGACCATAATAGCATGGGCCAGTCTGTGATGAACGTTGGTTTTCCTTGATCGTGACAAAGGTCGGTGAAACGTTGGATATTCAGTGACCCAACTGCCAAATGATTTAGCTAGGGCCCAGTGGCGTTTCACTGACACTACAATGCAACGGCTAGAACGCCTTATTTGAATAAGCATTATTGATCCTATCAGTAGTTATTTTCCAGGAGAAGCCGGATATTCTCTAAAGAACAAGCTGTGAGGAATAAAACAGGTCCAGAGACCTACCATACTCATCACAGAAGACCGGTTCACTTGATTGTAGACCAGCGCACTATTCGAACGGAAAGTTTAGTCCTAACGTGATTTACATTTCTCAAACTTTTGCTGTGTTCTTACGCAACAAAAGTATCATTCTTAATCCAAAGAATTTATTCTGAGCTATACGTTCGGTAGATTACTTCTTTTTTTGTGTTTCACTCAAATTAATAGTTAACTGTGGTTTTTTTTTATAGTTTTCACGTAAAGGCTAGCTTTAGCCTATCGTTAACTGTTTTCATACATTTTTGCCAGTTTTTGTTTACTGTGTGTTTTTTTATAACGGTCCTAAATTTACTGCTTGTATTTTTAAGACAGTCTGAATCACTAGCCATGAAAAATTCATGCAAAAGACCTGGTTGCCGTTTTGCCGTTACATCTGGCATGCAATGTGACAACTGTAAAGGTTGGTTCCATGAGGCATGTACAGATCTGACAGCAGCAGCCTATAGCAGACTCATCAAGTCTGATCGTAGGTGGGTATGTGTTACCTGCAACACCGATACGGTAGTTACGATGGGTACTATCATTACTTTACTGACAGGTCTGAGAGATAAGGTGTCTAAGAATTCGGTAAATGATAGCATCATGACTGGTAACAAAGCTGGAACGCATAGGGCAAATAAGAAAAAGGGTACTGACAGGTCGGTTATCAACGGTGCTGTTAACAGCACGAGTGATGATGTGCTGAAACTCAGCACCATCTTAACATCGACTCCCTCAGTAAACTTGGGACCCTCATGGAACAGTCCTTGAATGAGACAGTGGTTCCCAAAAATCTTGTAGGTGGTTGGACTCACTTTAACAGGAGTAATAAAGCCCAAGCGTCCCCGCCGAAACCGAACGTCCCAAGTATCGTGCGGAAATCAGTTGATGCTTTGGCTGCACAGTCTACCCCCAAGACTGTCCGCCCGGTCATCACTGAGCCCAGGAATCGAAAACGCACCACGACATCCAAACAACAATATACTAAACCTAGACGCCCTGGAAAACCTGGGAAATCAATTACGGTTCGTGACGACTCTGTCATAATCATGAACCTTATTGACAACCCCGACCTTCCTCTCAATTTGCAGGACAAAAATGATAGGATGCTCTGGGGAGAATTAAACAAGAGGCTTGAACTCCCTAGAATAGAGCCTTTGACCGTCACACGGCCCACTCGGTAAAAGGAATCTAACCACCTAAACCACCCGAGGCTGCTTCGTGTTACACTTAATAATGCCTCCGACGTAGCGAACGTCCTACTAGAAAGTCACTTACTGAAGTCCGATGGGAACATAAGAATACTGCCCGACATACCGTATTCTGAACGAAATCTCATCCGGAACATCCCTAAGGAATCTCGCGAGGCGTTTTTCAGTGGACGAAATATCATTGTGCAAGGTGTGCCGGAAAATATGGACCCAGCTCAAGCAAACTCTGATATTCGGGAATGGAAATTCATCAAGCATTCCTCAAAACTCAAGAACATATTGACCCAACAGGTAATGAGACTGGCCAAGAGAGACGGAGACTCTAGATAACCTTCCCCTCCTCCCACATGGCGGCTGCAACTCTGGAAGCATTTCGTGCCAATAGACGTCGGTTGCCAACTGTCATCCATATGCATCCGGATAGGCCCCACGACAGCAGGATCAAGCACAAACGAAAGCTGGAGCTGACAAATCCACTCGTGGACTGTCTTGATCATAAAAAAAACGTGTAAAGGACAGGGACTACGAACTCGGTAAACATCGTATAAGTAGGCTACCTGTCCACTCACACACGGCTCATATAGACAAACAAGAAGAGGCTCACGCGTTCCAAATTGAAAGCATAAACTGCCTATACACGAACGCCGCGAGCTTGCCAAACAAAATGGATGAGCTATGTGAACTTAGCAACGCTAATGATGCCCATCTGATAGGAATATCCGAAACTTGGATAACGTCTCAGTTTACGGACCAAGAGTTAGCAATAACTGGGATGTCTTTATTTCGCAACGACAGAAAAACAGGAATGGGGGGTGGGGTAGCACTATACGTACGGCCATGCCTGGATGCGCACCAACTTCACAACCAAGAGTTTCACAATCTTGACGAGTCAGTATGGTGCTCAGTAAGATTATCTACCACCTCGAGGTGCCTAGTTGGGGTCGTTTACAGGAAGCCCACTGCCGACATCGAATATGACAAACGTCTGCTGGAAGGATTAACTCGCTCTACGCGTCTCGGATTCTCTCATATCCTGATTCTAGGGGATTTCAATCTCCCTAGAATCAACTTCGTGGAACATACATACATTGGTGGTGCCAACTCTACTGAAGCTCTGTTCTTCAACCTTATCGGCGACCTGGGATTATTTGAAAATGTGAAGTCGGCAACCCGTTGGAGAAACAGTCAGACGCCGTCACGCTTAGACTGGGTATTCACAAATGAAGAATTCCTAGTTGACGACCTCTCAATCCTGGCTCCCCTGGGGAAAAGTGATCACGCCGTCTTATCATTCAGCTTTGTCAGCAAGACGGAGCTAAGATATCCTACTGGCAACAAGCGCTGGAACTTCAAACGGTTGAATGTGTTAGCTTTACAGGACTATCTACAACAGGTGGACTGGGATGTTCGCCCTCAAATTGAAGTGGATGCTCATTGGGATTTTTTACTGCACACGATCTTACGTGCTACTGAGTATTCAGTTCCTAAAATGGTCCCAAAAAGCTACAAGCAACCTGCAATCATCAAGAACCGCACTCGTCGTTTGCTAAGCCGCAAAAGGCACTGTTGGGCTGAATATAAACGAACTGATAACAACGGCGCGTACAGGCAATACAAACATATAAGGAACATATGCACAAAGGCAATAAGAGAAGACAGGCTTCAGTTCCAGACCAAGCTTATCGATAGATTCGTCTCCAATCCGAAAAGCTTGTTCAGTTATGCAGCTTCTCTTCGACAAGGCAAAACTGGAGTTTCCCAACTGCTTGGTCCTAATGGCCCGACTAATAACGACAGTGATGCCGCTAACCTTTTGGCTGAACAATACTCCCGGACATTCCAGCTGACCCACATCAACCATACTGACGAAAGCTTCACCTGCACCTGTACAGGACTTTCCGAAGTGGACCTGAGTGCTGAGCTGGTGCTCCGTAAACTGCAGCACCTAAGAAAAGACACTTCTCCTGGTCCGGATATGGTTCATTCCGCTGTATTGAGGGAAGCAGCTTCAATCCTGGCGACACTACTTAGCGTGATGTTTGCACACTCGCTAAGCAGAGGCAAACTACCGGAAATATGGAAGCTGGCCCACATCACACCAATTTTCAAAGGAGGTCGACGCAGTGAACCCTCAAGCTACCGACCAGTGGCCCTTCTCTCCATACCTTCAAAAATTATGGAATCCCTAGTATTCGACGGCATACTACAACACTTATCATCCACAAAGCTCTTCTCGCCTCAACAGCATGGTTTCAGAAAAGGTCATTCTTGTATGACCAACCTACTGACTGCGGTGGATAGATGGACAACCATCCTTGATCGCAAGGGGAAGGTTGACGTCATCTACCTGGACTTCTCAAAAGCTTTTGATAGGGTCAACCATGCATGTCTTATCAAGAAGCTTGGACAATTGGGTATAAAACCCCATTTGATTGATTGGCTCCCTTCATATTTAGAAAACCGACACTTTAAGGTCAGGGTTAACTTCACTCTCTCTCAGGTTATGGAATCTCCTAGTGGGGTCCCCCAGGGTTCAATACTAGGACCTCTTCTCTTCTTGATTTATATTAACGATCTTCCTCAACAAGTTTCATCTGACTTATTGCTTTTTGCTGATGATGTGAAACTTTGGAGAGAGATACGCAATCATAATGATATACTAGTTCTTCAGGAGGATCTGACTCGACTTCAGAGTTGGGCAGACGACAACGGACTTACCTTCAACACTTCAATGTGCAAGGTAGTCCATCTGAGACATGTTGCAGACTATAGTTATAACTTAGGTAACTCCCCTCTAGAAGTTTCCCAAGTTGAAAAAGATTTAAAAGTGTTGGTACCCTACGACCTGAAATCGTATGCGAACTGTGACAAAAACGCCTCTCAATCAAACCTTGCACTGGTAACATTGAAGCGCATTTTTGGCTAGTTTGACGGTAGAACCTTCCACATAATCTTCAACAGTTTTATTCGTCCCCACTTAGAGTACAGAAACATAGTATTTCCCCCCTCCCTCCAAAAAGATAAGGTCACTCTGGAACGTATACAACGTCGAGCCACGAAATCATTTCGGGGACTCAAATTCAAAACTTATGAAGAGCGCCTCAAATCACTTAACCTTTACCCGTTAGAGTATAGGCATCTTAGAGGTGATCTTCTTATGACTTATAGTATCCTTAATAATTCTGGTCATCCCCTTAAACAACTTCTTAAGCTTAGTCATAACACTTGTAGTGTAGTGCTTCGTTAATCGATTATCTCGATAACCGTTATTATATCAATCTGAACGGTGTATAATATCAGAAGACAAAGGGAAGCGGCAACTACATATTTAGTGACAAATAACATAGAGCTAGAAGGCAGTAAGCACATGAGTAAATGTTAGCGAGCGAAGAAAAAATAACATACATGGGAGATGGCTGGTAAGCCAACTCGTTATAAGCAAGCATTAATCAACATTTATAGTCAGACTAAAATGAATGACAGGCATGTGATAGGTAGGATAAGAAATGTGCATACACATACGCTCATATAAAAAAATAGTCAAGGTCAATAAGCGAATAATAACAAGATCAAAATATGACTCAGTCTTCAGTAATAAGGATAGAATGTCTAGTGACCTATTTTAATCCTTGCAGTTTGTTACACTGTGGAGGTCCAATCTCGTCTTGAATATATCAACAGAAGGTGCTGATATTACGTGTTCTGGTAGAGAATTCCAGTAATTCACTACTTGGTGCGAGAAACGAAACTCCAGACGTAGACGATTCGATCTCGGTTTTTGGACTTTCTTTGAATGTCCTCTCAAATGATCAGCCCTAGACGGGAGGAAAAGATAGGACATGTTAGTACCAAGGTCATCGTTCAGGATACGATATGCCAATATTAGATCACCCCGTATTCGCCGGTAAGATAACGGAAATAAGTTGAGGTGTCTCAGTCTGTCTTCATAAGATAGGCTAGATAAGCCTTTTACCATTTTTGTCCCGCGGCGTTGGACTTGTTCCAACATATCTGCTTCATATTTGAAACAAGGACTCGCTGCTTGAATCCCATATTCCAAATGTGGCCGTACGAAAGTTGGGTATAATAACCTAAACATTTCCCCATCCAGATACCGGAAAGATCTACGAATAGACCATAATACCCTATAGCCTTTTGCAGCAGCAGCCTTACAGTGACTGGTTGTTTTGAGATAATTACTTAGTATGACTCCTAAATCTTTATAGTTTTTTACTTTGGGCAACACTAGTCCACATATTGTGTAGTAATACGAATCATCGTAGTTATTTAATTGCATCACAACACTTTTATTAGGGTTTACTTCTAGTGACCACCCATTCATCCATGCAACTATTGAGTTAAGATCTTCCTGTAAAACTATTCTGTCTGACATACTATATATGGGTCTCCAAATCTTAATGTCATCGGCGAATAGTAGGACGGATGACTTATCTATAGCTGGTAATTCATTTATATAAAGTAAAAAGAGAAGAGGACCTAAAATCGTGCCTTGGGGGACGCCACTTTTTACTGGTTCCCACGATGAGAGAGCCCAATTTACTCTTACCCGTTGTCTCCTTTCATGAAGAAAGTCACTTAGCCAGTCTATGACTGCATAATGAATTCCAAAACTTTCTAGTTTCAATTTAAGACCAGAATGGGAAACCTTATCAAAGGCTTTACTTAGATCTATGAAAATGACATCTACAGGAATATTGAGATCTTTCGCCTCAGCCCAATCTTCTCTTGCAATGAGAAGATTTGTCAAACATGATAGACCTTTTCGAAACCCATGTTGTTCCTTTGACAAAAGATCATGTCTTTCCACGTAGTTTATAACAGCCATCCTAATAATTTTTTACATTAGTTTTACAACTGCACTAGTTAAGCTAACGGGTCGATAGTTACTAACTAAATCCCTACCCCCAGTCTTATACACCGGACTGATTATTGCGTCCTTCCAGTCTCTGGGCAATCTTGACTGCCGTAGGGACATATCGAACAGCATCGCTAAGGGTTCAGCAATAACATCTGAGAGGGCTTTCATAATCCGAGGATGAATATCATCAGGACCACTAGACTTATCAGGTTTGAGATGCTGAAGTAGGCTTAAAACAGTTTCTTTCTTAATAACTACAGGGTCCATCAACAAGTCGCCACAATCACAATGAATAGGTGATCGTTCCTCATTATTGGTCGAAAAAACTTTACTGAAATATTCTGAAAAAACTTCCGCCTTTTCGGTAACATTTCTTGCCAAACTTAACGGATTTTCTTGTATCAAAAGTGATGGTATTCCATCACTTCTCTGAGTTCGCCTCTTTATATACGAGAATAACCGTTTTGGACTATGTTTGCAATCCCTAACCAATTGTTTTTCGTATGACCGTCTAGTTCTACTAATTAACGCTTTACAATTATTTCTAATCTTACGATAACTAGATCTGTGCTGTTCTAAGCCAATAGGGATGAACATGTTCCAGTGTTTTTTTCTACGCCTAAGGAGTTTCTTAACTTCTTTATTTATCCACGGTGGACTATTGTTCGGTCTACGTGGCACCAAGTGTGGTATGAACGGGGATGTGACTGCACTAAACTTGCCTTTAAATACAGACCACGCCTCATCAACTGATGAGCTAGTATCTACTGACCAATCTATCTTAGTAGCACAATCCTGAATTTCTGGTATGTTAGCTCTCCATATGTTTGGGCGAGGCTTAATCTGATCGTATATCATATCGCTAGCTCTAAACGTGAATGATAAAACAGCGTGAATGCTATTTACTAACGGGGGAAGAATATTTAGGTTGGCAATATCCTCAGTCTCATGGGTAATTACCAAGTCCAACACAGAAGAACCTTGGTTTACACCAAAACGTGTAGGTTTGGATACATGTTGTACTAATGCATGTTCCATTACTGTTTCCAAGAGCCTGCTATCAAATGAGTTTATAGAGCATTTCGTGGTCATCTCAGTCCAACTAATGTCAGGTGCATTAAAGTCTCCTAATATCAAGCATCTGTTATTTGCACCCCCATAGCCGAATGTGCTCTAAAATAAAGTCATCAGCTAAGCAGATTGGGCAGCGATAGATGACACCGAGTGCAAATGTACAACATCCGACAGTGAGTTCACAGGTAATGACTTCACTAGTTCCACTATCATGGGATTCGCAAACGGAGGAGCGGATATTTATACTATTGGCTATGTATAGAAGGACGCCACCTCCTTTCCTGCATCTATGTCTATCACTTCTTAAACAATGATATCCGGATAATTCTGGGGTGATATCGAAGTCATGGACTAACCAAGTTTCCGTCACAGCTACAATTAGTGGTCTTAATTTGTCCACTAATGTTCCTAGCTCGTAGAATTTATGTTTTAGACTACGGGCGTTGGCGTATAAAACTCCTAGGGGGAACGACCTATCCACACAGACCTTGGTAGCATTCGCTTCCAAGACCTGACTATTCGAAAACCCACCAATCGGATATTTTCTTCACCGTTTTGTCGACGGGCTTCTAGTTCAGCTAATGCCGTCTTCCTCCTTATTCTATCTTCAAGAGACATATCCAGTCTAACTCGAATGTCAGAGTTGTCGTGACTTCGAGCGTTACTTAACAGAAGGTTACGTTGTTTCTCCGACCCTAAGATTACCTTAAGGAGTCTACACGGTCGGGGTAGAACACTGTCATCGGCCCTTTTACCTATTCTAACTAATTTTTTGACCTGAACACCTTTATTGTTATCTGGAAATATGCTACGGATATATTTTCCGAGCCTCTCTAAGTCATGGGTGTGTCTAACCTTAGGATCTGGATCGTTAGACTCTGGCAATTTACTCACAATAATATTCGATGATATTAAATTCCTCTCAGTCGCACTAGGATGATGATCTGCCGTTCTATCAGAGTGCGATAATGCATTGAGTGACTCAGACTGTGAGTTCCTCAATGGCTTGTCAACCAAGTGTGCTTTATCATTAGCTTTTTTTCCTTTTCTTTTCCTCTTTACTGCGGTCCATTTTTGGTCATTCAGGACAGCTGCATTGGGACTATTGGGGACGGTGACGGTTTTATCCGGGTCCTCAATTTCTACTAAAGATACATGATTACTCATGTCAATACCATGTGGTGATTTACTCCTCCTTTGTTGTAACAGAAGTTTCACTTTGTCATTAATTAGAGTAGGTTGTTCAGTGCGTTTTGTAACAGCACTTACAACACTGACACAGTCTTCACTGTCAGTGCTTGCGTTACTAGCGCACCCACTATCTTTCGTTTTACAGGCTAGAGCCAATAGGCTCATAGCCTCTTGAATTAATGTCGTCTTGTTAGTACAGCAGAACATACAAAGCCAGTGCGAGTTAGGCTTAGAACATCTTTTGTATGCAGCTGGACTGAGACGGGTACACATCTTGTGGTACCATTTTTTGCATTCATCGCACTGCATCCCTTCATCTACGGGGAATAAACAGTTCGGCTGTCCACATTTGAATGAACTACCAACCATTGTAATCAGATTAGGTTTAAAAAACAATATGATCACAATAATAGCACAAGCGTCAGAGTATATGCAAAAGAAGGAACCACGAGACAAAGTTTTCAATAAAATTTCAAACCTTAACTGGATTAATTCAAGTTAAAGTAGACCAAGAATGCTTTTGATACAGCAAATACACAAAAGCAACGATAATCACAACAAGTATGAAAGTCACTGCCCTTTTTGAAACGCGCGCCTGATGAGAAAACGTTATAGGTGAATTGGCTTGTCCAGAAACTAGAATAAGCTATGTAGGTGTAATATAGTACACGACGTTACACTACTCCCCACACACTAACCTCAGAGGTAACACCCAGAAATTGGAGACCCTACATAGCAGAATAGACTGCAGACACAACTTCTACTCCGTTAGAGTTGTCAAGTGCTGGAATTCGCTGCCTACTGAGCTAGTCCAAGCGACGTCCCATTAGTCCTTTAAGAGAAAGCTTGACTTATTCTTAAGGACTAAGGATAACATATTATTATGATTTACTAAATTCCTTTTTTCCTCTATTATCGTTCATATACCTAGGTTCTTGCCTGGAGGTATTGGTGATCCACTGCTACCAGACACGGAAGCCCGTTAAGCGAAAGCTTCTTCTATTCCGTCCTCAACCATTTGAACCATTTGAACCATTTGAACCATTTGAATGAAGTCTTTTGAACGACCTTGTTGAGAGGTCAATGGGGGCGAATACTTCGAATACACTTGACCAGTCCGAGGTTGAGGAAATTGCAGAAGAAACTGGGTGTAGGTTTGACATACTTCTCTCAACCCTTTCCACAAGTTTCTCCAAAACAGATTTATCGATTATACAATAGATATTTGGCTTTGGACAAGACGAACGCTGGGTATTTGAGGTAAGCTTGACTTACCATTGGTTTGAAGTTGTTTTTTAGTAATAATATGTAACTAAAATGTACCCGTTTAACTTATATTGGTTTTATTTTAGCAGAGTTTCTGTTTCTCAAAATAATTTTTCCCCACAAGGGAAATTTCGTTCAGATCTCAACCCAGTAATGAACTTTTCTCCTAGATATTCGCCATGTTAGCGGTTATTTCCATACAAATGCCTGCCTTTCTAATAGCGGATTAAATCTTTTTCATGCAAAGTACTATTTCGTGCGAATGTTTCTTGCCATGAACGTTTGTTTCAAACCGTTTGATCTAAGTGAGATTGTTATATATATTTGTTTAGTCAAAAGGTAAACGTCTTCATGTAAGAGCAAACGAATGATAAAGTTTCGACAAGATTTCAGTCAGAATTTCCCCCCAAGGAAAAAGTTTAAGGGAAAGTAAACCCTCTTATTAGATCTGAAGAGAAGTTATTTGGTCACATTTTGTCTAAATTCGCACTAAATTCTGTTATGAACGTTTGCTTTTGTTTACACAGCGTTGCTTATTTGGAATAAGTGCGTTTGGTTAATTCAGAAGTCCATCCTATATTATGAACACTCGTCTCATTGGGTTACTAGTATGTTAACTGCTTGCGATTACCGAGAAATTGTCACGTTGATGTTTCAACAACTCGTGAAAACATACGGCCTCCGGGTGGTTGCTTAATGGCAAACAGGTGAAAATTAAGTCTATAAACAGTGTCAAGTGGCTCGTAAAATGACAGAATGTAAAGCTAGTTTTTGGCCACTGAAAAAGTGGGTTGTGAAAATAGTTGGTTTTTAATAGAAAAAAATAATTGTGAACAAGTGAAATGAAATGTATGTAAAATCCATATACGACTACCAAATCATTCTATGTTTCAAATGTGCCTGGTTTTAGGAACCAAAAAGCAACCCTATAAGTTGCCGTCCATTGAAAGTGATGCCATTTCTCTTAAATCAACGAAACCCTGGTTGATATGACATGTTTATAGATTGTTAAGTTGACACGTGAAGAAATGATTATGTCAAGTACTGTTAGGGATATAAAGGGAGCTGTCAATTTAAGGTTTCTAAAGCGTGAAAGTGTACTTGATGGATCTGAACATGATACTGGGGTAGTCGTGTCCTCGATGAACTGGGAGCGCGATCGCGAATTTCGACAGATAAATGCCAAAGTCCCGTTACATACGGCCTTTTTTCGAGTATAATTCACGTTAGCCACATGATTTTTAGGTTGTACCGTTGGTGGCAGCAGTTCACGAGACAAAGCTAGACGTATTTTTTTCGATTGACCTTTCCTTATCTGTTATGGTAAGAAAACGCCACTGGAAATACTGTTTGTTTCATGGAAACACCATACTGCCGTCACAATCTAGTACAGTTGGCTGTGCAACTTGATTTTCGGACATTGATTTTACTGCTCTATGGTCGACATACCTGACTTGGTAGAATCTTACAAGTCCCTTAGCCAATATGGCTCGATCGGGCTATCATGTTATGCAATCCTGAGTACCACGTAATGGCTACAGCTACGTTTGGTCGGTCGGTCGGTTGGTAAGTCATATTTAGGTCGCACATTAAATATTTTAATATGCGTAAAAAAACAGTTGCTCTGAACACACTTCTCTGTATTTATTTCCTTCACATACCCTTTTTTATGATATTTCAGGCGTCATGATTTTCTGTTAATTCCAGAATTAGCCATTAATCCACTTGGCGATCGAATCGTGAATGAATTCTTTAAAGATAGGTAAACTAACACATCTTTTAGTGCTCATTATCTATAAATATAGTAATAATAATTGGTAGTTGTATTTCTATCACTATGATTCTGTGTCATTTCCAAGTCTCTCATTGTGTATGTGGTGAATTGGTCGAATGCGTCAACTGACCACTTGAATTTTTGATGGGTTTGTGGCTTTCAACTTTTGCTATATTTGCACCAATTGTGACGTATTCAATATAATTATTCGATCCAGTTTAGACGAAAGTTCTTATATACTCACTTTTACCTGTTGAAAAGACTTGGACCTGGTTGCAAACACGTAATCCGTAGGATTTTCTTCAATACATCATTCACACATGTTAATGAAATCACACTGGGACTAATGATGAGGTTATTCATAAGATAGTAAGTGAGAATGATAAATCGATCAAGGGACATGTAAATATTCATTGACTCTAATGTAGTTTGGACATGCGTTACTCAAGTCTTCGAATTTGTACTTATTTGAATTGGTTCTCAATGTAAAATAACCAAAAGAATGAAATTGACATTAGTAGCAAATAAAATTAGTAGAACGTAAGTTATTTTTGAAAATAACTACGAAATGACAGTAGTTATTATGTGTTAAAGTTTTTGTTTCCCTATCGTTTATGCACTAGAAGTGGATTTGATAAATTTACATTAACTTATGGATCCTCTGAATCACTAAGGTAGTATGTGTTTTATGAAATGAAGACTGAGTTTTATCCTCAATTTAAAAAACAACAACGTGGGGATAAGTGGATGCGTCAAGCTGATGAAACGTAAATACAGAATGGAATAATACGATCATAAGAATTAACTCCTTGGGTATACTAACGACGAATACTAATGGGGAAAATATCCTTACTTGAAATTATAATGATCAGCCTTGTACAGTTAAGTCCAATCATACAGAGAGTAAGACCTTTATATCGTGAACTGATTGCATGAAGTTGGAGGCCATTATATTTATCCAACTCAGTGGTTTAAGTGTAAATGAAAAACAGAAACAAGTGAGAAAACTGAAAATTGCAAAACTTGAAAAGAAGGTAGATTTAATAGCAGATAGAAATTCTATTCACTCTACCAAAGCATGACTACGATTTATTAAATAAATACATTTATTTATGTACATATTTCTCTGGCATATAATCAATCGTCAATATATACCATACATAACTTAAATAGCCGGGATACAGAATAGATTTTGCACTGAATGAATAAAAAGTGAATCTCCCATGTTGTGCTGAATAAATATCATGATGAATGAAAGCATGATCTCATGTTCTATCTCATCCTAACACCATGATGTATGGAGTTTCATGGGGAGATCATTTATGCATCCTGTTGAGTTCTTTATAAAATCGAATCAGCTTCCTAGTGTCTCTTGGTGTACAGTAATTTTCTGGTTCATCATATTCTCTTAATGAGGAGTGGTAGATTATTGGTTGAGCTGTTCGACTTTCAGCTACTTAGTCCTCGGATTTGAACTCCACTCCACCCACTTCAGTTTTGGCATCCAGGTAGTATTATTAACCTCCTTACCTAAAGTGTAGCTCATATCTAAGTACCTTGATACTGTAGTTAAGTGAATTCGATACTTTCAAAGCTTTACATTAGTTTCTTTAATGAATAGTCTGGGTTAGTCCGTACATGGCCATTAAGAGTATAAGATACTCGTAAGTTACTAGTATTTGACCACAGATGCCTTAGAAATATTGCTCGCATCTGCTGGGATCACCGGGTATGTAATAGTGAGGTTAAACGCAGGGTGTTAGGGAATGATGGTAAATCAGTTGATGAGGTGATAAATCTTCATCGACTGAGATGGTTGGGCCACGTGTTACATATGCCTGAACACCGATTACCACGACGCGCTATGCTGACTAGTGTAGAGGATGGTTGGAAAAAAGTTAGGTGCGGCCAAACCAAAACATGGCATCAGAACTTGAAGTCACTAACTTCTGGTCTGAGCCATGTTGGTAGTTGCAGACTACCTGGTTGGGGTCCGCCTTGACTATCGTAACCAATGGTTGGAGACTCTGTGTGACGTGGCTCAGAGTCGACCACAATGGCATAGGTGTATACACTCTTTATCTTCCCTTAAACCTTAAGATTAAAATTGCTTCATATCTGTCTTCCTTCCTATACTATATCCTTATATACAACCTATCTTTTATATACTATCACCACTAAATTAACTATTTCTATGAAACCGGTGTTCATCTTGTTGTGCTAACGAGGTATGGCAACTTGGACCGATGCATAAATGTGCGTGGTCCTACGTTGTAGCTGACTGACTGACTGGTTAGCTCCTACAACTATCAACGTGATTATCATTATCAAAGTCAATTTATGGCCTCTAATGATGTAACTAGTCAACTGGATTTCACTTTCCACAGTGAATTAACATGATCAGGATTACATAATCATTTCGTTTCTCGATATGAACTACAGGCCCTCGAATGCCCTAGTACGGCCGAGAGTGGGTCGAGTCCGCTCTCCATCTCCAAATGCTCTCACATGGCCATGCGTATATAGCTTCTGCCAAGGAAGTCCTACTCACTGCCTACTCGTGGCGGGCTTGTTCACGATAGTGAGAGGATGAAAAGCGAATGTCCGGCGCTTTAACCGGGTTGGTGGATGTGGAGTGTCCACCTAGGGGAGTTGGAAAACCCTGATTCCAAACCAATGGTGCACATGGGCTTCAGTATCCTGAGGGAACAAATGGCGTATGAATCAATCGTCGGTCACCGGCTACCATGGGACTGCATCTCCTCACGATGCTCCACTGCTTTGTGGATCAGATCTTTAGGTCAAAGGGTGAGGGGTTTGGCTTTCTAAGAAAACCACGTGCTTCAGTTTGGACACCTGGGCAGTATCACAGTCCTCACACAAATCAAAAGAGATTTGTGTGGCGCATATGTATTTGGTGCTTCCTTGTATCAATATTTATGTGTTTAAATAAAATACAATAAATATTCTATAACTTACTTTCAAGTTGAATATTAAATTTTTATGCAAATGAGGCTTGTATACATTTTTTTGATGCAGAACATTGTGTGTGTGTGTGTGTTCCATTTCGGTCAAGCCAAACCGTATATACATATATATATGTATATATATATAATAGGGATAACTGATTTAAATTTTAAATACGATTATCATTCATGACTGAAGACGTGCAACCATGACAATACCGAATTTGTAAAAATGACAAATTGAATATTGAACCTATTTATGTTTTGTTTCTACTTTGTTGTTGTTGTTGTTGTTGATTTTTCTCTATCTATCTATATACAGTCAAGGTGAATTGAATTTTCGTCAATTTGTAAGGAAATTAGCAAGATTTCGTAAAGTTCGACCACAACAATCAACTCAATTTAATAATCGTGATGCAAAATTACGATTTCTATTCGGTATGTATGATTTAGATATGGATGGTAAAATATCAAGAAATGAATTATTGGGGATGTTACAAATGATGGTTGGTGCTAATATTACTGTTGAACAGGTTTGTGCATTTTTTTTTGTTTGACTTATAAAAGGACATTTGTTTTTATTCTGTTTTACAATTTGTCAATTGGTTGTGTTGTTATTCATCCTCGTGATGTCCATATTGAAAGTCTAATCCTGTTTTAATCAGTTTCAATATAAACCTATCATCCAATTAGTTACAGAATCAACTAATATGGCTCAGACTAGAAGTTAGTGACTTCAAGCTCTGATGCCATTTTTTGGTTTTGGCCGCACCTAACTCTCTTCCAACCATCGCCAATACTAGACAGCATAATGCGTCGTGGTAGTCGGTGTTAAGACATACGTAACACGTGGCCCAACCATCTCAGTCGATGAAAGGAATTACCTGATCAGTGGTTGTATGCATGTGGCCATGTGAGAGCATTTGGAGAGGGAGAGCTAACTCTCTTCACTCTCGGCATTAGCAGGGTATTTGGCTGAGATTGATGTTCTGTACTCACTAAGCATTGCTAGACAGGAAGAAGTATCGATATGGACTCTAGACTGCTCGTATGAGTTTATGCGTTATTCGTCCAGTCAATAAGTCACTGTTCTGTAATTATGTGTACTTACTTACTTACTTACGTTTATTACTCCCGATGGAGCATAGGCCGCCCACCAGCATTCTCCAACCCACACTGTCCTGGGTCTTCCTTTCTAGTTCTATATAACTTTTGCTCATTCTTCTCATATCTGTCTCCATTTCTCGGCGTAATGTGTTCTTTAGTCTTCCTCTTTTCCTTAAGTGTTAACACAACCTATAAGTCAGGTACTATGATAAATTAGTTGCCATAGTAATCTCTTTTGTCATGTGATGGAAACATTCATTATTATATTCGAAGAAAACGTTTTATACAAACTTACTTACTTACTCACGCCTGTTACTCCCAATGGAGCATTGGCTGCTGACCAGCATTCTACAACCCACTCTGTCCTACCTCTTCGTTTCTAGTTCTATCCAATTCCTGTTCATTCATCTAATGTCTGTCTCCATTTCTCGGCATAATGTGTTCTTTGATCTTCATCTTCTTCTTTTGGCCTTCAGGATTCCATGTGAGGGCTTGTCTTGTGATGCAGTTGGGTGATTTCCTCAAAGTGTGTCCTATCCACTTCCAGTGCTTCTTCCTGATTTCTTCCTCCACTGGAATCTAGTTTGTTGTCTCCCACAGTAGAATGTCGCTGATAGTGTCTGGCCAACGGATCTGAAGTATCTTGCGTAGACAGCTGTTAATAAACACTTGTATCTTCTGTATGATGACTTTCGTAGTTCTCCGAGTTTCCACTCCATACAGTAGAACTGTCTTGACATTTGTATTGAAAATTCTGACTTTCGTGTTAGTTGAATATTTATGTGTAGCTTTTACTTATATTTCATGATTATACATCATCAAAAATTCACAGAAAATACACAAAAAAATGGATTTTTACATAGAAACTAATACAATACACATGCTGTTTTATTACCTTAAACTATATCATATTGAAATAAAAGGGGCATATTGTGTGTGTGTGTGTGTGTGTATTCAACAATATATCATAGGATATAATGATAATGTGATCTGTTCAGATCCAGAAAAAGAAAAAGAAAAGAAAAGAATTCATACAGAGAAAGTCTTGTATTTACACTTGTAAATTTATGTTGAATCTGTTGATGGTGAAGATTTGTAGCTCAGGTGGGTGATTTTAATGGAGTTTTTTGTTCTCTAAGCTGGATGATTTAAATCTGTTGACACAAAAGAAATGATGTAACTTCTATAATTGTTTAAGATAATATCAGTTATTGATATATGTATACATATATCGGTTAAATGCTCTGGTGCGAGACTGATAGGTCCTAGGTTCGAATCTCGCAAGGTGGGATCGTGGATGCGCACTGCCACTGAGGAGTCCCATAATACGACGAAACGGCCATCCAGTGTTTCCAGGTTTTCTATGGTGCTCTAGCTTCAATTGACTTATAATTTGAACCATATAAAATACTGAAATCTCCACAAAAACCCCCTTCTGATTATAATTTGATATGTTTATTTCATGAGAAATCAATCCATTTCAGATCAATAATATTGGTGAAAGAACAATGGCTGAAGCAGATCTTGATGGTGATTGTTATATATCCTATGCGGAATTTGTACAAGTATGTTTTATTTCTGTGAATGTAATGAATATATCCCTCAAATTTTTAATTATTATTTTATATTCAAACCTTTATTCTTAGACTTTAGTTTACGTAATTGGTCAATAGTATCATCATCAATACTCACATGATGGCCCCCAAATGTCCTTGTACGGCTGAGAGTGGGAGAGTCCGCTCTTCCTCTCGAAACGCTCTCACATGGCCACGCGAATATATAGCCTCTGCCAGGGAAGTCCTACTCACTGCCTACTCGTGGCATTACTGTTGTATACGAAATTGAGAGGACAAAAAGCGAATGTCCGAAGCTTTAACCGGGTTGGTGGATGTGGAGTGTCCACTTAGGGGAGTTGGAAAACCTTGATCAATGGTGCACATGGACTCCAGTATCGTGAGGGAAGAAATGGCGTATGAACTTATTGTTTGTGACCGGCTACCATGGGATCGCATCCCCATACGATGCTCCACTGCCTTGTGTATCAGATCTTTAGGTTGAAGGCTCCGGGTGTGGTCCCCTAAGAAAACCACCTGCTTCAGTTTGGCCACCTGGGCAGTATTATAGCGCTCACACAAATCAAATGAGATTTGTGTGGCGCATATGTATCTGGAGATTCCTTGTAACAATATTTATGTGTTTAAATAATAAAATAAATAAATAAATATGATTGGACAAAAAAGTAGGATCAAAGAGATTAAGTAGATTGTGATGAATTAACATATTGAACTATAATCGTTGGTAAAATTCTCCTTGAAAATTTCAGGAATATAATTTCAATTTTTGAAAAGTTATACACTCCATTTTTGTTCTTATTTTGTTAATATTCTTTCAGGCATTCGACAATGTGGATATTGAACAAAAAATGAGTATACGATTCTTGGAATGATTACACCGATCGATATAATGTATATCTATCTCTATCCTCCTGTTGTTATATACACACACACACACTCACAAAAACTCGCAATAATTCCAATTATAAACAAAAATCACTTCTTATTAATGATTTCGTTGTCGTTCAACTTACTTTTTTGTATTCACTTCATTTATACAATGTTCAACTGTTTGCGCACACATAAATATTATTATCTTGATTCTATGATCGAAGTTTTAGTTTTGAATAGTTAGTTGTGTATGTGTTGCTATACTTCTCAATTATCCTCTTGTGAACACATAAAGAAAGGCATGAAATGACATGAATACTATACATATCTCTTGTGTAATCATTCTATATCATATAATTTTGTGCCTAGCGTACATATATTAGTTGTAAAACTATATAGTTTTATGTTATCTACTTATTTATATTTCAGTAGTATATTTATGTATCCCAAATTTTAACGCCAATATAGTGAATAATTTTTGAGAGATTTTTTGTAAAATATCTTGATAATTATGTTTTTGGTTATTCTTATTATTGCAATGATTAGATATGATTTAAAATTACCACTATTTATATGTTTAGTATTCACTAATGTTGATAATTATGTGAATATATAAATTCAATATGCTTAGAATAAATATTTATTTATATATTTAAACACATTAATATTGGTACAAGGAAGCAACAGATATATATGCGCCAAACAAATCTCATATGATTTGTGTAAGGGCTGTGACAATGCCCAAGTTCCCAGACAGAAGCAGGTGATTTTCTTAGGGGACCACACCCGGAGCATTTGATCTAAAGATCTGATTCATAGGGCAGTGGAGCATCGTGAGGAGATGCAATTCCATAGTAGCCGGTGACCAATAGTTGGTTCATACGCCATTTGTTTCATCAGGATACTGGAGCCCATGTGAACCATTGGTTTGGAATCAGGGTTTTCCGACTCCCCTAGGTAGACTTTCCGTGTCCATCAACCCGGTTAAAGCTTCGGACATTCGCTTTTCGTCCTCTCAATTTCGTAAACAACAACAGTGCCGTGAAACGGTAGTGAGTAGGACTTCCCTGGCAGAGGCTTTATACTTATGGGCAGGTGAGAGCATTTGGAGAGAGAGCAGACTCTCCCTAATCTCGGTCATACCAGGGCATTTGGGGGCAATGTAGCTTGCTCCTCCGGGTGGGCACGAACTACCAACCTTTCAGTTAACAGCTGAAGTATACACAAAGCTACTTGGGTTTCTCTGGATCACACTACACCGAATCAGTTCGTTCATATTCACATCAGTAAGAATTTTAGAAATTCAATGTAAGACATGAGAACCAGGAGAGGAGCTGATATAGCTTAAGCTCACCATCTGGTGATTGCCAAGATGAATTTTTAGCTAAAGAAACACTGGATAAACAGCATTACTATGATTCAATACAGGGTCTGTTTTAAATGGATTTATTATCATTAAACCGATAATATATGACTTGGAATATCATGTTTGACTCGTTTGTTAGACGGTACCTTAGTCCTTCAGATATACCATTCGAAGTGAAATTGTTAATAAATAAACTGTAATCCATCTTATCAACAGTTTACTTTAATCAGCATTGCTTAGCAACTATCTTTAATCATCATTTCACAAAGAATATAGTTCATTAAATTCATTTAGTATTGTTTGTTTGAATATTCCTATTGATGTGTTGGGACTGCAACTGGTCATTCTCCAGTTTGCATATGTGCGTATTGCCTCGATATAACCTTAAATCACAAGCATTGTGAGCAAAGATGGATAGTGACTAGCAGTGGAATCCAGTTTGATGCTTTTAGTCCTATTTGTGACTCGTCAGTTGGATTTACCTGCACCTCAGAGTTGATGTTCACTCTGGGACTCGAACCCAGTACCTTGTTCTTGTTCATTGTTTTGTAAATTAATTGATCCTTGATTTAACGTACTGGAATTACTTCAATAAGAAATTAATCTTTACATTTCAATATAACTATACGGTCAAGAAACGAATGAAATGAGAAGATATTCATAGTAACCATGCAGATAATAATAGGATGTGTCAATAATAGGCAATCAACTTCAAGGTTGACAAAACAAGCGACTAGTCATATGTAGAGTAATTCTCACAACTCACTTCTATCTGAAATGTGTTCAAGTGATGTTACTTGAATAGACAAAGAAAGCTTCATGAATAAATTGCCTGGCTCAGAACAATAAACTACAAATTTTCTCTATCATAAAATTAAAAGAGATTGAGTAGATGCCCATGTTTGACCAAATTTCTGCACGGATTCAGAAAGCTCGTTCGACTTTTACCAACTTACATCACCTATGGCGAAGGTAAGATATCTGTCTATCAATTAAAGGACGAGTATACTGCGTAGCAGTTCATTCTGTCCTAGTTTACAAATGCGAAATTTAGCTATTAAGGGTAGAAGATACTCGTAAGCTACTAGTATTTGATCACAGATTTGTTAGAAATATTGCTCATATCTGTTGGGATCACTGGATTAGTGATAGTAAGGTTAAATACAGGGTATTAGGGAATGATAGTAGGTTGTGAATCTTCATTGACTGAGATGGTTAGGCTACATGTTACGTATGCTTGGACAACGATTACCACTACGCGCAATGCTGAATGGTGTTTGAGATGGTTGGAAGAAAGTTAGGAGTGACGAAACCATAACGTGGCATCAGTCCTTGAAGTCATTAACTTCTAATCTAAGCTATGTCGGTATATGCAAACTAATTGATTGTGGTCCACGTGACTATCGTAACCGATGATTGGAAACTCTGTATGACATGGGTCAGAATCGATCACAATAGCGTAAGTATATACACCCTCTGTCTTCCGTTAAACCGTGAGATTAAAATTGCTTCTTTTATATATTAATACCATTGAAGTGACTACTTCTATGAATTCGGTGTTCATCTTGTTATGCTAATGAGGTATGGCAACTTGGACCGATGTATATATATATATATATATATGCCTGGTCCTACGTTGTGGCTAACTGACTAATTGAGATGCCTCCAAATGGATAAACATTTAAGTACATAAATAATAAAATATGAATAAACAAAAAAAGAAAAAAAAAATTATTCTCAAAATGGTTCTTTTCTTCTTTTTTCTTTTTTTTTTTTAACTCAAATTTTAAAATAAACTTTAATCAATTAATATGTACAATTTTTTTAATTATTTTTTTCCCCTTGGTAACAAACAATTAAATTTTTGTTGATTAAGGAAATCCTAAGAAAAAACAAACACACGTGTTAAATGTTTAATTTCACCATGGTATTACACATCTTGTTGTTATTGTTGTTGTTATGCGTATGTATATGTGTAAGTGTATATATATATATATGTGTGTGTGTATGTGCGTGCATGCGTGCGTGCGTGCTTGTCTACATGAACTTTGTACACCTAAATTAAAAAATATATCAATATATTGGAATATAAGTTTTTATATATTCACATTGTATAGGGGGAAAATATTTATGTTTTCATTCATTATTTTATTGTTTAAAATAAAATGGAGAAAAAAAGAAGAAAAATAAGGGGGGGGGAGAAAGAACCAATTTACAACAAAAACAAACAAAAAAAAGAAGAAAAAAAAATAAAAGAGAGAAAAAAGAGAAAGATAATAGAGAAAACTACTCATAAAAAATAAAGGTGATATCGATCTAATCTATCTATATAGATAGATAGATAGATTAGATTAGATAGATATATCTTGATTTCTACCCAGGAGAAAGTGGGTTGGAGAATGCTGGTCGGCGTCCTATTCTCCATTGGGAGTAACAGGCTTAAGTAAGTAAAGTAAGCAAGTAAGTAATCTTGATTTCTAATGTTTAGTCAAAGTGAAATCCCTAGATTTATTCAATTTATTAGTATTCATCACATGAGATCTTTGAGTAAATGAAGAAGAAGAAGAATGAATATATTGTGAAGTAGTTGGAAATGGATAAGATATTGATGTGGTTGTTGTTGTTGTTGTTGTTGGGGGTGGTATTAATGGTGGTGTTATAGGAGTAGTCATTACAGATAATGGTTCTGGAATAAATAATCGTGTATTCCATATATCTGATTGTAGATTCCAACGATTATTAACAGATAGTTGGCAACTATTATTATTATTATTTGTATTACTTGTATTACTACTACTACTACTAGTAGTAGTAGTATACGACATTAAATATGAAGAATTAGGCACAGAGGTATGATGAATTGTATATAAATTTGTATCAGATAAAATCGCTGATCGTTCAGTAGTATGAGTTGTATGAGTAGTAGTAGTAGTAGTAGTATAAGTAGTATTATCAGTAGTATCAGTAGTAGTAGTAGTAGTAGTAGTCATGAATAAATTACTAAATGATTGATTCATTAAATTATCTGATCCATGAATAGATTGAGAATAAAATGGATTACGATGATTCAATTGTATTTTATTCATATAATCTAAATTAGATGAGATTGATTGAGTGAATAAATCATTTCTATCATTATTATTATTATTATTATTATATATTAATGGTATAGAAGAATGATAATTGTTTATTGATTGATTTGTAGTAATAGTATTAATTAAATTAGTAGAAAAATAAGTAGTTTGTATTGGTTTACTTAAAATAATTTTCGATGATCCTGTTGATCCTGATCCTGATCCTGATGGTGATCCTGATCTTGATGAGGTTTGTTTTAAATTAATTTGTTCATTCAATTGTATTGATATATCACTTTCTGTTGATAATTTTTCTAATTGACTATCTGTTTCTATAGAATATTGTTTATAATATTGTGATATACATTGTCTTGTTGGATTATTATATAATGGTAATAAATTAATAAAATTCATTTTATTTTGTTTATTTCTATGTTGATTGATTGATGGAATATTTGATCTATTAATAGAATTAGTTAATGGATGTATTTTATTTGATGATATAGTTAAATTGGAAGTACGACGAGATTTTAATGAGGTAGATAATTCAGTTGATCTTAATGGAGATGATTTCAATGATGATGATGACGATGATGGTGATGGTGATAATGTAGATGATGATGATAATGGAAATACTGTTTTCATAAATTTACTTAAATCATTATTACTACTACCATCATGTTTTTGATATTGTTGTGTGAGTGGTGGTGGTGGTGGTTGTCGATGATGTTGATCTTGATGACCTTGATGATGATCTTCGTGACTTTGATGATGATCTTCATGGCCTTGGCGATGATGATCTTGATGACCTTGATGAAGATGATCGTGACCTTCATGAAATGGTTCTTGTTTATTATAATCTATATTAGTAATTAATTGATCAATTCTATGATCAATATGATTAATACGATTTATTAAATGATTCATTTCTAATTTAAATTCATTTTGTATATTGATTAAATATTCTAAAATTGATTGATTCGATAATTTTAATTGATTAAAATTATGATTGATTAATTTAGATTGATTATTAATCAATAAATCAATATTTTCATGATTGATTTTATATGAATTTGATTGTTTTTCAGGTATATTGATTGATTTTTTTAATAAATTATCTAATTTAGATTGTAAAAATGATCGTGAATTTTGATGATCATTGATAATACTACTATTATTATTATTATTAGTAGTAGTCGTAGTAGTAATGGTGGTAGTAGTAGTAATAGTAGTAGTAGTAGTAGTTATATTACTTGTAGATTGTTTATTAGAAGGAGCTGTCTGTTGAATTGATTCAGAAGTAATTATCTTGTTATTTTTTAATTCTATACGTTTACCCCATCGAGATGCGATTTCATCTAATGCACTAACAGGATTATTATTATTATTATTAGTAGTATTAGTAGTAGTGTTAGTAGTAGTAGATGTATTTAAACTTTCAAATTTATTTTCATTTCTATATTGATCTTCATGATTTTCATTCAATTCAAAATCTTTACTATAATCATCATAATCACCAAATGTGATAGATTTACGTGATATATGTATTATATCATTATTATCTTGTAAACCTGGACCATTATTACTATTACTACCAATTGGTGAATCATTTGTTGATTGATTATGTGTACCAATACGACGAAATTTATGAATCATTCGACGAACTGGATGATCAGCACGTAAACTAGATAATGCATTATCAGTTTTACGATTTTCAGCTAATTCATATTCACGACGTACATCAGCTAGTTTACGAAAGATAAGCTAATAGAAAAAGAAAAAAAAAATCCAGAGAGGATGAAATCAACCTTAATATTCAGTTATTCGGTCAAGTTAATTAAATCAATAATAAGGAACTAGACAAAGATGTTGATGATAATTAGTGTAAATATCGTAGTTATCAAGAATTCGAGTCATTACCCAGATAGTTCAATAGTAATGTTTTAAATTGTGAAGCTGTTAGACTCAACTTCGAATCCTATGAAAAGCGTCACTTCCCACAAGATTGCAGATAGTTCTTACTAATAAGTGACAGCTAACATGAAGTGTAAATCATTCAGAACTCTTTACTAAATAACTTGGTGTTGAACAACTTAGCAAACACGTTGCAAACATAATTCTATTTGCATTAAGAATTAAACAACTGTTTATTGATTATAAATTAATGTTGAAAGCATGAGTCATTTGTAGCTAGACCACCATTGAAAACCTGGAGGCACTGGATGGCCGACACGTCCCATTGTGGGACTCCTCAACACTGTGCATCCATGACCTCGCCTCGCGTGATCCGAATCCTGGACCTACCAGTCCCTCGCCAGAGCACTTAACTAATAGACCACTGAGCCGACATCCGATGGTGTCCCTCAATAGGACGAAACGGCCATCCAGTGCTTCCAGGTTTTCCTTAGTGATCTAGAATCAATTGACTGATGCTTTCAACTAAGAAAATACTAAATTTCCACAAAAAACCCCTTCTGATTATAAATTAATGACTAATTTACGCTTATATCTCTAGTACTATATAAGGTGAGGAGCAAGTTATTCGCTTTAAGAATTGACCATACATTATATTGGCAAGTGCTAATCAGTGTAAATCCTAGGCTTACTGACAAATATCTCAATAGTGTGTAACAAAATCTAAGCCTAAGTTGTTTTCTTTATCCGTAGAAAATCATTATTATTGATGTGAACAGCGAAACAAGAAGCGTTAACAAAGTACGGACGTTAATTTATTTAATTCAAAGCTTGTAAAACTGTAACAGTTACTTCTGTCCCTAGTCTATTCTACAGATCATAAGCTTTCGTTTGATGTATGATTCACTGCCATAGCATTTTCTGTTCCAAAGCTATTGTAATTTAGACGTAACCTTTTGTACTCTATTTTCTACTCTCATCTCCCAGTTTTGGACATAATTGTATATTCTTAATTATTGTACGTTGTGGTCAGGTTAGTTATCTATTTATATGTGTATCTTTTTAAACTGATCGGAATTTGGATACCAGATCAGAATTTGAAATGAAGCGAGTACTGTTTCAGTTGTCTTGTCTTCTCTCTCTCTCTCGTGCCTGTCATTCAATCAGGTGATAGAATAGTTTTCTTCTCTGTACCCCACTTCGAACTCACGTATACTAGGGAAGTCCTGCTCACTGCCTTCTCGTGGCATTACTGTTGTTTACGAAATTGAGAAGACGAAAAGCGAATTTCCGACGCTTTAACTGGGTTGGTGGACACAGCGAGTCCACTTAGGGGAGTTGAAAAACCCTGATTCCAAACCAACAATGCACATGGGCTCCAGTATCCTGATGGAACAAATGGCGTGTGAACTAATCGTCGGTCACCGGCTACCATGTGACTGCATCTCCTCACAATGCTCTACTACCTTGTGGATCAGACCTTTAGGTCAAAGCCTCCGAGTGTGTCCCCCTAAGTAAACCACCTGCTTCAATTTGAGCACTTGGGCAGTATCACAGCCCTCACACAAATCAAATCAGTTTTGTGTGGTGCATATATATCTGGTGCCCCCTTGTACCAGCCACATTTGGCTTGATCTTGTATAAATATTATTTTCTATTTTATGGTGTGATGCGGTCTATCTGTCTGGTATATAAACCGAGTATACCTGAAATAAATGATTCGTATAGCAGAAGCTGTCATTGGTGTTCTGGACTCAATTGTAAAGGCTAGACGGACAAGGAACAAATAAGGGCGTTAGACTGCTCATATCAGTTGAATGTCATTGATTTGGCACTGTGCTAAGACTAGACAAGTTGTATTCCGATTGGTGGATAAGTCACATGATAATAGCGGGGCATAAAATCATAACGAATTGGCAACGGCCTTCTTTTGTAAAGTCATAATAGGTTCAATATATGTGTATAGATACTAAGGAAGCAACATAATACAATGATAATAATAATCATTAATAATCATCCATAACTTACACGAGTTTTTAAATCGTATGTTAATATTAAATTTCTAGCAAAACTATTTGCAAATGCTGAATAAAATTTTAATACTTGTAATAGACAATCTTTTTTAATACAATGTAAATCACAATATGTCAGTGCACGAACTGTAGCCGCTGAATGATTCATACTATTTGGATCTTTCCAAAATGGTTCACCGAATACATCACCACGACCTTTATGAATTGAAATGATCATCAATAGAAAACAAATAATAATAAGATAATCATTAGTAATATAATGATAATAATCATACTTTATATTCGATGAATTCTTTGATGAATAATTGTTCAAATCTAAGGAATTGATTTGAACTATTCAATATGTAAGAAGGTTATTGAGTACTGTAGTGAATAAGAACATGAATTGAGGGACAGTCGAATGTATTTAAGCATAAATTACGAACTATCTCAATAAAATCCAACAACCATATAGTAAATAGTTGATTTGCAAACGATTAATCGATTGTCTCAATTTTAACTGTCCCGTCATCAAATATCAGTTCATCTTCTCTGATTTCATTGTTCATGCATTTTCATACTGCTTGCGCTACAATCCTTTTCTTTCCTTATCGATCTCCTGCCAAAATACATTCTATGCATGACAATCACCATATACTACTTATGTGGATATAAGTAACTCATACCACAGTACTAGATAGCTGGTATCTTGTTGTAAAAGGTAATCTTCAGTAATAATTACTTAAGACCTTTCAACTAATAGAATCTAGGAATTTTAAATCATTTGATATACTTTGTTGATTTATTGTGTAAACTGGTTTCTTTATAAACATTGCGCCCCAATTATTAGTGGTTAATCAACAATTATTGAATTTAACGGGAGTTTGAAAATATGGAAGCACTGGACGACTTTTTCGTTCTATCGTAGGATTCCTCAGCAGTACGCATTCAAGATCTCAGACGTCGGATTCAAATTTAGGGCCTTCGGTCTCGCTTGCGAACTCTTAACCTCTAGACCATTGAGCAGGCATCCAATGTTCAACAACAACCAATCTATGAAGTTTCGTGACCAACTTCCTTTATCTGAGGTAGATAGCTGTTTCTACCTGATATTGTTTACCTTCACTAGTCATGTTGTCAATCAAAAACATAATAATCTCCATAACCCTACACTTTAATTTTATACTTCATTTGCATACTAAATTGGATACTAAAATGAATTGTATAGTTTTGCACATTGAAGAATTTAACTACTTACAAGTAGCTTAGCATTATTTACTAAAATATTTTCGATGCTAAAAATACATGAAACAACTTAAGACTCTTACATGCGTAGTGAATGCAATAAAAAGATCGAATCGGTCTCAATAATGACGACAGATTTCGATACCATTTATGGAAATGGAAACAAATCATGGATTATTTAAGTAAGTTAAAGGTGAAGTGAGTTAATTTTTTGAATAGAAAGAAATGTAGTCCTCAGTAATCTTTACAGGTAGATACCCAAAAGGTGTTTAGATTTCAATCTTTTGTTTGGTTATAATAGAACGTAACTATATACTACATTCATTTATTATAATACATGAATTTCAAGAGAATTTCAAATCGTTTAGATACATTTTCTTTTAGGCCAGAATATATAACTTGATTATTATTCATTATGTAGATATGTGATGATTTATGAGTTGTTGAGATGTGTATTTCTCGTCACTACTGGCAAATTTATCAGCTATCTCAGTCTTTTCTTTGGAATAGTCAACTGGGTTCGTATTTAGGAAAATTGCTTATAACTACCGATTTACAAACTTACGCCTGTTACCCCTCGTGAAGGAGCATAGGACGCACACCAGCATTCTCCATCCAACTCTGTCCTGGGCCTTCCTTTCCAGATCTTTCCAGTTACTATTCAGCCTTTTCATATCGGCTTCTATTTCCCGGCGTAGTGTGTTCTTTGGCCTTCCTCTTTTACGCTTCCCTTCCGGATACCAAGTTAGGGATTGAGTCGTGATGCACATTGGTGATTTCCTTAATGTATGTCCTATCCACTTCCAACGTCTTTTCCTAATTTCCTCTTCAGCTGGAAGCTGGTTTGTCCTCTCCCATAAAACGCTGTTGCTGATAGTATCCGGTCAGTGGATGTTGAGTATTTTGCGTAGACAACTGTTTATAAATACTTGCACCTTCCTGATGATGGCCGTAGTAGTTCTTCACGTTTCAGCTCCATGCAGTAGGACTGTCTTGACGTTCGTATTGAAGATTCTGACCTTGAAATTGGTTGAAAGTTGTTTTGAGTTCCATATGTTCTTCAATCGTAGTAATGCTGTCCTTGCTTTGCCACTCCACACCTTTACATCCGCATCCGATCCTCCTTGTTTATCAATTATGCTGCTACATAGGTACGTGAATGTTTCCACATCTTCCAGAGATTTTCCATCAAGTGTGATTGGGTTGGTGTTCTCCATGTTGTATTTAAGAATCTTGCTTTTTCATTTGTGTATGTTGAGGTCTATTGGTGCAGAGGCTGCTGTTACATTTGCTGTTTTCGTCTGAATTTGTTCGTGTGTATGAGATAGGAGGAGTACCTAGCCTGTCGTATGCCCTGATGGTATTCTGGTGACTTTCAGTTTGCTTGATCTGCCAAGGGCGATGGGACAGTGCATGACAGTATTCTTGTATGCTAGGTTCAAATAGAATTGTTTGCTATATGCATGCAAGTCCGCCCCGTTCTAACTACGCCTGTAGCTCTTCTAGTGTTACTGCCCATCCGAAGGCCGAGTACAGGAGGAGGGTTGGGTATGGGGTTAGCGACCCCATCCCGTAGAAAAACTAATTCACTAAAAAAGCGCTAACCATTACCGATTCGCATTATTAATATAAGGATACCCCCCCATTTTTACAAAAATGTCTAGTATTCAGTCAATCTATTATTATCATCATTATAATTCATTTTATTATCTTATCAATCTTCAATAATATAACTTACCTAAGAAAGCAACTATTTCATCATCTTGTATGACTTCTAATGAACCTGATACAACAAAACATAATTGATCAATACTTTCACCTTGATGAAATATTAAATCACCTGGTGCTGTATGAATTGTATTAAAATTAACAGCTAATGCTCTTAAACAACCATCACTAGCTAAACGAAATGCTGGATGTTCATTAAATACCATACGATTTAAATGTATACATAAATCAGCTTTCATATCTTTTGGACAATAATTTAATACCTAATAGAAACAATAAATCAAAAAAAAAGAATACATTTATATACCTGATTACTAAATATGTATGGACCCTGGTACAGTCGAGAGTGAGGAGAGTTCCTTCTCTCTCTCTCTCTAAATGCTATCACACAGTCACGCGTATATAACCTCTGTCAGGGAAGTCCTACTCACTGCCTTCTCGTGGCGGGGGTGTTGTTTACGAAATTGACAGGACGAAAAGCGAATATCCGGCGCTTTAACCGGGTTGGTGGACACGAAAAGTTCACCTAGGGGAGTTGGAAAACACTGATTCCAAACCAATGGTGAACATGGGCTCCAGTATTCAGAGGGAGGCAATGGAGTACGAACCAAGTGTTAGTCACCGTCTACCATGTGACTGCATCTCCTTACGATGCTTCATTGCCTTATGGATTAGACCTTTAGGTCAAAGGCTGGGGTTGGGCCCCCCTAAAGATACCACCTGTTTCGGTCTGAGCACCCGGGCGGTATCGCAGCGCACTCTCAAATCAAGTGACTTGTGCGGAGCATATCTATTTGGTGCCCTTTTGTACCAATATTTATGTGTTTAAATAAAAAAATAAAAAAATGGATTCTGACCAAATTGTCATGAATTTACTTTTCAATTATAAGTTTTTATTAAATTTAAACGGTGACTATCAGTAGACAATCAGTAGTTTGATGGATAATTCATTAAAATTCTGACGAATAGGATGATAAGTTCAAATGACATTGTGAACATGAGCATTGAGATCTAGCTATATCTAGCTGACGTAACGTATATTCTCTATTCCAGTGCTGTACATGTGCACGTAACTACTGAGGAATTGGAATGTGAACTTAGTAAGAACTATTGTGGTGTGTGCTACTGATATCGATAAATATAAGTAGTATGCATCATCAATCGAAAGTCAAATGGCTGGAGGCAGAAGGTTACGAAGATTGAAGAAAATAAAATGGGAATGAAGGGACAATAAAGTCTGATATTGGATTGTCCACACTTGTATTGTTGTTCACTATAAGCCTACTTTAAAACAGTTCACTTATCTAATATGAAACTTATATGAAATCCTTAAATTGACATAATGCAATAATAATAAACTTATTATTTGTCAAATAACGGTTTATTGACCGTACTCAGAGTCTATTTTCTCATATACATTACAAGAACAATACGAACATCAAGACAGTAAGTTGTACGGAGCTGAAATGTGGGGAACTACTAAATCCATCTTCAAGAAGGTACAAGTATTTATAAACAGTTGTTTACGCAAAATACTCAACATTCACTGACCGGATACTATCAGCAACAGCGTTTTATGGGGAACGACAAACCAGCTTCCAGTTGAAGAGGATATTAGGAAAAGACATTGGAAGTGGATTGGACATACATAAAGGAAATCACCAAACGGCATCACGAGGCAACCTCGAACTTGAAATCCAGAAAGGAAGCGTAAAAGAGGAAGGTCAAAGAACACATTACGTCGGGAAATAGAAGCAGATATGAAAAGGATGTATGCCAACTGGAAATTACTTGAAAGGATTGATGAGGACAGGTTTGGATGGAGAACACTGATGTACGGCCTATGCTCCTGTACGACGTGGGGTAACAGGCGTAAGTAAGTAAGTATTATAAGAACACATTTCAACTTGATTTAACAATGTTGACAGAACAACAGTTACAGTCCTGTTCTTGATTTTAATCATGCATCTATCATATGCTAATTGATACTAAAGCAAAATGACTAACTAATGATTTCTTGTAGATAACCGAATTGGAAACTATTTACGGAAGAAAATAAATGTAAAAAAGAAACATTTTCTCACCTTAGCTGTATCAATTCCTTTAGTAATAGCCCATGTTGATGTAACATAATCAATAACACGTTCAGCTAAATCTTTTGGTACACTATGGGTTTTAATAAAATCTTTAACAGATGCCATCATATCATGATATCTTGAACGTGTTGCATACATTCCTTGAAATATTGTTGTGACATTACCAAATATAGTAGCATAGCCGAATGCTTGTTTACCGAAAAAAGAAAAGTCAACATGAATGAAATGATTAAAGTAAAATATCTTCGTAGTTGAAAGCGTGAGTCAATTGCAGCTAGACCATCAAAGAAAACCTGAAATCACTGGACCGTCGTTTCGTTTTATTATGGGACTCCTCAGTGGCAGTGTGCATCCACGATCCCGCACTCACGAGTTTCGAAACCAGGACCTACCAGTCTCCCGCCAAAGCACCTAACAGATAGACTATTGAGACGTCATCCAATGGTGTTAATGTCTAACTTCAACTAATCCACGTCCCATAATAGGATGAAATGGCCGTTCAGTGCTTCCAGGTTTTCCATAGTGATCTAGCTTCAATTGACTCACGCTTTCAACTATGAAAATACTAAATCTCCACAAAAAACCCCTTCTAAAGTAAAATAGAACAGCATTGATATAAGTGTGAGGCTGCATTTAACGACGAGTGGTAAATAAGAAATTATTTTTGTTAACGCCTGTTACCCCTCTCGTGAAGAAGCATAGGCCGCTTACCAATATTCTCAATTAAACCCCTGTCCTGGGTAAAGAAATTATTACTTAATGGAAAATGATATATTAATTTGGTACCGTTAAGCTAGGTAAATTATACATATCTTGTGTTAACCTAATGAGTGACTTACATTAATTACGTTATTATAGTTGAAAGCATGAGCCAATTGAAGCTAGACCATCAAGGAAAACCTGGAAGTAGTGGACCGCCATTTAGTCCTATTATGGGGCTCCTCAGCAGTGCGCATCCACGATATCGTCTCGCGAGAATCAAACCCAGGTTTTCTTTGGTGATCTAGCTTCAATTGACTCATGCTTTCAACTATGAAAATACTGAAATCTCCACAAAACCCTTTCTGATTACGACATTATAGCAACTATCCTACAACCAATTTGGGTTATGGTTAATTTTGATTAAACCTTTTTATTAACTTACTCAACAGACAATATTATTTGAATAGTAACAATTCGTTTGCTTTTTGGTTCTGTTATGATCACTAGACCATATGACCGACTGTAGCTAAAATGTTGATCACTTAAATATCACTCAATGATTCATTCTCTTTCCCAATGTTATGTATGTACTGGAATCTGATTATTAGTCCATGCTTTACCTCTGCATTAGCTCACATACGCACATTTGCTTCTGTGCTTTAAATCCGCTCGATATGTTTATAACTTTGTCACCTATACCAACCGCTAATAATCTGTAGGTTGCAGCTTCTTATTATTTTCTGATTTCAAACATTGTTGAGATTTATATCATAACGGTTACAAAGGTGATGAATTAATGAAGCTATGCCACTACATCAGGAAATACAACTCTCCACTTATATGGATTTCACATAATAAATAACTATGACCTTTTGATAATACTGAAATATACGTCCGGATCTATGAACCACTAATGATATACAATACAGATGAGCAACAACGAACTTCTAGTCGGACTATGGATATGTCTTACTATGATGTCTATCGATAATATAAACTATTTAAATTTAGAGAATATTTGCCATAATATTAATACAGATTAGTTGAACTATAATATACTACTAACAAGCATACTACTTGTTATGTCCCAATAAGTAGGAGAATTGGATTACTTGGTTAATAATTTGACGAGACATTTGATGATTCAGGCTATTGGAATTCACTTTGAACAACAATCCTCAAGAGAACCATAGATTAACCCGATAAGGTCAATATAGAAAATTATACGATTTCGAAAACATTTCAGTAGCATGTATTCGTGACATTGTCATTGTTTATTGTGTCGAAGCTCGTAGTGAGCTAATTAAATATTCTGTAATAAATTAACTATGGATTACAATTTGTTCTGTAAATTGTTTTCATAATGAATTAGTATTTTATATTTCATTATAAATAAACGTAAATCGATGCCAGTTCTGTGATCTAAAGGTTATGTGTTCACTCGTGAGACCGAAGGTCGTGGGTTTGAATCCTTCATGAAAGATCATGGATGTGCACTCCTGAAGAGTGCCATACTAGGATGAAATAGCCGTCAACACAGTAGTTCCAGGTTTGTGATGGTAGTCTAATTTAGATCGACTCATGAATTCAACTATTAAAATTACTACAATCCCTACAAATCTGAATTCTGATATTAATTATCATGTGCTCATTAGTTACTAACTTGAAGAGGTATTTCCTGGAGTTCTAATGAGAAGCTCTAACAAGTGGAGTTCAACCGTGCCTGTTGTGAGACAGGTACTCACTGAAGACAATGGTGGATGGTGGAGCAATGTCGTAGATTGGTTGAAGTTAGATATTAACTTCGTTAAATGCCGGCCGGCTCAGTGGTCTAGAGGTTAGGCGTTTGCACTGGAGATCGAAGGTCTTTGTTTCGAGGCTCGCGTATGAGGTCATAGATGAGCATTGCTGGTCAGTCCTATTCCATGACAATTGGACTGTCAAACAGTGAATCCAGACTTTCAATAATGTTCCAGCTTAGATTAAACCGTTAAATAGACTATTGGTATTTCATTATGTTATAAATTTTAAAACTTACCTCCAATAAGCATAAAGACGGCTGCAACTAATTTTTCACCAAATGTTGTCGCTGATACATTACCAAATCCAATACTTGTAATTAATGATAATGTGAAATATAATGATGTTACATAAGTCATTGTACGTGGAAGTGGTGGATTCTAAATAATCATAAATAAGAAGAAGATATTTTATTAGAACAGATAGTTTGTACAGATGACTTATCATGATTAGACTTTCAATGGAATGTGAACAAGTGAATGTCAACACAATAGCCTTATGTTTATGTATGATATGCTTGATGCTATTATGAGTTCATCCGTTTACCGAGTAAGAACTCGGTAAACGGAATGAAGATCAAAGATACAGTGACTCGATAGGCGAATTCTAATCCGAAAGGGATTTGTGAAGGTTTAGTATTTTCATAGTTGAAATCATGAGTCAATTGAAGCTAGACCGCCATGGAAGACCTGGAAGCACTGGACGGCCGTTTCGTTCTATTATGGGACTTCTCGACAGTGCGCATCCACGACTTCGCCCCGCGAGATTAGAAACCCAGGACCTACCTTTTGAAGTCAGTCACTAGTGAGCATATGATTATTGCTATTATCAGAACGGGTGACCAGTGCAGTTCAAAACCACGTCCGTTGTGAGATAGGAACTCACTGAAGACAATTGGTGAACGGTTGCTTAACTTCGTGGATTGGTTGAAGTTAAACATTAACACCATCGGATGCCGGCTCAGTGGTCTACAGGTTAAGTGCTCTGGTAGGTCCTGGGTTCGAAAATCGCGGAGCGAGGTCGTGGATGAGCACTTTCCGGTGCTTCCAGGTTCTCCTTGGTGATCTAACTTCAATTGACTCATGGTTTCAACTATGATAATTCTAATCCGTTATCTTCGGCCCTGCTAACTAGATTAAGAAGTCTTGATAAGGCTTAGGGAATATATTCTACAAGCACCCAGAAAATACGAGGTCACTAAGCATACAAATCAAGCGTATTTATACAATGATAGAAACGTCCTTAGGAGAGCCATAAAATAGCATACTAAAAAATTCGTCAACCAATGACAGCCAAGGACTGCCGAGTGAGAAAAGTAAGCTGTAGGTTAATCAAGCGTTTCTTAGCGGGAAAGCACAAAATTCAAATTTTCAGAATAGAATTACAAAATCCGGACCTTTTCCAAGTGAGTTCTAGGGATCTGATGTCCTCAACATTAAATGTTTGTCTTAAGATTTACCTCAATGTTTTGTGGTTACGTACGCTTGAACACTGATTACCACGACGCACAATGTTGACTAGTGTTGGAGACGGTTTGAAGAAAGTTAGGCGTGGCCCAACCAAGATGTGGCATCAGTCCATATAGGCACTAACTACTGGTGTGAGCCATGTTGGTTGATACAGACTACTTGGTTGGGATCCGCGTGACTACCGTTATCAATGGTTGCAGACTCAGTGTTACATGGCTCATAATCGATCAAAACGTTGTAGTTGTATACACTCTCTATTTTCCCTTAAACCTTGAGATTAAAATTGCTTCATATCTGTCTTTCTTCCTGTACTATATCCTTATATACAATCTGTTATGTCCCGATAACAATAGTGAATAGCAACTTTGGGATCCATTTATGGGTCAATATTATGCATGTAACTTTTATCGTATATTTGATAAATAACTCAACTATTCATATTCATGTTCCCCTTATTGTGAGCTTTATTTTTAACTATAAACTATTATTACAACATTTACCATTCTTGAATTATCCCTAGTCGATTAATTACTGTTCCCCTTATTCACAGCCACATTTGGCTACATCTTGTACAAATGTTATTTTTTATTTTATGGTACAATGTGGTCAGTCTGTTTGGTCTATAAACTCAGTATGTTTGAAATACGATGATTCATATTGCAGAGGCTGTTATTGGTGTTCTGGACTTAACTGGCTGGGCTAGGAAGAAGCAGGACCGATAGTACTCTAGACTACTCGTATGGTTTCATGTATCACTATTCTGATCAATAAATCTCTGCTCTGTGATTTGCGATCTTATCATGTCATAAGTTAAGAAGGTATCCACTCAACCAAAAGTTATAACACAATCTTTCTTTTATATATTAACACTATTGAATTAACTACTTCTATGAATTTATTATTAATCTTGTTGTGCTAATTAAGTTATAACAATTTGAATCGATGCATATATGTGCATTGTCCTACGTTGTTGCTGACTGACTGACTGAGGAAAATAGAACTTTTCTTTTTCCTTAATAGCCAAGTGAAGCACGTTGTAAAAATCTGTTATTATCGGTAATATTTTACTTGTTTTTATCTAAATATCCTTCATTCTTAATCTCCAGGACTGTACCAAGTATTCAATATTACTGAAACTGCCTCGGTTGGAAGAAAGATAACGACCTTCAAACGAAAACACGGAATTTACTCATGAAGCTATAGATTGTTCGTATAAGCCATGTTGGTAATTGTAGACTACCTAGTCTAAAGCACTCGTTTCTCTGACCAACCGTATGATCTTGTAACACCAATTGATCTTTTCAGCCTTATAACAGCGGCTGACAGATTCATATTTCTCAGAAAATTTGAACTTTAAAAATAGCACACCACCTCCCGTCACCGGAGTAAGGCCTTAAAATTTAGGAACTAACGTCAAGAACTCGAAAGTAGGTCACATGTAAGCAGTCGTAAACAGATGTCCCTTGAACATTATAGTTATGCTGTCAGGTAGACAAGACGACACATAGTTTCCTTTTCAAGTACCTCATAAAGTATCATTCCATAGTTTTCGCACTCAAGAAGTTGAAACCGTCCTTATACCTGTCACAATACTAAGTCAGTCAATCACAACGTAGAACTTTGTACGTACGTACATCAGTTCCATTTGCCATACCACATTAACACAGAGATACAGTTGTCGATTCAAATCCCATAGTGGTAGAATTAGTAAGAGTATAAGCAGTAATCGAAAAGATTAGGGTTTGAAAATGTTATTGAAGGAGTATAATACAGTGAAATAAATTTGAAAAGAGAAAAAAAGATAGAGACATGATGAATTCAGAGGATTCGAATTTAGTAGAACACAAAGAGTGGATGCACCTTCGCCATTGCATATGATTTTGAACCATGTCATTCAAGGTCTCTAACCATCGATTGCTATCGTCTCGCAGATCCCAACCAGGCAGTCTACACTTACCACTTGTCAGTGACTTCATGGATTTGTGCCACGTTTTGATTTGGCCGCCCCTAGTTTTCTTCCAACCTACTCCTACACCATGAAACATTGCACGTCGGGGCAGTCGGTGGTCGGGCCATCTCAAATGATGTAGTTTCACTACACTGCACACCACTTCCCGTCACCGGAGTAAGATCTTAAAATTTAGGAACTAACGTCAAGAGCTCGAACTTAGGTCACATTAGCTGACTGACTGACTAGGATTTAATCCTACACATGTTGATCATGTATAACCACTTCTATAGAGTTTACTATTGAGATAATATAGTTATTCCCTGTTTTTTTCTACTTTATTTTGTTTTAATCAAACCAATTTCTTGATGTAAACTAGAAACTTATTCAAACAATCATACGAAGAAGAAGAAGAAGAAGAAGAAGGACTAGAAGATTCTCTTAATTTAAACATGATTAATTGAACAATGAAGACATTCAATTATGTTGCATATCTTAGCAAATAAATTGTAGTTGACATATATGTTTTATTAATATTTATTAGAATTAAGGTCATCCATTCTATTCAAGCTAATCTCTCTCACTCTATATATGTATATAATTCAATTTAGAATCCATCCATACATTCATTCATTCATTCATATAGAAGACATAGAAGAACACTGATCATTATTTAGTCACGAGATATTCCGAAAAAGGATTTCTCTCTCTTTTCTCCTCTTTTCCCCTTTCTCTTTTTCTCCTCATCTCTCCTTGTTTCTCGTTTCTCGTTTTAAGGTTAAAACAATATTTATTAATTTATGAATAAATAAAATTTAATAAATAAGAATGTACATTGGTAAGATCAAATAGATTGAATTGTCATCCGCTATTTTTTTGGTATTTATCAAAGAAGAATAAAGTTAATTCATTTTAAAGAATCCGTTAGGAAGTAACTAGTGATTAGATATGGATGAGGGTTAGGAGAGTACACACACACACACACTCACTCTCTCTCTCTCTCTCTTGAAATAATCTCACATGACTACATACGTACAACCATTATCATGGAAGTCGTACTCAATGCATTCTCGTGGTATTACTGTTGTTTACGAAATTGAAAGGAAGGAAAGTGAATGTATGGTGATTCAACCGGGTTGGTGGAACTGGAGAGCCAACCTAGAGGAGTTGGAAAACCCTAATTGTAATCAATAGTTCACATAGGCTTCAGTATCCTGAACGAACAAATGGTATATGAACCAATCGTTGGTATGAAATTGAATCTCCTGATGTTGCTCTACTGGCTTGTGGATTAGACTTTTGGATGAAAGACTTGGGGTGTAACCATATAAGTAAACCACTTGTTTCGATTTGGGCACTCAAGCAGTATCACAGCCCACATTCAAATCAAATGATGAAATGCCACGCATGTATATTTAGTCATATTTTTCATCAATAATTCTATGTTCAAATAAATGAATAACAAACCAATTTCAGTAGAATCTACCAAGAACGAAGTTAAACTCAGAATTCTGATGTTTCACATCAAATTGAGATGAGATTTTAATCTAATCTAATCTATATTTTTTAACTTAAGTAAATGTAGTCTGATTTTTACTTAACTTACTTAATGATTTCATGCTATTGAGGGATGTTAGATCCTTAGAACTAACTTAGTATATGTCTTATTTTGAAATTAATTTGAGTTTTCTATTTTTGCGCCAACAGCACTTATCTTCACCTTCATGTTGTATTTTCTACTTTAAAGGATTTTAATTATTATTGGTTCGTTGTCTCTTTTAATATGCTATTTTGTAATGTTACTCAAGGACATTTTTATGTTGTATATAAACGCTCGAGTTGTACTTGTTCTTGTCGTTGTGAACCTTGATTATCCTTTGTAATTAGAGAAGATGGAATGCATTGGAAAAGTTAACCTATTGGGTCATTGTCTCACTGAGTCTTTATTCCGTTCGCAGATTAGGAGAACTCGTAATCTCTTCAAACATAACATATGTCACCAGAGATTAACTGCTTATTGTTTAGAATAACACTTATATAAGTGAAAAGTTTTGTTTTCATTGGAATCCTCATCAGACTTTATTCCAACATACAGTAGTAAGTATATCCATATATGGAAAATATTTAACTAATTAAGACAATTTATGAGTATGAGATAGTAGAGTAGATTTGTGCCTTATCAGTACAAACTCCACCTGTAGCTCTTCTAGAATTACTGCCGGTTCCAAGCCCGGGTAAAGGAGGAGGGTTGAGCATGGGGTTAGCGATCTCATCCCGTAGAAAAGCTAACTCGCTAAAAAAACGCTAATCAGTACAAACTTCAGTTAAACTTCTACTTGAAATTTGTGTTGATAATGTCGTTCAGAAGAACGATATAAGCTCCACGACAAAACCATCCAGCTCAGAGAATGAAACTTCATGAGTTAATGATAAAAAGTTAAATAGATAATATAACTAATCATACTCATTGAATAATATAAGGGATAAGAAAACAAATCCAACTTGAAGAAATATCTCAACCTCGAAACTAGGTGAATTAATATCATAAAATAAGGAAAGATCATTAAACAATTAGGAAATATATCAGTCATCAGTTTCAATACCACTACAATGGAAAAACCTGGAAGTACTGGACAGTTGTTTCGTCCTATTGTAGATTCTAGCTCAGTGGTCTAGAAGTTAAGCGTTAGCGCACGAGACTGATAAGTCCTGGGTTTAAATCTCGTAAGGAGGGATCATGGATGCTCATTGCTGAGGAGTCCTACAATAGAACAAAATGGCCATCCAGAGCTTCTAAATTTTCCCATGATGGTCTAGCTTCAATTGACTCATGAATTCAACTCTATAAAGTTACTAAAATCTCCACAAAATCCTATTCTGTTAATGATTATATGGTCATTTGTGACTGGCTCCAAGAAGTAATTCCTAGAGTTTTAGTAAGAACCAGTAACCAGTGTAGTTCAATCAGGTCTATTGTGAGATAGTAACTCAATGAAGAAATGAATCGGTTAAAGCTAATTTATATCATAATAATAACTAATGATTAATCACTAATCAATAACTTACCCCACTAGTCCAATTAGTTGAAGTAGTTTTACCTTGATCAATATCATTTAATAATCTTGGTATCCAACCATAATAAATACCATTTTTTAAATCAGTTTGTCCAACACTATACCATATACATGCTAACCAATGTGCTAATAATACAAAACCAGATATCATTAATAATAAACTAGCTGCCATATATTCTAAATATTGATCTAATTTACGTGTAACACGTCCAATACGTAATAAACGTACAACTTTTAATGCACCAAATAATGAACTAATTGTACTCTATGAATACAAGAAAAAAAAAGGGGGTAGGGGAAAAAGAGAACATATATAATGAAATTAGGCAATTTAAAAGAAAAAGGACAATGGTTTCTATAATGACTTCATTATCAGACTCTACAGTTATAAATCAATAGTTACTGTGATATCTAACACACTAATCTTATGTATCCAGTAAAGGTAATATTCAGCCTCTATGTGTTACCTCGGCCTAAGATCGGATCACCGGATACCTAAACTGAATATTATAGACCCCTCCTCTTTTTTGATTACTTCTATCTTAATGTTCACATAACTCCGCCTGTATCTCCTCCGGGGGCTACTGCCGATTTCAAGAGCGGATAAAGGAGGAGGGTTGGGCATGGAGTTAGTGACCCTATCCCGTAGAAAAGTAACTCACTCAAAAAACTTTAACCAGAAAAATTTATTCAAACCATTTGAACTCTGTCTTGAGAGTTGAAGGAATAATTATTACGCCTCATGATGAAAGCCGAGATTCTTCGGAAGTCACGAGGCGGATATCCGTTCTAACAAGCAGAGCAAACGTTTTTATAGGTACATGGACTGTCCCATCGCCCTTGGCAGATCAGGCAACCCAAAAGTCATAAGAACACCATCAGGGCATACAATAGGCTAAGTACCCCTGCTTCTACCAGACGTTTGTGCTGATGATGTCGTTCAGAAGAACGATGAAAAGCTCCATGATCAAACCATACAGCTCAGAGAACAAAACTCCATCAAAATGTATGTATGTATGTGTGTGAGTTTATGCATTAGATAATCACTATTATTAAAAATATAAAACTTCATCATAGCAACAGATATCCTTTATATAATGAAAATAATATTTTAAAAATGGTGTAAAATTTTTCATATTGTGGATCAGTTTAAGTTAGACATTAACACCGTTAGATGCCAGCCATTTCAGTGGTCTATCGGTTAAGTGCTCTGGCGCGAGGCTAATAGATCCTGGGTTCGAATCTCGCGAGGCGGGATCAAGGATGCGCACTGCTAAGGAGTCCAATAGTAGGACGAAACAGACATTCAGTGCTTCTTCGTTTTCCATTAGTGGTCTAACTTCAATTGACTAACGCTTTCAACTTTGAAAAAAAAAAGAAGAAATACTGAAATCTCTACAAAAACTTCATTCTAATAATTAAACTTACTTGTGTTGCTTCCGGTTGAAATGCATTAAATACATCATATGGTAAACATGATAATACATCCACTATAAACCATCCTTTTAAATAATTAATTCGTATAATTGTAGCATCTGAAATGACTTCACCATTAGGACCAACAAAAGTAGTATGAAAATTTAATACAATATCTATAAAGAATATAACATCAACAATACTGTCAACTACTAAGAAACTAACATCATCCATTGTTTTACTTTTAAATGCTGCATTAAATGGTACCATTACAGCTGTATAACCAGTTAAAAATAGAATTAACCAATCCCATGTTGTTTTAAATGCAACATAATGTAATATAATATGAGGGGGTGTTTTAGGTGCTTCTTGTTTATATTGGGGGATTAAATCAAGCCATGATGATGTAGACTAAATGAGAAAAAAAAGTAACAAGCAAAAAAAAAAGAAAAAAAAAGAAGAGGAGTTATTACGTAATTGAAAGGGATAAATATAGATTTTTTGACGTTTCGTAACTTAGTGTAAGCTATTTCTTCAGAGTAAATAAATAATCAAATCAGAAGGGGGATTTTGTGAATATTGTAGTAATTTTAATAGTTGAGATTATGAATCTAATGAGAAGCAGTAATCACTGGAGATCAACCAGATCTGTTGTGAGATAGTAACTCACTGATGACATTGGTGGATGTGTCATTCAATTTCGTGGAATGGTTGAAGTTAGATATTAACACTGTTGGATGCTGGATTATTGATCTAGTGGGTAAGCGTTCACGCGCGAAACTGAAAGACTCTGGATTGGAATCTCGAGAAATGGGATCGTGGATGCGCATTGCTGAGAAATCGACTAATAGGACGAAACGGTTGTCCAGTACTTCTAGATTTGCCATGGTGATCTTGTTTCAATTGATTCATGATCCCAATTATTAAAATAACCAAATATTTGGTTATTTATTCACTAAAGAAGTGGCTTATACTAAGTTACCGAACGTTAGAAAATCTAATCTTCTTATGTAGATTATTAAATTTATAGTTTATATTATTGATTGATAGATTGACAGTGATATAATTGTACAATATCACAAATAGACTGATCTTAGGCATAAAAGGTTAAGAGCTCAACGCAATATGGGTTGTTAATGAGTACTCTTGGTGAGTAATGTCTTAGGGGGAAAAATCTATCCATCAATCCGTACTTTTCAATTATTCTCTAACCAAGAATCAGTTCGTGTACTAGCTTCAGCTGTACATATACTAAAATTGGAACGATGCCAAGAAGATAAGTATGAAGGTCAGTTCGTGATCCGTGAAAATTTTACTGGTAATTTAAATATATGTAAAATGACTTAACAAGCCTTTAATCTGAACTGTCCACTTGGCTCAGATCTTTAGTACGGAATATATCAGCGGTTTAACCTCTATCAATAAGGATGGTTTAATTGAGTGAACTTATTTCATAATAAATAACTGTCAAATGCAGTCATAAAAAGATTAGCTGTGGTAAAACAGGAACCTTCACAAATAATGGTAAATATTGTACCCTATGATCAAGTTAATGGATATCACAACTTCTAACGGTAGTGTATGATCTATTGATACCTGAACGATTTGTGACTGGGTTCAAATTATAATGTGAATCGATCATTCAGTTAATGTCACAAATAAAATGATGAAATGCCTGAAATGGATTCCACTACTACCCACTACTATCCAATAAGTTATATAAAGTATGTTTGGCTATGTGATAGGATTTTAAATACCATTACAAATGATTGATCACTAGGTGGTGATCAATGCCATATATGTCATGTCCTTCTTAGTGCACATAGAATCCTATCGATCAAGTTGCAATGTGGTCACTAATCTAGGTGACTTGACATTGCGTGTACTATATTGAGATAAGATAATGGATGGAAGTAGTCAATAGGAAACCATGGACTTAGGTTTCATGCTACTTGGCACCCGTCAGCAATGTGTACCTGTAATCATGAGGGAACTGATGCTCCTTGATAGATTCGATTATGAGTGCCAAGTAACACGAAACTTAGGTCAAAGGTTTCCTGTTGACTATCTCCAATCACTATCTTTTAAGCACATTATAGTTAATAACCCTCTCCCCAATTCACATTTTAAAACAAAAGTGCTCCGGATAATGAATGAATGGATTTTACCTCATTGAATTATATGGAAATGACACGCATAAACACCTTTATTTAAAGATATAAATAAACAAACGTATTTGACTTGCAAAATCAAATTGAAGTCTTTATACTTAATGAACTATGAGCTGGATAGTTTAATCGCAGAGGTTTCACCGTTCTTCTGAAAGACATAATCAACAAAAACTTCAGATAAAAGTGAAGTATTCGAATTTCTCCACATGTAACTCACAGCTTCTCCTATACACTTCGTTGTTGATTAGTTATTGTTGACTTTAAATTTGTCATGACAAACTGTTAGCCATATGTGAAGAAATTTTAAACACTTTACCTCTACCTAAAGTTTCTGCTGACAATGTCATTCAGAAAAATAAACCAATGAAAGCTCCACGATCAAACCATCTAGCTTAAAGAACAAAACTCTATGAAAACCATCCAACTGAACTACGAATCTTCTCCATCATCATTAGTTAGCTGAACCTTTTACATTTTTCCTGATTACAATACAATGATTTAATGTACAATTCACAGGAAAAGTTCAATCACCTATTTACCTGTCATTTATAATGTTAATTAATAGCTAATTACAAAAAAAAACACCTATTCTTTCCTATAAATCTTTCCCCTTGTTTGTTATATTTAGTAAGTAAGTAATTATGAAAGAGTTAAGGTAACAGAAGGTATTTGCATGTAAAAAAAAGATAGTAGTTAAAAAAAAATAAACACTAATTTAGTTGCCATGACAACAAGAGTAGGTATTCATTTAAAGCTATATATATATTTAACCGGAAATTGCTAAAAAAAAATGACATTATTGTCTATTTAACACTGTATTATAATGTATTTAAGTATTATTGACACATTATTAAAGTATGTTCATCTGTAAAGTAACATGTTTTCCTTAATTGTATCACATAAATTTACTAGAAGGGGGTTTTTGTAGAAATTCTAGTAATATAATAGTTGAATTTATGAATTAATTAAAGCTAGAACATTGTGGATAACTTGCAAACACTAAACGGCCGTTTTGTTTTAATATGGAACTTCTCAGCAGTAGTCTAGAGATTAGGCAATCGCACTCGAGACCGAAGATTCTGGGTAAGAATCTCGCCAGAGGGATTTGGATGGATGTGCATTAATGAGGAGTCATAGACTAGAACAAAATAGCCGCTTAGTGTTTCCAGGTTTTCAATGATGGTCTAACTTAAATCGATTAATGAATTCAACAAAGTTTCTGAAATATATTCCTGGAATGATATGCATTTTAAAGTTATTTTACAGTGTATAGAAGAAGAAGAAAGTGATGCTGAAAACTGTTTAATTTAAAAAAATAATCGAATCAAGGTTCAAGGCGATACGTACAGTGTGGACATATATTAATAAAAGACTGATCAATTAGAGTCCTAAACATTAATCAGAAAAATCAAGTAAACAATATCAAGTAAGTTTAAACTTCACTCCATTTGCACAAGCAAACGACTATCAGGACTCAGTAGCAAAGTAGATAACGCGATGGCGTTTAAAGTGAACGGTACTGGGTTCAAGTCCCAGAGTGAACATCAACTCTGAGATGAAGGTACATCCAGCTGACGAGTCCTAAATAGAACGAAACGCGCGTCAAACTGGATTCTACTGCTAGCTACTATCCATCTATGCTTATCATACTTGCAAATTAAGATTATTATTTAAAATCTGTTCAGTAGATTCATTAAAATATAATTTAATACAGTAAAACAAAACGTTTATTAAGCTAATATGAACTTTAATGACTTAATTAATAGTCCTAGTGGATAAAACACTCGATTTTCAAACAATAATCTGTTACATATCTGTGTAAGTAATCGTATGTTAGTATTACTTCAGATAAGTATAGAGATCTGTATATGGTACATGAGTTGTACATCAGTTAGAGGAATGTTTTACAGTAACAGGAAGTATGATTTGGCAGAAATATACACTAGGTTAAAACAATTAACTGATTAGGTTATTTACAATTAGTTGATAACTGAATAGTTACTATGTCATATTTGTTTAATCCTTCTTACTACTATTCGAATGATATCTTCTTATTTACTTACTAACTTATACCTGTTACCTTTTGTTAAAGAGTATAGGCCACCCACCAGTATTCTACATTAAACCCTATCGGATGATATCTACCAAGCTGCAATATGATCGTTAGTATAAGTGTATCAATATCGCTTACATAATGTTGAGATGTGAGATGGCTGTAGATTATCAACAGGAAGCCGTAGTTTGTGCCGGTTTACACAAGTCATGAAAGTATGGGTTTAATATTGTTGGAATTACTGAGGCAGATGAAATTTTAACCCGATTCATCCTGCTTCACATTTTGAGATACCACTACTAAAGGTTTTATTTGATTTAACATAGGTCATTACTCAGTTATCAACCAGTTGTAAATATCTCAGTCCTACACGATATAAGCGGTAAAATTTCGAACTTAAAAGCTGGGCGACGTTGCTTCAAGTCGTACAGGGACGGAAATTATTCACAGGATTAAAGATACATCTTAATGATGTTTATCAACTGACACGAAAACTGAGGTGAAGGGATTCCTACTAAATATCCTTAAACTTCTAACAAGATGGAAACTACGATGCTTACACTTCATTGAGTATAAGATATTTTAAGCCTAATGTATTAGGATCCAACTAGTTCGCAATGCACTCCATCACCGACTGTCATTAGCTAATAACCATCTCAATTCCAAACATTTCAACTCATAAATTATTATTAAAACTTTGAAAAATCAAGACAGTGAAGTAGAAAACAGATGCCTTAAAAATTAGTATTTGACTGTACATTGTATACATTCAAGATCCTTCCTGCGATCAAACCCATAAGCTTCAAGTTTCGAGGGGAATGTTTAACAATTGGGTTATTTATTTAGAATTCATCAGTTCATATTTCATAATCCTACTTTTTTAAAAGTATAATACAGTAATCACCCAGAGACATCAGTGATGACTGTCTCACTCTTATTTAAGCGGAAATCCACTATCAGATTTTTGGGATCGACCATGCACAGACCAAATCACGACACTATAAATCACTAATGAACAATCAATTGGATGGAACTCATCACTAAACGTCAACTTCACTGATTATGAAAAGGAATTTATGAAAACGTTTTCGACACTATGGTGTGAGTAGCTGAGAAAATCTTCAACATTATATACAATTCTTACGACGAACTACACTGTGAAGTTGTGGATGAAGGGCAGCTCACAGATGCAATCCAAGTGAGGACATGAATCAGAAAAGACTGCTTATCCTCCCTCTTCCACATTCTTCAGGTGTTTGACTGGATTATGAAAACCTCGACATCTGAGGGGAAGCATGCGATAAAATGGACAGCTGAGAATCAATTAGACGATTCAGACTTCACAGGTGACCTACATCGCCTATCCCGTACAGGCGAACAAATGCAGATAAAGACAACTACTGTGGCAATATCCTCTGAATAAGTTGGCCTCAACATACACAACGGAAAAAGCAAGATCCTCAAATACAACACGCAAAACATCAACTAAATCACACTTGATGGAGAAGATCTGAAGGATATAGAATCTTTCACGCAACTATATAGCAGGATCATCAATGAACATGGCGGATCTGATGCAGACATAAAGGTAAGGATTGACAAAATAAGGATAGCATTCCTACAGTTGAATAACATGGAACTCAAAAAAACTGTCAATCAATATTAAAACCACAATCTTCAATACGGACGTGAATACAGTTCTGCTGTATAGGGTTGAAACATCAAGAACTACTACAATCATCATCAAGAATGTAAAAGTATCTATTAACAGTTGTCTACTCAAGCTACTCGTTAACGGGATACAGACATCAACAGCCTACTGTAGGAGAGAACAAACCAGCTCCCATTTGAAGATGAAATTAAGAAAAGACGTTGGAATTGGATCGAACATACATGTGGGAAATTACCAGACTACATCACGAGGCAAACACTAACTCAGAATCCTGAAAGGAAAAGGAAAAGAGGAAGATTGAAAAACACACTACTCTGAAAATTGGAAGTAAACATGTAAAGGATGAATAGTAACTAGAAATAACTGGAGAGGAGTGTTCAGGACCGAACTGGATGGAGAATGCTTGTAGGCGGTCTATTCTTCTTCACGAGGATCAACAGATGTAAGTAATTACGTAATTATTTTCACAACAGTTAATTTATTTTCATCCATAATATCAAATAATTGAATAAAAGATAACGATATATTGGAATACTGATTAGTATAGTCAGTTTATCAATTTTCATGGTAATCAGTTTTATTAAAGTAATAATAATAATTATTATTATTCACTTGATATTGTTTGTTGTTTAATCTTCCCATTGATGTGTTAGGACTGCAACTGATCAGTATCTAATTGGTATATGTGCATCCTGTGCGTATTGCCTCGATATGGCCTAAATTCACAAGCATGGTAAGCAAAGATGGATAGCGGCTAATAGTGGAATCCAGGACGCGTGTTTCGTCCTATTCGGGACTGGTAAGCTGGATTTATCTGCATCTCAGAGTTGATGTTCACTCTGGGACTCGAACCCAGTACTTTTCGCTTCGAACGCCATCGCGTCATCAAATTAGTTACTGAGTTCTGAATAGCCACTTTCTTCTGAAATGCGGTGAAGTTTAAATTCACTTGGCTATCAGGACTCATTAGATGAGTGTATAACACGATGGCATTTGAAGCGAAAGGTACTGGGTTTCATTTCCAGAGTGAACATCAACTCTGAGATGCAGTTACATTCAATTTGACGAGTCCCAAACAGGATGAGATGTGCTTTCTGGATTCCGCTGCTAGCCACTATCCATCTTTGCTTATTATTATCAAGATGGCCTGCTTGAATATCTGGTCTACCTGTTCCAGCTATCTAGATATTTCAACAAGTTATCTGTTTTCTCGTTTGTTTCAACAGATCATTATGCCAGTTAACTTATTCAGGTTCGTTTGTGAAAAGTTCACCACCTTTTACTATACAATTTAGGAAAGAGCACAACCAGTGACATCATAGTTCCTGGCAATATGCAGCAAAAAGAATGTACATTATTCAGAAGACGATTCCTGAACTGATAACTTCTAATTAGTGATCACTCACTATTGATCACCAGAATCGTTTATAAAATAAGAAAAGGATACTTTGCACTGAGAATTCTATATTTTACCAAAAAACATAATATTCATTGATTGCTTACCATTACCGCTTTTTCTGGATCTGATTTTGATGAATCATGAAATCGTGAAGTTGAACTAGTATTTAAATTTTGAAAATTTGATAAACTTGGTGAATTATATTGTTCCATTTGATTTGATACTTCTGTATCATCATTCATTACACCACTAGTATTATCAGTACCACCAGTACCACTGCCACCACCACCACCGCATCCTATTAATCGATTACTACGATATACAGTTAATGCAGAATTTTGTGTTGATGTTTGTGATGCAGATAATTGTTGTAGAACTGAACGATTACGTGTAACTGAACGGGCTAATCGAGCAAATTTACTTAAACCTAAATGAAATAGTAAGCAGACAATACTAAGTGAATTCTAAATGAAATAGTTTTAAAATATAAATAATGAGGAAAGGTTTTTAGAAAATTATTTTTAATAGTTGAAATCATGAGTCAATTGAGGCTAGGCCGCCATAGAAAACCTGGAAGTACTGGACGACCATTTCGTCGCATTGAGGGACTCCTCAGCAGAAATATTAGGAATCATTTGAACAAATTCAGATGAAGGCCTCTTAGGCCATACCCTGCATAATAACATATTCACAGATCGTTATGGTCACTACGAATGCTAAGGTAACTTGTCCTGGGTTTGAATCTCGCAAGGCGGGATCGTGGATATGCATTGCTGACGACGAAACGACCAACTAGTACTTCTAGGTTTTCTATGGTGATCTAGCTTCAGTTGACTCATCATTTTAACTGTAAAATTACTGAAATCTCTAAAAAACCCCTTCTGATAAAAGTTATTTTATGAAATTATGTTTCTGCGGCGAAACTATAATTTATGGACATGCGTTTGAGCAATAACAAGGTCGTGGCACCTATTTCAGTACCCAATGATCACGGACGACTGATTTACAGCCGATCTTAAAGAAGACTTTATGATTGAGCTGATACAACAAATGGGATTACTAAAAAGTTTTCTTATTTTTTATTTCAATAGTCAAATGAGTTTTGGACCTTGTGTAGACTATCGTGATGATGTTGTATTCTGATGTAATATATGTCACAATAAAAATTCTCCTAGAACGAGAACAGTTTTCGCTCGATCACGATTGAGACTAAGACCGATTGTGATAATTCTTGCAAACTGAATAACAATAACAGTAACACTGGCTGAAACCTTTAGATGTTCCTGAAGATTTGACAGTTCAATGGTATGAGCATTGTCGAGATATATGTGAAATAAAAATGACAAGCTTGAATGAGTCGTTTGGAGGAGTTGAGAGAATCGTAGAGATAAGCAAAATAGTCGTTAGAAAACGCAAATTCAATAGGGTAAGTAGTATTTTCATAAATATACTTAACAGGTTCTTGGTATATACGAACACTTCCAGCACTTTAGAAACCGACAAGTTACAACTATAATACAAAATATGCGAGAGTATGTGCAGTCGGGAACCACAATATATATGGATGACTGGAGAGCATATCGATGCTTACATGGACTTGGTTACGTACATCGTGTCGTCGTCCACAAGCGGCATTTTGTAGATCCCGCTACTGGAATACACAAATTAATAAAGAAACACTATGGTCGAGGTTAAAAGAATTGTTGCGATTTTATCATTGCTCCAGAAGTCAACTGCCATAGAGTCACATAGATATACAGTACGCATTACGATTTTAGAACTATAGAGCCTCTTTTCTAACCTTGAAAAGCTCTTAATTCATGTTAAAGCAATGTATCTTCTCTAACATTTTGGTTTCGCATAAATATACTCTTACTCTATACCGATTGTTTTCTGCTGAACTGAAATTTTCACAGTTGAAATCATGAGTCAATTGAAGCTAGACCACTATGGAAAACCTGGAAACACTGGACGGCCGGTTTTTCCAGGTTCCCAGGTTTTCGATAGTGGTCTAGCTTCAATTGACTCATGATTTCAACTGTGAAAATACTAAATTCTTCACAAAACCCCCTCTGATCTATAACTGAAATTTCCCAAGGTCATCGAAGATTCGTTCAAGGGTCATCCATAAGTTATAGTCCCACTGTTTCTGCAAAGAAAACTGATGTCGATTACATCATTTATTAGAGCTACACAGATGTATTTATATACAAAAGCGACATATCATTATGAGCTTTTTCGTTCTTGTCTTGGAATTTCTATCGAACAATTCACATCAAGTAATCTACAAATAACAGTGTCCTGAATTTTTAAATCTTACTACAAAAGTATCTTTTGGTTACTTAGGTGAACAAGTTTAGTTATTAACTTGTCATATATATATCAGTCAGTCAGCTACAACGTAAGACGAGGTACATGTATGCATCAGTTCAAATTGCCACACCTCATTAGCACAAGAAGATGAACACCAAATTCATAAAAACAGTTGCTTCTATGGTAGTAATATATAAAAGAAAGCTTGTGTATAAGGATATAATATAGGAAAAAAGAATTAGTATATAGAAAAAAGGGTATAAAGCAAGTTTAGTCTCATTGTTTAAAGGAAGACAGAGAGTGTATAAACTGACGCCATTGTGGTCGATTCTGAGCCATGTCACACAGAGTTTCCAACCGTTGGTTATGACAAACACGCGGACCACAACCAAGTAGTCTGCATCTATCTAAAATCATAAGTTCGTGTCATCAAGCACTAATGCCACGTTTAGGTTTGGCCATCCCCAACTTTCTTCCAATCATCGCCAATACTAGTCAACATTTTGCGTCATTGTAATCGGTGTTCAGGCATATGTAACACATAACCCAACTATATCAGTCGATGAAAACTTACAACCTCATCAACTATTACTCATCCAGTGATCCCAGCAGATACAAGCAATATTTCTAAAAACATCTGTTATCAAATACTAGTTGATTACGAGTATCTTCTACTCTAAGTGGCCACGTTTTGAATTCATAACGTTGAACAAAATGAACTGCCACGCAGTATACTCGTTCCTTTAATTGATAGACGAATATCTCGCTTTCGCCATAGGTGACATCAGTTGGTAAAAACTAAAAGAGCTTTCTGAATATAATATATAATTAGATTTCATTTCCTTTACAAGGTTTGTTAACCTGTTCGACTTTAATTATCATTTCACACGACTATTATCTAACATCCATATATAGGTATATATACATAGTTGTTATTCAACCGGATGTGTTAATTATTAGTTATGCTGTCAAGTTATTCCTTATTTGTAATTATTTCACTTTTGTTTCCTTCTTCTTCTTCTTCTTCTACTGAAGGTATTATCAAATGGTCATAAGAAACTTATGTACACCCACCCCCCCTACACACACAAACACACACCTTCTTTCCTATCAATTCTCAGTTGATTTCCCTTTTCAAAGTTCAGTTTCATCAACTTTGAACTTGATTATTATAGTTTTTTTTCTTTCTTTCATTTAAAATTGAGGGTGAAGTAAGGTGATATTTAAATGAAATTTATCCCTATTAATCTCTTTTTATTTCTTAATTGAATTCTTTTTTCCCTTTGAAGAAATAACTAAAATAGTGTTGGCAAAGGTAGATGGTGACTTGTCAACTGGATGTATCTGCATCTAGTGAATTTAAATTTTACCGTATTGCACAAGCAAATGGCTATTAGTACTCAGTAGCTGAGTGGATAACACGATGGCGTTTGAAGCGAAAGGTAATGGGTTCGAGTCACATAGTGAACATCAACTCTGAGATGCAGATACATCAACCTTACGAGTTCAAGCGAGTCAGGTAGAAGTGAAGTACATGCTGATGATGTTGTTCAGAAGGATGATGAAAGCTCCACCAGCACAGAGAACAAAATTTCATCAAAACTGAAAGGTAAATAATTAACTACAATTGTTTCTTGATTTAAATTGATCGGGGAAGTGATAAGAGTTTTTTTTATATTTCTTAGAACTCCCACTAATGTGAAAGAGGCAAAATTGAATTCCATAAGAAGATTTTGCAAATTGAGCCAAGAGCCATGTAGACAATTAGATCTTTTATACATTTCATTAGATACAAGTAAAGAAAATGATGACTTTATCAAAAAACACATGGAAACATGGTATTTTACCTTTAACAGTTTCTTCATCATCAAATGGTGTTTTCAATGCTGTAATATCTCTGAAAGCCAATAGAAATAATACTACTTCTTCACATTCATTACGAACTGGTGCAACACATACAAGTAACCAAAATGGTAAACCTAAAATGTAGATATAAAGAAGCATTTTCATGACAATTTAATTATTATGAATGTCATAGAGTGTCCATTGGACATTCTATTCAATGTTATGCTCATCTATTCTTTTATGATGATTGTAGTTTATGGATCAAGTGTCTAGCTTGAATCATATGAGAAGTCATTAATTCTCTAAAGGAATTCTAAATACATGTGTTAGTAACGAGAGCAGAGCAACAGAAAACTTAGATCAATGGTTTAATGACGTATAGCAGCTAAGGTACATTTGAGTTTGTTCATATTTAATTTGGTTAAGTTCTTTTTGTTAACTTAGTTAATGGACGGAGTCATTCGTACAATAACAACTTAGCTATACTACTTTACCTTTATTATTGGCTCTCGAATGCCCTGGTTCTGCTGACAGTGGGGAGACTCCGCTATTCCTTTCCAACTGCTCTCACATGCACACGCGTATATAGCCTCTGTCAGGGAAGTCATACTCATTGCTTTCTCGTGGCATTACTTTTGTCTACGAAATTGAGAAGACTAATAGCGAATGTCCGGGCAGTATCTCAGCCCTGACACAAATCAAATGAGATTTGTGTGGAGTGTATGTATCTGGTGCTTCATTTTACCAATATTTATGTGTTTAAATTAATAAATAACCTTTATTATTGTTGCACACTTGTATGAATATGTATGCTTGAGTATCGCTTGCTGACTACGCACATATTTATTCTCGTAGCCTTACTATTAGTCGCTTAATTGATTCGATGATTCATTCATTTCACCATGTATATATATGTACATCTTAACCCTGTTTAGTGACTCGTTGAAGTGCAAGCTCGTTCATTGAATCGATAACTCTCTCGCTCATTTGACTCGCACGCTCACTCGTTTGCTTTACGACACTACACTTTCATGCTTGCTTAACGTGCCTGTAATTTGGGATATCTGTGCGTAGTTCATTAATAAACGTAATAAACACTTTGTATTCGCCTTCAGATTTATACACCCTTATCGAGTTACGATTATCAAGACGAACAATATACGAAGTTTAAGGATAATATTGAATACCGGCAACCACAAAATCCCACGTTCACAGTCAAATTTTGGCTTGATCTTGTACAAATATTATTTTCTATTTTATGATATGATGCAGTCTATCTGTCTGGTATATATAAACGGAGTATGCTCGAAATAAATAACTCGCGTAACAGAGGCTGTTATTGGTGTTCTGGACTCAACTGGCAGGGCTAGGCAGACAAGAGACCAATACGGACGCTAGACTGCTCATAACGGTTGAACGTCATTGATTTGGCACAGTGCTATATTAGAAAAGCCTTATTTCGATTGGTGGATAAATCACGTCACAAAAAGCCGGATATAAAATCACAACAATAGGCGTAAAATCACAATGTACATATATAGTTTTAAATGTCCAACCGATTTTAACTAGTAAATCATTGATAAATGGATAGCACTATATAGAGAGTTTGTTGTAGTATGAAACTATCAGGTAATCTTCATTCAGGGATTGCATTCAAGATCTTCAGGCTTTGTGGAAAATGGATGAGGATAATCATTCACTTTTCATATTCAATAAAAGTGTAATATCTAGCATATACGAACATCTTCCTGTTAATTTCAGGTGTTAGTGCTACATATAAGGGTATACATTTCAGTGGGGGACCTCATTTCAATTATCTAAAGCTATCTCTACATATGTTTACTGTGAATACACTTTTGTAGAGCACCTCGAATAACTAGATGTGTTAGGATTGTCCACAATATTTCTCGCAATAGACATGATAAGCTCAGAAAAACATTAGTAAGTATTTTTATTCAATCACCGTTTGACTGAAAGCTTTACTAGAAATATCAAGAAAATGAAAAGTCATATGTAGAAGTTCTGCACTGCTACTATGTTTAATAACATTCCGGAATTTTCTGGAAAACGTAAAGATTTCTAAAATACTGCGCCTTTTCTCTCGTGTTCAAGTCGCTGTGCAGTTCTAGCTTAGGGGTTACGAGACTGGCTTACGATCCGAGTATAGCGTGCAATCAGCAAGACTTAGCAAGATGAAACGAGTAGAAAAGTGGTATTAAAATTTTGAGACAAAATCCTCATTAAAAATCATACTCTTATATGCAGCATTCAATCATTAAATGAACGAACAAAATACTAGATATTGTAGACAAATGTTGACAGCTACGAAACAGACACCTTAAGGATTCACAGGTTCGTACTTAACCTTCAAACTACTGAACTATATGTCCAACTGAACTGATGTTAACATAAACAATCAAGAATTGTCAGAATACACCATTTATATATACATATCATTGTTGAAATCTTGAGTCAATTGAAGCTAGACCACCATGAAAAACCTGGAAGCCGACTCAGTGGTCTATCGGTTAAGTGCTCTGGTGCGAAACTATTAGGTCCTGGGTTCGAATCCCGCGAGTGCGGGATCGTGGAGTCCCATAATAGGACCAAACGGCCGTCCAGTGCTTCCAGGTTGTCCGTGGTGGTCTAGCTTCAATTGACTAATGATTTCAACAATGAAAATTACTGAAATCTCCACAAAGCCTTTTCTGAATATACATATCAGTAATATGCATCTGCTCAGGACAGAGTTAGATGAAGAATGCTGGTGGTCAGCCTATTCTTCTCCACGAGGGGTAATAGGCGTAGGTAAGTAAGTAAGCAAGTAAGTAAGTATCATTACAAAAACTACAATAAATACTTACGATTTTTTTTATAAAATAACATTTCAATTTGATCTGGTGTTTGACTATCTAATGCTTTTAATAAACGTTCACGCATTTCCTTTGTTGTTTGTTCACCATAGAAAAATGCACAACTACCACTTTTTTGCATAATTTCAACACGACTATAACCAGTTAAACGTGAGAAACCTTCATTACAATAAACAATTGGATAATCAACAATACGTGCATTTGCTAATACAAAACTGTAAACTATAGAAAAAGAAAAAGAAAGGATTACGTAATAGTAATAATAAGGATAATACTCAGCTATAAATATATAGAGATAATTACATTATATAATACAGTGTTACCATGGTAATACATACTGGAATGGTCGTCAATCTTATAAACAGAGAGTTGTCTTTGTAATGTAATGTATACAAGAGACCTTGGCTAAAACATCAGGAGTGTTTTGAGATGATAAATGCCATAGCTTTACTACACTTACATATTTACTTACTTATATACTGGTGAGCGGCCTATGCTCCTCGACGAGGGGTAACAGGCGTAAGTTAGTAAGTAAGTAACACAACAATTTTGTTTTTCATATTAACTGATGCACACACTTACTCGGTATTGTATCTTCAAATTGATGTTTAACACTGCGATTGATCAGTCTCTTATTGACATATGTACATTCTGTGCGTATTGCCTCGACATGGTCTTAATTCACAAGCATTATAAACGAAGATGGATATTAGCTAGCAGTGATATGCAGGAAGCACGTTTCGTTCTATATGGGACTGGTCAGTCGGATGTACCTGCATCTCACAGTTTATGTTCATTATGGGATTCGAACCCAGTACCGGTCAAACGCCTTCGCATTATCCAGTCAGCTACTGAATTCTGATAGCCAATTGAATCTAAAATCCACCGCATTTCAGAAGCAAGTGGCTATTCAGGACTCAGTAACTAATTGGATAACGGGGTTGCGTATGAAGCGAAAGGTACTGGGTTCGAGTCCCAGAGTGAACATCAACTCAGATGCAATAAATCCAGCTGACGAGTTCCAAATAAGACGAAACGCGCTTCTTGGATTTCACTTCTAGCCACTATCCATCTTTACTTATAATCCTTGTGAATTAAGATATATTGAAGCAATACGCACTGTATGCAAATATAACAATAAGAGACTCATTAATTGAAATCCTAAACATTAATAGAAAGTTTTAAGCAACCAATACCAATTGGATTCTAACATTTCATTCAGGAAACATGTCTAAACTCTTTCAGTATCTATAAACTAATACATGAAAAGTGTTAATTATTCATTTATACAATTCACATACAGGAAATGTTAAAAACAAAATTGATTTATTTACATTATTGGGATAGATTTCTAAGTATTTCTCTAACATTTTTCAACCATAGAGTCAAATAATAATCTAGCTAGTAATATGTAAACTTGATTATTAATATCATTATAAGTACAACTTTTCCACTAGATAACAACCAGGTCTGTTGTGAGATAGGAACTCACTGATGACATTGGTGAATGGTTGCTCAATTTCGTGAATCAGTTGAAGTTAGAAATTAACACCGTTGGATGCCAGCTCAGTGGTCTATCGGTTAAGGGCTTCGGCTCGAAACTGGTAGGTCCTGGGTTCGAATCCCGCGAGAGTGGGTTCGTGGACGCGCACTGCTGAGGAGTCCGATAATAGGACGAAACGGCCGTCCAGTGTTTGCAGGTTTTCCATGGTAGTCTAGCTTCAATTGACTCATGATCTCAACTCTATAAAGATAAATAAGTAATTTAAATAATTGAGATCATTAGTCAATTGAAGCTAGGACACCATCGAAAACCTGGAAGTTCTAAATGACTATCTCGTCATATTGTGGGACTTCTTAGTAATGCGTATCTAAAATACCGCCTCGTGAGATTCAAACACAGGACTTATCGATCTCACGCGCGCGAACGCTTAATCTTCTATGATGGTCTAGTTTTAATTGACTTATGATCTCAACTCTATAAAATTACTATAATAACTATAAAAGCCTCTTCTGATATTAAATAAATAATTAGTAGAATTATCAGACAAACAGACAGATAGAATGAGAAGTTGAGATGAGATACCTTAGAAACTAATCTACTGATTACATAATAGCTCTAGATAAATAACTATTTAAAAAAACGATAAATTAAGGATTCAACTTGTTCTTAGATTGATTAATTATTCAGTATAATAGAATAATAAATGTATAGATATACCTGTACACTTATGTTTATTTGGAGGAAACAAGTGACTCTTAGAGTATCTAGTCTTACTTGATGATCCCTAAGAGATAGGATCTATCTGCCTATATGGAGTACATGCAAAATACATGTACATTGGTTAATTATTCATAAGTATTATGATATTTTTTTTATTCAACTGAATAGTGACTTAGTTTTCTTTAAAAAGAAATTAGATGGAATTACTGAATAATGTAAACAAGTCGAAATTTGGTCTCCACTCTAATATACATGATTATATACATTCCTACTTACTTACTTACATACGCCTGTTACCCGCAATGGAGCATAGGCTTCCCAACCAGCATACTACAACCCACTCTATGCTGGGCCTTCCTTTCTATTTTTATACAATTTTTATTCATTCCTCTCCGTCCGTCTTCATTTCTCGGTGTGATGTGTTCTTTCGTCTTTCTCTTCTTCTTTGACATTCAAGACTCCGCGTAATGGCTTGTGTTGGATGATTTCCTCAACATGTGTCCTATCTAGTTCCAGAGTTTCTTCCCGATTTATTCCTCTACTAGATGGAATCTGCTTTGTTCTCTCTCATGGATCCGAAGTATCTTGCTTAGACAACTGTTAATAAATACTTGTATCTTCTGGATAGTGGCCTTCTTAGTTCTCCACGTTTCTGATCCATACAGTAGAATTGTCTTCACATTTGTATTGATATTGATTGACAATTGTTTTGAGCTACAGATGTTTTTCAGTTGTAAATATGCTGCTTTGCCGATCCGCGTCTTCACATCTGAATCAGATCCACCGTGTTCATCGATGATGCTGCCCAGATATGTGAAGGTTTTCACATCCTCCAAAGCTTCTCCGTCAAGTGTGATTCAATTGACTTATCTTGTGTTGTGTCGAAGAATCTTGTTTTACTCTTTGTGTATATTGAGACTTACTGCTTCTGAGGCTGGAACTACACTTTTCGTCTTCTCCTGCATTCGTTGTTCTATATGTGATAAAAGAGGTAGATCATTTACGAAGTCTAGATTGTTCAGCTTCATCCTGGCTGTCCATTGTATCCCGTACTTCCCTCCAGATTTTAATGTCTTCATGATCCAGTCGGTATGGTAATTGTTTGTATATTTATATTGATTAACATTGGTACATAAATATACTAAACCAATCAAGCTAATATATATGACTAAATATTCGCACAACAACTGCTAATAAGTTAAAAGTACAGGTTGAATATTAGAAAATAGTGTAACGGTGGTTGGACCAATCAACTTGTGGTTTCTACATAAAATGTGAAGACTATCCATCATTTACAAATCCTCTATGAATGATCTTAAACTTCATCATTCCTTCAATACTATTACAATGACTCTCTGTTTTAGTTCTATTCTCAATCTTCTGTTGCCAGTTATTCTACTTCTGATTTGGTATTATATACTACTTATTGTCTGTCAAAATAAGTAGTTTACACAACAATCATGATAAAAATGATAATATCATTCATTCTTTAACCGGATATAACTAAACAAAAGATTTTATTGATTTTGTTCTTTCATTTCCTGTACTTGTTTGTTATTTCTTACATTTTTTTTGTTTATCATCTTCACTATCAGAGTGTTTACGTAATGTGTATTACGTAATAGTAGGCTAGTTACAGACCACGTGTTTTTTTTCTCTTTCATATTCTTGTAACCCTACGTCAAACTTTATAGTAAACGAGTGATAGTGATGTATGTGAAATATATGCTCTACTATATGTTCTTATATAATCTGTCAACTAATTCCGTTAACAACAATATAGATCAGGTTGGGGATTCAAGAGTCGATTTACAGTCGATCTCTGTTAAAAATATGGAAACAATGGACAGCCATTTTGTAATGGTATGAGGCAGCGTGTAGGGTGTGAAATAGTTGTCCATCTCAGACAATGAATGAAGAATTGCACAATATCATGGATCGATTGAAGTGAAACATTTACACTGTTTGATGTTGCCTAAGTGTTCTAGAGGTTGAGCGTTCGTGCGTCAGGCTGAATGTCCTGCTTTTGAGTTTCATGTGCGGGATCATGAATGTGCACTACTGAGAAGTGCTACACTAGAACAAAATGGCTGTTTAGCACTTCAACATTCTCAATAGTGGTCTAATTTAGATGAACTCTTGGAATCAATTGCCAGAACAACATACGTAATTATTTGGGGAACTTGTATTTTAAACATTTGATAATGTAGGCAAACGTTAAGAAACGAAAAGAAATGTTAGGTAACTGAAGCGAAAGAAACAGACAAGTCAGTAAGTATATAGGTGATTAAGCATATCTACTCTCACCATAGCTTATCTCTTACTATCTATCTATCTGAATAGAAGAATGCCTAGAATACTATTCTTAATTATTCTTATATAAAAGAGTAAAGATATATGTTATTTAAGATTCCATTTCTTAATTTTAAGTTAAGGAAACAGAAAAGCAACCCAACTTTGTTAGTGATATATTCATCGTCAGTTGTATTACCGTTTATTGTTTTGACTCGTCACTTCTTATCATTATTTCTACAATCCAAGGACTACTAACCTGATCAAACCAATATTACTTTACTTTTGAATGATTAAAAGATACTTAATTCTTGTTCAATTTGAGTGTTGCCGGATTTGCTAGTAGTGGATTCCTACAATTCTTACAATTGAAGAATATATATGAAACTCTAAACAATTGTCTACAAGCCAACATCAAATTCAGAATCTTCAATACGAACGTTAAGACAATAAGTTATAATATACGTCGCTGAAACGTGAAGAACTACCACAAATATCATCAAAAATGTTCAAGTATTTCTAAAATAAAATTGCCTACTCAAGAAACTCAATGTCCATAGTTGACCGGATACCATCAGCAACAGTCTATTATGGGAGAGAACAAACCAGCTACCAAGTGAAGAAGAAATTAGGATACTATGTAGTAAGTGGATAGGATATACATTAAAGAAATCACCAAACTGCATCACGAGTCAATCCTCAACTTGGAATCCTAAAGAGTAATAAAAAAGAAGAATGCCGAAGAATACACTACGCCGGAAATTGGAAGAAAATATGTAAAGGATGAATGTCAACTGAAAATAACTGAAAAAGATTGACCAGGATAGTGTTCAATGGAGAATGGTGTTGGACGACCTATGCTCCACAACGATGTGAGGTCACGGCCGTAAGTAAGTAAGTAAGCAAGGAATGAAGGAATGAGAGAAGTACATAAGTACTATCTTATTTTATTTTATTTAAACACATAAATATTGGTACAAAGAGGCACCAGATATATATGTGCCACACAAATCTTATATGATTTGTGTGAGGGCTGTGATACTGCCCAGTTGCTCAAACTGAAGCAGGTGGTTTTCTTAAGGGGCCACACCCGGAGCCTTTGACCTAAAGATCTGATCCACGAGGCAGTGGAGCATCGTAAGGACGCAAACGCTAACTCAGAATCCTGAAAGGAAATGTAAAAGAAGAAGACCGAAGAACACACTACATCGAGAATTGGAAGCAAATATGAAAAGGATGAATGGTAACTGGAAACAACTAGAAAGTATTGTCAAGGACAGATTTGGATGAAGAATGCTGACGGACTGCCTACGCTTTCCCACGAGGGTTAACAGGCGTAAGTAAGTAAGTAAAGAAGAAGAGAGAAGAAAGGAATGAGTGAAGTATATAAGTAAGTATTATCTTACGGAAACAGAGACCTAATATTCCACTGTCTTACTTTGTTTTCTTTCATTTATCGACATCAAACCTGATCAAACATATCAATGATTATACATTCTATAATTGTTCCCGTAAACTGTATATAGATTCGGTAAATTACTCATCATCTATTCATTCCTTAGTCTTATCTATCTATCTATCTATCTAACTAGTTCTTATTTATCAATTCATTATTAAATGCCAATCTACAATACAAACTCTTCAATTATATTATTAATAAACTAATTGAATGTTGATTAAAAATTGAAGATATTTTGTTTTTCTTTAATTTTTTTTTTAAAAAAAAAAGAAAAGAAAAAGAAAAAAACAAGAAAAAGAAAGAAACCTGTTTTTAAATGATAAAAAGTTGATTCTTTCTTTTCTTTTTCTCTTTTTTCTTTCTTTTTTATTTTTTCTTTCTTTTTTTTCTTTTCTTTTTAATTTGTTCAAAATTCAATTTTTGTTATTCATTGTTTTATTTAAATACAATGAATTTTTTTATTAATTTTTTTGATGAATTTTTAATTTATTTTTTCAAAAAAAAGAAAAAAAAATTTTTTTTAGTATTTTTTTGATTAAATTAAAAGATAATGTAATATATATATCCATCTATAGACATTGTCATTAAATTAATATTTGAATAATAATTATGAAAAGAATTGATAGTTATTATTGTTTTGCTCTAATGCCCCCCCCTTCTCTCCCTACCTCCGTTCCACTCTCTCTCTCTTTGTCCCCTATTGATTAATGAAGATAATTCCGTTAATTTAAATGAATCAAATTGATGGATAAAAAAAGGAACTATCCTGAATAATGATAGTTGAGATTTTGTTAGGTAGATGTATTTTGGTGATTTTTATAGATTTATTTTAAATATATAAAAATTGATACAAGGAGGCACCAAAATAGATATATGTCACGCAATAATAATGAGGTCAGTAGTTATTATGAATAATTTGTGTGTGGGCTAAGGTACTGCCCGGGTGGTCAAACAAAAAAAAAGTGGTTCTCTTAGAGGGTTACACCCGGAATCTTTGATCTAAACGTCTGATGCACAAGGCAGTGGAACAACGTCAGGAGATGCAGTCTCACGCTAGCTGATAACCAACAACTGGTTCATACACCATTTGTTCCTTCAGGATCCTGAAGCCCATGTGCACCATTGGTGTGGAATTAGTGTTTTCCAACTCTTTTAGATGGACTCTCCGTTTCCATTAACCCGGTTAATGCAAAGGACATTCGCTTTTCATCCTCTCAATTTCGTAAACAACACACTTGTTTAGACAAGATCATTGTAGGTTATTTTTCATTGTTTAAATGAGTATATGATAAAAATGAAGGATATTTTGTCTCGATGTCATATAATCGTATCTTGATGGAAATATAAATAGTCGACTATTACTTACTTACTTACGCCTGTTACTCCCAATGGAGCATAGGCCGCCGACCAGCTTTCTCCAACCCACTCTGTCCAGGGCTTCTCATATTTTGTCTCTCTGTTTCTCGGCGTAAAGTGTTCTTTGGTCTTCCTCTTCTCCGTTGACCTTCAGGAGGGCTTGTTTTGTGACGCAATTAACTGATTTCCTCAAAGTGTGCCCAAACCACTTCCAGCGCTTCTTCCTGATTTCTTCCTCTGCTGGAATCTGGTTTGTTGTCTCCCACAGTAACTTGTTGCTGATAGTGTCTGGCCATTGGATCCGAAGTATCTTGCGTAGACAGCTGTTGATGAACACTTGTATCTTCTGGATAATGGCTTTCGTAGTTCTCCACGTCTCCGCCCCATACAGTAGAACTGTCTTGACATTTGTATTGAAAATTCTAACCTTGGTGTTGGTTGACAATTGTTTTGAGCTCCAGATGCTTTTCAGTTGTAGGTATGCTGCTCTTGCTTTGCCGATCCTTGCCCTCACATCTGCATCTAATCCACCGTGTTCATCAATGATGCTACCCAGATATGTAAAGGTTTCCACTCCGCCTGTAGCTCCTCTGGGGGTTACTGCTGGTCTCAAGCCCGGGTAAAGGAGGAGGGTTGGGCATGGGGTTAGCGACCGCTTCCCGTAGAAAATCAACTCGCTAAAAAAACGCTAACCAGAAAAAATCATTCAAACCTTTCAAATAGTCGACTATATTTAGGTTTTTTATTACTTTCTCTAGTTGATTGAATTTATTGATATAATATAGAATAGATAAATTCAATCAACTAGGGAGAGCAATTATAAACCTAAATTTAGAGCCATTATCAAAATAATGTAGTATGGATACCATCAGCAACACCCTATTGTGGAAGAGAACAAACAAAATACTAGTTGAAGAAGAAATTAAGAAAAGGCGTTGAAATTAGTTAGGACATAAATGTCGGAAATCATCATACTGCACCACGAGGCAAGCACTAACTCGAAATCCTAGAGAGAAACGGAAAACCGGAAGATCAAATAACACAATACACCGAGAATTGAAATTAGACATGAAAAGGATGAATAGCGAGTGAATAAAACTGGATAGGATTGTTCAAGACAGAGTTAGATGGAGAATACTGGTGGGCTGACTATGCTATTCCATGAAGGGCAATAGGCGGAAGTAAGTAAATAAGTTAACTCTTTAAAACATCTGATTATAATTAAGAATTTGTTCTAATTTAATTATCCAATATTTTTTGAGGTCAGATATATGAACTAATTAAGTATGACGATCAACCCGCATTCCATACAGATATTTAATAGAAATTAATGTAATTTCGAGATCCCGCACTCGCGAGATTCAAACACAAGAGTTCTATAATAGGACGAAACGGCCATCCAGTGCTTTCAGTTTTTCCATGGTGGTTTAACTTCAATTGACTTACGCTTTCAACTATGAAAATGCTAAATCTACACAAAACCCCTTCTGATAAGTAATTTCGAGAGTTTATCTTGAATAACATTCAATTATTGACAAATGACATTAAATTTACCTTTATAGAATTCCTCTGAAATAGATTAGATGGAATATATTGGATTCAAGAGTGCACAGAGCAAAATATGTATCATCATTGAAATGAAATATACAATTTCTTTTTATTGAGATTATAAATGAATCGATGTAAGACTACCATTGCAAAAACCTGGAAGCACGGATGATCTAACATCGATCGATTCACACTCTCAATCAAAAACTCAACAATCTACACAACCCCATACTGATAACTACATACATTCATAAATACATAGACCGACAGGTCCTGAGTTCGAATCCCATGAGCAGGATCGTGGGTGCCCACTGACAAGTAGTCCCATGCTAGTGGAAAATAGCTCTCCAGTGATGTCAGGTTTTTATGCTGGTCTATCTTTAATTGACTCATTTTTCTTGTAGATCATATTGGAAACGCTATTTGCTCATTGGTAATTTAATCTGGAATGATTGAACTAAGTCAGTAGGTTAAATAAATTATAAAAAGCATATTTCGCAATGACATTTTCGTTACGATATCTCTGGCTTAAAAGTACTACCGTTGTAACCGATATTATTATTGTCATTAGTAGTAGTAGGAGGAGGAGGAGGTGGAGGAGTAGTAGTAGCGGTAGTAGGAGGAGGAGAAGGAGTAGTAATAGTAGGAGGAGTAGGAGTAGTAAAAGTAGTAGTAGGAGTAGGAGGAGGTGTAGGAGTAAGAGCAGGAGTAGTAGTAATATGACCAAATGAAAACAAGAATTGGAAACGATTTGTATTAACGATTAAGATAGTTAAATTAGTATGCAAATTTTGTGACATTCAAATGTTTACTACTCTTTGAATAAATATTGATCATTTTACATCTTGTGTAAACTTATCTTCTTAGATTCAATGAAGCATATAGCCTCTTGTTCGTGTTAGTATTTGAATAAGTGATAAGTAAAGTTGTTTTGTTCCATCATTCACCCACCCAAATACATCCATATCCATATGAATACAAACCATACAAAACAAACAATGAAGATATGTAATTTGAATTAGAAACAAACCAAAAAAAGCCTAAGATACTTTAACGCAAATATTTTACGAATGCTATGAAAACTGTTTTTTTCTACATTGGTCATGCAAATTAAATGGTTACATATATATTCAACGGAAGTATAATAAAGTATAGAAACAATGAACCATTCTTTGAACATTGAACCGATTGACTTAATATATATTTACATAGTATTCAGTTATCGGCCATCTTTAAATGATAGTGTTGAATAGTTTAAACCAATACCTAGTAATGATTTTTAGATTTAATAGTTGAATTTATGGTTTGATTATAGATAGACTACTATGAAAAACCTGGAAGAAACTACGCTGCCATCCCGCATGCAGGACTTGAATTCAGGACCTTCAGTCTTGCGCGTGAACGCTCAACTTCTAGACCACTGGGTTGGCACTCAAAGGTGTTAATGTCCAACTTTAACCAATCCATGACATTGTTCAAACGTTCACCATTGTCTTCAGTGAGTTACTATCTCATCCCAAAAGAGCTCGAGCCTATAACCGTCAAATAATAATAGCAAAGGTGTTACTTTAGATTAATAAGTTGTGATAGAATTAATTAACCTTTTTTTAATTTCGAGTCAATTTATAGTTTGTTTCTTTTTTTAGAAGTTCAGAAGTTCAACATCGTTCATCATTAGGTCTTAATTCTTACTTTAAACTGAGTATGAATACTAATTATTTGAAAAGTAAATTATATAACATGTTACAATTAAGTGAAACAGATACCATTTGATCTAGAACTAACTGAATTGAAAGTGACTTGTTGTATTCAGGTTTTTTCATAGTTGAAATCATGAGTCAATTGAAGCTAGACCACCATAAAATACTTGGAAGCACTGCACGGCCTTTTCGTCCTATTATGGGACTCCTCGGCAGTGCACATCCACGATCCCGCACTCGCGAGATTCTAACCTAGGACCTACCTGTCTCGCGCCAGAGCACTTAACCGATAAGCCACTGAACAGTGATTCAACGGCGTTAATGTCTTACTTCTCGAATCTCGCGAGTGCGGGATCGTGGATGCGCACTGCCAAGAAGTCCCATAATAAGACGAAATGTCCTTCTAGTGCTTACAGGTTTTTCATGGTGGTCTAGCTTCAATTAACTCATGATTTCAACTATGAAAATACTGAAATCTCCACAAAACCCATTCTGATCTGTAATGCAATTTGTAGTATCTTTTTTGTTGCGTGAATAACTGATGTTCAAATACGTTACGCAATATACTTGTCTTCGATCCCTATAGTATTAGCATAGTAGATCATTTCTTTATGTTACAAGTAACTATTGGTTCAGTCTCATGAAGATGATTTTAATGGGGATGTCTTATCATTTATTATGCTGACAGTAGTTTACAACGTAAACAGGATTAATGTATTACACTTTAAGTGTTTTGCATAAGAACTGTTAGTTGCTGATATGATTCTGTTAAGATTGTCAGGTGTACTTTTGAACAGTGAAAGAACATTAGTGTTACCCAGGTTTCAGAAGTGTTCCGACTGTAATCGCTACCCTGACGTCGTCGCCAGTATCGCCCATCATGATGACTCAACAAGACTATATTGACCAGAACATTTATATCTTCGGTCCTACCATAGAAGGCAGGAAACGTTAGAGGAAGATAAGAATGAATACAGTAGTTTAAGTTCCAAGGGCATAACGTACTGCTGGCTGTATCGGAGTGTGATATCAGCAGAGTATTTTCCCCAGGCAACCAGCATCTACATTGATGTTGCTTCCTAACAAATTAAGACATGGGTTCGCAAAGGACGACTCCATCTCCTGAAGTAATTTATATTGAGGTAGAGATCTGATGCATAAAAAGTTCACCATGAAAAGGTTGTGTGTAACCACTCTCAAGTGATTGTCCCTTAGACTCTAAAGTCATACTTACAAGTCGCTACAACTACGAATCCTTTATTTATTTATTCAAATCCCTCAAAAACAAATATCCATTCACAGTCTGGGCGGACGGGAAGTGTAATCTGCTCTCATGCCTTTAACAAAACTAGAGATCAACTTGTTCACAATCAAATCTCTCTTTTATATCATAATAATTCTAACTTCATTCCATTTACAACTTGAACTTATATTGAAAATGACAAAGCATACTGTTCTTAGGCTTCTCACTAACCTTCAATCACAAACACAAAGGGTTATATTTAGGAATAAGTTTTGCGTACGATCATGAGAGCAACTTCACATAGGAATATACCTATTTCTATTCCTTATAAGTTCATTCCCTTTTTTCAATGTATAGACTGAGAAAATATTCTTAAACTTAAATTCAATTAGTATTTGCAGCTAGCCCCTGCCTAAAAAAAGACAGTGAACTCTAGGAAAGGGATCAGAGGACAGCAACTAGGCTGATTCCCGGAATAGCGAAGCTCCCCTATTGTACTAGACTGACCAAGCTAAACCTATTCACGCTGTCATATCGAAGAATCACAGGCGACTTGATTACAGTTTTCAAATTGCTTAATGACAAGTTTGCACCTGATGTGCCCTCATTTTTCTTGTCTTCCAAAACAGAAAATCTATGAGGACACTCCAAAATGTTCACAAGCCCAGAACTAATTACTTGTCAGCTGACTACCGACTTTCCCATCGAATAATCAACGAGTGGAATTCATTACCTCAGCACGTGGTTGAGGCTCCATAAGTCGACTCCTTCAAAAGAAAGTTGGATCAGCTGAGAGACCATCATTGCCAGGACTAACACAGGCCACCAAGCCTCCTGTCCTTTCCAAACTGAAACTGAAACTGAATCTCCCCATCGATGTGTTAGGACTTCAACTGGTTAGTCTCTAATTGGCATACGTGCATACTGTGCGTATTGCCTCGATATAGCTTTAATTCACAAGCATGGTAAGCAAAGATGGATAGTGGCTAGCAGTGGAATCCAGTTTGACGCGCGTTTCGTCCTATTTGGGACTGTAATATAGGGGCATTCAGCTGACGAGTCCCAAATAGGTCAAGTAGCGCGTCAAATTGGATTCCAGTGCTAGCCACTATCCATCTTTGCCTACGATTGTTAAACTTAGTTATATATGGTGGTTATATCTTTATGTTGGTTTGTTCTCTGAGCTGGATGGTTTGGTCGTGGAGCTTTCATCGTCCTTCTGAACGACATCATCAGCACAAACTTCGGGTAGAAGTGAAGTGTTTGAATTTCTCCACATGTGATTCACAGCTTGTCCTCTGCACCTCGATGTTGATTGGTTCTTATTGACCTTAAATCTGTCATTGTTTATTTCTTTGTTTTGATTGTCTCTCCTATTGTTTTGATTTTTGTTCCTATGCTCCTGCATAATTTTCTTGATTGGTTGATAGATTGGATTGATTTCAATATGTTTGTTTATTGCTGATTGACCTGAGTGCCAAGCTTCTAAAAATTCTCTGGTGTTTTGGAATTGCCTCTGTCCAAAATCTGCACATTTTCCCAGTCGAATGTATGTCCGTAGTTGTCCACGTGTATTGATATGAGTGAAGAAATGTCGTGGCGTTTGACTGCTAATTGGTGTTCATGTAGGCGAAGATGCAGGGGGCGTCCGCTTTGTCCAATATAGTGTTTGTTGCAGTTGGTACAATTTATCTTGTAGATGATGTTTGTTTTGTCCTCTTTTGCCATTTCATCTTTTGGTTTGCATAAGATTGAGTGAAGGGACTTTGTTGGTTAGTGGGCTACACCTATTCCGAAGGTTTTCAGCAGCCTTGTTGTCGTTTCCGATATGCCCTTTATGTATGGTAGGGTGATCCATTTGTTGATTTTTATACTTGACTTCATTTCTGATGGTGTGTGCGACTGGTATTTTTTGATGAAATTGATTGGATAGCCGTTCTTTTGAAGAATGGTTTTCAGGTGTTTTTCTTCATTTTTTCGTGCTGTGATTTTATTGCAGTGTGTTCTCGCCTTCTTGAACAAAGTTTGTACACAGTTGATTTTGTGAGTTCTTGGGTTGTTGCTATTGTAGTTGAGAATTTGATCGGTGTGGGTCGGCTTCCTGTACACTTGAGTCCCTAGTTTTCCTGTGTCAGTTCTGGTGATTAATACATCTAAGAATGGCAACTTGTTGTCCGACTCTTGTTCCATTGTGAACTTGATGTCGTTGAAGACGTTGTTGATCTGCCTGTAGGTGTTTTCTAGTTCCTCCTTTTTGACGATGACGAATGTGTCGTCTACATAACGAATCCAAATTTTTGGTTTGATCACTGGTAGAATTGTGGTTTCTAGTCGTTGCATTACTGCTTCCGCGATGAGTCCTGATATTGATGATCCGATTGGTGTCCCTTTTGTTTGTTTGTAGATTTTGTTATGGAATTGGAAATATGTTGCTAGACATAGATCTATGAGTTCAAGTAGGCTTTGACTTTGAAGTTTCGTGTATTTCGCGAGGTTTTCGTCGTTGGTTAGGAGCAAGGACAGAGTTTCTTTTGCTAGGTTTGGTTCAATTGAAGTGAATAGTGCTGTTACATCGAAGGATATCATTAGTTCGTCGTCGTTGATTTGAATGTTCCTAATCTGATCAAGGAATTGTGTGGCTGATTTGATGGAGTGGTTCGACGAATCTACTAAATGTTTCAGTATTCTTGAGATTTCTCTTGATAAATTGTACGTTGGTGTTCCTGGTAGTGCTACAATTGGACGTAGTGGGATGTTTGGTTTGCGTATCTTTGGTCTGCCATAGAACCGAGGGAGTACTGGTCCATTAGATTTCATTCTCCATTGATCTTGCTTCGTTATTTCTCCTGCTTTGACGAGTTTGTTTAACGTTTTTGAAATGCGATTGTCTAGTTTTTTGACTGGATTTATGTCCATCGGTTTGTATGTACTTTTGTCCTCGAGTATTTCCTCGGCTTTCTTGATGTATCCTTCCTTGTCCATAATCACCGTAGTGCGTCCTTTGTCTGCTGGAACGATGACAATATCTTTTCTGGTTCTGAGTTTCTTCAAAGCTGTTTGTTCTTGTGACGTCAGTTGGTTGTTGCCCTTCAACCGTTGAGTTAGTGGTATTATAGATTGTCTTATTTCCTGTTGCGTTTCCTCACTTATTCCGGAAGTTTTGAGTGATGACTCTAGTGCTGCGTAGAATGCTAGTTTTGGGGCATCGCTTGTATTGTAATTTAATCCTTTTCGGAGTAGCTGTTCTTCTGTGTTTGTTAGTGGTTGCTTTGATAGGTTGACCACGCTGTTGTTTGTGTTTTCTTCTATAGTTGGTTTTGAGATTTTGATTATATCTAAATGATAATCGTTCTATGACACAATAGTTAAATTCTATTGTCTGATGGGAAACTATTTTCACCAAAAAGGAAACATTCACATTTAGTAGAAAGGTAGTAGGATAGATAAACCTTCAGAAAAATAGAAATAGAATTATAGTTAGTAGGAATGATTAGCTATAGACAAAATGATTTGTTTTTTTCACAGTTGAAATCATGAGTCAATTGAAGCTAGACCACCATCGAAAACCTGGAAGCACTGGACGGCCGTTTCGTCCTATTATGGGACTCCTCAACAGAGCGCATCTCCGATTCCGCACCCGAGAGATTCAAACCCAGGACCTACCAGTCTCGAGCCGAAGCCCTTAACCGATAGACCACTGAGCCGGAATCCAACGGTGTTAATATCTATCTTCAACCAATCCAAGATTTTGAGCGACCGTCCACCAATTGTCTTCAGTGAGCTGATATCTCTACAACAGACCTTGTAGAACTTCACTAGCCACTGCTTCCCACTAGAACTAAAGGAAATATCTCTTGAAGTCAGTCACTAGTGAGCATATGATAATAGATCAGAGAGGGGTTTTGTGGAGAATTTAGTATTTTCACAGTTGATATGGTTTGTGACAAACGAATGAATTCATACAATAAATAGTTTAAGATAATATGAAAACTTAAGCTCCGAGAGAAAACAAAGTATAAGCGTTGATTCTAGAATATGTCATGGAAGTACTTCAGTTACTGGTCATGATAATTACCCAAACATGAACTAATAAAGACTCCGTGTACCTAATCGTCTCAGTCCAATAATTAGTAACTCTATTACTTGCTTACTTACGCCTTATACTCCCAATGGAGCATAGGCCGCTGACCACCATTCTTCAACCCACTCTATCCTACGCTCTCCTTTCTAGTTCTATCCAATTTTTGTTCATTCTTCTCATGTTTGTCTCCATTTCTTTGATTCTTTGGTCTTCGTCTTCTCTTTTGGCCTTCAGGATTCCATGTGAGGGCTTGACTTATGACGCAGTTGATTGATTTCCTCAATGTGTGCCCTATCCACATCCAGCACTTCTTGATTTCTTCCTCCACCGGATGGAATCTGGTTTGTCCTCTCCCACAGTAGAATGTTGCTGATAGTATCTGACCAACGTATTTTGCGTAGACAGCTGTTAATAAACACTTGTATCTTCTGGATGATGGTTTTTGTAGTTCTTCACGTTTCCGCCACATACAATAGAACTGACTTGACATTTGTATTGAAAATTCTGATCTTGATGTTGGTTGACAATTGTTTTGAGTTCCAGATGTTCTTCAATTGTACATATGCTGCTCTTGCTTTGCCGATCCGTGTCTTCACATCTGCATCAGATACACCGTGTTCATCAATGATGCTGCCCAGATACGTCGAGGTTTTCACATCCTCTAAAGCTTTTCCGCCAAGTGTAATTCGATTGGTGCATGTTGTGTTGTTTTTCCCTTTGTGTATATTGGGATCTACTGCTGCTGAGGCTGCAGTTATACTGTCCGTCTTCTGCATTTGTTGTTGCGTTTGTGATAGAAGAGCCAGATCATCTATGAAGTCCTAATCGTCCAGCTGCATCTTGGCCGTCCATTTTATCCCATGCTTCTCTCCGGATTTTGTTGTCTTTATGATCCAGTCGATCAGCAGGAAAAAGAGAAAGAGTGAGAATAAGCGACCTTGACTGCTAATTCTATGGATAGATATTATGTCTCAGTTTATCTGCTTCTTCTAATATAGTCCCACAGCAGTTATTATATGCCAATAAAGTAGACTGTTATTAGATATATGTAATACACGTTTTAACCAATTTCTTGATTCATAATACTAAGTGAATTTAAACTTCACCCCATCGCACAAGCAAGTGGCTATCAGGACTTAGTGGCCGAGTGGATAACGCGATGGCATTTGAAGCGAGGGTACTGTGTTCGAGTCCCAGAGTGAACATCAACTCTGAGATGCAGGTACATCCAGCTGACGAATCCCAAATAGGACGAAAAGTGCGTCCCGGATTCCACTGCTAGCCACTATCCATCTTTGCTTACCATGTTTGTGAATTTAGGCTATATCGAAGCAATACGCACAGTATGCACATATGCCAATTAGAGACTGACCAGTTGCAGTCCTAAACATCAAAGGGAAGATCCAAACAAACAATACTAAGTAAACTATGGCGTACTGTTTAAATGTTTTGCACACCTACAATCTTATTATTTTTGTTCTATGAAGAAAATGAATCCTTTCACGTTTCTAATTGTCACACTTTCCCCTTAGTTACTCCTTGTCAATAAACAATCTAACATGATATCAGTCACTGATACGTACAAGATTAAAAGTACATATGTAACACTAATTCACTAGTTACCAGTTAACAATATGTCATCTGTTGGTGTGATTTCTTTTGAATAAAACATTTAGTGTCGGTTACTATATCAAGCACATAACCTAATCTAGCTTCCGGATAGATCAATTCATTCATTGAGTCGTATTCTTACCTTGGTAATTATTCGCTTATCAACCTTGACTGTTGTTATATGAGAGTATTTATGTGCACTTGTTATCCTATTCATCACATGTTTGTTACCTATGTTTGTGTAACTATAAATATAGATTGAGGTTTGAATAGATTGTGTTGGTTCACATGCCTTTTCTATTGAGCGTCATTTCTCTTATCTCTCTTCTAATCGCTTCCTTCTCTCAGTTTCTTCAATCGTCTATGAGGATCAACGATTGTACAAAATAAACGTATTCAAAGCTTCATTCACGTATGTGAGTTATTTAAGTGCGTTATTCACTTTTTATTGATTTATTTATTTAAACACATAAATATTGTATTAATTATAGAAGGGGTTTTGTGGAGATTTAGTATTTATCATTGTTGAAAGCGTGAGTCAATTGAAGCTAGACCACCATGGAAAACCTGGAAACACTGGACGGCCGTTTCGTCCTATTATGGGACTCCTCAGCAGTGCGCATCCACGAACCTGCTCTCGCGAGCGTGATTCGAACCCAGGACCAACCAGTCTCGAGCCGAGGCTCTTAACCGATAGACCACTGAGCTGGCATCCAACGGTGTTAATGTCTAACTTCAACTGATCCACGAAGTTGAGCAATGCTGAGGAGTCCCATAATAGGACGAAACGGCCGTCCAGTGTTTCCAGGTTTTCCATGGTGGTCTAGCTTCAATTGACTCACGCTTTCAACAATGACATAAATATTGGTACAAAGGGTCACCAGATACAAATCTCAATTTCATAAACAACAATTATGCCACGAGAAGGCAGTGAGCAGAACTTCCCTAGCAAAGGCTAATGCTATCCAAGTCAAGAATTATATAGGACGATTGTCAACATGTATATTTCGATAAGAATCAATCTCCCAATCTAACTGGAGTCAGATCTTAGGCCACAAATTAAAAACATACTTTTCAATTATAAACAAACTTAATGTATTAATTATTATCAGAAGGGATTTTTTAGAGATTTAGTAGTATCATAGTTGAAAACGTGAGTCAGTTGAAGCTAGACTGCCACGGAAAACCTGGAAACACTGGAGGACCGGGACTCCTCAGCAGTGCGCATCCAAAATCCCACCTCGCGAGATTTGAACCTAGGACCCACCAGTCTCGTGCCAGAGCAATTAACCGATAGACCACTGAGCTGGCATCCAACAGTGTTAATGTCTAACTCCAACCAATCCACGATGTTGAGAAATCGTTCACCAATTGTCTTCAGTAAGTTCCTATCTCAAAACAGAGGTGGTTTTAACTCCATTGGTCACTGCTTCTCACTAAAACTCCTAAATTTACAGCCATCCAGTGCTTCCAGGTTTTCCCTGGTGGTCTAGCTTCAATTGATTCATGCTTTCAACTCTTAAGTTTAATGTGTATAGTTTAATGTCATCTGTATGAAATCAATCCATTTGATCATAATCACTAAGATCATTTCTTAACTTATAAAGTGTAAACATATTAGTATATATGTATGTATATATCAAATAGATATGTATTTTTACCCTTGTTTACTTTTTGAAAAGGAAAAAAAAGCAACAATAATATCTGTAAAGGAAACACTTAACCAATTTTATCCTAATACATATATGTATAGGAAATAGGACTCTGTAAGTTTCCTGTCCTACAAATATGACAATCTCACACTTTATGTATATAGGTACCCTTCATTTACGGTATTTAATCACTTTGATCATTCATGTTGAATAGATATTTTAATTCAATAAAACAAAATATGTTTTACTTCTTCTTCTGTCATTAAATAAAGAAAGAAGGAAATAAAGAAAGAGAACAGAAAACACTTCAGTTATTCATAGTTAATTCAATCTTATGTAAAATCAGTCAAGGATTCAATGATGTTAACAGTTGATAATTAATGCATAACTTATACTTTGTTTCCATATTTATCAGTTGATATTCTCTCTCTGTCACTCTCTTTCTTTCTTTTATTCATTAGTGTGGTCGTTACTCATATGTGTTTCTATGCAGATTTTTTATTGATCAGTTATCATCATCATCATCATCATCATCATCATCATCATCATCCAAATCATCATCATCATCATCATCATCATCATCATCATCATCATCATCATCATCATCATCATCATCATCATCATCATCATCATCATCATCATCATCATCATCATCATCATCATCATCATCCAAATCATCATCATCATCATCATCATCATCATCATCATCATCATCATCATCATCATCATCATCATCATCATCATCATCATCATCATCATCATCATCATCATCATCATCATCATCATCATCATCATCATCATCATCATCATCATCATCATCATCATCATCATCATCATCATCATCATCATCATCATCATCATCCAAATCATCATCATCATCATCATCATCATCATCATCATCATCATCATCATCATCATCATCATCATCATCATCATCATCATCATCATCATCATCATCATCATCATCATCATCATCATCATCATCATCATCATCATCATCATCATCATCATCATCATCATCATCACCATCATCAACTGGAAAAATATATAACAGTTATAATTTATCTTTGAAATGAAATAAATAAAAGTGTGTGAATATCAAAAGAGTCAAGGCTGACTAATCACAGTTCTCAACATCAATCGTAAGAATTAAATAAACACTACAAAATGAATTTAAAACTTCATACATTGTAAACGCTAATGCCTATCAAAACTCTGTACCTAAATGGATAAGTTGATGGCGTTTGAAAACAACGGTACTGGGTTTGACTCTCGGAGTGAACATCAACTCTGTGATGAAGATACATCCAATCCACTAGTCCTGAATAGGACGAAACTCTCATCCTGGATTCTAGTATAACATCTTTAGAGAATTTTTCATGCAACTAGTTGATGTTTTGTTAGAATCATACTTCATTCGGTTTTCAACACTCTGATAATTTCATTCAACCTAGTACAAATATACACACACAAAACAATTCAGTTCAAAGATGATAACATGAAATTTATTATCAGACCAGGGTTTGTGGATATTTTAGTAAATTTATCGTTAAGTTCATGAGTGAATTGAAGCTAGATCACTACAAAAAACCTGAAATCCTTGGACAGCCGTTTCATCCTATTGTGGATGCTGGCTCAGTATTCTAGAGTTTAAGTGCTCTCGCAGTAGACTGATAAATCCTAGGTTCAAATCTTGCGCGGCGGGATCATCGATGCACATTGCTGAGGAGTCTCACAATAGGACGAAACGGTCATCCAATACTTATAAGTTTTCCATAGTGATCTATCTTTAATTGATTAAATCTCCTAATTTCTGTCTTTTTCATTATAAATTATTTATGTATATAACTTATATTCTAAATAATCAATAATAAGGGTAAAGGTTTACAATATTCTTTTACGGTCATTCATGATTATTAGTTAGCTATAGTTACACCCTAATTCATAATTGATAAACTTAAAATTCAATATAGATGGATAAAATTAAAAGTAATAAAGTATAGTCAATTTGAAATAATCAAACCAAAATATATATTTAAACAAATTTATATCATATAGTACAGATCATTAGTCGATTGAAGCTAGATCACCATGGAAAACTTAGAAACACTAGACGGTCATTTTGTTCTATTATGAGACTCCTCAGAAGTGCGCATCCACGATCCTGCAATCGTGAGATTCAAACTCGGGACCTATCAGTCTCGCGCTAGAGCTCTTAACAGATTTTAATTAAAAGAAAAACTAAGTGAATTTTTGTAGATCTTCTTACTTCAGGTTTCTGATATGTGATCTAGCTAATCAGTGTGAAATAACGATAAGAAAATGTTTGCTAAGTTCATTTGTTAACCACTATTAAAATATATGATCAGCTTTCAATCATATAGCTGATGTACTAAAAGAGATTTTAGTGACCTAGTAACTTACTCCAATTAGATTGTTAGCTAATTGTAATTAAAATATAAATCCCCACTACCCTCACACATAATCGTTAACTTAAATCACTTTAATGAATAACAGAATTTAATCAGTCGAATAAGAGGATGGATTTTGAATACGTATATTTCATACAATAGGCGATCCACACAAATGATCAGTGGAACGAAGCGAAACTAAATGTCGCGTATATGTGGCATATATGCATACTGTGTGTACTACCTCCATATTGACTTAATTTATATGGATTAGAAGCAAAGATGGATAGTGGTTAGCATTGAAATCTAGGACTCGTGTTTTTTCTTATTTGTGACTCGTCAGTTGAATGTACCTGCATTCCAGGGTTGATATTCACTCTGGGATTAAAGTAAACAATACAGAATGCAGATAAACTTCACCGCATTGCACAAGCAAGTGGCTATCAGGACTTAACAGCTAAGAGCGTAACTCGATGGTGTTTGAAACGAACAATACTGGGTTCGAGTCTCAGAGTAAACATGAACTGTGGAATACAGGTACATCCAACTGACTAGTCCCAAATAGGACAAAACGCGTGTCAACCTGGGTTTCACTGTTAGGCACTGTCCATCTTTGCTTACAATGTTTGTGAAATAAGGCCATATCGAAACAATACGTACAGTATGCACATATGCCAATTAGAGACTGACCATTTGCAGTTCTAAACATCAATGGGAAGATTCAAACAAGTAATTATAAGTGAATTTAAACTTTACCCCAATGTACAAGCAAGTGGCTATCAGGACTCATTAGCTAAGAGGATAACTCCATGGCGTTTGAAGTGAACGGTTTTGTGTTCGAGTCCCAGAGTAAACATCAACTGTGTGATATAGGTGCATCCACCTGACGAGTCTCAAGTAAGACGAAACGCGCATCAAACTACATTCCACTACTAGCCAGTATCCATCTTTGCTTAATCATAATGTTTCCTTTTTTTAAAATAAAACTAATCAAATTGATGTCTCCATTTCTGACATTCGTATGTAAGTGAATATTTTATAGGGAACTATTTAATTTTACATTTATTAAAAAAGGACATACAATAGGATTAGGTTTTTTGGCACAGACAATCCAAAGTTTATATCTATGTAGGTAAACTAAAAAAATTAGTCATTGAAAAGTACTTTAACCACCTAATGAAACTAGAATGACTGGTTAGACTAGGAACATTCTATTTTTGTTCTCCTGTTGTAATGTACTGCTCTAATGCAGTTATTAATGATTAGTATAGTGGGATGATTGAAAATCAATCAGGAATTGACTAACTTGACAGGATAAATAAATGAAGTAAATCCTTTGATTTCAGATGAATGAACAATCAAATGATTAATTGTAAACTTTTCCATAATTAACATTGTGTTATTTGAATACGGTAAATGTATTGAAGTTATTCATTGGAATAATACATCATGAACTGATTTTGTTTAGATAATGAATCAGTTGAAGCTAGACTACCAGGGAAAACGTTAGAGCACTGGATGGCCGTTACGTTCTCATGTGGGACTCCTCAGAATTTCACATCCTTGATCACGCTTCACGAGATTCGAATCCAGGACCTATCAGCCTCGCGCGCGAGAACTTAACCACTAGACAACCGAGCCGGTTTTTCCAGGTTTTTCATAATGATCTAGCTTCAATTGATTGATGATCTCAACTATAAAAATACTATGATATCCACAAAACCCCTTCTGATAATCTCAATTCTTCTATGGAATGCTGTAGCATTATTTTGTTCCCAAATTTCAGAGTAGAAAAAATAACTTTTCAATAATTATGGATAACGATTACATAATGTAGGTTGTTATGAACACCTCCTCATTTGCACAATAATATTCTGTTCTACTATACCTTAAACCTCCTGTGTTTATATTTGTGTAAATCACATAACTAACACAAGAACAATCATTCCGTTTTATCAAAGATTTCTTTAGCGAATGCTTATACACGAATAGAAATTATGTGGCTAAACAGATAGATTGATGATCATTCATTATACATATTCCTGTGGTCTGTGCTACTAATGTCAACAGATATAAGTAGTATGTATCATCAATCGGAAGTGAAATACATAGTGGCACAAAGTTGACACAATCCAATAGAAGAGAACGAGAACAGAGAATGATTGGTATGGAAATAAAGGAAAAATGAAGTCTGAGACAATTGATTGATATTTTGCGAATGAAGTATTTACTATGTGATTGAAATACATTTGATTACCCCCATTTGTGTTCTCATTCACTTCAATCCTACTATTCAAAAGATGAGTTACTGTACGCCTAAAGATTAAACTGTTTATACAAGAGAAAAAAAGCAAAGATGGATAGTGGCTAGCAGTGGAATCCAAGATACGTGTTTCATCCTATTTAGGATTCGTCAGTTGGATACTACTGCATCTCAGAGTTGATGTTCACTCTGAGACCCAAACTCAGTACTATTCGCTTCAAACGCCATCCAGTTATCCACTTAGCTACTAAGTCCTGAATTAAGTCTATATACAATTTTCAATGTTTCATTAATCTTTACCCATGTTCAGTGTTCAATCATTACAGAGTGTCAGTTGTGTATATGAATTAGTTAGGCATCCATGATCTTACATATTTCATTAGTATACAGTTTACTAGAATAATCGCGTAACAGATTTATGGTTAATTTATTCCGATTTTCAAAGTAAAAGAAATGTAACAACTGTTTATAATGATTAGAATATGAGTTTGTGGAGTTTGTAGTGATTTTAATAATTTTAATAATGAGTCGATTAATGTTAGAACATCATTGAAAACCTGGAAGTAATGGAAGGTCGCTTTGTACTAGTACGAGACTCCTCAGTAGTGCACATCTACGATCTTACACTTGGGACTTGAACTCTGGACCCTCGATCTTGTGCACAAACGCTTAACTTAAAGACTACTGAGTCGGCATCTAACGGTGTTAATGTCTAACTTTTCGAGTTCGATTCCCACATTCGGAATCGTGGAAGCGAGCTGATGAAAAGTCTTATAATAGGAAGAAATGACTGCACTGTACTTCAAGTTTTTCAATAGTGAACTAGCTTACATTGATTCAAGGTTTAAACCGTTAGTAAGTTAAATGGAAGCTTACAACTAGGGCAACACAATGCTGTCATAACCAAGCTATTAAAAAAAATCACATTATACATGTTATCCTCTCAGTACGCATTCTTATGTCTCACATTTTCACTTATAATCCCAGCTTTATTATAGAACTTTGGTAAAACATAGCTGACAATTTACTAGAATTGAAAAACTTAGAACGCTGATATTTACATAAAGATAATGATTTGTATAGAACTCAAGCGTATTTGTAAGCAACTTTTTAGTGATATTCTGAAGGCCAAAGGAGAAGAGGAAGACCAAAGAACACATTACACCGAGAAATAGAGAAAGATATGAGAAGAATAAACAAAAACTGAAAAAAACTATAGGAGAGACCCAGGACAGAGTAAGTTGGAGAATGCTGGTCGGCGTTCTATGCTCCATTGGAAGTAACAGGTGTAATTAAATAAGTGAATATTCTGAGATGGTGGAGAAGATTTGTAGCTCAGGTGGGTGATTTTGTTGTGGGTTTGTTCTCTGAGCTGGATGGTTTGGTCGTGGAGCTTTCATCGTCCTTCTGAACGACATCATCAGCACAAACTTCGGGTAGTAGTGAAGTGTTTAAAAATCTCCACATGTGATTCATAGCTTGTCCTGTGCACCTCGATGTTTAAGAAAAACACCGGAAAACCATTCTTCAAAAGAACGGATATCCAATCAATTTCACCAAAAAATACCAGTCGCACACACCATCAGAAATGAAGTCAAGTATAAAAATCAACAAAAGGATCACGCTACCATACAGAAAGGGCATATCGGAAACGACAACAAGGCTGATGAAAACCTTCGGAATAGGTGTAGCCCACTAACCAACAAAGTCCCTTCACTCAATCTTATGCAAACCAAAAGATGAAATGGCGAAAGAGGACAAAACAAACATCATCTACAAACTAAATTGTACCAACTGCAACAAACACTATATTGGACAAAGTGGACGCCCCCTGCATCTTCGCCTACATGAACACCAATTAGCAGTCAAACGCCACGACATTTCTTCACTCATATCAATACACGTGGACAACTACGGACATACATTCGACTGGGAAAATGTGCAGATTTTGGACAGAGGCAATTCCAAAAACAGCAGAGAATTTTTAGAAGCTTGGCACTCAGGTCAATCAGCAATGAACAAGCACATTGAAATCAATCCAGTTTACCAACCAATCAAGAAAATTATGCAGAAACATAGGAGCAAAAATCAAACCAATAGGAGATACAACCAAAACAAAGAAATAAACAATGACAGATTTAAAATCAACAGAAACCAATCGAAATTGAGGTGTACAGGACAAGCTGTAAATCGCATAAGGAGAAATTCAAACACTTCACTTCTACCCGAAGTTTGTGCTGATGATGTTGTTCAGAAGGACGATGAAAGCTCCACGACCAAACCATCCAGCTTAGAGAACAAATGGACATCAAAATAAGTGAATATTCACTAGACAATGAATTTTATAGTGTTTATCATACCTAATGTCTTCATTTAAGTAATATTAATCATTCCTTAAACTGATCATATACTTTAAGGAAGTAATTTTGGATAGGTGCTGGCAACTGACAATTAGTCCTAGATAGTATAGATCGACATTTCTTAACTATCCATGTTTGTTATGCTGGTTTCCATAATCGATGAACTATTCAAACCTTCATTACCCTCTTGTAGGACTAGAATATTCACGATCAATGAACATTCACTATTTATGAGTATTACTTCTGAATAATTCATACTACTTATGATATTCAAATCAATCTATCTAGGATATGTTAAATTTTAGCTGATTAGAGTTAAGCAACTAAAAGACCTGTTTAAATCTTCACCTATGGAACATAGTTTATCAAAATTCACTTAGTATTGTTTTGTTTTAATCTTCCCATTGATGTTTTAGGACTGCAACTGATCAGTATCTAATTCGTGTATGTGCATACTGTGCGTATTGCCTCGATATTGCCTTAATTCACAAGCATGTTAAGCAAAGATGGCTAGTGGCTAGCAGGGGAACCCAGGTTGACGCATGTTTCGTCCTATTTTGGACTCGTCAGTCGGTTGTACATGCATCTTTCAACAAGACATTTATTACTATATGAAAGTAATCAATTAGTGTTTAGCTTGATTCTTTCTCTTCTTTTTTTTCTTTGGCAGTTCTTTCTCCCCTTTTCTTCACTTCTTATTATAACAATAAGTAAAGAAAATTCATCTGTTTACATAGTTACCTGTAGTTGAATAAGATGTAGTTAAAGTAGGTAAAGAAGAAGAAGAAGAATAAGAAGAAGAGGAAGATACAATTTACCATCAAATAGTTAGTTTATTTGGTTACCAATAGTAACTGTTCGTATTCCTAATTTACAATTTTGGTGTATGTTTCATTTCTGTCAAAGAAAAAGAGACGGTATATAAATCTATATCATATAAGAACAAGTGGATTTTTGATTGTTTCTTTGATATGAGAAAGAATATTGATCTTATACCATGTTAACAATAAGAAAAATTTTGGCTAGATTAACTATAACATTAATCATAATGATGATAATGGTTTATGTGTTAAAATTGATTTGTTGAATTTCAATAGTTTAATTAGTGTAGGAAGGATTTGAATGTGACTAACTTGGTCTCGTGTGCAGTTAAGGGTATGAAGGCTAATATAACTTCTCGGCTGCCCATACCACAGAAGGGTTCTTCTAGAGGGACCTGAAAAGGAAGTTGGATTAGTGTTGGTCTTAACGACCTGGGAGCGTGACCGCAGTACCCAAGGGACAACTGCTTGAGGCCGATCACACACGATTTTCTTGTGGGGGATTTTTGACGTGTAAGCTCCGTTCTTCAAAGGACCTTACAGCTGAAAACGGAAATCCGTGGTATAAGGTGAGGTGTGCATTTTTAGGGTCGAGATTTTCTAACCCCAACCCTCCTTGTGGGAAGACAGGATCGCTGTTATGCTGGTTGTGTGAAGGGAACACCTTACTGCTGTCACACCTCTGTACAGTCGGCAGTACGACTTCGCCTTCGGACCTTGGGATTGCTGCTTTTAGTTTTATCGCTCTTCAACCGACCTGTCTGGCATGGTAGGACCTTGAGGAACGATTGTTCCAGCCAGTATAGCTAGACTGGTTCATCACAATAGGCAAACCCGACCAGCACGTCAAGGTAGCAGCAACAATCGAGCAATAGTGTAATAAAAAGACGAAGATTAAAGTATGTTTTAACATGTGCCAAAATCGGATATTGGCCAGTAGTGGAACCCAGGATGTGCGTTTCGTTCTATGTGGAACTCGTCCGTTAGATGTATCTACATCTCAGAGTTGATGTACACTCCAAACGCGCATCCTGGATTCCACTGCTAGCCACTATCCACCATTGTTTATAATGCTTAAGAATCAAGGCTACATCTAGGCAATACGCACAGTATACACATATGCCAATGAGAGATTGACCAGTTGCAGTCATAAACATCAATGGGAAGATTCAAACAAGCAATGCTAAATGAATGCAAGAATAAATGAAATACTTTACACTAAGACAGTAGACATTGAGTTGTAGGTAAATATGATAAATTCGTTCATTAAAAGTCTGTATAACTATATCAACTTAGATGGTTTGAATATGTTGTGAAATCTTAAAAGTGTTTAAAATTAAATTAAAAGACAGTAAGGCTGATAGGCCGTTTGACGTCTACATCATGTTATGTGGTTTAGATTGAAATCCCTGGAAAATCACCTATGTATCATTCTTCATATTGTCTTATGATTACTGACTATCTACCACTTTTCAAATTTCTGTTCCAGCTTCATGGAATATATTATACCATTGTTTTTAACCATATTGCTCTTTAATGACTATAGGCTTGTTGTAAGTAATGGTAAGTCTTTTTTAATAGACTGATGAATTAATTTTATTCTACAAGTCATATAGTCTTTGTTATAAAGTTACACTTTTAAGACAAATTGGAATGAAACCCTTCTTCAAAATAGGTCTCATATTATAGTGAACAAGAATAGAAGTGGAGGCAGTCAAATACACTTGAATACTTTACAGAATCTTTTAGTAATATATGAGAACTACAATGTAAATGCTTCATTTGCAGAATGTCAATCATTTGCCTCAGATTTCATTGTTCCTTTACTTCCATACCAATCATTCTCTGTTCTCATTCTCTTCTCTTCAATCATGTCAACTTTTTGCCACTAGGCATTTCATTTTCAGTTAATGATATATACTACTTATACCTATCCACATCATCAGGACACATTACAAAACTAGTTATCAACCTTCAATAAAGCAAAGTCTATATTGTAGTGAACAAGTACACGAGTAGGAACCATAATAGACTAGCTCATTAAAATCTGAAGATCATACAGTAAATGGTTAATTTGCAAACTATCAATCAATTGTCTCAATCTTGACTATTCCTTCTACAAATATCAGCCCATAGTCTTTGACTATTGTTATCATTCATTCATTTTCATACCAATTACGTTTCTATACTGTTCTTTCCCCAGGACAGTGTTGGATGGAGAATGCTGATGTGTGGCCTATGCTCCTCAACAAAGGGTATTAGACGTAAGCAAGTAAGTAAGTAAGTCCTGTTCTTTCCTTATCGATCTTCTACTGAAATACATTCAATGTTCGATCATCATTATATACTACTTATGTGGATATAAGTAGCCCACAACACAATATCATTCCATGTAGCATTAAACTTATATCACATAATCTCCCAGTCAAAATGGTTATCATTGAGGTGAGAATTGATTAATGTTTAAAAATATATTCATTTAATTAAGGTAAATTTATTTATTAATTAACTAATTACCATGGATAATTGAACACCTTCTTCTGAAGAAGATTACCCCTTTCAAGAAATTAATAATAATAATAATAATAATAATAATAATAATAATGAATACCGCATTATTCAATAATTATTTTTATTTAATTAATTTTTTTTAGAAAAAAAAACTTTTTTCCTTTGATTAAACTAAGTAAGTAAATCATAATGTGGGAGGGGGTAGAAGGGGGGGGGCTAACACCCCTCCCAAAGGGGGTAACAAGTGTAAGTCAGTTAGTTAGTAAGTAAGTAAGTAAGTAATGTAATTTTTATTTATTAATTGAACATTAAATTACAGTTATCGGTTTTTTTTATTTTTTAAATAAAAGCTAAAAAAAATAAAGAAATTAGATAAATTAAGATTTTTTTTGTTTTATTTTTTCAAAAAAGAAATTTAAATTTAGCGCGTTGTTTTAATGAACGTTAAGTTTATTTAAAAAAAATTTAAAAACAATTCTGAGCAACCGTTCATCGTTGAATGCTAGGTCAGTGGTCTATCGGTTGAGTGCTCTGGCGCTAGACTAGTATGTCCTGGGTTCGAATCTCGCCAGGCGGGTTCGTGGATACGTACTGCTGAGGAGTCTCATAATAGAACGAAACGGCTGTCCAGTGTTTCCTGGTTTTCTATGGTGGTTTAGTTTCAATTGACTTATGATTTCAAGCTTTAAAATACTGAAATCTTCACAAAAACCCATTCTGATTGTAATCATATGCTAACTAGTGATTGACTTCAAAATATATATCCTGGAGTACTATTGGAAATCAGTGACCAGTGGAGTTCAACCATGTCTCTTGTGAGATAACAATTCATTAAAGAGAATTGGTGAACGGTTGCTCAAATTTCGTAAAAATGTAAAACGAATTAAGTAAATTTGTGGAATGAATAAAATGAAAATTGAATATTTACTTCTATCCGTTTTCATTAATGGAGGTTGTGGAGATTGTTTAAATTTTGATTGAGATCATGAATTGATCAATGTTAGACCATTAATGAAAACCTTGAAGTACTGAACGACTGTTTCCTAACATAAATTCGTGGATGAGTTAAAGTTAGACATTAACACCCTTTAATATAGGCTCAGTGGTCTGATGGTTAACCATTCATTCATGAGACTGAAGATCCTGGTTTTGAGTAATGAGTACGATATCGTGGATGAACACTAGTACGGAGTTCCATAGAAGTACTAAACGACCGTCGATTACTTCGAAATTTTCAATGATGTTGTAACATTGATCGATTCACGATCTCGATCGAATATCCTGTCAATTTACCTTAAATTCATACATTTTTGCATGTTAAATGGCTGAAAGCTAGTTTCTTGAACTTATATTTTTTAACTGACTCTAAATAATGAAGTTTATCTGTAATTATAAGAAAACTGATCCCACCTCATGTTGACAATTATCGAAATAAATGAAATCTGTGTATGTGAGTCTACTTATTAGTGTTTTTTATTAACCATCTAATAACAAACTTTTTCAACTAAAAATTCCATTGAAACTTTATTAGGATTAAGAATTAGACTAAGTTAACACTTTCATAGTTGAAATCATAAGTCAATTGAAGGTAAACCATCATGGAAAACCTGGAAGCACTGGACAGCTGTTTCATCGGTCGATTGCTCTGGCGCGAGACTGGTAGGTCCTAAGTTCGAATGTGACGTGGATGCGCACTGCTGAGGAGTCCCGTAGTAGGACGAAATAGCCGTCCACTTCTTACATGTTTTCCGTAACGGCTTAGCTTCAATTGATTCATGATTTCAACTATGAAAATACTGAAATCTCCACAAAACCCCTTCTAAGTTAACATTATTTATTGTTAAACAATCAGCTGATGTAGACAGATGTTAGTCAGAAGACATCAACTGTAAATAAATACAATGAAAAATGGGTTGAGATTCTCTTTTAATTTAGTTAAGAGAAACCAATTGTTAGTCGATCTCTTTGGTTCTTTCTATGTATAGATCAAGCCAATACAAACGTCTTATACCAGGTACTACGTTTGTAGAACGAAACGATTTTCACTGATCTTTTTAAAAAAAATACCTGGTCGCAAGTAATAGATAGAAGGAACTGTGAGACTTGAATTCCAATGTTAACCATATTCTATCTATTCTATGCAAAAATAAAATAAATTTATAAGAATAGTAGTTACTTCAACGTGCTATACATTTTGTTCTAATAGAGAAAATTTGTAGCTAAGATGGATGACTTTGATGGAGTTTTGTTCTCTGAGCTGGATGGTTTAGTCGTGGAGCTTTTATCGTCCTTCTGAACGACCTCATCAGCACAAACTTCGAATGGAAGATCGTATTCTCTCTATCAAGTGTAGCTTCTAATTTGTCACTACTTTATAGTTTTAAGTAGAAAGTAAACTTCTCACTTACATTAGTTCTCCTAGCGACACTTCAGTATAATGCGCACTTACAATTTCACCTTGAATCGAAGTCATAAATGATTCTTTTTGTCTCTTTGATTAGCCAACTTCATTCATCTGATAAGTTATCAAATGGATACTAAATCCAACTGTTTTAAACAAATATAGACTATGCAAATGATCTTAGTTTTTCTTGAGACTGCTAGTCATTTTTTTGGGGGGGGGAGGGTTTGTTTTAGAAATTTCTCCCATAGATAAATGTGATAATTCAAAATGACAAGAAGTTATTTTGTTCTATTTAAGAATTGGTCTCTTTTAAAAATTTCTCCATATCGATTATGGAAATTATCAATTTATTTAGATCTGGTATTTGTCTAGCATATAAATCAAGTAAATTTGTTTATTTCATTTAGTAGATTCAGTTAATTGCCCAATCTATCAGTCTCAAAAGACACCCCTACCAACCGCCACCTCCCACTCCCCCCCCTGGAGATTACAAGCTAACCAGTCATTCACCTTTACCTCTTATCTCATGAATACAAAAAACATGGTAAACATGGTAATTCATCAGGGAATAAACAAGAAAATGAAAGTCAATGACAGTAATGATAGTCACTTTTCATCATTTTTTTCTTCTTCTCCTTCTCAAGGGGCTAATAAAAGTTTTTTTCGGTTAAATATGTTCAATGTTGTAAAGTAACTGTAACAATCATCGGCTCTGATGTTATTTTCGTTGTTTGGCGTTTTTTTGCCATGTCAACTAAGTTTCCATGGATAGTTTTTGTATTTCGCTGTTTTATTTGCTTGATTTATTTGTGTATATGGGTATGATTCATGGGTATAAGGTATTCTTCATACAAGTCTATGGTAGATAGAATAAAAGTAGATACTTTCAACAATGATAGGAAATTTTCATAGTTAATAGCATGAGTCAATCGAAGCTAGACCACCATCGAAAACCTGGAAGCACTGGACGGCCGTTTCTTCCTATTATGGGACTTCTCAGCAGTGCGAATCCACGAACCCGCACGCATGAGATTCGAACTCAGGACCTACCAGTCTCAAGCCAGAGCCCTTAACCGATAGACTCACGCTTTCAACTATGAAAATACTAAATCTTCACAAAACCTAATAATAAATATAATCATATGCTCACTAGTGACTGACTTCGAGAAGTACATCCAGGAGTTCTAGTGAGAAGTAGTGATGAGTGTAATTCAAACGACGTCTGTAGTGAGATATCAACTCACTGAAGGCAATTGGTGAACGGTTGCTCAACTTCGTGGATTGGTTGAAGTTAGACATTAACACTAAAAAATGCCGGCTCAGTGGTCTATCGGTTAAGGGCTCTGGCTCGAGACTAGTAGGTCCTCTGTTCGAATCTCGTGAGTTGAGATCGTGGATGCGCACTGCTAAGGAATTTCATAATAGGACGAAACGGCCGACCAGTGCTTCTAAGTTTTTCATGGTGATCTAGCTTCAATTGACTCACGCTTTCAACTATGAAAATACTAAATCTCCACAAAAGACCCTTCTGACAAGAAATTTGTTTACTCTCATGACTGACTAATCAATGTTATGCAGAATGATGGATTCAGTAGATTTTGTATTCTAGAATCTTCACGGCTTAACTGTGGGTCTTTTACTCTGTCTCTCTCTAGACAACATCATCAGTGAAACTAATAATATATCTTCTCTTGTTTCCATATACATGAACAATCAGTCACATATAAGAATCAGAATAAAAAAGTCATTAAAAGCATCGGATCAAGTCAATGTAATTTCATTGCATTCTTATATTATACTACTTAAAATAAAATACCCATTTACTTAAGTAGTTTATAAATAAAACATTTTTCTTATTTACAATGACAACAGTTAAAAAATTTGAAACTTCAAACTATAATCACCGTTTATTTTCTAATATTCCCATGAGTCTTGTATAATAATTCATGCTATCTAGATAATGAAACCGGTGGTCTAGAAGTTAAGCGTTCGCACGCGACACACCGAAGGTACTATGTTCGGATCCCGCGGTTGCGATCGTAGATGTACACTGCTTAGGAGTCCCATACTAGGACGAAACGGCTATTCAGTGTTTTCAGGTTTTCAACGGTGGTCTAAAATCGATCGACTCATGATCTCAATCAATAATAATTTATGATTTGGAAAACAGACAAACTTAATCGATTGACTGTTTGCATCTCTAATTGAAATTCATCTGGACTAAAATGAAATTTTAACCAGTGGCTTACACCTTTCTTATTTTCATAGTATCAATTGTACAACTAGCGAAATCATGTTTTGAGAGGGAATATTTCGAAAGTCAAAACTTACTAAGTGTATGATGAGATGGCGTTTGGAGTACTGGGTTGAAGTCTCGAAGTAAACATCAACTCAAGGGTGCAGGTGAATCCAACTGACCAGTTTCAATTAGGAAAAGACGCGTGGCCTGGATTTCACTGTCAGCCATCATTTATCTTTGCTTATAAATCTAGTGACTTAAGGCAATATCGAGGCAGTCTGCACGGTATGCACATATCTCAATAAGTGACTGATCAATTGCAGTTTTAAACATCAATGAGAAGATTAGAGAAAACAATATTAAGTGAATTTATTTAATTTAAATTTAAAAAGCTATTGAAAATTGATACAATTTTGAAGTTATTGCCAATAAAAACTTAAACAGTTGAATTCATGTTTCGATCTAAGCTAGACAAACAGTGAGAATCTTGAAGCACTGATTGGCCGTTTCCTACTAATATGGAACTTCTCAGTCATGCACATCCACGTGCTCACGCGAGACATTCAGTTTCACATACGAATGTCCATCCAGTGCTTCTGAGCTATCAATGGCGATCTAGCTTAGATCTTCTCATGAATTCAGCTGTGAGAATACTTTCATTTTCACAAATTCCCATACTCCTTAAAATTAAGTTTAACAATTACTGTATAGTTGAATAACGATACTGGTGTACAATTCAATGTTATCTAAGTACAAATGGTTGATCATCAAAAACCTTTATTTTATGGTATCTAGTTGCATGTAAGCTCTATGTCTACTGAGCGAAAGTATGGCGAACTTATAATATCAAAAGGGGGTTTGTGGAGATTTTACTAATTTTATAGTTGAAATCATGAAACAACTGAAGCTAGATCACTATGGAAAAACTGCAAGCACTGGTAGGCCGTTTCGTCATATTGTGCGACTCCTCAGAAGTGCTCATCCACGATCCTGCTGCGCGAGATTTGAACTCAGGACCCATCAGTCTCAAATCTCATTTGATTTGTGTGAGGACTGTGATACTCCCGGATGACCAAACTGGAACAGGTGGTTTTGTTAGGAGGCCACACCCGGAGACTTCGACCTAAAGATCTGATCCATAAGGCAGTGGAGAATTGTGAGGAGATGCATTCTCATGGTAGCCGATAACCAACGATTGATTCATATGTCATTTGTTCCCTTAGGATACTGAAGCCCACATGTATCATTGGTTCGGAATTAGGGTTTTTCAAATCCTCTATGTCAAAGGCTATATGGCCACGAGTATATAGCCTTTGACAGGGAAGACCTACTCACTGCCTTCTCGTGGCATTACTGTTGTTTACGAAATTCGAAAGAAGAAAAACGAATGTCCGACGACTTAACCAGGTTGTTGGATATGGAGGATCCACATAGAGAACAGAGAACATCGATTACCACGACGCGCAATGTTGACTAGTGTAGGGGATGTTTGGAAGAGAATTAAGGGCGGCCAAACCAAAACATGGCTCAGAATAGATCACAATCGCGTAGGTGTATACACTCTTTATCTTCCCTTAAACCTTGAGATTAAAATTGCTTCATAATTTTTTGCCTTCCTATACTATATCCTTATATACAATCTTTCTTTATATACTACCACCACTAAATTAATTACTTCTATGTATCAGGTGTTGATCTTGTTGTGCTTACTAGGTATGGCGACTTGGATCGATGTGCCTGGTCCTGCGTTGTCACTGACTGACTGACTGACGCGTGGCCATGTGAGAGTATTTGGACAGGGAGAGCTAACTCTCCCCACTCTCAGCCGTACCAGGGCCAACATTTAATTGACGATCACCAAATATTTATCATCAGGATCAATCAAAAATATATGACAGAAAATTGTTGAAATACTTTGTACTGAGAATTCTATGTTTTACCGACACTATACTATTTAATTTAGCTACTACTACTACTACTACTACCACTACTACTACTACTACTACCACTACTACTACTACTACCACTACTACTACTACTACCACTACTACTACTACTACTACTACCACTACTACTACTACTACTACCACTACTACTACTACTACTACCACTACTACTACTACTACTACCACTACTACTACTACTACTACCACTACTACCACTACTACTACTACTACCACTACTACTACTACTACTACTACCACTACTACTACTACTTACTTACTTACGACTACTACTACTAATACTACTGATAATAATAATAATAGTAGTAATAATACTAATAAGCATCTATATTATTAAATATAAAGATTATCATTATGAATGAAACCATTCTATTTAGTTACATGTATAAAATTAAGAAATTAAACATTTTTTCTTATTTTATTTATGAAAAATAAAAAAATGAAAAAAAGAAACTTTGACCTTCATGTATCTTTAATTCCCTTAAATTTTTTTTTAATTTACCCCCTTAATCATTATTCAATCAATCGATCAATCAATCAATCAATCAATAATTAATTAATTTTATATAAAAAAATATAGAAAAGATTAACTTGTGAACAAGATCATTATGATTAATAATAATCATAATAATACAGATTAATTATAATCATAATTCCCTTACTGATATATATAAAATCGATGAGAATGGATCAACTTCATGCACACACGCACACACATACACACATAGTGACAGATATATAGACATACATAAACATTAACATGGATACAAACAAGGGAATTTAAATTTTAAACAAAAAAAAAATTTTCAATATCCAAATCTCCACCACCACCCCCCTACTCCGCTTCAATTTTATTTATAAAAATAAATATTAAATAAAATTTTTAAAAAAAATAATAATGTTCGTGACGTGGGGTCATTTTAATGAGAATTTGGATAAAAGTTATTTTTTCTCTAAAAAAAAAATTTTTTTTCGTCATTCCTTTTTAAGAAATAAAAAAAAAGGGAACTCGGATTAATTTTTAATTATAAATTATCTATGTAGAAATAGGTGAGTGAAAAAGTGTAACTGTGTGTGTGTAACTGTGTGTGTGTGTGTCCGCATGTGTATGTGTTTGTCTATATGTAGGTGTGTGTGTTTTTTTTCTTGTTCAACTTGTTTACTTATATATAGATATTTTCCCATATGAATTAAGTCTAAACAAACAAATTCTTTTTTTTCTTTTTTTCTTCTTTTTCTTTTTTTTTCTCTTTTTTTTCAATAATATTAGTTACATAAATAAAATCGACAATTCATGTTTACAATAAAATGAATCACGCATTATTAATTTATTATTATTATCACATTTAAATTAGCTTAATTTAACCATAGAACCAAGGAAAACATACATACACACACACACACTATTGAATGTATACAACAAATATTGTGAAATGTTTTATGACGTCATGTTAAATTTCTTTGTTTTTATTCAGATCCAGTCATGTCGTTATAGAAGTTACTGTCAATTTGTCTTGCATTCATGAATGAATTGAAACTAGATTACCATGGAAAACTTGGAAGCAATGCAAGACCGTTTCGTTCTAGTATGGGGCTCGTCAGTTTTGATCATTCAAGATTCTACCCAAAGGATTCAAACCCAGTATCTATCGGATTAGAGTGAGAATAGTTAGATCGATGAGCCGGCATCCAAAGGGGATTAATGTCTAGCTTCGATCAATCTACGAAACTGAGCAACAGTTAACAGTTGAATTAAAGCTAGATCACCATGGAAAACCTGGTAGCAATGAATGACCGTTTCGTTGTAGTATGGGACTCCTCAGAAGTGAACATCCACGATCCCACCCAAAGGATTCAAATCCAGGATTTATCGGTCTTGAGTGAGAGTAGTTAAACCCGAGACCAATGAGCTGGCACCTAATGGTGTTCATATAGAATTTCAACTATTTTTTTATTCGTTAAATGACTATTTGATGATTGGTTTGTACAATATATCTTCAATACGAACGTCAAGACAGTCAGTTATACTGTACAGAGATGAAACGTGGAGAACTGCTGCATCCATCGTCAAGAACGTACAACCATTTATAAATAGTTGTCGTTGCAAAAAACTCAACATTCACTAACTGGATACTATCAGCAACAGTCTGCTATGGGAGAGGACAAATCAACTTCCCGATGAAAAGGAAATTAGGAAAAGACGTTGGAAGTGGATAGGATATACATTAAGGAAGTTACCAAACTGCATCACGAGGCAAGCGCTAACCTGGAATGGTGAAGAGAAGGCGAAGAGAGGAAGGCGATAGGACACATTACGTCGGAAAAAAGAAGCAGATATGCAAAGGATGAATAACAACTGGAAAGAACTGGAAAAGATTGCTTGAGACAGAGTTGGATGGAAAATGCCGGTGGAAGGCCTATGCTCCCCCACGACGTGGGGTAACAGGCGTAAATAAGTACGTAAGTTGTACAAGATATAGTTTTGTTACCACTTTCTTACTATTTCTGCTGTTTCCTACGTATGTCATTTAGCAACGTTTACCATAGTGACTATTTATTCATGTATGTGTATGTTTGAATATATACTGTAGTCTGTTAGTCACAACCACAGTTTATGATTAATGATTCAGCTTGAGGCTATTTCGTTGAGATTCTCCTGAATACTATTCAATACAAGAAGCTTTTGATTTCTAACAGACGAAGTTATTACAATAAGATGACTATGGAAACGTATAAACTGAAATGATTCGTATGAAACAAAAATGGTGAATGAATTACATTTTATGTTGTTAGGTGATATCAAATTATTGAGTTTCAAACATTCTGTTTGTGATTTGATTGTATTAAGTTTCTCCTCTATATCATACAATTAAGTTTTGAGATGTTTTTCATAGTTAAAATCATGATTCAATTGAAGCTCGACCACAATGAAAAACCTGGAAGCACTGAATGGCCGTTTCGTCCTATTGTGGGACTACTCGAAAGTCCGCATCCACGACCTCGCCTCACCAGATTCGAACTCAGGACCTACCAGTCTCACGCAAGAGCAATTAACCAATAGACCACTGAGCCGGCGAGGTTGTAGATGCTCACTGCTAAGGAGTCCCACAATATGACGAAACGGCGGTCCAGTGCTTCCAGGTTTTCATGGTGATGTAGCTTCAATTGACTCATGATTTCAATTATGAAAAATACTGAAATCTCTACGAAACCCTTTCTGTTTTGAGATGTATTTGATACTTGCTAAGTCAAGATAGTTAGTCAATAGATATTGAAATTGTTTTAACTCAGTTTTATGCTTATCAACAAAACATTTACATGACCTGGACAAATTCATTCACATACTAAACTTCACTTATGAATACTAATCATGTCTAAGTTTATACTCTGAATACAGATTATAATGTCAAAAGAAAGAAGAAAGGAGTATCTCATTCATTTATGTAACAAACATTGATTGAGCCAACTATTCAGTTCACTACAATTGTCACCTTGGATACTATAATGAAAATCAATACATTAGATAAGCAAAGGTGGGTAGTGGCTAGCAGTGGAATCCAGGACGCGCGTTCAGATACTGACCAGTTGCAGTCCTAACACATAGATGGGAAGATTCAAACAAACAATACTAAATGAATTGAAACTTCACCCATCGCACAAGCAAGTGGCTATCAGGACTAAGTGGCCGAGTGGATAACGCGATGGCATTTGAAGCGAGGGTACTGGGTTCGAGTCCCAGAGTGAACATTAACTCTGAGATGCACACAACCAACTGAAGAGTCCCAAACAGGACGAAACACGCGTTCTGCATTGCACTGCTAGCTACTATCCATCTATGCTTACCATGCTTGGGTCGAGGCAATACGCACAGTATGCATATATGCCAATTAGAAACTGACCAGTTGCAGTTTTAACACATCGATTGGAGGATTCAAACAAACAAGACTAAATGGATTTAATTCATTAGATAACAATAATCCTCTCAATATCACAGATACTACCTGTTGATGAGTACAGAATAAGAAAAAAAAGCTAGGTTCGGGCTATTTTTTCTGAATACTAACACCGAAACGAATTAGAATTTAACACTGATTTGAATTACAGCGGCTCTGATACATCGCTCTGATATATCTAAAGTCTTAGAATTATGCTTACGTTCCAGCATATTCAGAATTTAAGATCTTTGAAAACAAACAGAAGCTGTATCTATGAAATTATCAATTCCCTTCATTGTTGTTAACTCTCTGATACAAACTTGATTAAGGTACATAAATGATACTTTTGATAGAGTTTTGTTGTCTGGAGCTTTCATCATCCTTCTGAACAACATTATCACCACAAACGTTTTTTGAACTAGCTATGATAGATCTGAAAACATCAACCTTACAAAATAGATTTGTTCACTCTGGACTGTACACTAACTTTCTTAAATATTTGATGTAAAAAAGAAAACATAGTAAGCAAAGGCTGATTGGTGGCTAGCAATAGAATCCAGGATTCATGTTCCATCCTATTTAGAACTTATCATTTGGATTTACCTGTATCCTTGAGTGGATGTTTACTCCAAAACTCAAACCCCTTACTGTTCACTTCAAACATCCTCATGTTATTATTATGCTAAAATATTTTATAAAAATAAGCAGCAAGGAAAAATAAGAGATTAACTAGATGAATGGATTAAGTTAGTGATTATCCTAAATCGTAAAGAAGGGTGGTAGATCATCATAATATGAGTATGTTTCCTTTTCAAACAAATGATACTCTTAGTTCTTATATAGTAACAATCTAAAAAATACAGTACCATGAAGAGTAAACACAGAATTGTTTCTGTCATATCCAAATTATTGATTACAATGCTATCCATGTGGGGTAGATGCCCCAAAGGTTTCAATCCAAGGGTGAACAAACATAAACTTTACTTGAAGCATATTCACAAACTCTTGGAAGCTCTCAAAAGACTCTCAAAAACAAATCGGTGTGAGGATTATGTTCAATAGAAACTGGATGTATAATAGACTACAATAGAACAAATATCCTTCAAAGATATTTTGGTTCTTTCAAAGTAAGAATGCTAGCCTAATCCAAGAATAGATATAAACAAATTTAAATAACTCTCATAATCGTGGGGGGAGTATAGTTAGCTGTACCATATGAACTAACGACTATTAGATCAATGTAAATTTACTTCATTGCTACTTGTTTTTATTTCAAGTTTTGTGTACAACAATGAAGTACAATCATTTATTGTGATTAGTTATTGTGTTTGGAGATGTTTACTTGTTACTCTCAATGGAGCAAAAGCCGCCGACCAGCATTCTCCAATCCACTCTGTCTTGAGCATTCTTTTCTAGTTCTATCCAACTTTTGTTCATTCTTCTCATGTCTGTCTCTATTTCTCGGCGTAATGTGTTTTTTGGTCTTGCTCTTTACCTTTGGCCTTCAGGATTCCATGTGATGGCTTGTTTTATGACGCAGTTTGGTGATTTCCTCAAAGTGTGCCCTATCTACTTCCAGTGTTTGGAAATAGTGGTAACAATTGATCTGTCTAACATAATCAACTCAACCATACATTTAACTGTTTATTTTCATTTCATACATACTATGAAAAGTTTATAGGTGGTATTCATCAAAGATTGATATCATTTTATGGTATCATATAAAGGCAGAAGGGCAGTGGACAATTACTTTAAACATAATATAGGACTTTATAGCCGTACATATATGTAACCTCGCTAAGGATCTCTTCAAGAAATCTCATCTCTTATAGAAAGCCCTTAACTGTTAGATCACTAAATTTCTATCCAAACCTATATAGTTTGGGTTTCAATAAATTCGTAATACAATATGATAACTATTATCGAATATAATTGATGAAGGCATTTTATGTGACTGGACTCTACCAGCGCTCTATGCTTTTCAGCTGTACAATATATAAAAGTAATCCAACTACTTGTTATTTCTACTTTTGGAAGAGGGACAATAACAGCGTGAATAGATCATTAATAACATCTCTAACTGTAATGCTAAATGATGAAGTTCCCAATTGTTTTACACTGAAGAGTGAAATGATACTTTTGCCTATGATAGGTTGCATATGTCAGATTCGAAAATTAACATCCCATAGGATTTTTTGGATGGAGACACATGAGAAAAACAATGTTTGTAAAGATATTCAGACATCCCAGGCTTTCATGGTTTTGAAATTAATGAAGCAAGAATCAGGGAATGAAGTAAATGGATAGTGTCAAATATTTTTTTAGTTATATACCAAGGACTGATATTATTCAATGTATAACTATCATTTTAAACCAGAAACTACTGTGGTGGCTGTTTCGCCATTGTATGAGGTCAAAGCATTACTCATACACGATCTCTCACTAACTCAAGCCTGTTACTCCTAGTGGAGAAATGTAGGCTGTCTACCAGCATTCTTTATCGAACTCTGTCCTGTTCAATCAACGACCACACAAAAGAATAATTCTAGGATCTTCAGGTCAATGAGTTGCCATACATAATTGTCATAACTTGTGGCCTCGTGCACTATCAATATATAACGTAATGATACTGCCAATTAGGGAACAGTGACTTATCGACTAGATTTTTTAACGGTCCTTCTTTCTGCCTAGCTCTGTCTGTTGGGTACGGAACATCAATGTCAGCCTACGCAATAGAAATCATTTATTTTAGACATGCTGAGTTTATATACCAATCAAACAGACTACATCGTACCATAAAATAGAAAACATCATTTTTACAAGATCTAACCAAAACGTGACTGTGAATAGCGGGAACAGTAATTAATGGACCAGGCATAACTCAGGGATGGTAAATCGTATAATAATAGTCTATAAGTCAAAATGAAGCTTATAATATGACAAACATAAATATGTATAGTTTAATTACTTAACAATTACACAATAAGAGATATATATATGTATCTTATTAGTCCATAAATAGATCCTAACAGTTACCATACATTATTCTCTTAGGGGGGGGGAGGATATAACAATAAATTACACCGTTTTTTCAACTTCATTCTTCTTAATTTTCATAAGTTGCCCTAACAACAATCAATTAATCAATAAATAAATAAATCCCATAACTCTCTTCACTTTTTTTTTCTTTTCACAGACTATTTTTACATTCTAATTCATCAATTTTTTTTCTAAATCTTTTCATAATAAATAAACCATCAATCATAAATGTCATTAATAACTCTATAACTCTATGCAAATTCGAGTGTATATTCATTTCATCAGAATAATAGAGATACTCTCCACCCCCCCCTTAACCCCAAGACAATGTTTTTTTTTTAATCTTTTGTTTTGTAAAAATTTTTTCTTTTATGTTTATGATGAATACGTTTCGTTGAAAGGGGGTTTTCTAGAGATTTTAAGAGTAATTTTATGTTTCAAATCATGAGTCAATTGAAACTAGACTACCGCGGAAAATCTGGAAGTACTGGATTACTGTTTCGTCCTATTGTGGGATTCGAACACAGGATCTATCGGTTTCGTACGTGAACGCTTAATTTGTAGACCACTGAAGCCGGTATTTAATGGTGTTAATGTCTAACTTGAACTAATCCACAAAATTGAGCTATCATTCATCATTGTCTTCAGTGAATTACTAGGATACAACAGACCCAGTTGAACTCCACATATTTGAACACTACACAGTCCGTTTTTTTTCTTTTTTCTTTTTTCTTTTTTTCATTTTCATGTTTTTTTTTAAAAATGTATATTTTATTTTAGATCTACGCCTACATAATAAATTAATTCATGTTTTTTACATGCATGAAGGAATCGATTACACCATAAAAGGGAGTTCATGCTAATTAGTCTTTATCAAAGAAAAATTTTTTTTTAAACTTGTTCTATTTTAAATCAATATTATTCCCGTTTTTTTATTTGAAAAAAGTTTTTTCTCATTGATCTTTTCAATACACAATTAGATATTAACACCGTTGGATACCGAACGACTCAATGGTTTAGTGTTTAGGTGCTTGCGTGCAAGGCCGATAGGTCCTGAGTTCGAATCTCGTGAGGCGGGACCGTGGATGTGCATTGCTGAGGAGTCCCACAATAGGACAAAACGGTCGTCCAGTGTTATCAGGCTTTCTATGGTAATCTAGCTTTAATTGATTCATGAATTTAACCATAAACATAAGTTTACTTCTAATAATGATTGATTTATAGTTGATACCTTCACGATGGAAAATATATTTTAATTGAAATCAATACTTATTGACCGGATACTATTAGCAACAGCCTCCTCAAATACAACATGAGGAACAACAATCCAATCATAATTGAAGGGGAGTCTCTAAATGATGTGAAATTTTTCACGTACGTGGGTAGTAGCATCATCGGTAAACAAGGAGGATACGATGCAGATGTAAAGGCAAAGACTGAAAAATCCAAGACAACATTCCTACAGTTGAAGGATAAATAAAACTCAAAACAACTGTCAACCAATATCAAAGTGAGAATCTTCAACACGAACATCAAGATAGTCTTACTGTACGTAGCTAAAATTAAAGAACTACTGAAACCATCATTAAAAAGGTATAAGTATTTATAAACAATTGTTTACGTAACATATCGAATGTCCATTGGCCGTATACCATCAGTAACAGCCTACTAAGGGAGATAACAAATCATCTACCAGCTGAGGAGGAAATTAAGAAAAGACGATGGAAGTGGCTAGGACATACATTACAGAAATCATCTGGCAGCATCACGAGGCAAACACTATCTGAAACTCTTGAAGGGAAACTGAAAAATGGAAAACCAACGAATATATTACAGACATCTTAAGGATGATTAGCAACTGGAAACAACAGAAAAGTAATATCTAAGGCAGTTTTAAATAAAGAATGGTGACGGGTAACCTATGCTCTTCCACAAGGGTTACCAAGCATAAATGAAAAAAAAAACACACAAGTAACTAGGTAAAAAATATAAATTCATAACTTTCAAATAGGTAACATATCAAACTAACTATTTTTTGTCTGGTTTTTTTTTAATCCTCACAAATCAATATGAGTCTATGATGTGAAACAAATTTTTCACTTTATCAAAAGAGAAGTAACATGATAACTACTACTCTTTCTCTTTGTTTCTTTCCTTTTTTCCTTTTTGCTTCTACCCACTTTCCTATGATTGATATATGTATCCATGTACGTGATAAGTGAAGATAATGAACAATGTTGTATATAATATATGTTCCCATTATGTATCTATGTAAATGTTTTTAACTATACAGCTTATAAATGATAAGTACTGTAAACTGTAGGTATAAAGGCGGGGGGGGGAGGGGTATAAAATGGAAGGATATTCTGTTATTGTTTTTTTTTTCTTTTCTATTGTAAAAATGTATCTAACGATTATACAATTCAATAATTCAATGTTATCATTAGTAGAACTAGAAAAACATGTCTTATCATTTGTCTAATTAAAAACCTTAAAAAGAAACTAAGATAGAATATATGTACATAGTAACCCAGATAATAAATTGTGACCAAATATTAGGGTTTAGCACAAATTCATGAAGTTACTGACAAGAGTGAACTGAGCTATATTGGTAGGTGTAGACTACCTGTTTGAGATCTGTAAGATGATAGCAGTCAATGGTTAGAGACTTTGAATAACATGACTTTAAATCGTTTACAATAGCACAGGTACATTCACTCTTATGTGTTCTGCCGAATTCTAAACTTCTGAATTCTTCATATCTCTATCTTTTTTGCTATTTTCAAATTTATTTCATTGGATTATACTTCTAACCAAGAAATTTAATGTATGGTTATGAGTTTCATTTAATTAATTGCTCAATAATAATTTATAGTGTAACGATTTGGTCTGTGTATGATCAATTCTTATGGAATCAGGTCAGTTAATCTCTAATTTGACCGTATATATTAGAAAATAGCCTTATTATTCCATATATATACATGAGCTACTAAGTAAACTGTATCCAATCAATATTAAGTATATGCTATAGCCTCATAATTGAGGTATAAGTCAAATTGATCATAAAAGATACTTACAATAAGAAAATAACCAACGTATGATGACAGTTTAACACTGACAGAAGTATAGAAGTAAAAAGAGAAAAAAAACAGTGTTATGTCTCAAAAAAAAAAGGCAATCCGTTAGGCAAATATCACTGTATCTTAATATATGTATACCAGAAAACTTAATCGATAGCAAAGATTATCGATTCTGTCGTAATAATACTATGGGTATATGAATTGTTAACCGTAACAGGAGAAACAGTAACTACTTTTGTCAAAAAAACATACATATTGATAAATTTAATACAAAGTGGTAGTCAAGGTTTAGATAAATGGGCTAAACAACAAAAATAGATCATTCATTATGTTACATAATTATACATATATATTAGCTTGACCATTATTTAAAACTTGAAAGTGTCGAACAGTCGTTTCTTCCTTATATGGAACTCATCAGTCGTGTCGATCCACATATCCGGACATGATAAATGAACACAAGAGTATCGGTCTAGCATAAGAACGCTTAACTTTTAAATATGTATAGAGGACGGGCTCTAAAGGTGTAAATATCTAACTTCAATCGATTCAGGACATTGTTCAACTCTCATCCATGACATGCAGTGTATAACATTCTGCTTCTAATTCCCAACGTGATGTATTCTTTGGCCTTCCTCTTTTCCGCTTCCACTCAGAATTCCAAGTTAGAGCTTGCCTCGTGATGCACATTGATGCATGTATGTCCTATCCACTTCCAACATGTTTTTCTAATTTTCTTTTCACCTGGAAGCAGGTTTGTCCTCTCCCATAAAATGCTGTTGCTGGTAGTATACGGCCAGTGAATGGTGAGTATTTTGCGATGATAACTATTTATAAATACTTGTACCTTCTTGACGATGGATGTAGTAGTTCTTCACATTTCAGCTCCTTACCGTAGGTCTGTCTAGACGTTCATATTGAAGATTCTCACTTTGAAATTAGTTGACAGTTGTTTTGAGTCTTATATGTTCTTCTATTGTAGGAATACCGTCCTTGCTTTACCTATCCTCTTTATTAAATCTCCATCCGATCCTCCTTATTTATCAATGATGCTTACCAGGTTCCTTGAAAAATTTCACCTCTTCCTGAGTTTCTTCATCAATTATGATTGGGTTGATTGGTGTTCCCGTGTTATATTTGAGAATCTTGCTTTTTCCTTTGTATATGTAAGTAAGTAAGTAAGTAAGTTACGATACTTATCATTAGTGTACCATAAGTAAATTTTAATTGCCCAAAAATTTCTATCTTATTTAACATTAATTATTTTCCAATTGATATCAGTAAAACAACAAAGAGCGGCATCTTTAAAATAAAATATTTATCACATTCATAAACAAAAGAATTTTGGCATAACAACAAAGCAGAACACTACAGACAGTTCTGATTCTCTAAACTACAACTAACTATTAACAGATAATTATTTATCATGAAATGTAATCATTTTCTTTTGTGAATACACAAAAAAAATTGCAAAAAACAACAGAAAAAAACACTTCTGTATCTGTGTGTATGTGTGTGTCGGGGGGTGGGTGGGTGTTTGTGTAGGGGACTATGTTTGTTTGTATCTAAGTCTATCCTTATATTTCCTCCTAAGTTATCGGTATTATGAAATATCAGTTGTATATCTTCAAGTGTTTTTTTTTTGTTTGTTTGTTCTTTTTTTATTGGTGTAGTCAAGTTACATAACAACAAGAACAATAAGAGTAAGTGTAATTATTTCATTTGATTTTTTTGTTGTGTTTTTTTTTAATTGTAACATTTTGCTTGTTGCTAAGATAGAGTTATTCAGGATAGAAAATTAACTATTGTATCCCTATTAAAATTTTAGAAAAACAAAAAAACTAGTCTAAATAGGATAATAGCTAATTTGTTATATCTAATTGACAAATTTTTCTTGTTATTTTTTTGGATTGAACAAGCTGAATAATTGAATCTAAGAAAACTGATGATTTTGATGGAGTTTTGTTCTCTGGGCTGAATGGTTTAGTCGTGGAGTTTTTATCATCTTTCTGAATGACATCATCAACATAAACTTCAGGTAGAAGTGATGTGTTTGAATTTCTCTATATGTGGTTTATAGCTTGTCCTGTACACCTTAATGTTGATTGATATTTGTTAACCTTAAATATGTCATTGTTTATTTCTTTGTTTTGATTGTATTATCCATCTGAGCTATAAATCTCCACCATCTCAAAACTGGTGACTGTTTAAAATGGTGAATAATGATAGATGATGTATGCCAAAAGTTAAAATGTAATTAATGTACTAGAAGACTTCTGTTATAATGTGTTATATATCTTTATCAAAGTGAAAATCTTTAATACAAACAGTAAGACAGTTTTAATGTATAGGGCTGAAACTTGAAGAACTACTACAGTCATCACTAAATAAGTACAAGTATTTATTAACAGATGACAGCATCATTGATGAACACGGTGGTTCAGATGCAGATGTGAGAGCGAGGATCGGTAAAGCAAGAGCAGCATATTTACAATTGAAGAACATATGGAACTCAAAACAACTATCTGTCAACCAACACCAAGGTTAAAATTTTCAATACAAATGTCAAGACAGTTTTACTGTATGGGGCAGAGATGTGGAGAACTACGAAAGTCATCATCCAGAAATAGAGACAGACATGAGAAGAATGAACAAAAGTTGGATAGAACTAGAAAAGAAGGCCCAGAACATAGTGGGTTGGAGAAAGCTGGTTGGCGACCTATGCTTCATTGAGAGTAACAGGCGAAAGTAAGTAAGTAAATATTAAGATAAAAAGGAAATGTACGTTATTGACTGCATATTATCAGCAACAGTCTTTTGTGATAGAGAATAAACCAGATTCCAGTTCATAGGGAAGTTACGAAACGAAATCGAAAGTGGATAGGAATATACAATTCGAAAATCATCAAACTACATCACATGTGAATCCCTAACTTGGAATCGTGAAGGGAAACGGAAAAGTGGAAGGTCGAAGAACACACTATGTTGGGAATTACAAACAGACATGAATAGGATAAATATTATCTGGAAATAACTAGAAAGTATTATCGAGGATAGAGTTGGATGGAGAATAATGGTGGTTGGCCTATACTTCTTTGTAAGAGTTAACAGGCGTAAATAAGTAGTGATCTATACCTTGATACTATAAAATATGTCTTGGATGGTACTTCTTTTTATTTCATGGTAGAATGGAATGTTAGAATTATTATTATTATTAGTAGTAGTAGCTTTATTCAATATTATATTTTTGGTACAATATAGAATTCTCAGCACAAAGTACTTCAACAAGTTTCCGTTTCTTACTTCTTCATCCTTCCTGACGATAAATATTTAGTGATCGCCAGTTAGAAGTTACCAGTCCAGTCAATCGACATCTGAATAATGTACATTCTTCTCGCAGCATAATGCCAGCAACCACAATATCTCTGATTAGGCCTACTGTAGCTTTTACAACGAAAGGTTGTACACTTTTCAAAAACGCACCTGAATAGGTTGTGCGATTGATAGGCATAATGATGTATTAAAACAAACAAAATTAGATAACTTGTTGAAATATCTAGATGACAGGAACAGGTAGCCCAGATGTTTAAACAGGTCGCCAATAAGGGTTTGTGATAATTATAGTAATTTAACGGTTGAATTCATGAGTCAATTTAAGCTAGACCACTGTTAAAAACTTAAAAGCACTGGACGACTATTTCGTCCTAGTATGGAACTACTCTGCAGTATGCATCCCAAATCCTGAACTAAATGAAAAATTACTATCATGTTAAATAAAACTCATCTGATTATCTTGGGAGGGAAGGGAGGAATAGTGACAGTAAGAATATGTGAAACTTCTATTATGATCATAAAAATGATTAGTCGTATAACTCACTATAAAATATCCCATTAATGAGATCTTATAACAAGTAGAAAGAATTACATAAAGTATGGGACTTATGTAAACTACTGTAGTGTTGGTTGATATGTTAATCCTATATACCTCCCTTATTTTACCTTCTGGACAAACCAATTAACCTATCTATCTTGAGTCACGTTTTCATCATTTTAATTATTCACTTATTAACCCTGACTATTTTTTTATATAAGCGTATGTGTGTGTGTGTGTACACTTCTTATTCTATTCATCGTATGTCTCTAACTTATTCTTATCTGACTATAAATATTGATTAATGCTTGAACAAATCGAGTTGGCTTACTCGCCATCTCTAATGTGCATTATTTCCACTTGCTGACTGATATTTGGTAATGTGCTTACATCTTTATGGCTTACATCGTTTGTCAATAAAACTGTTGCTGCCGCTTCTCATTGTCTTCTCATTTCATTCACCGTTAAGATTTGCATTATAACGGTTATCGAGATGAAAGATTACCGAAGCATGACATTACACTACACTTTATTAAACTTATGTGGATATTATTTCAAATACTTTTTGATGTTATAATATTTCTATACAGATTTTAATTAATAAAGTTTTCAGTCGCCCCCCTTCCCCGATATCTGACTCCAGTTATGAATGATTCTTGTCAAATATATATTCACAAATGATTGATTACTGGGTGGTGATCAATGTTATGCATGTCAAGTCTTTAGTAGTGCTAATCAAATGATATCGATCGGTTGCATCCCGAATAGGTCAGTGGTAACGTCTCTGACTGTGAAGCTGGATGATACGGGATCGAATCCGTCAGAGAGCACCAGTTCCCTCAAGATTACAGGTAAACCATACTGACGAGTGCGAAGTAGCACGAAACCGGGTCCAGAGTTTCCTGTTGATCACCTTCAACCATCATCTTGTATATATATCCTTTCTATCCTCATATATAATCATCGACTTGATTCGTGTTAATTTATAACGGAACTATATAAGTGAAATATGTGAATGAAGTTTTAAAAATGTATATTTTTTGAACATTCATTGATTCAGGCAAACTATCAAATGAATGAAACGAAGGAAAAGAAAAGAAGAAGAGAAGAAAGTGAAGCGAAGCGAAATGACGTGCAGTACAGTAGGCGTGTGAACCAACTTCATTTAGCCAAGCGTAAATCCATATTTATAATCGGATAAAAAATAAGTTGCAGACATTTGTTGAATGGGATAAGCAATCCAAACACACACGAATAATTGACAGAGTAAAAATATGGCTTGAAAAGAATGAATAAATTAATCTGTCCAGAGTGTAGAATAACTTATGTAGGCTTACCATAGTAACAGTGCCTATAAGTTTCTTTCGGACACATCAACTAATAATATATATATTTTACTAACTAAAAGTAACAATCATGGTAAGCAAAGATGGATAGTGACTAGCAGTGGAGTCCAGGTTGACGCGCATTTCGTCCTATTTGGGGCTCGTCAGCTGGATGTACCTGCATCTCAGAGTCGATGTTCACTCTTGGACTCAAACCTAATACCTTTCGCTTCAAACGCCAAACAAACAATACTGAATGAATTTAAAAGTAACAATCATTTGACTATGAATACCTTACTTGAACTCATTCAAATGGATAAATAGTTACATAATGTGATATGAGTTTAAAAAGAGCAATTGATTTAGTTACGTATGTTTCTCAATAAAAAGATTTGGCGGAAATGAGAAATATTTGATGGTGTATTCCTTGTTGTATGGAGCGAAAAAATCTTGTGATGAATATGGAAACTTCATGGGTAATAGTGTACGGGGTGTTAGGATGATTAAAAAAGAACTTTATACTGTCCCTTCCCCCGATAGTCATATAGTGATAATTATAAGAAGTTTGGATCTTTAAAAACATATGTCACATGGTGGTGTTAAATAGTTAAAGGTGGTTATCAGATCTAGCCAAACCTGGAAATAATAACTAATCAGCAATCAATTGATGTCATGTATTAATTAATAGTTAATAAAGGTCATGTTTACTAACATTGGTGTTATTTAGTAGCAAATCTTATTGCTTCGGTTTCTGATACCTTTTATACTTTTCATAGTTTCATTAAATGCAAAAAGGCTTAGTCATATCTTCTATGCATAAAATTATTTAAATCTAACTCCGCCTGTAGCTCCTCCGGGGGCTACTGCCGGTCTCAAGCCCGGGTGAAGGAGGAGGGTTGGGCATGGGGTTAGCGACAACATCCCGTAGACAACCAATTCGCTAAATAAAACGCTAACCAGAAAAAATTATTCAAACCATTAACTTGTCATTAACAGAGGAAAAATTGGAATCTATTAACCACAGAATATCATTGGGGTGTGGATTACTTATATCCACATAAGTAGTATATTCCGATGGTCGAGGATTGAATGTATTTCAGTAGAAGATCGATGAAAGAAAGAACGGAAACGAAAAGCGATTGCTATGAAAATGCATGAACAATAATAATAGTCGGAGACGATGAACTGATATTTACAGAAGGAACAGTTAAGATTGAGAAGATTGATTGATAGTTTGCAAATTAACTATTTACTATATGATTCTCCTATTTTACTGCGATATTCTGTAATTTGGGGCTTACGTTCATCCGATTGTCCTCACTTGTGTTCTCATTCACTACATCGTGGGTGAGTTTCTTAATCTTTGTCAGTTTGTGATACTAGTCGATCACTAACCAGCTTAAACTGATGTTAAATGATAATCAAATTGAATAAATTTTAATTGAGGATTGAAACCAAGCTAGGGTACAAATATTATAATGCTTTGATAGATGTCTCCCAATTTCTTTAAAGGTCGATTGTCATAAAGATAAATAAGCTGATGATTACATCAAGTCCTTGGATTAGTGAAGATGATTGAATCATATCATATTCCATTTCTTATTTACTTATGTACGTGTAAACAAGCACATACAGAGAGAGGGTGTAATCAAACGTTAGCATCGAGATCGCTGATGTGGTGTGTGCTACTTATATTGACATACGTAGTGTATAGTACTAGTCAGGAATTGAAGGTTAAGAAGATCGAGGAGAAAAGAACAGAAATAGAAAGTATTTTGTATGGAAATATAGAAACAATGAAGTCTGAGATGATTGACTGATATTCGCGAAAGAAACAGTCAGGTTTGAGAACATTGAATAATATTTTGCAAATTAAATATTCACTCTATGGTTCTCAGTTTTATTAAGACATTCTTTAAGTTCATGCTTAAATACATTCGTTTATCGTTCCCTTCACTAGGAGATGTACCTGGCGACATTATGAATTATCAGGCGTTAAATGTTTCTGTAAACCCAAAGAGTTGAGGATCATGTTCTATGGGATTGACATTGAAGCAGCTCAATAAGCTTTTGTAAAGGAAGTTTGAAGCATGCGACATCGGAAGTTATGGAACTTTGTGTAATAAAACATAGTGAAGTCTCTTGTGAATGGTAATCTGTAACCCATCTTAATCTCTATAATCATATGACGTTATCACTCTCTTTCCGATGATCACTTCGTACTTACTTGACGTTTTATGTAATTCATATGCATTAGTTTTCGTTTTTACTAAAACCAGGAGCTATATTGATATCTTCTTCATGTATGCACACTGAAAACCATCTCATTGATTAGTAAATCTAGTTGGTTCTATGGTATACATTTGAGTTGCTTATATATCTAGAAAGGCCTGGCAAGTTCTGTTATTAATGTCAAGATAAGAGAAACCGACAATATAGCCTCATGTTATTTCGCTAAGTACTATAATTCAGTACTTTGACAGATAATTTTCTAATGTCTGTTGCCATGATTTCTGTATTCAAGCACTTCAGTAATCATTAGCATTATTCTGTACAGGTCCGTTCAATTGACTATTCAACATTTAATCGACATGAATGATCAATTTCATTAACTTAACTTAGTTATAAGATTTACCTTTCTTTAAATCGATAAGTTGAAAAACAAGTATAGTTTCATTGATGACAAAAACAATATTTTGTCCCTAAAAAAACACACCATTGATACGACTGATAGCAATTAGACTATCAGTACATTTCAATTGATATCATCATTGAATGAATGTTAGACTATCATTGAACATTTGGAAACACTGGACGATGAACGGAATTGTAGATACACAGTGTTAAGGAGGACGTAGGACAAAACAACCGTCCAATCCTTCCAGGTTTTTGAATGATGATCTAGCATTAATTCATTTTTATGATATCCATTGAAACTTAACAATATTCCCAACCCTATACTGATGTCAGCAAGTTATCAGATATAATCAACATAAATCAATAATTCACATCAAATGAAACGTACTTTTACTATGTATATCATTGAATTACAAAACAAAAAGAAAAAAAAACAGGAAAAAAAACAGTAACTACTCACGTCACCTATTTTGTAGTAACTATGCCCAGTGACACATTTATCAATAGTATGTATGCATTAATGTATGTGTGTGTGTGTGTATAAATTCAATGGGGAAATTTAGTTACCAAGTGAACTATATTTTGTCTATAATCATCATAATATTAAACTTATCTTACATAGAAATTAAAAATATTAAAAAAATAAACGTAATAGGGTGTCTATATGATCAGATAAATCTATTGACGTTAATAATTTACTATTATCTATGAAAGTGAATATAAGTGAAACAGTTTTTTTTAGACAAAACATAAAGGATACAAAAAAAAAGAAGAAAAAATGGGAAAGAAATCTCTCCTCGCGAGGTCGTGGATGCACACTGTTGAGGAGTCCTACAATAAGGTGAAACAGCCGTACAGTGCTTTCAGATTTTCCTTAATGGTTTAGCTTCAATCGACTAATGATTTCAACTATGAAAAGTATTAAATTATTGACAAAACCACTACTAATCTTTAATCATATGTTCACTAGTGACTGACTTTAAGAAATATTTCCTTGAGTTCTAGTGGGAAGCAGTATCCAGTGGAGTTCAAACAATTCTGTTGTGAGATAGTAACTCACTGAAGACAATTGTTGAACGGTTGCTCAACTTCGTGAATTGGTTGAAGTTAGACATTAACACCGTTTAATGACGGTCGGCACTGTGGTCTACTGATCAAGTGCTCTGGCGCGAGACTGATAGGTCCTGGTTTCGAATCTCGCTAGGCGAAGTTGTGGGTGCACACTACTGAGGAATCCCACAATAGGATGAAACGGCCGTTCAGTGCTTTCAGGTTATCGATGGTGGTCTAGTTTCAATTGACTCATGATGTTAACTATGAAAAGTACTAAATCTCCACAATACACCTTTTTAGAAAGAAACCCCCACCTATTCTCACATATATAGATATAAATGTATATTCTATAAATAAAACTATATCAATGAAGAACTACTGATCAATAATTATTGGAACATTGGATACATTACTGAATTGTTTAGTTTTTTTTTGTTTGTTTTTTCATGCATCAATAAACATGTACATTTACATTTTTGTATATAAATCTATAAATAAACGTTTGAAATGATTAGATGGTTCATTTAATGATGTTAGTTCTTTTTGCCCTAATGATTGTTACTACTAGCAATACTAATACTACTACTACTAATACTACTGCTAAAAATACTACTAATACTACTAGCAGTAATACTAATACTAATACTACTACTATTACTACTACTACTACTACTTCTCGTACTACCAATACTACTACTACTACTACTAATAGTAATAATGTTAGTAGTATAAGTATTAATGATATATCACTACTAGAGTTCTATTATATATATACATATATATGAAAAAGTTTTCTCTGTTAATTTTACCATTAAATGTCATTTATATAAATTGAAGCTCATTGAATTATTCATCTGATGACGTTTATCTAATTCTCTGTTGTTGTTGTTGTTGTTGTTGTTAGTGTTAGTGTTCATGTCATGGTAGCAGTCATTACCAGTATTATTAATATTATTACTATTACTAATAATACTAATACTATTAGTATTATTACTATTAGCACCATTACTACTATTACTATTATGATTATTATTACTATTATTAATATTATTGTTATGTAACTAATTAATTATTTATCTCATATCTTGTCAATAAATAAAGTCATACAATAGCTAAGATGATTGTTCATTAATTGGCCTTGTGGTTGGTCAAGGGAGAAGTAGGGGTTGGAGATATTTCTTCTGTACACATAGCTCAGGTTTCTTCATTCTGATGGCTACTGCCTCCGCCGTTTGAAGGACTTTAAGCCTGACAATCTTAGGCAAAAAATTACTGACCCTATAAATAATTGAAAAAGATTGGTTTATACTGGCACTATGACCAGTTTGTACTAAATGGGCCAAAATCGAGCTGTTTACTTTCTTCATCAGACCTTTGCTTAGCCACGCTGGGAGGTGTTCACGAGCACGAAAATGTAAATTCCTAGAACTTCGACCAATATAACTTGCTCCACAGGAGCAGTCGAACTGATAAATACAAAATGAAGTGGTCATTCTAGGAACTTCATCTTTAAGCCTCGGTGTCACCATTGGACGCGTAGAAAACACCAAACGTAGTTCACCTGCGTTGAAAGATTTTTGGATAGATCTGCGTAATCTCTGGGCAAGTATTTCGCCAGCGGCATCCCCCCTGAATTGTAGGCGCATGAACAAGGACTTTTTCTTGACCGTTTGGAATTCGCCTATTTTCACTTTAAAGATCATATATTTAATTATAAATTTTCTGGGATATCCGTTCTCCCTTAGAGCATTATGCAATGTGTTTAGCTCATTGTCAACTACATCCGCCGAACATATAGTGCGTATTCGATAGCTAAGGGTCTTGATTAGGTTTCGTTTGTACTGTAGAGGTACAAAGCTTAGGAAGTGTGTATACTGCCCAGTCCAAGTACTTTTTCTGTTCATGTTTCTTCTTAACGATCCATCAGATCTCTTAGTTAAGAGGACGTCTAAAAAGGCTAATCGGCCATCACTCTCTTCCTCCGATGTAAACTGGATGGCTGGATGCACTTCGTTAAACTGCCTAAGCACATCTTGTTGTGAAATATTATCTTTACACAGGATGAATGTGTCATCCATATATCTGCAGTAAAATTTGAATTCTTGAATAATCTTTTTCAGATGACCATTCTCTAATTTAGCTAGAAATATATCAGCTAGTATAGGGCCCAGAGGTGAACCCATTGCCACACCATCTGTTTGTCTAAATATGTCACCGTTGAATTTGAAATTTACATTCATGGTGCATTTCAGTAATAACTCTTTCAAGACATTAATCGGAACAGTAGTTTCAATTTTATTTTCAATCAGTTGTTCCCCTATATATTCTACTGTCTCAAGAAGTGGGACATTCGTGAATAGTGATGTTACATCCAAAGACATCATCTTTAGTCCCAAAGTATTGACATTTTTTACTTTGTCAACAAATTGAAATACATCCTTAACACTATGTTTTACCAGCTTTTCGTGGAGAGGTTTCAATAAAGTTACCAACCATTTAGCTATAGTATGATAAGGAGAGTTATACATATCTAAAATAGGTCGTAATGGGATCCCCGGTTTGTGTACCTTTGGTAATCCATACAGTCTTGGCAGATAGGTTCCAACTGGTTTAATCATTTCATATAGACCAGACGAAATAGTCTGGTTGTCTCTGAGCTTCTTCAAAGAACTAGTAAGCTCTTTCTCTATTTTCATATTGAGATCTTTATGGTTAGTTATTTTTTGGAATTTCAATTTGTCATTTAAGATGGTCCCCATTTTATCAATATAATCGTTTTTATTGAGAAGAACCACTCCTGAACCTTTGTCAGGTTTCGTAATCAATAACGTCTCATCCTTTAGGAGTACGTTAATAGCTTCCTTATGCCTTTTTGTAAGAATACTTTTGTAATTAAATTTATTGTTTTTATACTGGTAGCAGCAGTCCACAAAGTCGAAGTTCTAGGAATTTACATTTTCGTGCTCGTGAACACCTCCCAGCGTGGCTAAGCAAAGGTCTGATGAAGAAAGTAAACAGCTCGATTTTGGCCCATTTAGTACAAACTGGTCATAGTGCCAGTATAAACCAATCTTTTTCAATTATTTATAGGGTCAGTAATTTTTTGCCTAAGATTGTCAGGCTTAAAGTCCTTCAAACGGCGGAGGCAGTAGCCATCAGAATGAAGAAACCTGAGCTATGTGTACAGAAGAAATATCTCCAACCCCTACTTCTCCCTTGACCAACCACAAGGCCAATTAATGAACAATCATCTTAGCTATTGTATGACCTAATTTGACTATGTACTTACGACCTTTCGTAATCAAATGTAATTGTCTCTCTTATCTTTATTCACAAATCTTTGTATTTTATTATTATTATTGGTTAAATATCATAATTAATCCCCCCTAAACATGATTCATTCACATCGCATTGATCCCTCCTTATTACGTCTCACTAATTTTTCACACAATTTAGTCTTCCACTTGATCGAATTGTAATTGCACTATCATATCTCTCTCTCACCCTATCTGACCCATATTTATATTCTGATCACAGATCTTAAATTTTCATTTTACGTATATACAGATTCAAGGGTTAACATTCTATATGAGTCATATCAACATTAACTATTTGGTTTGACAATCCTAAATTTACATGCATTAAACTATGTACTTTGCCTTTAACCTGGCCAATTTTTCGGATTATTAATTTGGATATATATGGATTGTAGAACCTGAAGAGAATTTATCGAAAAGAATATTCTTCGTTCAAATATTAGTCTTTTAATATGATTGGGATTTTTAAACGAATAAATAAAGTAACGAAAAAAAAACGTCTTTTTTTATTCTTTCATGGTAAACACGTTTGTTAGTAACAAGAAGAAGAAGAAGAAGGGGGCAACAAACAAACAAACAAGAAACCATAAAATGACTTGTAGGAGAAAAAAATTTAAGGTAATTTGACATGAGGAACATTGTGTTTTATTGTGCTTTTATATAGTTGCTTGCATACACACACATATACACAGACATATTCGCCTTTCTGCTTCGAATTCGCTTGATTTGCTTGTGAGCTTTGTGATCTACGCTATCTGTAAGTGAACTGTGATTGTTGTAGCTTATTGACTACTGAATTGAAACACTGTTAAAATTTATATTATCATGGTTAACGAGGTAATTGATTAACAAAGAAAAGTCAATATAAGATACAATGAATAATTTTATCAATTTGAATGATTTCAATTGTAATCTACCTTCAGAGTAATAGTTCCCTCATGATTGTAAATAGAACATCTTTACAAGTGCCAATTAACGTAAAATTTATTTTCATAGTTGAAATCATTAGTCAATTGAAGCTAGACCACCATGGAGAACTTGGAAGTACTGAATGGCTGATTAGTAATATTGTGGGACTCCTCAGTAGTGCGAATTCACGATCCCGCACTCGCAAGATTAGAACCCAGTCTCGTGACAGAGCACTTAACCGATAAACCACTAAGCCGGTATCTAACGATGTTAATGTCTGACTTCAACCAATTGAGTCTTGCTTCAATTGACTCATGATTTCAACTATGAAAATACTAAAATCTCCACAAAAACCCCTTTTGAACAAAATTTATTGACTAAACCAATTCACCCGAATATCAGTTTCTCAGTATGTAAGTTACTTACTTACTTATGCCTGTTACCCTCTCGTAGTGGAACGTACTCCGCGCATTTTTGTAAACAAAATGTAAATTTACTTATCATGATTTACCATTGTTGAAATGATTACTAATTGAATTCAATAACAAAAATGAGAAACCTTATTTTTAAAAGGAGAAAAAGCAAAGACTCTAGCATAATAACATGGATCTATTTCATTTCGTTTGTTCCTCATCAACTACTTACAACCTAGGATATTTAAAAACTACAATTAACATAGGGCTTTCAGTTACTAACATGAAAGAGTCTAGTTGGAAGCTTTGTTGAAGATACAGTAGTATGGTATAGCAAAGGTGTGAATAGGCTAAAAAGATTGAATATTGTAAATTTATATAGCTTATCAGAAGGGGTTTGGTGGAGATTTTAGTAATTTTATAGAGTTGAGATTATGAGTCAATTGAAGCTAGACCACCATCGATAACCTGAAAGCACTGGACGGCCGTTTCATCCTATTGTGGGACTCATCAGCAGTGCACATCCACGATCCCGCTTCAATTTTACTCATGATCTCAACTCTATAAAATTACTAAAATCTCCACCAAACTCCTTCTGATAATCTTCATGTGCTCACTAGTGACTGGTTCCATTTGGTATTTCCTGGAGTTCTAGTGAGAAGCAGTAACCAGTGGAGTTCAACTAGGTCTGATGGGAGATATCGACTCACTGAAGAAAATCGGTGAATGGTTGCTTAATTTCGTAAATCGGTTGAAGTTAGACATCAACACAAATGGATGCCGTCTCAGTGGTCTATCGGTTAAGTGCTCTGGCGCGAGACTGGTAGGTCCTGGGTTCGAATCTCGCGAATGCGGGATCGTGGATGCGCAATGCTGGTGAGTCGCACGATAAAACGAAACGGCCGTCCAGTGCTTTCAGGTTTTCAATGGCGGTCTGGCTTCAATTGATTCATGATCTCAACTTTATAAAATATATAATTTATGTAAAAGAACATTCAACAACATTGATTGTAACTTGAGTTCAAACAACAAGAATCGAGTGATTACATAATGGTTAAACTCTGATAGGAATGAAATGAGCGAAACCCAGTTAATAAAACAAGATTTCTAATCAGGGAGACAGTGGAAATAAAAACTCTTGCACTTATTATATCATTGAGCTTTTACTTCAACTATCTTCCGAATTAGCAATCTTATTTTATTAACTGGGCATTAGTCATTTCATTTTTATCAGCATTTACTCATTATGTAATCACTTGTTTCTAGGCGTTTGAATTTCCTTTTATATAAGGTATACATATTTACAATATTCAGTCTATTAAGTCCACTTACACTTTTGTTATACCATACTAATGTATAAAATCACATAGTATTGTTTGTTTGAATCTTCCCATTGATGTTTAGGACTGCAATTGATCAGTCTCTAATTGGCATATGTGCATACTATGCGTACTGCCTCGATATAACCTTGATTCACAAGCATTGTAAGCAGAGATGGGTAGTGGCTAGCAGTGGAATCTACGATGCGCTTTTTGTGGATAACGCGATGGCGTTTGAAGAGAAAGGTATTAGGTTCGAGTCCCAGAGTGAACATCAAGTCTGAGATGCAGGTACATCCAGCTGACGAGTCTTAAATAAGATGAAAAAGCTCGTCCTGGATTGCACTGCCAGCCACTGTCAATCTTTGCTTACAATACATTGTATGTTCAACATAACTTCCAACTAAAATACCTTATGTAAGTAATTTAAATCCATTTATGTAATTACAGTTTTTAAATATCTCAGGTTGTTAGCAGTTGATGAGGAACCAAACGAAATGAAATGAATTCATGTTATTCTACTAGAATGTTTGTTCTTGCTCTCTTCAAAATGATAAAAGCGGAACTATGTGTACGAGAATACTTGATTCTTGTTTTCATTCGAAAACAAAACTTCAATTTATCATCACCGATATAATTCGTAGGGGTAGGTTGGAAGAAAGCTAAGGGCGTCCAGATCAAAACGTGGCACAAATCCATGAAGTCACTGACAAGTGGACTGGGCTATGTTAGTAGGTGCAGACTACCTGGTTGGGATTCGCGAGATGATAGCAATCGATGGTAAGAGACCTTGAATGACATGGCTCAAAATCGTTTGCAATGGCGAATGTGGATCCACACTTTATGTTCTGCCAAATTCTAATCTTCTGAATTCTTCATGTCTCCATCTTTTTTTCTATTTTCGAATTTATTTCGCTGAGTTATATTCCTTGAATAACATCTTCAAACCATAGTTATTACTTATACTCTTACTACTTCTACGACTATGGAATTTGAATGGATAACTGCATCTCCGTGCTAATGTGGTATGGTAACTCGAACTGATGTACGTACGTACGTAGTTCTACGTTGTGACTGACTATTTAACTATATAATTCACATAGTCCAGTTATTTGATAGGATAACTGATGAGAGAAAAACTAGCCATTTGCTTGATATAATACAAGAACCTATTTTAATGATTCAGCAGTTCAAATCAATGAAAAGATAGTCTTTGATTTTAAATATCACATCAATTACTTCAAAAGTCAACTCTCTAAGAAGTAGAAAGCAACGAAAATATCTTACCCTAGATACTTAGAAATAAGTTTCTACAGTACCTTCTATAAACACACCATCGTCATGTATTGAGTTTATCCTATTTAAAGCTCTTATCTATCTGTTATTGAATAAAATAAATAACTATTGATTGCTTGAAGATAGATATTGACACCGTTGGATGCCAGCCGGCTCAGTGGTCTAGAGATTAAGCACTCATATGAGACGGATAGGTTTTCAGTTCGAAACTCATGAAGCCGGTTCGTGGATGTGCACTGTTGAGAAGTCTCACACTAGGACAAAACGGTCGACTAATATTTCCGGATTTTCCATGATGATCTCTACAAAACCCTCTACTGATAACTATTCATTGTTGAATGTCGATAATAAAGTAGATTTCTTCCAAATTTCCACTTGAAATCCATATATATATATATATATATATATATATATATATATATATATACATATTATCATTGAATTATAGAACGACTTAAAAGAAAAAGGAATAACGTTCATCATCACTCATTATCTTATGTAAAATGTATAGTTTCTTCTAGGATATTAACTAGGTATCTATTCATATATATAGAAGTAGATTAGTATAGATGCATGCATTACATTAGTTACGTGTTAATTGTTCACTCAAATATTGAATTCATATACAACAATTGATTTCTATTCAATACATCTATTCATATATATATCAATATAGGGACTATGGAGATTGTTTTGTTTTGTAACTAAGTTTATACAGAGTAATGAAAAAGATTTACCCTATTTACAATGAATGATATATATACATGACAACTAATTCAATGTGAATTATTTCTATTTCAATTCCTTTATTTCTTGGATTAATTCTTTTAATTCAATGTAGATACAGAAATTAAAAAGTATACAAAAGGGGACTACCATTTAGTTATTAGGGTAATATAAATAGAAAGACAACAGAGTTAATGTTAATCAAAATACATGGCGGCCTGTTTAAACATTTGGGCTACCTGTTCCTGTCATCTAGATATTTCAACAAATTATCTGATTTCGTTTGTTTTAATGCATCATTATGCTTATTAATCGCACAACCTATTCAGGTGCGTTTTTGAAAAGTGTAAGACTTTTCACTGTAAAGGTCACAGAAGGCTTAATCAGAGATATTGTGGTTACTGGCATTATGCTGCGAGAAGAATGTACATTATTCAGATGTCGATTGACTGCAATGGTAACTTCTAACTGGCGATCACTAAATATTTATCGTCAGGAAGGATGAAGAAGTAAGAAACGGAAACTTGTTGAAGTACTTTGTGCTGAGAATTCTATATTGTACCAAAAATATAATATTGAATAAAGCTAATAATAATAATAATAATAATAATAATTTGTATTTTTTTGATAAATTAAGAGGATATTCAATAATCACTAAGCAAATGACTAATTAAACAAATATGTAAGTTGAGAATAACTGTTCATGAATTGTGCCACCAAATGCTTTGATATGGTTAAAAGTGGGGAGAGTTAGCTCTCTCTCTCTATCTCGAAATGCTCACACATGACCACACGTATAAAATCACTGTCACGGAAGTCCTACTCACTGCCTCCTCACATCAAGTGTGTTGTTTACAGAATTGAAAGGATGAAAAGTGAGTATCCAGCGATTTAACCAGGTTGTTAGATACTGAGGATCCATCTAGGGGAGTTGTAAAACCCTGATCGCTAACACATAGTGCACATAGGCTTCAGGATCTTGAAGGAACAAATGGTGTATAAACCAGTTGTTGGTCATCGGCTACCATGAGGCTACATCTCCTTACATTGCTCTACTACCTTATGGAATAGACCTTTAGGTCAAAGACTCCGAGTGTGACGTCCTAAAACAACCACTTGATTCGGTATGGTAACCCTCACATAAAGCGAATGATAAAATGGGACTTATTTATATAATTTGTGCCTTCTTGTATCAATGCTTATATGTTTAAATAAGTCAATTATTTCATGTCGAAATATCTCTTAAGAAAGCTCACTATGTGTTGAATAATGTTTTATTTAAATTAGATGATAATAATTTAATCATATGAAAAACATTCATAAGCTAAAGCAGAAATGAAACAGCCGTCCAGTGTTCCCAGGTTATCTAGCAGGTGATCTAGTATTAATCAACTGAGGAATTATATCCTAATAAATAGAAAAAACTATATTTCTGACGTTTATTTACCCTGAAGAGATGATTTATATCAGGTTACGAAACGTTAGAAATACAATTTTTTCTATGAATAATCTGTTGATTAATAACTCTCTACCCAATACTCAATTTATTTGACCCTATCTGTTGGGGCGTTCCTGAAAAGACAAGGAAAGCTTAGGAAACATTAAGAAGTATTTTATTCAATCAAAGTTTGATTAGAAATTTTGCTAGAAGCATCACGAAAGAGTCATATGTAGAGTTTTTGATTAGCTTATTATTACACTGCTACTATATTTAGTAACATTCCAGAATTTTCAGGAAAACCCAAAGACTTTTAAAATACTATAAAAACTTCTATATTTTCTGTATGTAAATGAACCTTTGAAGTAAAGTGCTTCTCGTATATTTTACACCTTTTTTTTGCTAGTGTTCAAGTATCTGTGTATTTCTAGCTTGAGGGTTACGAGACTAGCTTAGGATCCAAAATATAGCGTTCAATTAGCAACATTTATCACTATCAAGTCCTATTTTGGCAATAATACTTCAAAAAGGGCCATTAGATAATTATTAATTTTTGTTGAAGAAACTTTTTAAGAGTAAACATTTTTAACCTTACCAATGATATAAATTTGAATTTATAAAATTCAAATCAAATTTTTTATTATATGCAATGATGACTAGTGGTTAGCAGTACAATCCAGTTTAATGCACGTTTCGTCCTATTTGGGACTTATCAGCTGAATATACCTGCATTTCAGAGTTGATTTTCACTCTGAGACTCGAACACAATACTGTGAACATGAACTCTGAGATAAAGGTACATTCAGCACACCACTCTCAAATAGGACGAAACGCATGTCAATGTGGATTCCATTTCCAGCCACTATCCGTCTTTGTTTACAATCCTTTTGAATTAAGGCTAATATCGAGGCAATACACACAGTATACACATATGCCAATAAGAGATTGACCAGTTGCAGTCCTAACACATCGATGAGAAGATTCAAAAATCAAACAATACTAAATGAATACAAATTTTGTTATTGTTTTATACTATTGAATTACTATCTAATCAATCACAATGATAAGTTCCATTTTCTATTATAGTATCATTATGACTTGTCAACTATTCAATTGTACTATTTACAAATCGCCTTTATTGAAAGTTACCTATATGAAAGTTTTCTTCTTTTTTTTTGTCATTTTTTTCTTGAGGGGAAAATTTTCCCCCCATGGGAATGATGCCGATTACTAATCAACATTCATCCGCAAAAAAAGAATGAAAAAAAACTAGAAAAAAAAGAGAAACCTTGAAAAATATAGACAGTAAAATCATTGAAAAAAAAGAAGAAAATTGTTTATCTCATTTATCCATGTAAACAAACAAAGGAAAGTAAACAAGAGTTTAATTAAAAAAAAGTAAACAAAAAAACAAACAATAAATAGTTTAATGGTGATAGAAAAGAACCAAAGAGATTCATTATTCTAGTAGTTGAGATTATGAGTGAGTTAGTTGAAGCTAGACCAGCATGGAAATCCTGGAAGCAAGTGGACGATCGTTTTGTCCAATTGTGGGACTCCTCAGCAGTTCGCTTTATTTGACTCATGATCTCAATGATTGAAATTATTGTAATATCTATAAAAACCTCTTCTGATATTAATCAACGTATGATTACTAGTGATTGGCTTCAAGAGGTGCTTCCTGGAGATCTAGTGAGAAGCAGTGACAAGTGGAATTCAACTGGGTCTGTTATGATATAGTAACCCAGTGAAGACAATGGCAGATGTATCACTCATTTTCGTGGATTGGTTGAAGTTAGACATTAACACCGTTGAATGTCGGCTCAGTGGTCTAGAGGTGAAGTGTTTGGGCACGAGACCTTTAGGTCGTAGGTTTGAATCTTATGAGGCGGGGTCGGGGATGCTGACTACTGAGGAGTCCCACAATATGACTTATTATTGTTTCCTTAAACTCTTCAGTAATATACATCTATAATCTTGAAAGTGAGATTCCAAATTGGGACATTTGGTGTCGCGTGCAAACACTCAATCTCTAGACCATTGAGCCGGCATACTAACGATATTAATGTCTAAATTCAATCAATCCACGATATTGTGCGGCTGTCTTTCATTGTCTTTGCTGATTAACCGACACGGTTGAACTTGACTGCTAACGGCTTCTCATTAGAATTTCTAGAGTTACCTCGCGAAGTTAGTCACTAGTGAACAAATGATATTTATTAATATAAAATTGTGAAGATTGCTGAGATTTAATTGAGGTTCGGAACCAATCAATGTTAGATCATGGATTAGTTGAAGTTAGAAATTAACACAGTTAGTATACTGGCTCAACGTTCTACAGGTCAAGCGTTTGCACGCGAGCCCAGAGGTACTGGGTCCGAAACCTGCGCCTGTGGTCGTGGGTTCTCAGCGTTGAGGAGTCCAACAATAGGACGAAACAGCCGTCCATTACTTATAGGTTTCCAATGGTGGTTTAACATTGATCTCAATTAAATCTCAACAATCTTCACAACCTTATACTTATAGTTCTGAATAGGAATTGACTGATTATGAAGTTAAATTGGTAATCAATATATTGAATATTCACAGAGGTAATTTTACTTTTCAAAGTGCTAATTCTTTGGTGAACATATTCCAAAGTGGATTAAATCTATATTATTGTCCGTCACTTACCACCATGAACTAAAAAAAGTGTAAAAACTTGAACGCTACTTACTGATCGATCAGTGTGAATAACTCAACCCTATAGGTGTTCAGTCAGGGTGAGAATGTTACCATGATGACCTTTTAAATGGTGACATTCAGTGAAATCAATTCAAACCCTGTTAGCAACCAGCACACAATTTTGTACTTATCTATTCATATTCATGTTCCTCTTATTATGAGCTTCATTTTGATCCATAGACTATTACTGTACGATTTACCATTCTTGAGTTATATCCAGTCTATTAATTACTGTTCCCCTTATTCACAGCCACGTTTGGCTAGCTCTTGTACACATATTATTTTCCATTTCATGGTACAATGTGGTCTGTTTGTTTGGTATATAAACCCAGTATGTTTGAGAATAATGATTCATATTGTAAAGGCTGTTGTTGATATTCTGGACTTAACTGACTGGGTTAGGCAGAAAGCAGGACTGACAAGTACTCTAGACTGCTCATCCGGTGTTTGTGTATCATTGGATCGATCAATAAATTCACTGCTCTCTAATTGGCAAGAATCATAATGTCATATATTAAACTGAGCACGCACTCAATCGATATAACAATAATGCACCAAAAAGCATGAACATTATTTAGATGTCAATTGACTAGACTGCTAACTTCTTACTAGTGATCACTCAATATTTATCATCAGGATCAACCAAGAAATAAGAAATCGAAACTTATTGAAATAGATTGTACTGAGAGTTGTATATTTTACCAAGACTATAATATTGAATGAGGCAATTAATAATGATAATAATAATCGTTGGAATGGTTTTCAATGTTCCTTAAATTTAAAGGTACTACTACTTAGTTTCATCAGTAAAATCAATACAGATCAATCAATATGCATATCGAAATAATTAGTTCCTATGGATGTGGTTTAACTTCTTGAATAGATCAGTTCATTATAAAATTAACCATTTTCCATACTAAACAAACAAATTGAAACATGTGAATCGATCAAGGTTCAGAAAGGAACAGTCAATAAATTCAGTAATAAAACTGTTAGCTAGAGCGTTTACACATAAAACTGAAAGTTGTAGGTCCGAAGCTTGTATGAAAGATCGTCGTAGGTGTACATCTCTGACGTCTCCCACTATAGGATGAAACAACAGTTCATTACTTTCAGGTTTCTAATGATGGTCTAACATAGATCAGTTCATGATCTCAATTAAATGAAATAATAACACTGTTAGCTAGAGCGTTTACACATGGAACTGAAAGTTCTAGGTCCGAAACTTGTATGAAAGATCGTCGTAGGTGTACATCACTGAGGAGTCCCACTCTACGATGAAACAACAGTTCATTGTTTTCACATTTCTAACATAGATCAATTCATGATCTCAATTAAATGAAATAATAACACTGTTAGCTAGAGCGTTTACACATGGAACTGAAAGTTGTAGGTCCGAAACTTGTATGAAAGATCGTCGTAGGTGTACATCACTGAGGAGTCCCACTCTACGATGAAACAACAGTTCATTGTTTTCACATTTCTAACATAGATCAGTTCATGATCTTACTATTAGCGAAAAACTTTTGCAAAGTAATTTTAATGAAATCATAATAAAGACTAAAACTTTTTATCAACAAACTATAACTTTCTATTGTCTGCAAACATCTTGAATATTGACTTATATTCAAAATGGACAATTTTATGTGTTGTCCTTATTTTTCATTTAATGAAGCATAAAATGATAATATACATAAATAGAAAAAAAAAAAGTTTTGTAAACTTTAATTTGTCCTATCGATATAAAAAAAGAAAACCTCATTTTAGATTTTCGAAATTCCTGATGTTTTGTAAAAAAAGATGGATAGTGGCTAGCAGTGGAATCTAGTTTGATGCGCGTTTCCTCCTATTTTGAACTCGTCAGCTTGATGTACCTGTATCTCAGAGTTGATGTTCACTCTGAAACTCCAATTCAGTACCTTTTGCTTCAAACACCATCACGTTATCCATTCAGCAACTGAGTCCACTACTAGCCACTATTCATCTTTGCTTACATTGCTTGTGAAATAAGGTTATATAGAGACAATAAGCACAGTATGAACATATGCCAATACGAGACTGATCAGTTGAAGTCTTAAACATCAATGAGAAGCTTCAATCAAGTAAAACTACGTGAATTTTCTTGATGTTTTGTTTTTCTGTTCGTTAAAATGGTAATATAAATCGAGAAGAAACTGAATTTTTAATCGGGATTATCCTGAACATCTTCAATATCTAATGTATTCATTGTATTCAGCATATATAGTCAATATTTTATTCATTTAACATACAAGTATAGCCTCCGAAAGCTCTAGTACGGCCGACGGTGGGGATAGTCCACCCTCCCACTCCAAATGCTCTCACATGGCCACGCGTAGACAGCGAAGTCCTACTCACTGCCCTCTCTCATCAGGGGTGTTGTTGGGAGGATGGAAAGCGAATGTCCGGAGATTTAACTGGGTTGGATTCATTAAGGGGAGTTAGAAAGCCATGATTTCACAATGATGGAGCACATGGGCTTCAGTATCCTAAGAAATAAATGGCATATGAACCAGTTGTTTGTCATCGGCTGCCATGATAATTCATCTTCCAATATTGCTCCACTGCCCATGTAATAGACCTTTAGATTGCAGACACTTGGTGAGGTCACCTGAGGAAACCATCTGTTTCGGTCTGGGCACCCGGGCAGTATCACAGACCACACACAAATCTAGTAACTTTTTTCACACTTATGTATTCGGTTCAACTTTCTACAAATATTTATGTACTTAAATAAATAATATTGGAGGGTTTCGTTTGAAATCTAAATGTATTCTAATTATTTCTCACTCAATATCGATTATACTAGTCTAATTAATTCATACCAGAAAGTTATGAGTAAATTGTCCCGTTGAAAAATGATTTCTTCACTTCAAATATTACACTGCAATGTTCATCATTCACCTACTGAATAAATAGGGAAATATTAAAGCTGTCATAAATAATCCTCAGCCAATTTTGTATATTTGTAACAGAACTCTTACAATAAAAGTTCTAGTTTATAAAGAATACAACATTGATAATTCTTTCTACTTAAACAATAAATCAAGCTTTCATTTTAATTAAAGATGGATGATGGTTGCTAATCAGTGGAATTCAATTTGACGTACATTTCATCCTACTTGAGATTCATCAGTTGGATATACAATAACAAGTTTTAAATAGGAAAAAACACACGTCAAATTGGATTCCATTGTTAGTTACCATCATTCATCTTTACTTAGAGTACTTTAAGGATTAAAACAGTATCGAAGCAATTCGTATAGAATGTAAATATGCCAATAAGTGATTAATCAATTGTAGCCTTAAAAATCAATGAAAAGATTCAAATAAACCAAAAAATAAAACATAACCAAGTGAATTTATTGGCAGCATCATTGATGAACACGGTGGATCAGATGCACATGTGAGGGCGCGGATCGGCAAAGCAAGAGCAGCATACCTACAACTGAAAAACATCTGGAGCTCAAAACAATTGTCAACCAACACCAAGGTTAGAATTTTCAATACAAATGTCAAGAGAGTTCTTCTATATGGGGCAGAGATGTGGAGAACTACGAAAGCCATTATCCAGAAGATACAAGTGTTTATTAACAGCTGTCTAAGCAAGATACTTCGGATCAGATGGTCAGACACTATCAGCAATAAGTTACTGTGGGAGACAACAAACCAGATTCCAGCCGAGGAAGAAATCATGAAGAAGCGCTGGAAGTGGATTGGGCACACTTTGAGGAAATCACCCAATTGTGTCACAAGACAAGCCCTCACATGAAATCCTGAAGATCAAAGGAGAAGAGGAAGACCAAACAACACATTACGCCGAGAAATAGAGACAGACATGAGAAGAATGAACAAGAACTGGAAAGAACTAGAAAAGAAGGCCTAGGACAGAGTGGGTTGGAGAAAGCTGGTCGGCGGCCTATGCTCCATTGGGAGTAACAGGCGTAAGTAAGTAAGTAAGTAAGTGAATTTATTATTTTTCATTGTTTTCAAGAATCAATAAATTTAGTTAAAAAAAATTTTTTAAAGATAAACTTTAATAAAGAAAATAAAAATGAAAAATAAAAAATAAAAAATTACTATCCATAAATAAGTGACTATTTGAACTCTATAAGTCAATTGATAATGAGTAATGGGACCGATACACCGAAAAAAAGAACATCAACACAATAATTGAGGTTATTCCAGCTGATAAGTAACAGATGGGGGAAAAAAAAATGAATGAAAGCTTCACGATTAAACTATTCAATATACAGAACTAAATTCTGTCAAAATGAAAATTTTATTCTTGAGTTTCCCACAGTTTTTAAAAAAAATAACATTTCATCAGTTTATATTGACCGGTTAAACTGTTCATTATTTTTCACTATTAATTCAACTAGATTCATGATAAAGTTTAATAGTTAAGATCAAGAATCAATTCAATCTAGACTAGCTTGGAAAACTTAGAAACACTAGACGACCATTTCGTCTTATTGTGGTTCTCCTCATCAGTGCTTCCTTTCGTGAGATTCGAAACCAAGAAATTACGGTTTTATGAACAAGCGCTTAACCTTTAAACCACTAAGCCGACCGGTATCCAACGATGTTTTTTGTCTGACAATAGGATGAAACAGCTATCAAATGCTTTCATGTTTTCCATTGTGGTCTAGCTTTCATTGATTCATGATCTCAACTATTAAAATTACTCAAAGTTGAAATCATGAATCAATTGAAGCTAGACCACCATTGAAAACCTGAAATCACTGGACAGTCGTTTTGTCCTATTATGGGACTCCTCAGCAATGCGCATCCACGAACCCACTCTCGCGAGCGAGATTCGAACCCAGGATCTACCAGTTTCGAGCCGAAGCGCTTAACCGATAGACCACTGAGCTGGTTCATGATTTCAACTTTGAAAAATACTGAAATCTCCACAAATCCCCTTCTAAATATTAAAATTACTGTAATATTCACAAAGTTTCTTCTGATATTAATCATGATAAATTATTTAAAATCTAAATCAGTTATAAATAGTCAATTAAAATGTCTATAGTCTATTGTTTTAATTGTCTCCATTAAACAATGTTTACAGAACATGACAAAAGACTCATTCATTATGTAACGATTTCCTATTGATATCTGTTACATAAGTTTAAATTATCTAACCTTCTGTCTTATTTATACCAGATATTTATTGTATACTACTTATATCTATCTATATAAGTAATATGTAATACTAATCAGAAATCAAAAAAAATTTGGCATCAAAAGTTTAAGAAAATCAAGTTTACAATAGATTATGTTAACAGAAGGGATTTTGTGAAGATTTTATTAAATTTTATAGTTGAATTCATAAGTCAATTGAAGGTAGATCATCATGAAAAACCTAGAATCATTGAATTGACATTGATGCGTACATCTGAAGAATTCCATACTAGAACAGTGTTTCCAAGTTTTTTCAAGGTGGTTCAATTTAATTCAACTCATTAATTCAACATTTATATAATTGATGAAAATTGAAGAGAAAATTAGTTAGATTGATGCTTCTAGTGAAGTAGATTCTCTATCAATTAAAGATCATCAATATACAGTCGAAGCTCTATTCTTAAGATTATAAGCATTGATAGATAGTGGTTAGTCACTATACAGCTTGTGAATTAAGGGTATATCAAAGCAATACACATAGTATGCACATATAACCAATAAGATACTGATCAATTACAGTGGAGAAGATTTGTAGCTCAGGTGGGTGATTTTTTATGTTGGTTTGTTCTCTGAGCTGGATGGTTTGGTCGTGGAGCTTTCATAAGAACCAATCAACATCGAGGTGCAGAGGACAAGCTGTGAATCACATGTGGAGAAATTCAAACACTTCACTTCTACCCGAAGTTTGTGCTGATGATGTCGTTCAGAAGGACGATGAAAGCTCCACGACCAAACCATCCAGCTCAGAGAACAAACCAACATAAAGATCAATTACAGTCCTAAACATCAATCAGAATATTTAAACAAACAATATTAAGTGACTTATATTAGTAAAATTGTTCATTATGAAGTTTGATTTAATGATGGACAATTAATCAAATGATATATAATTGTTCTTTTCAATTGAAGATCATATTCGCTTGACCTCTTTGAGCATTGAAGTAAAGGAACCTTAACTACATCTATCTGTATGACTTTGAATGTCATGGGATAATTGACAGTATAATGACTGTTATATTATTACATTCAATTCAGACTACATAATCTTTGATAACTGAGTTACAAGTTTATTTCAGGTGATTTACTTTATATAACCATATAATGTTTAGTTGAGTTTGTGTTACAAAGTAGATTTGTTCATTAGGTATATAAGAACCCCCGGTCTATGCTCCATTGGGCGGTAACAAACGTAAATAGTAGTAAGTAGTATATTCGAATCACATATGATAAAAATGTCTATTTACTTAGATTCATATAAAACTAGTTCACGTAACAAAAGTAACTAAACGTATGTAAAGCTCCTGTTTTTTAGTTACAAAATCATATGAATTACAATTGCTTCTATTAACTGAATAATTTAATACCATACTACTTTCTACTGATTATCCTTAATATATCATTTATTAAAAATTTATGTGGAAATTTTAGGTTTTACTTTGTCATGGTCCTGGTTCAGTTAAGTTATCATTGCAAACTAGGCAATACTTGACAGTTGTTTGGCTCCGGTACAAGACTCGTTAGCAATGTGTACCCATAACTACATTAGGGATCTTAGATTGGACCTATAAGTCACATGATAAACGCCTAAACAGTAAGACTACTTGATTAACTATCAATAGTTTACTTTTAACTTACCTTGATTTCTAAACAATAGTTTGATCTCTAATAAATTCAATAGGATTAGATAGTCTAAGACAATTTAATACAATATATATATATATATATATATATATATATATATGGCTGGGCGATAACTTTTCAAATAACCTCTACGTTCAGATTTTGGAATGACTGACGATTAATGTTATTCTGAGTGTTACAATCAATTAAATAAAGGTTGTTGTTAGGTATCATTACCAAGACTTGATTTGATAATTTTGAATAAATTGAGCATTGGGTAGATTGTTATAAATAAATTATATAATTGTAATATCCCAATGAGTAGAAAAATTAGATTTTCTAACGTTTCGTGACTCAGTGTAAGCCACTTCTTCAGAGAATAAATAACCAAATTAAACCACGAATTTGGCTTAGATATGTAGATGACACATTTGTAGTAATAAAAAAGACGCATCTAAGATCGTTTTCAAAACGGATAAATGCACTTTCATCTCACATCAAATTCACGAATGAGAATGAAAATGAACATGGAGAGCTACCGTTCTTAGATTGCTTAGTGAAAAGAAATATAAATGGAGTTCTAAATTTATCCATCTACCGAAAGCCCACACACTCTCATCGTTACATCGACTTCCATTCAGCACATCCTTTCAGTGCTAAAATTTCGTTAGCCTTAAATCTTGTTAGAAGAGCCAACAAGATCATCTCTTCAGAAGAGGACAAACAAAAAGAACAAAAGAATATAATTAGCATCTTAAAATTTAATAATTTTCCTATGAAGATTATTAGAAGTATATTAAAACAAGGCAGTTCAGTACATAATAATAATAATTCGAATAAAATGCCATGGATTGGTACTGCAGTCTTACCATACCGTCATGTCACAACTGAAGAACTCCAAAGGATATTAAGACAACACAGAATTAAAGTATATTACAAAACAACTAACACACTTCGAAATACTTTAGTTCGATTAAAAGAAAAAATACCATTCATGTCTACACAGAACTGCGTCTACAAATTAGGTTGTGTCGATTGTGATGCCTTCTATATTGGAGAGTCATCTCGCGAAATCTTAACTCGCGCTAAAGAACATATCAGGTACACAAAGAAACCGCCTAATAATCCTGTAGAATTAGATAGACTTCAGATTAAATCGGCAATAGCAGTTCACGCCATTTTCAACAGTCATCAAATTGATTTCAAAAATATCAAAATACTACAGAAAGGTTTTTCTAACTACAAAGAAAGAAGAGTAGCAGAAGCTTTCCATATAATGCTTAATCCCACAGCTCTCAATAGAAAGGAAGGCCTTACCATACATCCCACTTGGACTATCTATCCTAGTCAACCAGTCTAATATTATTTACAATCTCACACCATTACATTACAAATTAAACTCTATCCTTTGTCATTACAAAGGTCACACATTTTTCGTCATTAACAATGCACACATACACACAAATTTACATACATATCCCTTATGAATCACTTTGACCGAAATGAAATGACGTGACAGTGATTTATTTAGACCTGTTTTTGATTGATCACACCTAATATTCTTGGATTGTTCCGTTGTACTATTTAAACTTGGATTAATATTAATTTGGTTATTTATTCTCTGAAGAAGTGGCTTACACTGAGTCACGAAACGTCAGAAAATCTAATTTTTCTACTCATTGGGATATTACAAATATATAATTTATTTAAAGGTTGTTGTTGTTTGTTTGTATCTTCCCATTGATGTTTATGACTTCAATTGATCAGTATCTTAATGGTATATGTGCATCTTATGCGGATCGCCTCGATATTGTCCTAATTCACAACTATTATTAGTCAAGTGGATAACGTGAAGGCGTTTGAAATAAACAGAGTGAACATCAACTCTGAGATGTAAGTACATCCAGCTGATGAGTTCCAAATAGGACGAAACATGCATCTTCAATTCCAGTGCTAGTCATTATCCATCTTTACTTATAATAATAATAATCATAATAATAATACACATTAAACAAATGACAAAATATGTATGTATATACGTATAATATATAACTTACATTGACCATTACATCGTCTTATAATTTTATCCAAAAATGTATTCTGTGGTGCTACAAGACCTCGTCTAGATCCACTCATTATTGATTTTGATTAATAGAATAAATTTAAATTATAAAGTAATCCTTATTTTATTATACATAATCACAATCACCATCATCATCATTATGGTAATAATTCCAAAATTTAACTTCCATGGTATTCTTTCCATTTGAAGAAAAGTCCTCTTCACTTGAATAGTCTGATGAATAGTTGTATAGATAATAAAGTTTACATACAAGATTACAAATGTTGAATATCATCCATTTAATTGATTTTTACGTTATGGATCATTTAAACCAAATTGAATTCAATTAAGAATATACGTCAAACTATCAGAAGTATTCAGTTGAATATAAAAAAGAAGACGAAGAGGAAGAAGAAGACGGTGACGAAGTCGAAGAAGAAGAAGAAGAAGAAGAAGAAAAACAAAAAGATGTTCAACTTTCCTTTTCTCTAAAATGTGTTTTTTTTTTAATTTTTTTTAAAAAAATTTATATTATATCTTGAACATTACTATGATGTAATCTTGTATACTTTGACAACAAATTGACAACATTCAAATGGATCCAATTACATATATAATCAATATCCATATGGTGAACAAAAAATATAAAATGATCCCCCCCTCTTTTGTTTTTTTTTCTTTTTCTTTATTATTTATATACAAATATAAATCCAAAAAAGTAACATGTTGAATAATTATCATTTAAATATGATTCATTGAATAAGTTATATAGATACTAATAAATTAAGATGGATGGATGGATGGATGGATGGATGGATGGATGGATGGATGGATGGATGGATGGATGGATGGATGGATGGATGGATGGATGGATGGATGGATGGATGGATGGATGGATGGATACTTCTTGTTTCTATCCTGTTCAATGCTGATGATGATGGCGGTGATGACAATGATGATGAAGATCTAGATGATGATACCAAGGTTGAATTCCATAAACCTTTATTATTATTACCATTATTAATATGATTCTTGTTACCATCAATGTGATCATTGTCATTTATAAAATATATTCAGGGTAAATAATAATTTTTTTTTTTTAAATTGACCAATTATCTTTATTTTCCCTAGATTTTTAAAACTTATTCAACATTTCCCTACCACCACCACCACCACCCATTTCAGTATAGTATAGTGAAATGATGAATATAGATATATGGATACTCAATAAAGTGTTAATCATTATTGCTATATATATGAGAGCATGTGTCTATGGGTATGAAAATGAAGGGAATATAGAATGAATCTATATGTAGATAGATATTAGTTGGTTGATTAAATTTTGTGGATTTATGCAGCTATGCCAACAGTCATACTTTCAATATATGCACTCATATGAGAGAAATACTCATAAGCAACACATAAACACACACACACATACATACATACATGTATAAACATGTAAATGAACCAATATACTTTCTTGTGTATTGGTGTGTTTATACTACTCATTTATGAGTAGATACATATATATACTACAATGACAAAAATGTACTACATTCATGAATGATTAGCCAGGAATCGTATTTCTCTTTTATTTTTAAATAAGAGGAAAATATAATCAACATTGTACTTCATCACGAATGGAAAACAATTATTCATCTGAAATGGGTTCACAAAGATTGTTGTCTGGAACTGACTAAAAATAGACATAGTTGAAATCATGAGTCAGTTGGAGCTAGTCCAGCATGGAAAACCTGGAAGCACTGTACGGCCATTTCGTCCTATTATCGGACTCCTCATCAGAGCACATCCATGATTTCATCTCATGAAATTCGAACCCAGAACCAGTTGGTCTCGCGTCAAAGCACTTAACCGATAGACCACTGCGCATTGCTAAGGAATTCCATAATAGGACGAAATGACCGTTCAGTGCTTCCAGGTTTTCCATGGTGGTCTAGCTTCAATTGACTCATGATTTCAACTATGAAAATACTAAAATATCCACAGAAACCCCTTCTAAAATTAGGCAATCAGTGTAAAGTATAATATATATTCACTTAGTATTCTTTGTTTGAATCTTCTCATTGATGTTTAGGACTGCAACTGGGTTCGAGTCCCAGAATGAACATCAACTCTGAGATGCAGGTTCATTCAGCTGACGAGTCCTAAATAGGACGAAGTGTCGCGCGTCCTGGATTCCACTGGTAGACACTATCCATCTTTGCTTAGAAAACATATATTCAGATTTATTTAACTTAAACATGTAAAGTATTAGATGATATAAGGGGGTATGAAAATAAAGTGCTTTCCTCTAATTTTGATAGTTGAGATCATGAATCAATTGAAGCTAGACAACCATAGAAAACCTGAAAGCACTGGATGGCCGTTTCTTCATATTATGGGACTCCTCAGCAGTGAGCACCTCACAAGATTCGAATCCAGGACCTATCGGTCTCACGCGCGAGCGCTTGACCTCTAGACCACAGTACCAGCCGGCATCCATCGGTGTTAATGTCTAACCTCAACCATATATATCTGATGACTGGTTGCACCAATATTTATTTGTTTAAATAAAATAAATAAATAAATAACGTAAAATTGTAATACACACACTGCTCTATATACAACTACATCTTGTTATTCTTAACCTTGACCTTACTTACTTGCTTACGCCTGTTACAAACAATGGAGCATAGGCCGAAGACCACCATTCTCCAACCTACTCTGTCCTTGGTCTCCCTTCGTATCCAACTTTAGTTCATTCTTCTCATGCCTGTCTCTATTTCTCCGCGTATTGTGTTCTTTGGTCTTCCTCTATTCCGTCGACCTTCAGGATTTAATATGAGGGCTTGTCTTGTGACTAAATTGGGTGATTTCCTCAATGTGTGCCCAATCCACTTGCAGCACTTCTTTCCGATTTCTTCCTCCACCGTGTCGAATCTGATTTGTTCTCTCCCACAGTAGAATGTTGCTGATAGTGTCTGGTCAACGGATCCGAAGTATCTTGCTTAGACAGCTGTTAATAAACACTTGTATCTTCTGGATAATAGCTTTCGTAGTTCTCCACGTCTCCGCCCCATACAGTAAAACTGCCTTGACATTTGTATTGAAAATTCTAACCTTAGTGTTGGTTGGCAATTGTTTTGAGTTCCAGATGTTTTTTAATTGTAATTATGCTGCTCTTGCTTTGCCGATCCTCGCCCTCACATCTGCATGGCTTGGGACCGGCAGTAGCTTCTGGAGAAGCTACAGGCTGAGTTTAACACTGATCTTAATTAACTGATATCAATTCCTGTTTTATCATTGTCTAAATATTTATTTCGATTGGTTCCCACCCCATCTCTTTCTTTATTTTTACCATGATTTTCGAAGTTAACTATGTGCCCAATGAATAGAAAGATTATGATTACTCTTTTAGGGGGGAAATCGATTCAACTTGTATTTCAATTAATATAATTCAGTTATCCATTTTTTTTAGTTAATTTATTAGAAATTTATTTATCTTTTTATTTATAACCACAGTAAAAATAATCACCGCGATAACTTGTAAACAGTAATCATAATATAATTGTAGTGTTAGTTGCTATGTTAAATCTATATAGCATATTCTAGCTTCTGGACAATATCGATTAATGCTTGATTAAATTCAGTTGGCTTACACACCATCTTCACTGTGTACCATTTTGCTTCGCTCCCTTCTCTTCGTTTCTTTCCCTTTGCCCTTCTGATTCACTTTCCAGATCAATTGGTTTACAAAATATACGTATTTAAGACGGTGGTTGGAGGTGGTCAAAAGGGAACCATGGACCGAGGTTTCGGGCTACTTGACACTTGTCAGCAAGGTGTACCTGTAATCTTGAGGGAACTGGTGCTCCCTGAGGGATTCGATCACGTGTCACCCAGCTTCACAGTCAAAGACGTTACTACTGAGCTATTCGGGCCGCGACCGACCTCCTGTAGGACTGAGTTGTAATCACAATTGTTTGATCACTGGGTGGTGATCAGTGTCATGCCTGTCAAGTCCTTTTCTTAGTGCTAATTGAATGCTATCGATCAAATATACGTATTTATAATTTCATTCTCGTATTCTGTTCTTCACTACCACGAGTTAATTCAATGATTAAATGCGAGGACAGCAGAGATTCATATATATTGAGACTGTAATCATTCAATAACTATCATTCATACGATAGAAATGAAGTCAGTATAGGGCCATTACATTATACTATCTATGATAAAGTGCTTTACAAACTACAGTTTTGTACGTTACCTTTGAATATCGATGACACTTTTGTCAACTTTAAAATAGATATTCCTAATGAATTATATAGTGTAAAAAAAGTGTAACTATTGTGTAACTATGATTCCTAGAGTAAGTTATTCCCATACAGTGATTACGTAATTTAATCATATAAAAGATCCATTCATGCTTGATCTAAAACAACATGAATCAAGATATGTTATCGACATATATATTTCAAGAAATCTACATCTATCTCATCATCTTCTTTCTACCCGGGGTTTTTTGAAAGGCATACCATTCAGTGATGTCCACTGTAGTAGCAGCCTCAGCAGCAGTACGTCTCAGTATACACAAAGGGAAAAGTAAGATTCTCCGATACAATACAGCATGCATCAACCGAATTACATTTGACGGAGAAGCTTTGGAGGATTCGAAAACCTTTACATATCTGGGCAACATCATTGATGAACACGGTGGATAAGATGAAGGTGTGAAGACGCGGATCAGCAAAGCAAGAGCAGAATATTTACAATTGAAGAACATCTGGAACTCAAAACAATTGTCAATAAACATTAGGATTAGAATTTTTGATACATATGTGAAGACAGTTCCACTGTATGGGGTGGAGACGTGGAGAATTACGAAAGCTATTATCCAGAAGATACAAGTGTTTATTAACAGTTGTCTATGCAAGATAATTCGGATCCGTTGACCAGACACTATCAGCAACATTCTACTGTGGGAGAGAACAAATCAGATTCCATCCGGTGGAGGAAGAAATCAGGAAGAAGCGCTAGACTTGGATAGGACACACATAGGAGAAATCACTGAACTGCGTCACAAGACAAGCCTTCACATGAAATCCTGAAGGTCAAAGGAATAGAGGAAGACCAAAGAACACATTACGCGGAGAAATAGAGACAGGCATGAGAAGAATGAAAAAAAATTGAATAAAACTAAAAAGGGAGACCAAGGACAGAGTAGGTTGGAAAATAGTGGTCAACAACCTGTGCTACATTGTTTGTAACAGGCGTAAGTAACTAAGTAAGTAAATAATACCTTTCAGTAGGACAATTAAAGATCCTTTCGTCATTTTAACTCCATTTAACTACTGATTAATACCTTCATCAAATAAATATCTCATTAATTGTTTCCTATCACTTATTTCAATACAAATTGACTAACTGATTTATTATTCCAAATAGTCACGTTCATCTTTTAGTCATTTATTCTGTAAACGTTTATCAGTTACCTATATATATTCATACTAATATAGTATCCATAGTAATAATAATAATAATAATAATAATAATAATAATAATAATAATAATAATAATCGTTTCCATATGGCTCTACAAACTGATCCAATGATTGTCAGTAATAATAAAAACGATTGATGAAATGCTTTTAGGAGAGAAAAAAAGAAGAAGGAAAAAAAAGAGGAAAACAGATAACAACATCTGATCTATATCATCCAAATCAATTATGTATCCATCCATTCATTCAATTATCTATTTTTAGTAACTAAGTCATTAATTAAACTACATTAATCAGACAAAGTAAATACTGAATATGTACAATATTACATATATATATATGAGATGTATCTATATAGATACAATTAAAAAGGGAAACCTTTAATCCATTTATTATTAACTGTTTTTATTTTTTTCTATCTACTTTTCCACCACCACCAACCCCCCCCCCTCTGTTTTATAGGGTTCATATATTAATGTATCTCGGACTCACACATATGACACTTATACATACATACATCCATACATCTATATATATATATATGATCAGTGATAGAGTGACAACGAGTGTACAAGCTATAATTATCATTTCAAATAGATACAAAAAAAAAGGGTTAGTTACTGTATAGTTACAATGTGAAAAGTAATTACTATAATGATAAGTGAATTAGTCTGGAGTTAAAAGTAAAATGTTACCTCTACAAGATAATATAGTACAAAATTGCAAAATACATTTCAAATTAAATTCGTCAATTCTATTAGTACTATTCTATTAGTATAGTCTACTTATATCCATATAAGTAGTATATAGTGATCGTTAGACATAGAATGTATTTTGGCAGAAGATCGATAAGGGAACGAACAGGAATGAAGAGCAATTGGTTGGAAAATGCATGAACAATGGAATTAGAGAAAATGGGATGATATTTACAGAAGGAACAGTGAAGATTGAGACAATTGATTGATAGTTAACAAATTCGCTGTTTGCTGTATGGTTAACAGAATTTAATGTCTAAATACATTCGATTGTTCCCAAGTCATGTTCTATTCACTACTCTACTATTAATAATCATGTAATGAATACTATTTATTTCTGTCGACATAAGTAGTTTGTAACACCAATCAGATATGAAATGTTTATTAAAAAAAGATTACATAAAAAAGAGAAGAGAAAAAGGAAACAGAAAGATGTAGTGTTGGTTGTTATGTTAAGCTCACATAGCTTCTTTTAGCTTCCGTACAGACCAATCTATTCATTCTTCTTCAGTGTTCTCAAATGCCCTGGTACGGCCGAGAGTGGGAAGAGTACGCTCTCCCTCTCCAAATGCTTTCATATGGCCATGCGTATATAGATCCTGCCAGGGAAGTCCTACTCACTGCCTTCTCGTGGCATTAGTGTTGTTTACAAAATTGAGAAGACGAAAACCGTATATCCAATGCTTTAACAGGGTTGGTGGACATAGAAAGCTCACCTAGGGGAGTTGGAAACCCTGATTCCAAACCAGTGGTGCACATGGGCTCCAGCATCCTGAGGGAACAAATGATGTATAAACCTTATGTTGGTCACCTGCTACCATTGAACTGCATCTCCTCACAACGCCTCACTGCCTTGTGGATCAGACCTTTAGGTCAAAAGCTCCGGGTGTGGCACCCTAAGAAATCCACGTGCTTTAGTTTGGGCACCTGTGCAGTATCACAGCCCTCACATAAATCAAATGAGATTTGTGTGTCGCATATATATCTGGTGCTTCCTTGACTAATATTTTATGTCTTCAAATAAATTAATATTAATAATATTATGACTGTTTTTATATGACCATATGTGTGTGCACTTTTTATCTTACTCATAACATATCTGTAACTTATTTTTGTTCGGCTATCCATATTGATGAAAGCTTGATTAAATCGAGTTAGTTAACTCACCTTCTCCACAGAGCGTCATTCCTTTTCGCTCTCTTCACTTCGTTTCCTTCGCTTCGTCCCTCTGGTTCTTTGTCCAGATCAATGGGTATACAAAGTATACGTATTCGGAATCCATTCTCATATTTGACTAAAACAAGTGAAGTCAATAATTATATATCAGGGTAGCCAGGATATGTATATTTCGATAACTCGTTACCAATCATTATGCAATCTAAAATAAAGTCAGATCTCGGGGCCACTAAAAAACAATTGAAAGAATCATGAAATATGCACAAATGATGTATTTCATGTAGGATCATCACATTTGACTAAATCACTGTGTATTTGTGCTTTGTAAGAGTCACCTCTCCCTCTCGAAATGCTCTCATATGGCCAGCGAATATATAGCCTCTGACAGGGAAGTCCTACTCACTGCCTTCTCGTGGCGGGGGTGTTGTTTACGTAAGTGAGAGGACGAAAAGCGAATGTCCAGAGCTTTAACCGGGTTGGTGGACATGGAAAGTTCACCTAGTGGAGTTGGAAAGCCGTGATTCCAAACCAGTGGTGCACATGGGCTCCAGTATCCTGAGGGAACAAATGGCGTACGAATCAACCGTTGATCACCGGCTACCATGGGACCGCATCTCCTCACGATGCTCCACTGCCTTGTGGATCGGACCTGTAGGTCAAAGCCTCCGAGTGTGGCCCCCTAAAAAAACCACCTGCTTCAGTCTGGGCACTTGGGCAGTATCTCAGCCCTCACACAAATCGAATGAGATTTGTGAGGCGCATATTTATCTGGTGCTTTTTTGTACCAATATTTTTGTGTTTAAATAAATAAATAATAAATAAATGTGCTTCAAACAATAATATGGTCTCCACTACCATACTTTAGTGAACAAGAACAGTAGTGGGGACAATCGAATGTATTTAGGCACACATTACAGACTATCTCACTAAATTCTGATAACCATACAATGAACAATTAAGTTGAAAACTATCAATCCATTGTTTCAATCTTCACTGTTCCTTCTGTAAATATCAGTCCGTCTTCTCTGATTTCATTGCTCATACATTTTCGTACCGTTTACGCTTCATTCCTGTTCGTTCCTTATCGATCCTCTACCAAAATAAATTCTTTGTCAGACCATCACGATGTATACTACTTATATGGATATAAGTAGACCACATTACAATACTACCAAATTTGTTGTAATTAATAAAAGATTAACAACGATTGAGAACCAGCGTTAATACATGAGTTAATTTACTTAAATTAACAAGACTACTGATTAGCGAGTATGTAAGTAAGTAGGTGAGTAAGTGAGTAAGAGTGAGCGAGTAATTGAGTATGTGAGCAAGTGAGTGAGTGAGTGAGTGAGTGAGTGAGTGAGTGAGTAAGTGAGTGAGTGAGCGAGCGAGCGAGAGAGTGATAGTATTCTTATTATCCTAAAAGAAACTTAAGATCTAGGTGGACAACTGGTAGTACAAAAATTTTTTTTGGTGAGACAACCTTTTTTGACAGCTTTTACAGGGTAACGCCCAATCTGTACATAGGTGAAGAGATAAATATTACCAAACCATATGATTTCATTAAGTAATAAGCTAAATGAATTGCTTTCATTCTATTGTACTTCTCTCTTCACGCATACTCTCCATTTATCTATTCATACACATAGGTCATTGGTAATAATTTGAGGGAGAGAGAGAGAGAGAGTGGTAAAAATAGGGTTGGACTTTTTTTTCAAAGTTTCACCAATTGATTAAATCATATATATCCATTATTACTTATTCCAATAATGGATAGGCTTGAAATAAGAATCATCACAGTGATTGTATCAACAAGAGACTTGGATTGTAAATCGATTCCTGATCAATAAATTAATTACATTTAAGCAATTTTATAGATGAGATCACAAGTCAATTGAAGTTAGACCATCATGTAAATCCTGGAAGTACTAAGCAGTCGTTTTGTCTTATTATGGGACTCTTCAGCAGCACTGGTGATCAGCGGAGTGAATCCATGTCATGTAGAGACAGGTTTCTACTTCAGTACAATGGAAGATGATTGCTGAATTTCGTGGATTGATTGTGGTTAGACATAAACACCATCGGATGCCGACTCATTGGTCTATCGGTTAAGTGCTCTGGCGCGAGACTGGAAGGTCCTGGATTTGAATCTCACGAGGTGGGATCGTGGACGCGCACTGATGAGGAGTCGAAACGGCCGTCCAGTGATTCCAGAATTTCTATGGTAGTATAGCTTCAATTGACTGATCTATAAAATTACAAAAACCTCCACGAAACCCCCTTCTAATACATTTAAGTAGTTTGTCAAAAGATTAGTTTAATTTGAGTGAATGTTTTTTGTGATAAATTCAATCATTGAAGACTGAAACTGTGAAACTGTGGTGTGAGCTACTTATATAGACATAAGTAGTATATGTAGTGAGTGATGAATAGAATATCCTGGTAGCAGTATCTTTAATAGAGAAAGAGCAATGTAAGAGACTCAAGCTATGTACATTAGCATTACGCACCTAGTATCGCGATGCATTGCGCACTACTGAGGAGTTCCATACTAGGACGAAACGGCCGTCCATTGCTTCCAGGTTTTCCATGGTGGTCTAACTTCAATTGACTCACTCTTTCAACTATTCAATAATTATTGATCTAAATAATGAAGAAATTATTGTACATTTTAATAAAATTGAAAAATCGAATACAATTTCCCTTCATTAGTGATATTTTTTTCTGAACATTGACCTATATTGAGCAAAAAAAAAAAAGAAACACCCGGAAATTCAACAAACACTAAAACACACACACACATGCACACATATTCATGAATGTATGTATCTAATTATCTAGATATATATATATACACACACACATTTACGTACTCTGTAACCATAGTTTTTAAAATCGGGTGTAACTAATTACAATGTATTGGTTAGACAATATGTCAAAAAACAAGCACAAAAAAAAGAGAAACTATAAATAATCTAAAAAAGGAGTAATAGGAGTAGTAGTAATAGTAGCAGTAGTAGTAGTAGTAGTAGTAGTAGTAGTAGTAGTAGTAGTAGTAGTAGTAATAGTAGTAGTAGTAGTAGTAGTAGTAGTAGTAGTAGTAGTAGTAGTAGTAGTAGTAGTAGTAGTAGTAGTAGTTAACTATACTGATTTATATTGACCTAAATATTAAGAGTAAAGGATTTCGGTCAGTCAATATAAAGTTAATTGATTTAGATTTAGATACTCTCATTGAATAATCATTAATCATTTAGATTATTTATAGTTACTGTACTTGGAAAAATGATTTATTTATTTTTTTTAATTATTTACTTAGATACTAATTTTCTCCTTGTTCTTTTTTTTCATAACTGTAGAGTAAAATATTGATCGATTATATTCTAAATTTATTGATAAGTAAATAATATAACGGTTCTGAACGTGATTGAACTAATATGGGTGTATGCTACTGATGTTAACAGATATAAGTAGTATGTATCATCAATCAGTCAATCAGTCAGTCAGCTACAATGTAGGACCAGGTACACATATACATCAGTCCAAGTTGCCATACCTCATTAGCAGAAGAAGATGAACATTATTGCTGCTACCTTGACGTGGTGGTCAGGCTTACCTATCGTGATGAACCGATCTAGCTATACTGGCTGGAATAATCGTTTCTCATGGTCGTAACATACCAGATAGGTCAGTTGGAGAGCGTTAAGACTAAAAATAGCAAACCCAAGGTCCGAAGACGAAGTCGTACTGCTGACTGTGTGTGATGGTGTGATGGTAGTTAGGTGTTTCGTTCAGACAATCAGCATAACAGCGAATCTGCCTTCCCACTAGGAGGGGTGGGGTTAGAAAAGGTTGATCCTAAAAATGCACACCTCTCCTGATCCCATGGATATCCGTCAACAAGTACGGAGTTAACACAAAAATTAACCACAAAATGGTCGTGTGTGACCGACCTCAAGCAGTTGTACCTTGGGCATTTCGGTTAGGCTCCAAGGTCATTAAGACCACTTCTAACCCAATTTTCTTTTCAGATACCTCTGGAAGAACTCTTCCACGGTAAGGCCAACCTGAAACTGATAACTACCCTCATATCTCTAACAGAAATCTATGTATCATCAATCGAAAGTGAAATGCTTGGAGACAGAGGGTTAGCAAGATCGAAAAAAAGATTGAAACTCGTCGTCAGTTGATAACACCTATCACACAAATCAGTAAATATCAGATCTTTCAGTATTGTAGTTAGTACAGTGCTTTTCATGCTGGTCTAACCATAGACTACTCTTGTGTGTAATATTGAAAAGAACTGGATTAGGTTAGCGGACGGAGTTAAGTTCTCCCTACTAAATTATCTTGTAATAAGACAGTAGAAGAAGTACACCAAACAAATTTGAAGTGTTCAAGATATCCTTATGTTCATTTTATATATAATGTATCCTCTTTTTCAAAGCTAATATTGTATACAACAGATTGATGGATTGTTTGAATTTAGATATTAACATCATTGGATGTCGACTCAGTGGTCCAGAGTTAAACGCGAGACCGATATGTTTTAGGTTCGAATCTTGCGGGACAGGATCGTGGATGCGCACTGTTGAGTAACCCCATACTATGACAAAACAGCCATTCAGTACTTTCAGGTTTTCCATGGTGATTTAGCTTCAGTTGACTCATCAATTCAACTAAAAATTGCTACAAACCCCTTCTGATTCTTTCTTACCATTTTTTTCTTTTTTGTTGAAAGGAAATGCTATAATACAAATGTATAATTAAAAGCATGAGTCAATTGGAGCTAGAGCACGAAAGAAAACCTGTAATCAGTGAACGGCCGTTTCGTCCTATTGTGAGACTCCCCAGCGGTGCGCATCCACGATCCCGCCTCCCGAGATTCGAATCCAGGACCTATCACTCTCGCGCCAGAGCACTTAACCGATAGACCACTGAGCCGGCATCCGATGGTGTTTATGTCTAACTTCAACCAATCGATGAAATTGAGCAACCATTCACCAATTTTCTTCAGTGAGTTGATATCCCTCAACAGACGTGGTTTGAACTCCATTGATCACTGCCTCTCACTGCTGAGGAGTCGCACAATAGGACGAAACGAACAACCAGCGCTTTCAAGTTTTCCTTGGTGGTCTAGCTTGAATTGACTCACGTTTTCAATGATGAAAATACTAAATCTCCACAAAACTCCTTCTGATTACAAATGTATAAATGAAATTGTATTGTAACTGAATGAAAACTCTAGTCAACAATGCTATTTTGCAATTAAAGTGTTGGTAGGAATGATGATTATGTGCACAAAAAAACCATAACAAAAACGGTTCATTATATAAGTAGTATTGACAACTCAATTGTACAACTATTAACTTCTCTATTCATTGGAATTACAATCAACGGTTATATACAAAACATGGTTTGAGTTTTGAAAATAAAAGTGGTAATTATTACTCTTTACTTAACTTAGTAAAATTATTTTATATCTATTGAATGTTTATTTACCATTTTTCACTCTCCCTCTCTATGTCTCTGTCTCCCTAGGGATAGTTTAAAAGTACGAAATCAATTAATATCAACAATGTTAACAAAGTACATTCAAACTCTCGTCTTTTTATCTATCTATCTATTTCATTATCTATAGTATTGATGAGAAAATACTACATTACCATACAACTTCATAATGTCTGTTATATTGGTACGGCCCTGGTACGACAGAGAGTTGGGGGAAAGTGCGCTCTTTCTCTCCAAATACTCTTACATGGCCACGCGTATATAGCATCTGACAGCGAAGTCTTACTCATTGCCTTTTAGTGACATCACTGTTCTTTACGAAATTGAGAGGACAAAAAGCGAATGTCCAGCGCTCTAACCAGGTTGGTGGACACGGCGAGTCCACCTAGGGGAGTTGGAAAACCTTGATTACAAATCAATGGTGTACATGGGCTCCAGTATCCTGAGGGAACAAATGGTGTATGAATCAACCGTTGGTCATCGGCTACCATAGGACTGTATATCCTTACGATGCCCCACTGTGTTGTGAATCATATCTTCAGGTCAAAGGCTCTGGATGTGGCCCCCTATGAAAGCCACCTACTTCAGTTTAGGCACTTGTGTAGGATCACAGCCCTCACGCAAATCAAATGAGATTTGTGTGTCGCATATGTATCTGGTGCCCACTTGTACCAATATTTATTTGTTTTAATTAAGTTTTAAAAAATCCTGCACGTGGGATTCGAGCCGAGGACCTTCGGTCCCACATGCCAACGTTTAACACTGAGCTGACATCCAACGGTCTTAATGTCTAACTTCAACCAATCTACGAAATTGCACCACCGTCCAACATTATCTTCAGTGAGTTACTATCTCACAACAGACCCAGTTGAACTGCATTTTTCACGGCTTCTCACTAGAACTCCAGGGAATACTTCTTGAAGCCAGGTACTAGTAATCACAAAACTACAAGACCCTTTCCTGATAGTAAATAAAATGAAGATTATTTTGACTTCTATGTATTTTCACCTATTGTAATGAATTTCATCTCATTAAACCATATTAGATTTCTCACTTATTCAATACATTTGGTTATCAACCAAAGAATGAATCGAAGTCAATTAGCAGTTTTATATGTGAACGCCTATATGGAACTATGGTTACATATTTTTTACTAAAATAATGATTTATCCAATAAACAAAGGAGGTAATCGATTGGTAATTGATACATATCAGAAGTGTTATACAACTCAATGGTTCCAACTGTATAGGATTAGTTCTAAAGGAGTTATTCAATCTTCCTTCTATCATGAACTTGAATATCATATTAACACTTGGTTGTTTCTGATTAGATGTAAAGATAGTTATTTTCCATATATCTCATTTATATTATTACTTCTAATCGATAGTTTAAGGTTTTTTATTTTAATCCCTTCATATCATCTTTCTAACCTACCACAGACTATTCTACTTATGCAAATCAGCTATGAATAAAAATTTTCCAACTATTCCTTTGAAGAAAAATGTTTCTATGAAATGTTTGAGGTTGAAGGTAAGGTGTTCGCGTGAGAGATTGAAGGTTCTGATTTCAAGTCCTGTATTGAAGATCGTGGATGCTCACTGCCGAAGAGTTCTATACTAGTAAGAAACGGTCGTCCGCTGCTTTCAGGTTTCCTGAATGACCAGATTGAATTTCTTTAATTCTTTGAGTATATGCTACAAAATCAGTCTTTTTTTGAACGATATTTTTTTGTGATTAACCAATAAACAGGAGTCAATCCATTATTTAGTTAAAATGGAATGATAATCGAAATAGTGGTCCTCCCGTGAACTGTTATAATCTCAAATGAATGGTTAATTCGAAGTATTAATTCAAAATAGAAATGGATACTGAAGCAGTATCACAGTACAATGATGAAATTGTATTGGTGAATACCTACGGAAACAAAGAAGCAAAGAAGTTAGTGTGAACTACTTTCAGCAAGGTGTAAAAAGAATCTAAATAGATTAAATAGAATAGGAGAATATTATGGAAACTTCTTCGACACTATAGAGTACCGGAGAAGATCCTTGATATCATACGGAATTCATACGATGGACTACACTGCAAAGTCATGAATGAAGGACATCTGATAGATGCATTTGAAGTGAGGACTGAAGTTAGACAAGGTTGTTTACTCTCTCCCTTTCCCGTTTTTCTGCTTGGGTGACTGGATTATGAAGACCTTGACATCTGAGGGGAAGCATGGAATACAATGAACATATCAGAATCAATTAGGCGATTTGGACCGTGTATTTTCTAAATACATGATTCACATAGCGGAGGCTGATATTAATGTTCTGGACCAAACCTAATGGATTAGGCGAGAACCTACTATCTCAGTGGATCAATAAGAACTCAATGTTGATTCTTGACTAATCGTACTGGTTACTACGTCATTGGTCTGGTCATATAAGTCGGTGTTTCTATTAGCGATTTATTCAAGTGATACACTAACAAACCATAAAGTCATAACAAAATCAAATGACTAAGAGTAAAGGAAATATTCCAGGATTATGGGGAGACAGTAGTACTGCGTCATTAGTAGAGAAAGATTGTGGTAAAGTTGGGGTATTCTTAAGTTACTTCAGCAATGTATTTACCATAGAGATACCCGCCCCTTTAGTTCATAAAACTCCCCTCACACTCTGGACATTATAAACATTAAAGAATCAGACGTATTTGGTCTGTTAAATAAGGTTGATATAGGCAAATCCATCTGACCCCATGAAATGCAACCAAGGTTGCTAAATTAATGGGCAAATTTTGTCGCGAATCCCTTAAGCATATATCGGGATTCTATTATGGTATGTGCTACTAATGTCGGTAGATATAAGTAGTATGTGTCATCAATTGAAAGTAAAATGTCTCACAGCTGAAGGTTAAGAAGATCAAAGAAAAGACAACCAGAAGAGAAAATGATTTCTTTGGCATCAAAAGAACAATCAAGTATGAGACGATTGATTGATATTTTTCAAATAAAGTATTAACTGTATGGTTCTCAGTTTTTACTAAGACATTGTGTAATCTTGTGTTCGAATACATTCGATTGTCCCCACCCGTATTCTGTTCACTACAGTATAAATAGCAAATTGATTGATGTGCATGAACTCTTGATATAGGTAATCATGTTAAAACCTGGTAGCTAGCTCTTCCAATTCATCGATATTTCCATCCTATCAGGTGTTTTTCACTTGGTTACTGTGAGATAAAAAATTCTAAAGTGAATTCATTGAAATTTTGAAAACAATAAGTAGTTAAAATAGATTTTGATTTAAGGTACTTGTCTTAATTTGTTTATTCTGGAAACAAAAAAATGTACGTCAGCTGCTATAAATTTAATAGTTGAATCTATGAGTCAATTAAAGCTAGACAGTCATTGGAAACCTGGAAAAACTGAACGGTCATTTCCTACCAGTATAGGACTCCTCAGCATTGCACACCCTTGATCCTACTAGCGGGATTTGAACCCAAGACCCTCAGTCTGATTGAAGTTAGACATTAACACCGTTGAATGCCGGTTCAGTAATTTAGAGGCTAAGTGTTCCCACGCGAGACTGAAGGTCCTGGTTTTGAATCCCGCTTGTGGGATCGTGGATGCGCACTGATGACGAGTCCTATGCTAATAGCAAACGGCCGTCCAATATTTCCAGGTTTTCAATGACAGTTTAGCTTAAATCGACTGATGAAATAAACTATAAGATTATTTTATATAGTTGAAATCATGAGTCAATTGAAGCTAGATCACCATGGAAAACCTGAAAGCACTGGACGGTCGTTTCGTCCTATCGTGGGACTTTTCAGCAGTGAGCATCCACGATCCAGTTCCGCGAGATTTGAATCCAGGACCTACCAGTGATCTAGCTTCAACTGGCTCATGATCTCAACTATATGAATTTACTAAAATCTCAACGAAACCCCCTTCTGATAATGACCCAGTATCTATCGGTCTCGCGACTGGACACTTAACCGATAAACCACAGAGCCGGCCGGCATCTAACGGTATTAACGTCTAACTTCAACCAATCCATGAAATTGAGCAACCATTCACCAATACCTTCAGTGAGTTGATTTCTCCCAACAGATCTGGTTAATTATTATTATGAGACATAACTTTGAATTCATTCATAACTATAATAAAGTCGATATAACTATTGAAAATTGTCATATTTAGAGCTTTGGTTCCTACTATGCCACGTACTACTAGACTACTTGAACGATCGAACCCGCAACGTTGCAAGAGAGAAGACAGAAGACTAGTAAGTAGAAATGTTATTCCCCAAAAAAGTATCAAATATAGTACAAAAATCTCATGTATTTATAGTTTTTTTGGCTGAAAGTAAATAATCATTTCGGACAGCCAATAGTCACGTAGAAGGTCATTCTTATCCATCCAATAGAGAAGCTAAACGTCGACATTCTAGAATGTTCCCCTAGCAGTGTTTGGATGGAATGTCTTCGGCTCTTTCTCGGTTTCTTGAGGCTTCCTAGAGTTTATAAACAAGATATCCTTACAAAAATGAATTAGAATATGAAATTTTATTTACTAGAAAATCTCCATACAAATGAATCAGAAAATTTTCTCGTTTTTTTTCTTTATTCATTATGTTTTAACTGTACAGTATTCAACGTATAATGATCAATGACAAATTGAAAATTGAATCCCATTTCAAGTTGAATTAAATCATTCAAATTCATTAGTGATTAATTTGAATAAATTATTACACATCAATGAATTTATAAAGTGATTAAAAGTAGTATGATAAGATTTGATAAAAGTGTAAATTTTATGCCAATTTCAAAAAAAGATAAATGACTTTGTTTATAAACTTTATTTTATGTATAGTAGAATGAAGGAACTATGGAAGATGTAGGATCTTTCATATACTTGTGTGGACAGAAGAACATTATGGAAACTTCGTTGATATTATGGAGTTCCTGAGAAGATTGTCAACATTACCCGGAACTCATACGAAACGCTACACTACAATGTGGTGCATGGAGGACAGTTGACAGATGCATTTCCAATAAGGACCGGAGTCAGACAAGGTTGTTTACTTCCCCATTTCCTCTTTCTTCTGGTTATTGTTTGGATTACGAAGACACTGAAATCTGAGAGGAATTACGGAATACGATGGACAGCTTACATGCAACTAGACGATCTGGGCTTCACAGGTGATCTGACCCTCCTATCCCATACACATCAACAAATGTAGGTCAACACAAACAATGTAGCAGTAGCCTCTGAATCAAAAAGACTCAACATACATAGGAGAAAACGCAAGATCCTCAAATACAACACAGACGACACCGACCCAATCACCTCTGATGGAGAAATTCTGGAAGATGTAGAATCTTTCTCATGCTTTTGCAACAACACCATCGATGAACAAGAAAGATCTGATGCAAACGTTAAGGGAAGGATTGGCAAATCAAGAGCAGCATTCGTACAGTCGGACAATATATGGAATTCAAAACAACTGTCTGCAAGTCAACATCAAAGTCACAATGTTAAGATAGTTCTTCTGTACTGAGACGAAAATTGAAGGGCTACCACAACATTCATCATCAAAATGATACAAGTATTTATAGACTGTTATCTACTGAAGATACTGAATATCCGTTATTGACCGGATACCATAAGCAACTGCCTACTGTGGAAGAAAATAATTCAGCTTCCAGTTGAAGTGAAAATTAGTAAAGGACGTTCAGAGTGGATAGGACAAACGTTGAGGAAATCGTCAAACTGAAACATGAAGCAAGCACTAACTTGGTACTCTGAAGAAAATCGGAAAAGAGGAAGGCCAAAGAACATATTGTATCGAGAATTGGAAGCAGATATGAAAAGGATGGATAGTAACTGGAAAAAACTGGAAAGGATTTTTCTAGAACAAAGGTTGATGGAGAATGATGGTGAGCTGCCTATGTTCTTCCATGATGTGAGGCAACAGGTGTAAGTAAGTACTACCATATAAATGCATAATTCAGTGGATGATTCCAGCCAGTTATTAATAAACTTGCTGGTAATCGTCGAGGACATAAAAAAATCCCTCATTTTAAGAGATTATTAACTTCATAATCAATTCAAATATGTGTAACTCATTGTCGTAATCATAGGCTTTATTAACCCGTTAGCTGAACTGTTACTGATCGATAAATAGCATGACAAGGAACAATGTAAGTTCACATCTTTGTTAAGAACTATGAATCATGCTCATAAGCTTTCCTTCAGAAATCTAGAAATTATTTTTATAGTTCTCAAACTTGATCATCATTTCAATGATCAGTGAATATCTAACAGAGTTAACCCTACAATTATCAGTCAACGGCTAATTTTTATCAGGGTTAAAAATTTTTCACCTTTCTCTTTGTCATACGGTCCAGTCACTAGCTCTCTTGATAAATTCTCCAGACGAAATCGCAACATGCCCACTAGACTGATAAGCTTGTATAGCCATTGAAATGTCATCAATCCCTAACCGAATCATCCACTAGACTTAATCATTTCAACGTCGGTGTGTTATTTGTACTAATTGATGATCCCTTTGTATTAGATTGAGTGCTTATTACACATTTCAAATATAGTACACTCATTTGTGCTCATCGAGTTCTACCTGGCTTAAATTGCACTATTTCGAGGACTCTTAGTACATTCATTCAAATACTTCTAATAATCACACTGGTGTCGTGGTTAACTCGAACCTTGGGCATTTGGATATTAATTCACGTCAGGATGATTTTGAAAACTACATGGAGCGTTGTGAAATATGGCGAATGTTATATGTAGAACTTCGACTCTTAGTATGTCGCGTATAACTTGAACACTCAAACACTAGAACCTTCCCAAGCTGCAAATGAGAAGATGGAAGAAAAGTGGAAGGAATTATATTCAAACAGGGTCAATTATGGTACAAAACTGTTAGGTATTTATAGTTTTTAGTAAAAACAAAATCATCATTATAGTTATCCAATCCGTACACAGGGGGTTGTTGGTATTTGTTCATCAGTGAAGCTACGCTCAGTGATTCCGAAATATTCTCCCGGAAGCAGATTGAATGGAATATGTTCGACTCTTTCTGAGCTTCTTAGAGATTACTAGAGTTCACCTGTGGACCGTCCTCACAGTGCATAACTAGAAAATATATTCAAGATGATAAATTCACAGCTTATTTTGTGACGTTCATCGGCAAGTAAGTTTATAACGTAATTCATGCGTCTTTGTGCTGTTTGTATGGGCTAGTGATTCCTTGGTGCCTAATGACAGCCTGATTTTGAATTTCAAATACAGTACGTTCGTTGGTGCTCATCTAGTTCTGTTTCGTCTAAATTGCGTTGTTTCGGGGACTCCTATTTCGTACAATAATTCAAAAATTCCTAATTATCACAGTCTTCTTTCATGCTAAATGCTTTAAGTGGGGAAAAATCGGGCACATCCTGTCGGTTAATAGACCTTGTTTATTTTGCCGCGAGTAAATTTGAACTTTACAATTCAGATCCTTTTATATTGAGTGACTCTAATAATCATATACTATTCTCATTTACAACTTCGGGTAATTCACTTCATGTTCAAAAAATATTATATTTGTCCATCGGCGCTTTTGACGATTTTATTATCGGTACTATCAAATCTATCATTTCGGTCGAAAAGTTGAAGTCAATAAATTTCGATGCTATAATTTATCCTACCAAAGTTTTTATTTTGAATATTACGGGTCATTACCTTCCTATTCCTCAGTGTTGTAATTTGTTAATTGGAGACGTCAAATCTTCAGTCATAAATAGTGAATTCCTCATCACTAATTGTGGAAAATCTTTTCTGGGTCTAGAAGAGTTAAGAATGCTTCAGGAACAGATTGACTGCTGAAGGCAGCTATAGTGAAGTGCTTCATAACTTTCTAACTACAGAACCGAAGTGCGAAGAATCACTTACTTCCAAAGCCCTTTCACATCGATACGCGAGCAATAAATGTCAAACACTTGAAGACAAACATCGATTCCATGACTGCCGCAAAACTCAAAGACCCTGAGATGAGAGAAGATAAAGTCTTCCAATGCAGTACCACTGGACCATACTCAAAAGAAACAACAATGAAATTGATTTAACAACAATCTTCTTACAATATCCGATTTTACATAATCTATGGGAGGCCTAACTCCGCCTGTAGCTCTTCTAGAGTTACTGCCGGTCCCAAGCCCGGGTAAAGGAGGAGGGTTGGGCATGGGGTTAGCGACCCCATCCCGTAGAAAAGCTAACTCGCTAAAAAATCGCTAACCAGAAAAAATAATTCAAACCATTTAAACTCTGCCCTGGGAGTTGAAGGAATAATGACGTCTCATGATGAAAGCCGAAATTCTTCGGAAGTCACGAGACCGATGCACCTTCTAACAACCAGAGCAACACTCTTTATAGGTACATGGAACGTCCGGACGATGTGGGAAACAGGAAAGACCAGCCAAATAGCAATGGAAATGAGGAGATACAATTTGGCAGTACTCGGAATCAGCGAAACCCATTGGACACAAACTGGACAACAAAGGCTAGGTACAGGAGAGATGCTGCTGTACTCCGGTCACGAAGGGGAAAATGCTCCACACACTCAGGGAGTTGCTCTAATGCTGTCCAGAGAAGCACGAAATGCACTTGTGGGATGGGAATCTCATGGACCCAGGATAATCAAAGCATCATTCAGAACAAAGAAGCAAGGGATCACAATGAATGTTATCCAATGTTATGCACCCACCAATGATAGCAACGACGATGATAAAGATCAGTTCTATGAAAGGCTGCAATCAATTATAGCAAAGTGCTCACGAAAGGACCTCACCATCCTTATGGGAGATCTAAATGCTAAAGTTGGAGTGGACAACACAGGATATGAAGATGTAATTGGACGACATGGACTAGGAGAGAGAAATGAAAATGGGGAGAGACTTGCAAACCTATGTGCATTCAACAAATTGGTTATAGGCGGCACAATATTCCCACACAAACGCATACACAAAGCTACATGGATCTCACCGGACCATACCACAGAGAACCAGATTGATCACATCTGTATCAACAAAAATTCCGAAGATCAATGGAAGATGTGAGAACCCGGAGAGGAGCTGACATAGCTTCAGATCACCACCTGGTTGTGGCCAAGATGAGACTGAAGCTAAAGAAAGACTGGACAACTGGACAAACAGCACTACAAAGGTTTAATACAGCCTTCCTTCGAGATACTGACAAACTCCATGAATTCAAGATAATTCTCAACAACAGGTTCCAAGCTCTACAGGATCTACTGAATGAACAAGAGACTACTTTGGAGGACAACTGGAAAGGGATAAAAGAAGCACTAACTTCAACGTGTCAGCAGGTTCTTGGTCCTAAGAAGCCTCATCACAAGGAATGGATCTCTCTGGGAACCCTGGACAAAATTCAAGAAAGGAAGAACAAGAAACTAGCAATTAACAACAGCCGAACACGAGCAGAGAAAGTCAAAGCACAAGCAGACTACGCAGAAGCAAACAGGGAAGTGAAGAAAAGCATTAAAGCCGACAAGCAGAAATACATGGGAGAACTAGCAACGGCGGCGGAAAAAGCTGCAAGAGAAGGGAATATGAAACAACTATATGATACAATGAAGAAATTGGCAGGGAGATATAGCAAACCAGAGAGACCAGTCAAAGACAAAGAAGGAAAGACAATCACTGAGATTCAGGAACAGAGGAAAAGATGGGCAGAATACTTCGAGGAACTGCTGAATAGACCAGCCCCACTGAATCCACCGAACATCGAAGCAGAACACACAGACCTTCCTATAGATGTCACTCCACCAACGATCGAAGAAATCAAGATGGCCGTCAGACAAATCAAAAGTGGGAAGGCGGCAGGACCTGACAATATACCAGCAGAAGCACTGAAGTCAGACATTGAAATAACTGCAAACATGCTTCACCTTCTATTCAAAAAGATTTGGGAAGAGGAACAAGTGCCAACGGACTGGAAAGAAGGATATCTCATCAAGATACCAAAGAAAGGAGATCTGAGCCAATGTGAGAACTACAGAGGCATCAGTTTGTTATCAGTACGAGGAAAAGTTTTCAACAGAGTGCTGCCGAATCGGATGAAAGACGCAGTAGACGCCGAACTTAGGGATCATCAGGCTGGATTCCGTAAGGATCGGTCGTGCACAGACCACATTGCGACACTACGGATCATCGTTGAACAATCAGTTGAGTGGAACTCATCACTATACGCCAACTTCATCGACTATGAGAAGGCGTTTGACAGCGTGGATAGGAGAACATTGTGGAAACTTCTTCGACACTATTGAGTTCCTCAGAAGATCGTCAACATTATCCAAAACTCATACGATGGATTACAGTGCAAAGTGGTGCATGGAGGACAGCTGACAGATGCATTTCCAGTAAGGACCGGAGTCAGACAAGGCTGTCTACTCTCCCCATTCCTCTTCCTTCTAGTGATTGACTGGATTATGAAGAATTCGACATCTGAAGGGAAATACGGAATACAATGGACAGCTCAGAATAAATTAGATGATTTGGACTTCGCAGATGACCTAGCCCTCCTCTCTCATACACACGAACAAATGCAGATGAAGACCGCAAATGTAGCAGCAGCCTCCGCATCGATAGGCCTCCACATTCACAAAGGAAAAAGCAAGATTGTCAAATGCAACACGGAGAACACCGACCCAATCACACTTGATGGCGAAACTCTGGAAGAGGTGGAAACATTCAAGTACCTGGGGAGCATCGTTGATAAACAAGGAGGATCGGATGCAGATGTAAAAGCGAGGATTGGCAAAGCAAGAGCAGCATTTCTACAATTGAAGAACATATGGAACTCAAAACAATTGTCAACCAATTTCAAGGTCAGAATCTTCAATACGAACGTCAAGACAGTCCTACTGTATGGAGCTGAAACGTGGAGAACTACTACGGCCATCATCAGGAAGGTACAAGTATTTATAAACAGTTGTCTACGCAAAATACTCAACATCCACTGGCCGGATACTATCAGCAACAGCGTTTTATGGGAGAGGACAAACCAGCTTCCAGCTGAAGAGGAAATTAGGAAAAGACGTTGGAAGTGGATCGGACATACATTAAGGAAATCACCAATGTGCATCACGACTCAATCCCTAACTTGGAATCCGGAAGGGAAGCGGAAAAGAGGAAGGCCAAAGAACACACTACGCCGGGAAATAGAAGCCGATATGAAAAGGATGAATAGCAACTGGAAAGATCTGGAAAGGAAGGCTCAGGACAGAGTTGGATGGAGAATGCTGGTGAGCGGCCTATGCTCCTCGACGAGGGGTAACAGGCGTAAGTAAGTAAGTAAGTAATGAGAGGCCTGCTAAAAACTGTTAATTAATCCATGGTTCATGTGCAAATCAATCACAGTAAACAAATAAGTTACTAGGATCCTGGTGATTTCATTGCAATTTTGATTGTTAATTCTAATATTGATGAGTACCTTTTAGATAATACAATGTGTACATCCAAAACTTAGTCTGACAGGAACACAACGAACCTGAGGAGAAAACGTACAATGGATTACGGAAATTTGAATCCTCATTTAAGCTGTGGTGGTTATGGTATTTGTACGGACTAATAATTCATCCATACTTGATAGCCCGCTGATTATGAATTCAAAATATAATATTTTGATTATATTTTGATTATCTAGTTATACCTGCCTTAAAAAGCATTAATTCGTGTATTCTTAGTTAACGCATTACTTAGAACACTTCTACTCATCATAATTTTGTTGTGACTGGTAATTACCAGAAACGAGAAGTTGAGATTCCGGTAACAGATAATTCATTGCTTCCACCTACAAACCTCCATTCGCTTCGGTTAATGAATAGGTTATGATGTTGTCGCAGGTTTATACCAATAATTGATATTGATAAGTCTGTGATAGCAAACATCCAGTAGATGTATTTGTGCCAGTACGACTTCCCGTTTACTTCCAGTGAGCTGAACATCCTATCTTGTAAATAATCGTCAGTATTGGCGAAAGAGACATTTACTTTTACTCTAGTGTTAGTGGAATAGCGAAAATTTGCCAACATATCAGTGATATGTGGTGGGTAGCTACAGCCACTGAGCATCGTTGCCGTTAATACATGCAGGCGGTTACCTGAAAAACTTGTCGTGGCAGAATGTTCGGGGTTGAAGAAGCTCCAAAGTTTCCTGCAACTTTCAGATGACCTACAGGTGTTAACAAAGAGATAAAGTAGTCGTGACGAACAACCGAAGCTATTCTTGGGGACGTCATTTCACCTAATTCAAAGTTTCTAAAATACTGACATTTGTTTTGGTCTTTGGATTATTCTATAAACCGTAAGCTTTTGTTACTTGTATGGTTCGCTGCTACACTCTTTTCTATTCTATAGTTGTTGTAATCTAGACGTAACCTTTTGTATTTCATTTTCCTACCCTCATGCCTAGTTTCGACATAATTTTATTATATGAATCAGTAATCATGATTACATGTAGTAGTGTTCCATTAGACTCATCTCCCTCTTGTCAACCAACTAAGTGACAGAATAGTTTTCGTCCCTCCTCCCAGAGCCGTTATTTTCTATTGGGACCCACGCATTTTTAGCCTTGAGGTAAAACTCGTTGGCCAATCACGTCAAGGCCTAATCTAGATCGTGACAAGTCTCGTGTATACTACTTAGTAAATAAACTAAGAATGTAACTCTTACCATATGTTTTATGTTACTAACACCAATCAGAGCTATCAGCTTTTTGTGATCTTGAAACAGATCTTTTTCCCTGTATGGGGAGTTTTGGAACGTCTGCAACCAAGATAGGCGTTAAAAACGATTGAGTGTATTACAGATATCTGAAATGTCATTGTGTGCTGACTGGGAGTTTTTCTTAGACGAAGCAAACCTTGATACCGTGAGCGTGGTAATATCCAGTATTCAGCCCACGGAAGCAGCGGTTTCATTTTTAATGTTATTTAGAGGAGAAACGGGAACCGCTTCCACCTTTGAAGGAAGCTTATATGTTAAAGGTTGTCTAAAATAGCCGTGGTCGTCAGTTTACCGGCCAATCGCCTCGTTCATATATAGCAACATTTCTGATGCCAAGCCGTGTTGGAAATCGATAATGATAAATGGATGACCTAAATTCTGTAGATCAGCTAAGTTGTTATAAAGTAGACTGGTGCGAACTATGACCTTAGGAAAGCGTCCACGTCGAGTTTGCTCCAAATGTCAAAATTTCATCAACTTCGCCCGCAGAGCAAGATTCTGAAGAGAAGAAAAAAGAAAAAGAAGAGAAAAAGATACCGAGGAGCGGCAAGGCGTTTGGACATGAATGATAAAAAATTCCTACCATTTAGTAGTGGAACAGACAGAGGTATGATATATACATACCAGATCCAAACTCAACAAAAATTGTATGAGGGTTTCGGTTGTGCTATTTTATGAATTTACTCACCTTTGCCACTGCCTACTTATCTTCAGTTCAAAACGAAGTGTGTGGGAAGAACAATGGAAACTATAATTCCAGAATAGTGGAGTGAACTGGATCCACTACTTATAATCCTATGACGTAGTCGAATCTTCAATTTTCTTCATAGAGTTTTAACAGCTCTTCTGGAGTCCTCGAGTTAAAACTCACCGTAAACTTCGATCGAGACAACGTACTTAAAGCCCTTAGCACTTTAGACGCGGTAGGGTCAACTGGACCGAATGACCTTCACCTCAAAATCCTGAAACAAATTGCATAATATATTGCAGCCGTACTGACTGCGATATTCAACATGTCACTTGGTCAAGGTAACTTACCTACCGAGTGAAAGGATGCAATCGTCACTCCAGTACATAAAACAGGATCAAGACAACTTCCATAGAAATACAGACCTGTTAGTCTCGCCAGTCTTGTAGTTAGATTACTGGAAATAATAGTCATTCGTGGAAGCCAACAACTTGTTAAGCAGCGAAAAACATGGTTAGCAGAGATGGATAGTGGTTAGCAGTGGAATCCAGGACGCAGTCCTGTTGCAGTGCTAACAAAATCGATGAGAAGATTCAAACAAACAATACCAAGTAAAATGAAAACACATGGTTTCAGAAAAAGTTTATCTTGCACAACAAATCTCCTTATAGTAACAAAGCACTAGGTAGAGGCTATAGGTAATGGGAATTAGGTGGACGTTTTCCACATAGACCTCATCAGAGCATTTGATAAGGTGCTAACAGATAGACTGCTCTTGAAGCGGGAAAATCTAGGAATTCATGGGCCTCTCCTAAAATGGCTTAATGATTTCGTGGTAGGTCCTAAATAGTAGGTAACAATAAATTCTATGTGCTCTACCTGGAGACCAGTACTTAGTGGAGTACCTTAAAGTTCTGTCCTAAGTCCTTTACTTTATACTCTGCATATAACTGAACTTTCAAGTATGTTTGAGACCCCAATGCTAACATACTCTGCTGATGTAGAAATCTGTCGAGAAATAACAGGAGGTGAAAATGCATGCGCAATTCAGGTGGGCTTATATATTGTGATTAGCTGGTCTAAAGATTGGCTGATGCCTATCAACGCAGCAAAGTGTGTCTACATGCACTTTGGGGATACAAAGGTAAGTAAATACAACACAGGCAGAGTGCCTGCACTTGTGATCTGGTTTCGCGAGCATCTTAAGGTGACAGTGAGTTGACATCTTAAGACCACAACCCACTGCTGAGGATTTTAAGAAGGACATTCACCAAGTTAAGTTCTACCATGTTCACTTCAGTATACACAACCTTAGTGAGAACTAGGCCTGAAAACTGTTTTCGGGCTTCAATCCTCTATTTAAAAGGTGACTCGGACACCTTGGAAAAGGAACAGAGAGTAGCTAATCGTGAAATTCAAGAACTTTGGGGTTTACCACAGAGAAAGTGGTATTCCGTTTTACAGCATATTAGGAGGTGGTCCGATGTTAACTTACAGAATGATTTTAGACCTTATACATATCCGCGAGGTGACAGCAATCAATGGTTAGAGACCCTGAATGACATGACTCAAAATCGTTTGCAATGGCGAAGGTGCATCCACTATTTGTGTTCTACCAAATTCTAATCTTCTGAATTCTATATTTCTCTATCTTTTTTCCTTTTTCGAATTTATTTCACTGGATTATACTCCTTCAACAACATTTTCAAAACCTAATCTTTCCGATTACTGCTTATACTATGTAGCTGTAAGTAATTCCCAAAATCAATAGCTCATTAAGTGTTCGACATTGGATGCTGACCACGTTGTTTAAGTGGAGTTGTTTAGCTGAAAGCTTTCGGTCATGCATCCGTACCAGATCACGTTTCAACACGGCGTGGGACACAGCTCCTACGTGTCACTAGCCAGCTTATAGAAAAGGTCCTCGATATATTGGTAACGAATCAAATATATCTTTCCTACCTCTTCTCGTCTGACTTCTGATTTCTATCTGACTGGGAACGATCGAACATAGAAGGTGCTACTGGTTGCTAGTTGTAAAATTAGAATATCCGTTTGCATCCTCATTGGTGAGCCCGACGTGATCTGGTACACCAAGTCAATATACTGTGAGTCTGTTCCATTTTGGAATATTATTATTCATTGTTATTCTTTATTTGAATTTTATATATTGTGATATACATTTTTCGCGAATTTTTTTTCCGGATATATTTTAATTAGACATTTTTCGTTATCTATATTACTATGACGGAAAACTCTCCTAAGTTTCTTAAGTTTAAGTCTATTCCCCCTATTTCGATTCAGTTAACGCCATTTTGGCCCGACAATATCGAGTCCTGGTTCTGTTATGCAGAAGCCGATTTTTGCATGCACGGAATCACGGACTCGCGCACACGTTTCCTCGCGGTAATTAAGGCGTTACCGCGCGAGTTTAACAGGTACGTAACACCTAGTATGTTTACTTACGAAACGCTTAAACTATCGATTTTAAAACGCGGAGACCTAACTGATCGACAACGGTTAGACCAACTCCTTAACAATATCGACTTGCAACATGGTTCTGCGACGGACATGTTGCTTAGAATGAGAGAAGTCATCGGCCAACGAACTTTCGATGATGGCCTATTTAGACAAGAAAAGTTGTCTAAACTCCCTCAAAAGGTGCAGGCAGTGCTTGTTTCATTTCAAAACAATGCCATAGATGAACTAGCTGCATCTGCCGATCGAATCTTGGAAATCACTAAATTTTCTAAGGCCGAGGTTTTTTCCATCAAAGAAAAATCCCAATCGACCTCGACTGACATGACCGAACTATGTCACACGCTTACAAGATATCTTAGAGTTCGTAATGACCTTAGTCGGTCAAAAACCCGCGTAGAGGTGTTTCACGTAGGCGATCTGGCTCTCGACCACGAGAGACAGACAACCCCGACTGGTGCTGGTATCACAACCAATACGGTAAATCCTCTAGAAATTGCAGGAAGCCCTGCAATTATCCGACCCCAAAATCGAGTGACACGAAAAACAGTTCGGGAAACTTCCCAGCCGGCACGCGTTAACGGCAACCGTAGCCGGCGAAAACAGCCGCCTCTTATATGTCATGGATGTGACTACGAAAGTTCGCTACCTCGTCGACACTGGCGCAGAAGTTAGCGCTCTTCCAGCAAATCCCGACGACAGACTTCGCGAGTCTGTTTTAAGTTTACAGGCGGCAAACGGAAAGCCAAATGCTACTTACGGTAAAAGGTACGTCTACCTTAACGTGGGTTTACGCAAACCCATACACTGGATTTTCGTTGTCGCAGATGTCTCCATGCCAAACATTGGTATAGACCTGTTACAACACCACAATCTACTCATCGACACACGCTCACGAAGGTTAATAGATGGAAACACTAAACTATCTGTTTGCGTAACTTCTTGTTCTGGTTGCAGGTTATCCCCAGTCACGATTAAGCACACCATAGATCCCTCGTACCAATCAGTACTCGACAAATATCCCGGGATATACCAATCGCAATCGAAATTGCCTTGTGTAACCAGCAATGTTACACATCACATCACGACTACAGGACCACCTGTATTTTCGAAAGCTCAAAGACTCGCTCCCGAGAAGCTTAGGTTAGCTGAAAACGAATTCGACCACATGATGGACCTAGGGATGATTCGACCATCGAATAGTCCATGGTCCATTGCACATGGTCCCTAAAAAGGACAACAATGATTGGCGGCCAACTGGTGATTATCGGCGTCTGAATGCAAAAACCATTTCCGACCGTTACCCGCTGCCTCATATTCACGATTTGACAGCTACCTTGAAAGGTACAACTGTCTTTTCGAAAATCGACTTGGTTAAAGCTTACAACCAAATCCCGATGGCACCTAACGACATTCCTAAAACCACCATCATCACTCCCTTCGGTCTTTACGAATTTCTACGAATGCCTTTCGGTTTAAGAAATGCGGCTCAAACCTTCCAAAGGTTTATAGACGACGTCTTCCGAGGTCTCAACTTCGTACATGCGTATGTTGATGACTGTCTAATAGCAAGTACGGACAGAGAATCACATCTCAAGCATCTGGACATTGTTTTCGATCGACTCCAAAGGCATGGCATTACTGTCAACATACAGAAATGCCAAATCGGAACAAACTCCTTAGACTTCCTAGGACACACCATTGATGCCCAAGGCATCCGACCACTTAGGAGCAAAGTGGCGGCCATTCTGGATTACCCAGAACCGACCACGATCAAGCACTTACGAACTTTTAACGGACTCGTAAGTTTCTATAGACGGTTCATACCTAAATGCGCATCCCTTATCAAACCGTTAACCGATCAGCTTCGTGGAAATGCGAAATCAATTAGTTTAGACGACATAGCCCGTAAAGCATTTTCCACAGTTAAGGAACACATCGCTAAAGCAACCTTGCTTGCTCATCAGGACAGTCAAGCGCCCATTAGTATTGCCGTAGACGCATCCGACTCAGCAATCGGAGGAGTCTTACAACAATGGGTTAACAACTCGTGGCAACCTTTAGGATTATTCTCGAGACGGTTGCTAGAAGCGGAATCTAGGTACAGCACGTTCGGTAGGGAACTCCTAGCTTTGCATTGTGCTCTACGACATTTCCAACATTCCATCGAAGGAAGAGAATTGACGCTTTTTAACGATCACAAACCTCTTACCTTCTCCTTAAGTTCATCTTCACACAAGTACTCACCGCGAGAGTCTCGACAACTCGACTACATTTCGCAGTTTACTTCAGACATACAACATATTTCCGAATCTAACGATGTAGTCGCAGACGCCTTGTCTCGAATAAATTCCTTGAACAGTTTCCAAGGAATCGACCTTCTTAAACTCGCTCAGCTTCAAAAAGAAGACATTGATCTTCAGCATGAGTTATCCTCGACAACTCTTAAACTAAGTATTAGGCAGATGGGAACAGGTAAGGAAACCTTACTCTGTGACACGTCTACAGGTAGGGATCGTCCAATAGTACCAAAACTTTATCGACGCAACGTCTTCAATACGTTGCACAATCTTTCTCATCCAGGTGCTCGTGCAACAGTCAAACTTATAGCCGAACGGTTTTCCTAGCCTGGCATGAATGAAGACGTGAGGGAGTGGGCACGCTCCTGTGTAAGCTGTCAGAAATCTAAGGTCATAAAACACAACAAATGTCCCTTAGGCTCTTTCAAAACCCCTGACGCTCGTTTCGACCACTTCCATCTAGATTTAGTCGGACCCTTACCCGACTCGAATGGATACTCATATCTCCTAACATGCGTAGACCGTTTTACTCGATGGCCAGAAGCAGTACCGATTAAGGACATTACTGCTGAAACCGTGGCCCGCGCTTTCGTCAAACGATGGGTAGCAAATTTCGGCTGCCCTTCAACCATCACTACAGACCGCGGACGCCAGTTCGAATCTGGACTTTTCCGTTGTCTGACCTCACTATTAGGAATCACGCGCTTCCGAACGACCGCCTACCACCCACAAGCAAACGGGTTGGTAGAACGTTTTCAAGCTTCATTATCAGCTTCAAACGTTTCACAGTGGACAGACGCTCTTCCACTCGTCTTGCTAAGTATCCGCAATGTAGTGAAAGCTGACATTGGATACACTGCATCCCAACTCGTTTACGGAACGACACTTCGACTCCCAGGAGAATTCGTAGATCCTTCAGCTTCTTCATTGAACATGGATCTAAACTCTTACACGAGTAGGCTTACAAACGCTATGCGTTCAGTTAAACCTGCTAACACTCGACCTCAATCAACTGATGTTTTCGTTCAACCCGAGTTACGACATAGTACACACGTCTTCGTTCGTCGAGACTCATATCGACGACTTCTCGAATCAGCATATGAAGGACCCTTCAAAGTTCTTCAACGCGAACCTAAGTACTATGTAGTCGATAAGAACGGTACGAACGATAGCATCAGTATCGATCGACTCAAAGCTGCGTACTTAGAAGGAAACCCTAGCTACGTTGAATTTCCTTCGGTACAATCGTACGACACGGTTCCTACACTCGTAGTACCCTACACGACAACCGACACACAACTTGATACTTCGTCAACGTCGATAGATAAACCTAAAACAACGCGTTCTGGAAGACGAGTAGGATTTCCAGAACATCTTAACGAATATTGCACGTAGGACATAAGCTTTATCTTGAATTACCCTTCCATAGTTCATTATAAAAAGATTTTTTTTAATATGATAATTTTTTATTTATATAAAAAAAACCAAAAAAAATATTTTTTTGAGCGTATATATATTTTTTTATTTATAAAAAAAAACCAAAAAAACCTTTATTTTTCCGAGCGCTTTTACGCTGTTTCTAAGTGTATTAGTTTATTTCTTTTTCCGCTCATCTTGTGTCCTTACGCGAGTGTATTTTCGACATGCACTCACATGTTTTACTTTTCCTCTTTTCCAGGACGGCTGGAAAAGAACGACGAAGTTTCGCAAGGAACCGAAATTTTCATCTTACTATATTTCTTTACTGCTATGTTGTACATTTTGGTCCCATAGTTTGAGGAAAGACGACCAGACGCTGCTAAACGAAGCAAGCTATCAGAAGAGTGTTTACCAACGACAAACTCGTTGGGTTTAAACTTCTGGCTGGTCACGTCTTAGGGGCATCACTACCTCACTAGGGGGGGAGTGATCTGTAGCTGTAAATAATTTCCCAAAATCAATAGTTCATTAAGTGTTCGACATTGGATGCTGACCACGTTGTTTAAGTGGAGTTGTTTAGCTGAAAGCTTTCGGTCATGCATCCGTACCAGATCACGTTTCAACACGGCGTGGGACACAGCTCCTACGTGTCACTAGCCAGCTTATAGAAAAGGTCCTCGATATATTGGTAACGAATCAAATATATCTTTCCTACCTCTTCTCGTCTGACTTCTGATTTCTATCTGACTGGGAACGATCGAACATAGAAGGTGCTACTGGTTGCTAGTTGTAAAATTAGAATATCCGTTCGCATCCTCAACTCTTACTACTTCTACCACTATGGGATTTGAATCGACAACTGCATCTCTGTGTTAATGTGGTATGGCGACCCTGACTGATGTACGTATGTGCGAGGTTCTACGTTGTAACTGACTGACTGACTGAGGACAACTCAGAGGACGTAGTAGGCGAGTAGAAAAACCAAGAAGGAACAAAATACTCGTGGCATACAAGTTTTCACACTGAGTCACCAATTCTTAGAACCTGTTACGCGAAGCCGTGGTGTCTGCACCTTTAATTGGCACATACAAGAGAAGACTATACACCCGCATAAGCTTACTATAAAAGGAATAACATAGGCAGTCAGCTTTTTGTACTTATTACACGAACCTGAATTTGAATGTTTTTAAAAGGTTTGCAGAGCGTCTCATACTAGACACATTTTGTTTTACTTTCCAAAACTTGTGTTTTCTTTAGGATGCTAATGAGTAAAACATTTCATAAACAAACTTTTCACCTTACCTTTAAAATCATCCTCGAAAAGGCGGATTTTGATATGGTACGCTACACCGTTTGGTGTTTTTCTCTACACTTCTAAGTCGTTCGGGATGATGAGGTTTTTATCTTCATTGTAGTCGGGAAGATATCAGTTTCACGCCTAAAAATTTGTTTGCACGCAGAGACTGTAGGCTTCCTTTCTTGTTTACAATAAATTCGTCAACAGAGAAGGGTTCCCAGGTAATAATAATGAGATATATATCTAAATATGACAACACAATCCTTAAACATTGTAGTGTTTATAACCACGTTTTCACGTATGCGTAAAATGGATTCTCCTAAGCTCCCAGTTAAATAAGATATTAGGTTATATTCAGTTCTAAGATCTGAATAATCTATTGATTTTACCGAATCTATAGGTTTTATATAATATCCGCACTTTCTTTTTCCAGGTTCAGCTGGTGTTTTTCTATAAGCGATGTTACTTATTTTACTTGGAGTTTATCAATGAACGCCAACTTACCCAGAGTCGACTCCTCAGACCTTTTCTCTAATAATTCCTTCCCGTTTATATCTGATATGTCGAGCAGAAGTTGGTTGTAGTAATGAACAACCCTCCTCTATATGCATTGAAGTATGTTGACAACTTATAATGTCTTGATTGGTCGCTCTGTATTTTGATGACAGCCTAGATACATGTTCCGTCACTTGTACGGTTTCCCACCTTCCCTCAATCTCTTCAAGTTCTATTTTTGTCTTAATCTCTTATGTCAGATCAACCAGGCAGTCTCATCGAATTAATTCGAAACTTTGACGCTTCCCCAATTATGTGACTTAAGGCTCGGTATCAGACATAGAATCTGTTTATATATTACGTCATTACGTAACGTGCTCTTTCATTTTCAGATTTTCAATACTTGTAAAGTACATGGATCCGTCTAAAAGCCACATGAAGCCCATTAACTATGCAGTCTAATGAGGGCAGTAAATCATCTGGTTACACTCGTACACTCTTTGGGAATGAATCTTCAAGGCACTCATCTCATAATATGAATTCAAAGAAACATATACATTCTGTGGAATCGACCAACTTACCACCACCTCCTCCACCTCCACCTCGGTACCCACTAAAAAACGACGGATTCTCCCTACGAACTGGATATATGGTAAGCGGTACTGTCACCGAAAAAACGCCGAAATCTCCACCAAGGACTTCTTCTCTAAGACCCAGAGGAATTCCTTTAAAACGTGAGATTGGCTCACACGATCTTTTACAACCTGTCACATGTAAGTCTGTCTTCATTTATAAGATTTACTTCATTTCTTGATGGTAGGAAATCTAGAGATAAGTTTACTTACCAGCGAAGTATGACCTCTGGGACTGTTGTGTCGCATTGTCAGTACTGACTAAGCACCACAGCGCAGGCTATTCAATTCGGTCACCAGGCTGTTAGTCGAAATAACAAAACACTAATTTGTGTTTGATAGTTTGAGTTATTTGATGGCAAGCTGTTTACATATGTATCATGCTTGTTAGCTAGCTCTTGATCGTCATGTCACTTAATAGCAAATAGCCCAACACTTTAGAACTCTTTTTTCTAACTCCTTTCATGCTTCTGGACATATCATTGCAAAAGTACAAGTCTTTGTAATAGACTTATATCATCCGAAAGAAGGATGTTAAAAAAACCATTCGCCAATTTTTGATTATATTAACGGATCTTTTAAACCGACTTAGGTTGAGGTTCGCAGCTTTATGATTCTTTGATACAAGACGCGGGTTGGTTACTAGTTAGAACCTGTCTCTAGTAATGAGTCCTGAAGAAATTCAATAGTAAGCAATCTTAACAAATGTCGAATCATACCAACACCAGTCCTTTAATTGGTGTCAGTTCATAACCAAATCTATATGCAACGTACTGGATTTTCTATAAGGATATAGTTTTCTGTTTAACATTCTTCAAAACCACAGTATCCTAACCTTTTCCATTATATATCTCAGTGATTTTCTGCGTTGGATAGGACAAAAAATAGGATAAACAGAAAGTGAAATTATAGTTTATATCTTACTTGGTGCATTATCAGTGTTAGTAACTTTAGCCAGTGATAACTAACATATGATTTAGCACAAATGTACATCAGCCCAATTCGCCACATGTATGCATAGTGAGCTAAGTGTGATAATAATAGTATCAGTAGTAATAGACAAGGCCAAACATAAAAGTATGGTTTGAAAAGAGGAAATAAAATATGAAGACAAAAATTATGAAATTCTCTTAAAATCTAAAGTTTAAGCGAAGACAGAAAAAATCGATCTATCTACCCAACTACGACCGATTTTTAGATTCGTTACTTGTTTCAACTCAACCGCCTGCTTGACTTCCTCCAGCTTCTATCCATTGTACAAAACTTGGTATGAAAGAATTTTTGTCACGTATTTTCTATTTTGTATTTTATTGTGTCACATTTATGCTTAATTTCCTTAAATCATTATCATTACAGTGTTTCTCGTTTAAGTGAGTTCCTGCTATCCGTTAAATAGTTTATGTTGTGCTTTTTTTAATCTGATGTCTATTTTTGGGTTCTGTGCACTTGTGTGTGTGCGCGAGCGGAATTGACTATTTTCTAAAAAAAATGAGCCGTCGTTGTCCGCTTTCCTTTTGTTATTACGTAATGTCAGCCAAATTTATCTTTCTAGAATTCCTGTACCTGGGACTGATAATTTGTACTTCTTGTGTATTGTCTAGTTCTTAGGTTTTCAATATTCTGTTTGCCGTCAATATTATCATTATATTAGTTTCAGTTTCAGTTTGGAAAGGACAGGAGGCTTGATGGCCTGTGTTATTCCTGGCAACTTCAGTTTTATTTTTCATGGATAACATGTTTGTTTTTCAACACGCTAAGATTAGTATTAAGTATAATAAATCCAACTCACAAACCGAAATCACATTTGTTTATTTGACTTTAAGCTACATTTCTTGTATGTCCACTGTAAATTAACACCCAGACTGATTTACGTGGAACCAGTTTCAAACATACAATGCCTCTAAAGGCCTCTGTCATTGATCCACCTCTTCAACGTCAGTCTGATGTTTGAGAACTTGATCACTTTAAATGTTGACCAACACGAGCAGCCTAGAAGCGACTCTGAATCTTTATTGGTACTCAAATTAGTAACTCCTCGCCTAGCCCTGTCCGTGGAGTCTAGAATACAAATATCAGCCTCCTCTGTATGAACCGCATATTTCAGAAACACGTGATTTGTATACAAACATATCAGACCGCATCAAACTTTAAAACCAAAAAAATAATTATAAAAGATCATGTCGAACATGGCTGCGAGTATGGAAGATTGTAGCCAATAAATTGAGAATAAATTAAAAATGATAAATCTGATAACATTATTCAATAGGTCAAATGGGAGCTTATAATAAAAGGAATATAAATATACTTATGACCGTTACTTGATAGTTATACAACAATTATATATATATATATATTATATATATATATATATATATATATATATATATATATATATATATATATATATATATATAATCCATAAATAGATCTTAGCAGTCACCGTTCATTTATTCTTCATTCGTGCGTAATGTAATATTGGTTAATTTAACACTACTTGCATTACATAAAATGCATCGGCATTCACTCTGTAAAAACTAGCTCATACGATGGTTGTAAAGTGTGCCAACTGTGTGCACGGACATAGAGAATCTAACGACTACCCAGGCTTTCGAAATATGAAAGTGTCTATAGTTAAATCTTTTACTGAGGCTGTTTAATCTTATTTGTTCTTTTCTAATCATGATCACGCTCGTGTTTCGATGGTATCCTACATGACTTTTCGTCCCATACTTCTCTACTGATGGGTTCCCTATCCGTGCTGTTGTGAGTCAACTCAGACCGATATATATTTGCGTCAAATTCTATGTAAATTACAACTGACTCATTGCTAAAATAGTTTAATTACAATACCATGAGTAGTATTAAGGTACCTGAATTAAAGATAAATGTTCATTGTACTGTATGTATATGGCTTACTAGTTATTCATGGTTTCGAACTCTGTGTAAGTAATTAATTTCTTGAAATATTGATTACTGACCGGTCGCCTCAAAATGCCCTGGTACGGCCGAGACTAGGGAGAGTCCTCTCTCCCTCTCGAAATGCTCCCACACGGCCACGCGTATACAGCCTCTGAAAGGAAAGTCCTACTCACTGTCTTCTCGTGGCATTACTGTTGTTTGCGAAATTGACAGGACGAAAAGCCAATGTCCGGCGCTTTAACCGGGTCGGTGGACACGGAAAGTCCACCTAGGGGAGTTGGAAAATTTTGATTCCAAACCAATAATGCACATGGGCTCCAGTATCCTGAGGGTACAAATGACGTATGGACCAATCGTCAGTCACCGGCTACCGTGTACCTGCATCTTCTTACGATGCTCGTGCCTTGTGGATCAGACCTTTAGGTCAAAGGCTCAGTGTGTGGCCCCCTAAGCAAACCAACCGTTTCGGTTTGGGCACCCAGGCAGTATCACAGCCCTCACATAAATCAAATGAGATTTGTGTGGCGCATATATATCTGGTGCCCCTTTGTACCAATTATCATGTGTTTCAATAAATAAATATTGATTACTACTATTATACTATACCCTATTTCATTGTTTTATTTTGTTGTTGTGAGATTTTCATGTGGTGTTTTCGTTGTCGATTGTAATAAATCGATGTTTTACAAAATTAATTATTGTAAACAGGTATTCCTTAAAGTATTTCTGCGGCGCCTTTGAAATTGACTGAATGCAGGTCATCTGATACCAGATATGTTATAGTATGTAAATATTGAATGTTTCTTTCAAACTCCCACCTTGTTAAATGAATCTTTTTCTTCAAAAGGTATTGAACACAATAAAATAGTAGATCGGGTGGGCTATTTTTCAAAGTATTATACTTGACACTTTTTACTTTGAATAATGTTATATTAGTTTAAAATTTACCCTGAATTTCCTGACTAACATGAAACCTATTTTTGTTGGTGATATATGTGAGCTAAACTAACTTCATTTAATTGTTAAGAACTTTAAACACTGATGTCAATCCTTGTTCTAGTCACTTTTAGTCCTTTTTCTTTAATCCGCTATTGTCGTGTTCTCTTTCAAGGTATTCTTGTGATAAATCGATTCTGTGGACTTTTAATTTTTCTATTGTACACAGTATACATAGTTACCTTAAATACAATTTGTTCGTTTGTTTTTTGTCAGACGGATCAGCGGAATGTCAAGTCCTGAAAAAACCTCAGATCATTACATCTTGTAGCAATAATGCAAACAGTGAAAAACAATTTCCACATATTGATCGTCCTGTCCGACCGTTTAATTTATCTAATGATAATAATATTACTACTACGACTTCTACGGTTGTTACAACAACAGCAACAGCGACTTCTTTTAACAATCATGAAAAGTCATTAAAAACTATTGAAATGAATAAAAATAAAGTTGATAGTTTATGTCATGCAGATCCTAGAAGTACACCATTATTATCACGTTTATTGGCACCAGGTTTTGCTACTTCAGTAGTTAGTTCAACAAATAGTCCACCGAGTTCAATTCATCGAAAAGGAAGTGATCAAAGTTATACATCATCAGAAAATGATCGAAGTTCTGGTCTTTTAAGTTCTTCAAATCCTCAAGTTTTATTATCTGAAGCAAAAAGACAAGGAATTGAATTTGGTTTGACCAATTCTAGTAAATTTTCAAAAAAGAATCATGAAACTAGTTCTTGGGTAATTAATAAATAACTTTATTATATGTTATGCATTAGCTAAAATACCTCATGTATTACATGCAATTTAGTTTTATTCGAAAGAAAGATTTACAGCATACTGTAGAAGCAATATTGCCCGACCGTTGCTGCTACCTTGACGTGGTGGTCGAGCTTGCCCATCGTGATGAACCAATCGAGCAATACTGACTGGAACAATCGTTCCTCAAGGTCCTACCATGCTAGGCAGGTCAGTTGAAGAGCGGTAAGACTAAAAGCTGCAAACCTAAGGTCCGAAGACGAAGTCGTACTGCTGACTGAACACAGGTGTGACGGCAGTAAGGTGTTTCCTTCAGACAACCAGCATAACAGCAATGCTGCTTTCCCACAAGGAGGGGTGAGGTTAGAAAAGGTCAACCCTAAAAATGCACACCTCGCCTTATCCCACGGATATCTGTCTCCGGCGGTAAGGTCCTTTGAAGAACGGAGCTAACACAAAAAGGTCGTGTGTGACCGACCTCAAGCAGTTGTCCCTTGGGCACTGCGGTCACGCTCTCAGGTCATTAAGACCACTTCTAACCCGATTTCTTTTTCAGGTACCTCTAGAAGAACTTTTCCACTGTGTGAGCAACCGGGAAGTGATAACTGCCCTCATACCTCTAACAGCACTCAAGACTGACTGAGAAGCAATATTACAAAAGTTTCTATAAACATCAGTCAGTCAGCTACAACGTAGGGCCAGGCACATTTATGCATCGTTCCAAGTTGCCATACCTTGTTAGCATAGCAAGATGAACACTGGATCCATAGAAGTAGTTAATTTAGTGGTGGGGGTAGTATATTAAAGATAGGTTGTATATAAGGATACAGTATAGGAAGGAAGAAAGTTATAAACATCAACCAACAGAATAATTGTAAGACATCACATTAATAGTTAAAATATGCAATCACGTAAAATTATGCTTGATACCGTTTATTCTTTTATTATGATTGTAAATCGAGACAAAAGCTTTAGTTTGAAGGTACTTTGTGATGCACACTGATATTGTTGCGAATGAGAACACAGGTGAGGACAACCAACTATGTATTTAGCACAAATTACAACGTTACTTGGTAAAATACAAAAACCATGCTATGATACACTATTTGCAAAATGTTCTTCAATTGCCTCAGGCTTCATTGTTCCTGGATTTCCACACAAATTGCTTTTTATTTCTGTTCTTCTCTTCTTGATCTTCTCAATCTTCTGCTGTCAGATATTCTATTCCTTACTCACCATATATACTACTTATGTCGATATCATTAGCTCACACCACACTCGTCCCCCCTTTTAATAAGCTGTTCTCGCAATCTTTCTGATCGCCGTACCATTGTCTCCTTTGGTGCTGTTCGTGACTCGTGCTCATGATGTTCCTGAAACCATCTCTGTAGTTGACTGGCATTTACACGCTTCTCCCTGTCTTCTCTCCGGATCGTGTAAACTGGGCCGCGTCTCTCCGTGATAATGTACGGTTCCTCCCATTTCGGGGTCAGCTTTCTTGACCCTGGTCCCCCTTCAGTGTTAGCTCTCCGTTCTCTACACTTTACCAGGTCCCCCACTCTAAAAGGCTTCCATGCTCTTCTCTGCTGTTCCGCCTTCTTGATGTCTGATATTTGTTTCTTTTTCACGTTCTTTATTGCCTCCGTCCTCTCTTTCCTTAATCTTGTTGCCGTCCACTTCTGCTGCTGTGGCCACGTCTTATTATGCATCGGAAGTCGTGGCTGTCTACCATACATAAGTAGGAAAGGTGATTTCTTAGTTGTTCCTTGGATGGAGGCACGATGCCCCAGCAAAATTAGTGGTAACTCTTTCTCCCAATTCCCTCCTTTAGATGCTAACCATTCCTTTAATGTCCGGTTGTTTCTTTCCGTAAGCCCATTCGTCTGAGGGTGATACGGTGTGGTTCGTATCCTCTTGATGCCGAACTGCTTTAAACGGGCCTTAAACTCGTTACTTTCAAAACAGGGACCCTGGTCGGTTAGTATCATCTTCGGTACTCCATGACCCGCTACAATGTGCCGGATTATTACTTCGGTCACTGTTTTCGCCCGCTGGTCGGCAATCGGTACAGCGTCGACCCATCGTGTAGCATGTTCCGTCATTACTAGTAAGTATCGGTTGCCGCTATCCGTCTGTGGAAATGGTCCCATCACATCTACCGACCATAGATCACCAACTGCGGTTACTGGGACCGACTGCAATGGCGGTTGCATGTATCTATCGCTTTTCATTAATTGGCACTGCTGGCACGTCAACACATATTGGGCCACATCGTCTCTCATGCCTGGCCAGTATGCACTTTGCCGTAGTAAATCTGTCGTTCTTGCGATACCTGTGTGTGCTACCTGATGGCATTCGTGTATCATCTTACGCCGCCAGTCTTTCGGGATCACAGCCACCCAATTTTTGTCATCATCCTGCCAGACCAGAGCTCCATATGTGTTCACTTTCAGTCTTTCCTTTTGCCGAAGCAACATTATTGCCTCCTTGTCCATTGCTCGTTTGTCAAAATCTGCCCCCTCTCTTATCACCCTGATTACCTCTCGAAGTTTAGGATCAGATTTCTGTTGCCGGACGAGTTCTAGTGGGTCTCCCTCTATACTGTTCACTGCGTATGCTGTCAATGGAAGCTCGGCTTCCATGTCTGGTCTTGACAGATTGTCCGCCATTACATTTTCCTTCCCTGGAACATGCCCGATACTGAAGTCATACTCCTGCAGACGTATCATCCATCGCGCCAACTTCCCACGTGGGTCTCGTGCTGTTTGTAGCCACTGCAGAGATTTATGGTCAGTCTCGATGTGAAATCGTTTACCTAACAGATATGGTCTCCACTTGTCTACTGCCCACACAATCGCTAAACACTTCTTTTCGATCGTTGAATACTTCTGTTCCGCAGGCGTGAGAACGCGACTTGCGTATTCCACCACTCTATCAGACTGACTTAAAACGGCACCTATACCCTGGTCACTTGCATCTGTTGTCACTGTAAACGGTTTCTCCAGTTCGGGCAGTCTGAGCGTCATCTGGCGGTCGTCCAGCATGTTTTTGATTTGATTAAACGTTTGTTGGGCGGTTTCAGTCCACGAAAATTTAGTGTTACTCAACAACTTATAAAGGGGTGCTGCTATTTCGTTGAAATTCTTGATGAACCGACTGTAGAACGCCGCCCTTCCCAGGAACTGTCTCAATTTCCTTTTCGAATTCGGTACTGCAACGTTCTTTATAGTCAGAATTTTCTCCGGCAGTGGTTTTATTTCTCCATTTCCCACTTTATGCCCCAACAACGTGATGCTACTTTTCGCCATCTGTGACTTGTCCTTATTAATTCGAAGTCCGAATTCTTCAATTCGCTTTAGGACCGCTTCCACATGCTTGACATGATCTGTTTCTGTCTGTATACGACTACATCGTCGCCATACACTTCGATGTTATCTAGATCCCTGAGCAGTAGCGACATTAATCTTCTGAACGTAAATGGTGCACCCGCCAATCCAAACGGCATTCGTCTAAATTGATATTGTTTATCAGGTATGGTAAATGCTGTCTTGCTTCGATCGCTCTCTTTTATAGACAGCTGCCAATAACCTGACCGCAAATCCAACATTGTAAACACCGTGGCATTCTGCAGCCGATCTAATGTTTCCACTACTGTTAGCATTGCACACGGCCTTTGTTCTGTTATATTATTCAGTTCTCTAAAATCAACACAAAATCTATATTTCCCATTCGGTTTCTTTACCAAGAGTACCGGTGAGCTATACGGGCTGTCCGCCTCCTCAATTATTCCTTCTTTCAGCATCTCTTGGACCTGTCGATTTACTTCAGCCTCTAAGTGCACAGGGACACGACGTGTTGTGAATATACTTCCTCCATTGTTCTTTATCGGGATTTCGTGCTTTACTTTGTCGCAAAATCCGTACGGTTCTCCTTCTCCAGTGAACAGTTTCGCATACTTTTTGCACAACTCGGTGATGTTTGGTTTCTTCGTCACAACGGCTGTTGCCACTCTAACCTCAGCCACCTCACTACTTTCATGTATTGAGAATGAACCGTACTTCGTGACCACCTTACCGCTTCTTAGGTCAACTATGGCTTTTACTTCTCTTAGGAAATCTGCTCCTAATATTGGTCTCGACAGGTTTGCGGTTACCACGAACGGAAAACTTATCTCCGAACCATCCACTTTTACGATACTGTTAGACACGCCCAATACCTCTAACATATGCCCTCCTATAGTGTGAACTGCGACTTTACACGGCTTAAAACTTTTACATTGCTCTTTACCTATTAACGAAACTGCTGCCCCTGTATCGATTAGGCACACTAAATCTAGTTCATTTATATTCACTCTTGTATAGACTGCCCCTCTATCTACCAATGCAGCAACCCCCAGATCCCTAGAGTAATAAAGGAAACACGTAGCGTCTAAAATATCTCCGTTTTCGTAGTGTTGGACGGTTTATCTTCCAGTGTCCTGTCCCTCCACATGCGAAACACTTATCATTCCTTTTACGACTCACTCGTAATACCGCAATCTCGTGCTGCAGTTCTTCAATCTTCTTCTCAATGCTGCTTATCTCCTGACTTCCACACGCGACCGGTGCTACTGTTCGTGTCATCAACTGTCGCGTCACCTTTGCAAGCCCACTGATATCCATAGGTTGGGCGGCGTGTACCAGTCTCAGCTGCTGGGAAACGGCAACAGGCACGCTCTCGACAAACTGCGACGCCAACAACTGTGCCTCCGACTCCTCATCCACATTTGGCAGCGCGCGACGCAGCAACTTGGTGAGCTCCATGGCCAGCACCAGCGGATCACCATCGATCGGCAACTTCGCCACTCGGAACTACTGCAGTGCTTCTTATCTGTCCACTGGGCTATCGAATTCCACGATCAACCGCTCCATGACTGCCTCCCATGTCGTCTTACCACCCGGACCGTCTAGGCTGTCATATACAGCTTTCGCTCTGCCTCTCAGCAGCGTCCCCAGCACCACCGTCTTCGCCTTCGGCTCCTTCACCCCCACCAGCTCCGCCACAGCTTCGAACTCCTTCAGGAAGCTCAGCACATCTCCGTCCTCAAATTCCTTCGGCCATGGAATCTTCATCCTTGGAGGCAGCGACACCAAATGTTGCGAATGAGAACACAGGTGAGGACAACCAACTATGTATTTAGCACAAATTACAACGTTACTTGGTAAAATACAAAAACCATGCTATGATACACTATTTGCAAAATGTTCTTCAATTGCCTCAGGCTTCATTGTTCCTGGATTTCCACACAAATTGCTTTTTATTTCTGTTCTTCTCTTCTTGATCTTCTCAATCTTCTGCTGTCAGATATTCTATTCCTTACTCACCATATATACTACTTATGTCGATATCATTAGCTCACACCACAATATCACCTAACGAGTAGGATGAAAGGCAACTACGAAGTGCTAGTCTTTTTTGAAGATGTTTTATTCTCTGGGCTAAATTATTTTCTCATGAAGTTTTCTTGACAACATCAACACAATTCAATAAGAAATGAATCACTGGAATCTCCACACAGTGGACTAGTAGCTTGTTTATAGATGCTGTCCATGTATGTGTCCCATTTGTTTGCATATATTTGTTTTGATTTCTGTCACCTCTGATCTGATCCTGGACTTCGATGGCGATATTGTCGAGTAAGACCGGACCAGGGGTCGAATTCACCCTTTTTAAGCCTCATATCGAAAGTTTAATTCTCAGATCACTAAAATCTAACGCTCAGAATTCAAGTGCCTCACGGGTTTTGTCCGTCTGTTAATTAAGGAACGAGTATACTGCGCAGCAGTTCACTCTGTTCTACATTATGGCTGCGAACCGTGGCCATTAAGAGTAAAAGATACTCGTAAGTTACGAGCATTTGACCACAAATGCCTTAGAAATATTGCTCGCGTCTGCTGAAATCACCGGGTAAGTAATAGTGAGGTTAGATGCAGGGAGGGCATTAGGGAATGACGGTAAACCAGTTGATGAGGTCATGAATCTCCATCGACTGAGATAGGCCACGTGTTACGTATGCCTGAACACCGATTACTACGACGCGCTATGCTGACTAGTGTAGGGGATGGTTGGAAAAGAGTTGGGGGCAGCCAAACCAAGACGTGGCATCAGTGCTTGAAGTCACTAACTTCTAGTCTGAGCAATGTTGGTAGATGAAGACTACTTAGTTGGAGTCCGCGTGACTATTGTAACCAATGGTTGAAGACTCTAGGTGACATGGCTTAGAATCGACCACAATGGCGTAGGTTTATACACTCTGTCTTCTCTTAAGCTATTAGATCAAAATTGCTTTATATCTTACTTCCTGTACTATATAATTATATACAACCTATCTTTAATATACTACCCCCACCACTAAATTAACTACTTCTATGAATCCAGTGTTCATCTTGTTGTACTAACGAGGTATGACAACTTGGACCGATGCATAAATGTGCCTGGTCCTACGTTGTTGCTGACTGATCATTATTTTCCAACAAAGCTTGAACAGTAGTCTCAGCCTAAAAACCACTTCAGTTTAAAAAATTATACATAAAAACAGTCTAAAGATCCCGGATTAAATATCCATAGCATTAGTAATTACCTATTTGTACTTACTTACTTACGCCTGTTACCCCTCGTCGAAGAGCATAGGCCGCTCACCAGCATTCTCCATCCAACTCTGTCCTGAGCCTTCCTTTCCAGATCTTTCCAGTTACTATTCAGCCTTTTCATATCGGCTTCTATTTCCCGGCGTAGTGTGTTCTTTGGCCTTCCTCTTTTCCGCTTCCTTTCCGGATACCAAGTTAGGGATTGAGTCGTGATGCACATTGGTGATTTCCTTAATGTATGTCCGATCCACTTCCAACGTCTTTTCCTAATTTCCTCTTCAGCTGGAAGCTGGTTTGTCCTCTCCCATAAAACGCTGTTGCTGATAGTATCCGGCCAGTGGATGTTGAGTATTTTGCGTAGACAACTGTTTATAAATACTTGTACCTTCCTGATGATGGCCGTAGTAGTTCTCCACGTTTCAGCTCCATACAGTAGGACTGTCTTGACGTTCGTATTGAAGATTCTGACCTTGAAATTGGTTGACAATTGTTTTGAGTTCCATATGTTCTTCAATTGTAGAAATGCTGCTCTTGCTTTGCCAATCCTCGCTTTTACAACTGCATCCGATCCTCCTTGTTTATCAACGATGCTCCCCAGGTACTTGAATGTTTCCACCTCTTCCAGAGTTTCGCCATCAAGTGTGATTGGGTTGGTGTTCTCCGTGTTGCATTTGACAATCTTGCTTTTTCCTTTGTGAATGTGGAGGCCTATCGATGCGGAGGCTGCTGCTACATTTGCTGTCTTCATCTGCATTTGGTCGTGTGTATGAGAGAGGAGGGCTAGGTCATCTGCGAAGTCCAAATCATCTAATTTATTCTGAGCTGTCCATTGTATTCCGTATTTCCCTTCAGATGTCGAATTCTTCATAATCCAGTCAATCACTAGAAGGAAGAGGAATGGGGAGAGTAGACAGCCTTGTCTGACTCCGGTCCTTACTGGAAATGCATCTGTCAGCTGTCCTCCATGCACCACTTTGCACTGTAATCCATCGTATGAGTTTTGGATAATGTTGACGATCCTCTGAGGAACTCCATAGTGTCGAAGAAGTTTCCATAATGTCCTCCTATCCACGCTGTCAAACGCCTTCTCGTAGTCAATAAAGTTGACGTATAGTGATGAGTTCCACTCAACTGATTGTTCAACGATGATCCGTAGTGTCGCAATGTGGTCTGTGCACGACCGATCCTTACGGAATCCAGCCTGATGATCCCTAAGTTCGGCGTCTACTGCGTCTTTCATCCGATTCGGCAGCACTCTGTTGAAAACTTTTCCTCGTACTGATAACAAACTGATACCTCTGTAGTTCTCACATTGGCTCAGATCTCCTTTCTTTGGTATCTTGATGAGATATCCTTCTTTCCAGTCCGTTGGCACTTGTTCCTCTTCCCAAATCTTCTTGACTAGAAGGTGAAGCATGTTTGCAGTTATTTCAATGTCTGACTTCAGTGCTTCTGCTGGTATATTGTCAGGTCCTGCCGCCTTCCCACTTTTGATTTGTCTGATGGCCATCTTGATTTCTTCGATCGTTGGTGTAGTGGCATCTATTGGAAGGTCAGTGTGTGCTGCTTCCATGTTCGGTGGATTCAGTGGGGCTGGTCTATTCAGCAGTTCCTCGAAGTATTCTGCCCATCTTTTTGTTATGTCTTGTAGGTTGACTGCTTTATTCGGATCCTAGCTATTCGGATAACCCCAGGCTAGCACTACTCAGCGACTTGAAAGACCAGAGAGAAGACACAAGTATCAGAGAATCACTTTATTACAAGGTTCAACTATGTACAGAAAAAACAGAGGTTTTATAGTAATTAAAAAGACCTTGAGATTCCATAGTAGCAATATATTTAACAGCCAGTCAGGACCTTGTTATTTTAGTAGCATAGCTTCTAACTAATCGCTGATTGGTTGGTCTCTTTATGAGTCTCTCTGGAGGCTCTGATAGAGTTTATTGTAAGCCGACCTGACACTTTTCTTCTGTTCTTGAATCTCAGTGATTGTCTTTCCTTCTTTGTCCTTGACTGGTCTCTCTGGTTTGCTATATCTCCCTGCCAATTTCTTCGTTGTATCATATAGTTGTTTCATATTCCCTTCTCTTGCAGCTTTTTCCGCCGCCGTTGCTAGTTCTCCCATGTATTTCTGCTTGTCGGCTTTAATGCTTTTCTTCACTTCCCTGTTTGCTTCTGCGTAGTCTGCTTGTGCTTTGACTTTCTCTGCTCGTGTTCGGCTGTTGTTAATTGCTAGTTTCTTGTTCTTCCTTTCTTGAATTTTGTCCAGGGTTCCCAGAGAGATCCATTCCTTGTGATGAGGCTTCTTAGGACCAAGAACCTGCTGACACGTTGAAGTTAGTGCTTCTTTTATCCCTTTCCAGTTGTCCTCCAAAGTAGTTTCTTGTTCATTCAGTAGATCCTGTAGAGCTTGGAACCTATTGTTGAGAGTTATCTTGAATTCTTGGAGCTTGTCAGCATCTCGAAAGAAGGCTGTATTAAACCTTTGTAGTGCTGTTTGTCCAGTTGTCCAGTCTTTCTTAAGCTTCAGTCTCATCTTGGCCACAACCAGGTGGTGATCTGAAGCTATGTCAGCTCCTCTCCGGGTTCTTACATCTTCCATTGATCTTCGGAATTTTTTGTTGATACAGATGTGATCTATCTGGTTCTCTGTGGTATGGTCCGGTGAGATCCATGTAGCTTTGTGTATGCGTTTGTGTGGGAATATTGTGCCGCCTATAACCAATTTGTTGAATGCACATAGGTTTGCAAGTCTCTCCCCATTTTCATTTCTTTCTCCTAGTCCGTGTCGTCCAATTATATCTTCATATCCTGTGTTGTCCACTCCAACTTTAGCATTTAGATCTCCCATAAGGATGGTGAGGTCCTTACTTGAGCACTTTGCTACAATTGATTGCAGCCTTTCATAGAACTGATCTTTATCATCGTCGTTGCTATCATTGGTGGGTGCATAACATTGGATAACGTTCATTGTGATCCCTTGCTTCTTTGTTCTGAATGATGCTTTGATTATCCTGGGTCCATGAGATTCCCATCCCACAAGTGCATTTCGTGCTTCTCTGGACAGCATTAGAGCAACTCCCTGAGTGTGTGGAGCATTTTCCCCTTCGTGACCGGAGTACAGCAGCATCTCTCCTGTACCTAGCCTTTGTTGTCCAGTTTGTGTCCAATGGGTTTCGCTGATTCCGAGTACTGCCAAATTGTATCTCTTCATTTCCATTGCTATTTGGCTGGTCTTTCCTGTCTCCCACATTGTCCGGACGTTCCATGTACCTATAAAGAGTGTTGCTCTGGTTGTTAGAAGGTGCATCGGTCTCGTGACTTCCGAAGAATTTCGGCTTTCATCATGAGACGTCATTATTCCTTCAACTCCCAGGGCAGAGTTTAAATGGTTTGAATTATTTTTTCTGGTTAGCGATTTTTTAGCGAGTTAGCTTTTCTACGGGATGGGGTCGCTAACCCCATGCCCAACCCTCCTCCTTTACCCGTGCTTGGGACCGGCAGTAACTCTAGAAGAGCTACAGGCGGAGTTAATTACCTATTTGTAGTTGCATGTTTTTTATCCGGGTAACTAATAATAAAATCTAACCTGGAAGTAAATTTTCCCCAACTTTTTGGATGCTATGCAAACTCTACTCCAAATATTCAAAACATTTGAACACATTGTAATGCCTAAATATTTACTATCGACCATTATTTTATTTATAACACAGATTCTCGGAGTCAATTAGGGACTGAAAATCCCTCCTCATCAAATGCTCTAATACACACAGGGTCATTAAAGTTGCTTTCCCTCTTAAATTTTCCTATTTGATGACACGTTGATAACTTTTTTCAAAGGAAGTTCAATCCGATAAGTGTCCCTATAGAAGCAAGTGAGTGATTGTAGTCTTTCGAAGTTTGGAAAAAGTTTTTTTGAAAAAAAACTAGACCACTATATATATTGACCTATTGTGGTCGCAAAGCAAAATGGAATTCCATTTACTACCAATAAATTGCTTTTATTCTATAATTTACACCACTTAACGTTCTCATCTTCTGTATCACTTTATTAGAACTCTCCATCATCTTCTACCAATGTACAATCAATCAATTGTGAATGGCGTGAATCAATCAATTGGCCTAGTAAATCAGAAACACCAATTGTACAATCTAATAAAAATCAATCACCTAATTTTCAACCATCTCCTGATAGTCAATGTTGGCGTACAATGACATCTATTCAAAGGAAAAATGATAACATATTACCTCGTCAATCATCCTCAAATACATGCTCATCAGCTACACAAGATGAAATGGAATCCAGTATTGATTCACCAGGAATTTTTAATCGAGTAAGTGTTGCTATGTAGTCTCTTTGTTATTTATCGAAAACAAATCTATGTTTACCTATTTCCGACTGTTTTCTTTCTTCTTAAATCGATTGACGTTTACCGATCCATATAAGATCAATAATTTTCCGTATTCCTTTGTGAGTTGAAACCTTGTTAGAAATCTCAATATTTTCCATAAATCGTCTCTGAATCAGTTAGGGAAAAAATTCTTTTTTAAATGAATATTTCAAATTTCAAAATATTATAGGTTTAGTTGAATTGCGGTTTTTGAAATCCTAATTCTCACTCCCGTGATTTTCATACACACTCTTAAATCCTTTTACCAGAAAATACCCACTCGCTTTACACGAAGATTATCAGTTGATCACCGGTCTCTTAATTGTCAGTGGTTGAGGTCAAAAAGTTGTTGCGGTTGTCATTTATTTTGTATTATTACGTTCGCTCTTTCGAATTGAGTAGCTCAGACCAATACTTAGAAAACTTGTTCTATCAACTTTTTCCAAACTTCCGGTTAGTGATGCACTAACCAGTGAACAATAGATGTATTTTGCATTACTGTCAATCACTCTGAAAGCCGAAGCGGACCATGTGATATGGTGCATCCACGTCACAAAGTTTAAACAATATCGATTATGGGTTTTATCTTGTGCTAGTGTTCTTATCCAAAAATTATCAACCCTACCGATTTAGTCATATTGGAAATTGACTTCGGCATCATTAATAGTGATCCTTTCTTTGTTCTTGCTCAACACCGACTTGCTCATGATATTCAGTCACTAGAATCAATCTAACAATAAACATATTTAGGACGTTGAAATAACTAGCAGTAAACTGGTCTTGATATTTGATGAAGATCTAGTTCACAAAAAGAGTAAAAATCCCCTTATAATAACCACACAGTATCCATTCTGAGTAAAATAGTCTGTGAATTCTTACGGTCGATACTTCTTCCGCACTTAACTGAAGTTCAAGAACATCAACTAGTTCAAATTGAAGAGCGTCTCAGATCTGATGAAAATGTGATCACCGGGGATTCACTCTTCATCAGTTTTCCAAGACATACTGGTTATTTTCATTGACCTAAATGTCTCTTTACCATATTGATCGATAAGTTTCCAGGCGACGTCTTACGGTAGACAGTCCTTTGAATGCATATATTTTACAGCTAAAGACACGCTATTCATGTTCTCGAAGTCACGTAAGGTTTTGTAAACAAGTTTCTTATCAAGGAATGTCTAGAAGTAACATTCACTTTGGATATCCACTGGCATGATTCTACCCCAGATTTATCGCAAACACTCTTGGAAGTAGTGCCGCTTATAACCGATTTTTCTGGCACTGACTTTTCACCTGGATACGGCCTGACTGATCCAGAGTACATAAATGATATAGTCCTATTAGGCGAAAGATTAGATAGGCTCGACATTGTCAGCATATCTAGTGAAGATCTGACAATGTTTGATATATTTAGGAATATAAAATGATACCTTAGAAGTATTCAGCAATCGAACTTCACTTGAGAACTGAAAGATGGCTGATCATGTAGACCTACTTATTTAGAAGTTTATCAATCAACCTGCTATTCGTATTCTTGAAAGTATGATATATAGCACCAACCCATTGTGTATAATACTGTAGTTCTGCGAGACTTGCTGATCCTCCATGCAGTCAATCGATAGCTAACAACTTGTCCCATCTAAGAAAATGTAAACATCCTCATTGAAGCTAATAAAAGATGTTAAAATGTTGATAATATTTGTATCTATGTATTCTTGTAGATAAGAATAAATTCTTTTTTTTTAAGGGTCGATGTGATGTTGAATCCAATGATCGAAATAAAATATATGAGAAAAGTGATTTTTCAACAAATGCTTCTAGTTCCGGTGATGCAGATGATGGTATTGGTGTAAATGATGATGATGATGGTGATAATGATCACGCTGTGCATCAAACACCACCGAATGACGAAGACATTGAATCAAACACTCGTAGTGATGGACAAGATGATGATGATGACGTTGGTGCTGGTGGTGGTTGTGGTGAAAATGATGATGTTGGTGTAGATGATAACATGGACAGTGACCATGATAGAACCCTTCCAGGTGAAAATGATGGCAACCACTTTAATAATAACGATAGTAATAATAGTAATAATTCAATGAAAATAATGATGATACATCGTTCTTCACATTCCTATGTAAATGAATCTCAAGAATTGTTTGCAGTACATGAAGAACAGGAAAGACGTCGACAACAGCAACAAGATAATGAACATTGTCATCATCATCAGTCAAATGAAGATAAACACTTGCCTGTTAATTACACAAACTCTGGACAAAAAGTAACACCCCAATTAGTTTTACCACATTCTTCACAGGAACCATGTGATTTTGGGGAAGATTGTCCTGATTACAGTAAGTAAACTGAGATTGCAGTTTTTGTATGTAATAAAGATGAACTTTTTAGAGTATCATTAACCCTCACGCATAAAGTTAAGTCCACAAATTCATACCACATGAATGAGTTACATTATCACAGGACATTTTCATGGTAATGTACTCCAAACGGACTGGACCTTAGCGTTTCCTGTTCGTAATCCATCATTAGAAAAGTACATGAGTTTGATCCTGTTCTCCTTTCATTTGCTTCATATCTCTCACTGCTAATTTAAAGTATGTCAACTTGAACCGAGATACGTATACCTCAGACCATACATCGGCTGACTGACTGGCGGTCACCAAGTTGTTGATTCACAATAATCTATTTCTGATCCACAAGGCGATGAAGCATCGTGAGGAGATGCAGTCCCATGGTAGCCGGTGGCCAACAATAAGTTCATACGCCATTTGTTCCCTCAGGATACTGGAGCCCGTGTGCACCATTGGTTTGAAACCAGGGTTTTCTAACCCTTATCTTTCACATAATACTTATACTCTTACTACTTCTACCAATATGGGATTTGAATCGACAACTTCATCTCTGTGCTAATGTGGTATGGCAACTCGAACTGATGTACGTACATACGAAGTTCTACGTTGTAACTGACTGACTGAGGGTTTTCCAACTCACCTAGGTGAACTTTCCGTGTCCACCAATCCGGTTATAGCGCCGTACATTCTCTTTTCATCCTGTCAATTTCGTAACCGACAGTAATGCCACGAGAAGGCAATGAGTAGGACTTCCCTGACAGGCTGTATACGCGCGACCGTGTAAGAGCATTTCAAGAGGGGGGCGGGCCCTCCTCACTCTCGGCCGTACCATGGCATTAAGGGCATCTTAGGTAGTTAAACTTGATTAAAACGAACCATAAAATCGATTAAATTGCAGACTGAATGGCGTATATCTACCAATCGTTTATTTGTTAAATGACTTCTAATCCTTTTTACTCATATGTTCAATATTTAATATGTAAACATGTTATTTTGTTAGAGGAAAGAATCTCTTCTACTGAATAATTGTTTTAACTTCGGATATGAAGTCAATTGTGAGCGCACGTTGATAATTCGATCTCGTCAGCAGTTGTCCCTTCACATTATCTTGCAATGGACATTCTATTCGGTCATTTTAACAATCGATAATTCATCCGTAAAGTTAGAAAATAGATATTTTTATGTTTATATTGCATTCAGTTTCCGAATTGTTTAATATTCCAGCTAATACCTAACATCTGTCTAAACTAACTTCATGGTCTGCAAGATAAACGTGAACCTTTAGATCATGACAACTACATGTTATGAGATTGTTTCACATTTAACTTATCTCTATTAATAATCTGGTTTGTACAACTATTTTTCAATCTTTTGAGCTTTGTTTTTTTTTCCATTTAGCTAACCAGATGATACAAGAAATAGGTGATATAAATTCGCAAAATATAATCCAATCGCCTCCGCCGCAACCGCCTCCTCCACCACCACCTTATAAAATTCCCGATCACCTTCAACCAACTGATGAGTCCTCGTTTTTCATGAATAATCCTTGGGTACCATCAAATTATCATTTATATCCATATTCACAATTACCTCATCATCCACCGCATCTATTACATAATCATTTCCTTCAGGATAAATTATTCCCTATTAATAGTCAATATGATTCTAAACGTTTTGTGCCTAATCCTATTGTTTTGCCTAAATCACCAGTATGGCCAGTATTTGAAAATCCAAATAATTTATTGTATATGAAACAAAATAATTATCCACCAGAATCATTATCTATGCCTTATCCAGGTGGTCTTATATCAAAACGTGCAATATGTCCACAGAATAAAGAAGAATTTTCAAGAATTATGAAGAATGATTGTAAGTGATTTGTTGTTTGCTTCCCTTCAGGATTTAGCGCTTGCCTCGTAATGCAGTTTGATGATTTCCTCGGTGTGTGTCCTATCCACTTCCAATAGTGAAGTGTATACTCAACCGGAAGCTATCAGTAAGTCAGCTACAAAGTAGGACCAGGCACATTTATGCATCGGTCCAAATTGCCATACCTCGTTAGCAAAACATGATGTACACCGAATTCATAGAAGTAGTTAATTTAGTGGTGGGGGTAGTATATTAAAGATAGGTTGTATATAATGATATAGTACAGGAAGTAAGATATAAAGCAGTTTTGATCTCATAGTTAAAAAGAAGACAGAGAGTGTATACACCTACGCCATTGTGGTCGATTCTAAGCCATGTCACCTAGTGTCTTCAACCATTGGTTACAATAGTCACGCGGACTCCAACTAAGTAGTCTTCATCTACCAACATTGCTCAGACTAGAAGTTAGTGACTTCAAGCACTGATGCCACGTTTTGATTTGGCTGCCCCTAACTCTCTTCCAACCATCCCCTACACTAGTCAGCATAGCGCGTCGTAGTAATCGGTGTTCAGGCATACGTAACACGTGGCCTATCTCAGTCGATGGAGATTCATGACCTCATCAACTGGTTTACCGTCATTCCCTAATGCCCTCCCTGCATCTAACCTCACTATTACTTACCCGGTGATTTCAGCAGATGCGAGCAATATTTCTAAGTCTATATTTCAGTGGTGTTGTTAGATATTATTACTGAAAAAAAAATATTTATACGGTCTAGAAATCTGTTATCAATTTAAATTAATGCACTTCTATTGTATATTAATGTGCTCACAGTAGTATTGTGATGTATGCTATTTATGTCAACATAAGTAGTATATAACACCAGTCAGAAATAAAAATCAAGTTCAATTCATTGTCGCAACAACTTTTAAATCCTTTTACTGCGTTCATTTCCTGAAATCGGATACAAATAATTTCGCAACAATATATTTGCCAGATACCAATGCTCAAAAATGAATTTTCGGAATGTTTTAAAGATTTAAAAGTGCTTTGATCACAGTTTAGTTTGTACTTGTTATTATTATTATCATTATTTATTTGAACACATAAATATTAGTACAAAGGAGCACCAGAAATATATGCGCCACAAAAATCTCATTTGATTTGTGTGAGGGCTGTGATACTGCCCGGATGCCAAGACCGAAGCAGGTGGTTTTCTTAGGGGGGCCACACACTGAGCCTTTGACCTAAAAGTCTGATCCACAAGGCAGTGGAGCATCGTGAGGAGATGCAGTCCCATGATAGCCGGTGACCAACGATTGATTCATACGCCATCTGTTCCCTTAGGATACTGGAGCCCATGTGCACCATTGGTTTGGAATCAGGGTTTTCCACCTCCCTGAGGTGGACTTTCCGTGTACTTGTAGTGTGTTTCATTATTTCATTTTGGCAATTGATATAATGAATCATGATTTTCAAATGGAATTAATCGATCAACAGTTTAACAATGACATCTAAATGAACATTTCAGACATATAATATTGACAGAAAGGTCTCATCTTGTAGAGATCGTACACTCATATTTCTTCTAGAAATAGTCAAGAATTTTCCACTGCGATTCTGAATAATTGGAGGAATAAATAAATTTTGTACCTCAATTACTGACCGTAAAAATAAAGTGAGGATGGTGTGAATTCGGTTTATTAGTTATTAGGTTATTGGATCAGTGTTATTGTATATGAAGTTGTAGAATTTATAAATAAACTGATCGGTTATGTCCATATGAAGGTGGTCAGTCGGACGTAATAAAAAGAGTCCCATTCTTGTCCATTTAGTAAATATTAGAGATCAAAGTGCATGCCGTCCAATTATTTGCAGGATTTACATGTATGTCAACTACACACAGATGAAACCATCAGTATTCATTTCTATAAACTGATTCTTAGTATTTAGGAGAGATTTATTCAACTGTTCGATTCAATTGAAAACAATTTTAAATCATGGTTCATACGATCAATGTACTATTTATTTTTCTTGATAGTTATCCCACCATTAACATCCGTTTCTTCACAAGCGCTTGGACCTCCCATCCGTTGGTGTTATCGTGGTTTGTATATGATGCCTCGTTTCCCAGTAACATCTACCACAATCAATAATTTACCAGTGTCAGCAACTGCTTTTGTTCTAACAACAACTACATCCCATATTTGCTCTTTAGCATATGAATACAACGCATATAATCGAAATAATAATCAGCATCAACCTTTAATCATGAATAATTATCAATCAGAATTACCATTAAGCAATGGTCCTGTCATTGGACAATTTACAGAGCCTGGATTATTTCCTTCTTCTATGAAATCAGAATCTATTCATCAAAATACTACACAGATGGATTTTACCAGTCTACTTAAGGAAAATCAACAATTAAAACAACGCCTTATAGATATTAATGTTAGACTTCAATATGTAGATGAGGTAGGCAGACAGAGATCATTATCGTCACATCATGTCATTTATAGTAATATTGTCATGTTTAGAATTTTTACTCCTCATTTATTATTAGTTGATTAGTAAAGTTGAATTTTCAATTAGTTTTTCTTGTTGTTGACAAATTCTTTGAACTTTTGAATTACTAACAAATAAAAGTAATTATCAGTATAGGGTTATAGAGATTATTGAGTTTCAATTGGTATCATGAACCGATCATTGAAGACCTTAAAGCACTAGACGGCCTTAATATAGGTCCGTTTGATCGCGGCTCAATGATCTAGAGGTTTAGCGTTCGTGCGATACCAAATGTACTGGGTGCGAGTATAGTGTGCGGGGTCATGGATGTACATTGCTAAGCTGTTCCATACTAGAACGAAACGGCCGTCAAGTGTTTCCAGGTTTTCAGTTGTGGTCTAGCATTAATCGGTTCATGATCTCAATTAAAATAGAAGTAAATTATTTTCAAAGTTTTATGATTGTCAATATATCTCGAAAACATGACAGTTGTTTCAATTAATTCTAACCGAATTGGGACAAAAAAGAAACCCTTTTTGATTTAAAAATTGAAATTTTTCAGCCTACATCTAAACTAAATTGTCATAAACTCATCACGCTAAAAATTTTCACAAACAAGAAATTACAGCGGTACACGCTTATCATCGCGTCGTCTCAGTTAGTGAAGGTTGAATCCAAGCAGATCTTTAATTCATAATATTACACTTTACATCTATATGATTTTGTCTCATTGATGTGAATGAGTCACACTAGGTTAAAGCGCGAATCATAATGCATACAATGACTAAGCGACTAACTAATGTCTACCCCTCTAGAGTTAGTCTCTAAGGCTCAGATGCGAAACCGTGATCAATGGAACTCAACTATATAATGAGTGATAGAACACTGATGACAACAGATAATGATCACTTCCGTATAAATTGCCTAATTGCTACTTATTCTGTATCATATCAACCAACGTCGATCGCTGACCGCTGTTAACGCAGAGACCTTAATTATGCAAGATGACAGGTTGAGTTAGAAAAGATAAGAAATAACAGGTCATTTATAATTTGCTTTAGTCTGTCGTATAATATAGTAGATAGTAGAAGTATATATTCGACTGTAATGTCCATGGTAGTAAAAACACTTGTATAAATTTCTTTGGAATATTAAAAATTCACTTCGTTGAAATGAATGCTAATCACTTCGGCCTTGTATAATAGACTGATCAACTATTGAAAACAATATTTCTTCATTCTGTTCCTTTCTAAATATCTAAATAAGGTTTCTGACGTTTGCTCTTCTCTTTCAATCTCCCCCCCGTCAGCTTGAATGGCACGTACAACAATTAAGTCATCTAGTCGAGTCAATGATTTTGTCTCATCAACGTCAGTGTGAATTAGACTATCAGTTGCAAATTTATTCACCAATATCTGCTCCTGTTTGCGGCGTTGGCGGTGGTGATTTTCATCGCTTCAAAATACCCCCGAATTCTTCCTCGTCATCATCATCGCCATTTGGATTAAACAACGATCATCAATGTTCTACACATCATTTTCACAATATGCCAGCAAATCCTGGAAGTCTGCCTGTAATGCCAACAAATATGTCAAGTTGTAGAACTCATCCATGTACAGCACAAAATATAACTAGACGGGTAACACAACCTAATATCATGTCTACACGTTTCTATGGTCCATGTGTAAAGCAGACAATGCAACCGGAAAAACTTGAGGTATGTATGCATTATACATATACACACAAATTTGGTTTATGATTCGTCAATCATAACTTAGAACCTGGTAAATATGTACATCAGTTCAAGTTGCACAGGGAAATGAAATTATCAAGGCAAATCCCAGAGTAATAGATGTTGTAACAATATAAGTGGTTATAGAAAATAATAGGGGTGTAAGATACGATTCACAAACATATGAATTAGTGAAGCAAAAAATTCACTGGGATTCAGAATCTCAGGATCTACGGCAAGACAAAGAATGGGTAAAATAATATATCCTTTAACAATGATGTTCATTCTACTCACTAATCCACATACTTCCGATTTGTTTTTGATGCGGAAGACCCATTTTTGGGATTAATTACGTCATAAATTTTTTAAAGACTGATTGTCAAGTGGTTTGCAATATAGTTCAACATATTTTCCATTGTATAGCAGTTGTTGTCACCATCTTAGAGTATTTTGATGATTTACTTCAATGACTAGAAATTGAAATTGAAGGATACCTATACTAATCATCATGAAATTATAATTGATTGTTTCAGTGCTAATGCACACTACTGGAAGCTTGTGGGTTATCACTTTATCTGTATACCATTCAATTCCGAGAGTGGGGAGAGTCCGCTCTCCCTCTCGAAATGCTCTCATATGGCCACGCGTATATAGCCTCTGACAGGGAAGTCCTACTCGCTGCCTTCTCGTGGCGGGGTTGTTGTTGACGAAAGTGAGGGGACGAAAAGAGAATGTCCGGCGTTTTAACCGGGTTAGTGGACACGGCGAGTTCACCTAAGGGAGTTGGAAAACCCTGATTCCAAACCAATGGTGCAAAAGGGCTCCAGTATCCTGAGGGGACAAATGGCGTATGAACTTATTGTTTGTGACCGGCTACTATGGGACGGCATCTCCTTACGATGCTCCACTGCCTCGCGGGTTTGACCTTCAGATCAAAGGCTCAGTATGTGGCCCCCCTAAGAAAACCACCTGCTTCGGTCTTGGCATCCGGGCAGTATCACAGCCCTCACACAAATCAAATGAGATTTTTGTGGCGCATATATTTCTGGTGCTCCTTTGTACCAATATTTATGTGTTTAAATAAATAAATAAATACCATTTAATTGCGATGGAATTATTCGTAGATTTCCAAATTTAGTCGTAAATAGGCAAACAATCCTGAATAGTTTCAAGCGAATGTCAAATAACTATTCAATAATCCCTAATTTCTGGTAGGTTATCCAGGAATCATATCTCGCGTAAGGAAATCAGCTGACACTCTCCAAAAACTTTCATTTTTATGATACAGTTAATAGGAATTAATTGTTCATAGTTCATTTACTTTTGACCTTTATATTTTCTTAATTCTATTACTGTTTTAGCAACGTATACCTATGTTGAATTCCACTAAGCGTTCTCTACATCCTCATTTAGTAGGATCCATGGATCCACGTACTGTTTCTTTAGATCGTGCATCACAACCGAGAAATTCTTGTACAACATTTCCTATTATGGAATGTAATTGTATACGATGTCCATTGCATGAAACATTCGCATATCCACATTCCAAAGAACATGCATATGTGAATACAATAACAAAAGATGGTGTATTTTCTACACCAAATGTCTCTATGATAATTCCAAATAGTCCATACTTTTCACCTAATTATCGTCGACGTCGTTGTACAATTAGAGCAACAACGGCACAATTTCCTCCTTCATTTGATAATGAATCTCACTTATTACCACATTCCAATGTACCACCACTGTGTTGTTCGCCACCGCCTCGATTGCCACTTGCAGTGTCTACTTCAATCTTTACTTCTAATAAACCATTATCTAATCCTACTATTAAAATAACTGACGAAAATAAAGGTGAGTTTTGATCATCTATAAATATGATTACAAAAATAAGTAATAAATTGAGTTCGTGAACTGATATAAGTTAGACCACCATTGAAAACCTGGAAGCACTGACAGCTATTTCACCGTAGTATATAACTTCTTAGCAGTGCACATCCACAACCCCGCACGCAGGAATCGAACCCATGACCTCCGGTTGTACGCGGACGCTTCACCATCAGATCACTCATAGAATTTAAACATTAATACTGTTGGACGCGTACTCAGCGGTCTAGAGGTTAAGTGTTTATGAGCAAGACATATGGTCCTAGTCTTCATTTCCCCCTTCAGGGTCGTGTATGCGACTGCTCAAAAGTTCCAAAACGACCGTCTAGTGCTTCCAGATCTTCAATGGTGGTTTAACCTAGGTCGGTTTATGATTTCAATGAAAATTCAACAATCTCCATAACCCCCTACTGACAATAAATTAGGAACTGGCAAGGTGTTTTCTTTTTAATTCTGCTAAGAAGGCGTCAAATAGTCTATTTCGTGTTAATAATTAGTGGTACTAACATGTAAGAAAGTCCCCAACAATTCAATTGATATCTCACCGACGCTGTCTGATGGGTTGCTCTCGCACTTACTTATCTATTTTTTCTATGGATCGCTCAGAATTAACATTGTAAAGAAATAAAGGAGATAAATGGGGTATAATAAAAATAAAAAATAAGCAAAAATATTTAGTTGGAGATAAAGTTCTGTTAAAAGTGCAACCAAGAAATCTTCCTTTCAATCTAAGCAGTGTTTAAGAAAATTACATTAGGATTACTACTGGCTTCCACTCTGAGTCATATTGAATAACATCTCAACCCACTGATTTGCACATCTGTAGGATCCCGACTTGAAAGCCGTGATGGATTGACAGCTGTCAGTCCTATACACCTTTCTTCCTTATCACGAAGATACATAATTTAACTGAGATGTTCAGTCAATAGATAACGTCACATTTAGAACTGTTAAAATTATAAATCAGCCATGTACAACCATTATTAAAATGGGATCTATTCGAGCGCTTTTAAAGAAATATAGGTACTTGTTTCTTCGCACTTGCTCATAGCATGGAAAGATACTTTTTATTCAGATACCTGAAGAGGGACATCGTCTCAACCTTCATCTACTAACTTGCAGGTTAAAACCATGCTCCACCTACTTCAATTCAGTCAGTCGGGAAGTAATATCGACACTCACATTCAGAATGTAACGCGTTACACGAATCTATACCTGGTACATAGGTCAGTACTTAGAAACTCGAAGATAAACTTGGGTTGGAAATAATCGTAACGACCTTGTAGTGTGATGTCAGTGCTCAAGCGGCAACTGGTTGAGGCCAGTCACATACGCCGTTTTTGTAAATAGTTCTTGGTGTTCTAGCTCCTTACTGCAGATACTAGTGGGTTGTGAAAGACATCTTACTCCCTTCACGTCCTAGTAGGACCTCGCTCTCGGACCTTAAGTTGCTCCTTTTAGTCTTACCGTTCTTGAACCAACCTGCCTGAGAATGGTAGAACCCACAGGACCACATGTATTTCAGAAAATATAGCTTGATTGAACCATCACGAAAGATAAATTTTGATTTCATATCAAGGCAATAGTCATGGTCTGTAGCATCGATGCGCAAGTCCAATTATCATTTATTTATATCTCATCGATAATATACATATATAATTGTTAAATTTGTATACTTCGTTCTATTATCCACAGTTGCTAATGTATCATTGAAACATGGTAATTCAGTGTCAAGGGATTCAACTCAACCATCAGCCAATATTACAAATACTAAACATAACAAAAATCGACCAACTGGCCTTAATTTTATGACAGAAAAATCTGAAATATTAGATGATAGTCAAATGTTATTAAAACATTTATCACCAAATAATGAATTTCAATGTGTTAATGGTTGTACAGTAGTAGTGACTACTACATGTCAATTAACTCATTGTTATCCATTATGTATTATTGATCGTACTCTACCCTTAAATGAAACAAATGGTCATCATAATGAAAATCAAACGGATATTGGTGTTATTATAACTAATAATAATGATGATAATAATACCTCAACAATAGTTACGTTAACATCGACGACAATAATGACGACAACATCAACAACTACATGTACTTCTGTAAGTTCTATTCCAACTAATCATCATAATCCTCCACATCAACAGTTGAAAGAAAAATCTTATTTAACCAAACCAAAATGTACACTTCCTAATAGAATAAGTAAAAAAGCATCTACTACTTCAACTGTAGAACAACAAAAAGAATTCGATATGATTGGTGATGAATCAACTAATAAACGTGTAAAACAATCTTCATTGATAAATCGCTCTAATACATTAACTAAAAAGAAATATAATAACAATAGTAAAAGCACAAATGTACATAATAAATCAATAATTACTACTCAAGCATCTAATAAGAAGGTAAGTTTAATGAATTGATCTTTTCTTCCCTATATATAAAGATCTTTTTCCCTTGCGTATGTTGAGGCCTACTGCTGTTATGCTAGCTGTATTCACCTGCATTTGTTGCTGTTTATGAGTTAGCAAAGCTAGGTCATCTTCAAAGTCCAAATGGTCTAGCCCTCATCCAAGCTGTCGATTATATTTCGTGCTTCACCTGAGATGTGATGGTCCTCATAATCTAGTCAACCGAGCAGAAGTAATAGATGGATTAAGCAGCCTTGTCTGACACTGATTTTGACTTAGAATGCATCTGTGAGCTGTTCTCTATACACGACTTTGCAGTGTAGTCCGTCGTATCAATTCCGGATGATATTGACTATTTTCCCAGGTACACCGTAATGTCGAAGAAGGTTCCATAAGATTCTCTTATCCACACTATTAAACACATTCTTATAGTCAAGGAGGTTGATGTATAGTGACGAATTCCATTCACTTGGTCTTTTATTTGGAAATTTACTTTGAAAATTTGAATTTTTCATTTTCGCGCCAAAAGCGCCCACTTTTACCTTCAGATTGTACCTCCTATTTGAAAGGACCTTAAATGTTATTGGTTCTTTACTTCTTTTAATACACTATTTTGTGACGTTTCTCAAGAACTTTTTTGATGCTGTATGTATACGTTTGAGTTGTGTGTTTGGTTTGTTCATGCTCCTGGCTGCTTGCGGAATATTACCTTTCCCTCATCTGAATCTGGTCTTCTCCTTTTAGTTAGCACGGCTGGGACTTATCTAAATAGTTTGGCTTGTCTTGTCGTTGTGTTGCTGTTTCTTCGTTCCGTTCGCCGTTCTAGGTGATTTCGTAATCTCTTCAAACATAGGAGAAACAAACTCACGAAGTCGAATAGGTCATTGTCCCCATACTTGTTTTTACCAGATTGATTTTCTGTGTGTTGAAGTAAACTGTTCACATTTGTCTTAATATACAATGCTTGATAATGTTCATTTGGTTGTTTTATCGGCTTGTTTGAATAATTTTAATGCTTAATTGCGCTATATTCTTTATTCCGTCATTTATTCAATAAATTTAGGCAGAACGAAAACTAGTTATTTATGCATAATCTTCCTTTTACAGCCAAGACCTACCGCTTCATCTTCAAATGAAAATAAAATGTCAGATAATCAAGATGCAGATTATAGTGGTAGTTATGAAGGTGTATCAAATTCGAATTCTTCTCATTCTCAATCGTCTGGAGCATCAAGCTTAGAACCAGATTCAACATTATCTGAAAGTTTATCTCCCACAAAACATCATTATACTTTTAAACATTCCATATCAGAACAAAAACATACAACTAATAATAATAGTAGTAGTAATAGTAACACTATACATAATCAATCATCTAATGTATTGATCATTCCTGAAATGTGTTGTTCACCACGATATACATCTCCTAGTGAAATAAAGAATTCTTCAAATTCTTCTGTTGTATTTAAAGATTCCAATTCTATATCGTCTACTTCTATGTATACTTGTTCAAATAGTCCAGTTTGCACAGTGAATTCATGTAATATTGTTTTATCAGATGTACGATTATCATCTCCTCTTCAAGTTCCATCATCTTTTCATAATTCCATTAATACTACTAATAATAGTAATATTAACATCCCTAATGTTCATGTCAATACTGCAACTTCATTTACACCTTGTCATTCAGCAAATCTTAATTCAATTACACTTTCACCACCTATTAGTGGTCATAATTTCATAAGAAAATCTTATTTAATTCCAATAACTAGCCAGTGTATCGAGTCACATTTACCATCACCATCAAATTATACAATTGGAAAAAATCATTCAAGTGGATTATTAAATAATAATAATAATCAAACATATACATCAAATATATATAGTCCAAATCGTTCATTCATGAATATTAGGCCTAATTTATTAAGTGTTCCACAGAAACCATCACTTCAGGTACGTTTTGCACCTCCTATTCGTGTAAATCCATACAGTAGTAGTAATAGTAGTATTAGCACTACTAATACTACTACTAATAGTAGTAGTAGTAATAAAAGAATATTGTTTAATTCATCATTAAGTAGTCCAATTTTCAATCATTCAAATCTAAATCAAAGTTCTACAATTGATAGTATTGTATCACCGAATCTTTTACGTAAACAATATTACTACTATTATGAATGAATGAGGAGAAGAAGGAAGTTAGTTAATATTTTCTATTTGTAAAATATTATTCAAATTGAACTAATCAAATTTTACCTCAATATTTATGATTCATTTCAAGTTAATTTCTTATTATTTCTTAATTTTATATCGTTGAGATCATGAGTTCATTAAAGCTAGATCATCATGAAAAACCTGGAAGTACTGGACGACCATTTCGTCGTCTTATTGTGGGACTCCTCAACAATGCGCTTCCACGATCCTACAATAGGATGAAACGGCTGTCCAGTACTTCTTGGTTTTCCATGATGATCTATCTTCAATTGACTTATGATTTTAATTATATATAATTACTAAAAATCTCCACAAAACCCTGCTTTCTATTTCTTAATGTATTCTCATTTATTTCAAATTTTACATTGTCATTTAAACAAACAAATAAACAACTGATTATGTAATTGTAAAATTAATAAATTATGTAATATCTAATTTTGGCTTATTGTTTCATGTGTGTTTCCAATACACAAATCTTGTCTCTTCCCTGTTATCGTTGTTCTTGTTGTTGTTGTTATTGTTATTGTTTTAACAAATTACTATTTATTCACATTTTTAAAAAAGGTGCGATTCCCCCCTCTCTCTCATTTAATTATTGATAGTTTTGTTTTTAATGTTTCTCTGTTTGTTTGTTTTTGTCTTTCATGTTGTTTTTTTTTTGTTTTTTTCTCTTGTTTTCATTCATCATCATTATTTTGAGTATGATTTCAATGTAAACAATATAGATTCACTGTTCAACTTACTAATCGACCAATATGCATTTAGTAGTATATATTAGTAACATAAAGTTCGTTGATGGGATCATTCTATTCAATGCATTTATTATCATATTGTATGGAAACATTTTTGTATTGAAGTACTAGTTCCGTTAGGACATATGAACAAGAAGTAACCATGATGATGCAATCGATAGATTACGTAATATGAATAATAGCTATACTGTAGTATATTCTGTACATTTTTACTGTTCTTTTATTCAAATGGAATGCATTTATTTCACCGTTCTTTTTTTATTTCGTTTGTTTCCATATGTTTTCATTGCATTTATTTACTTTTGTTGAGTTTATTTATTTCTTTTTTTCTTTGCTCTCCCCTCTCTCTCTCTCTCTCTCTTTGTTTCTGTATTTGTTATGGTTATGTGCAATAAACAATTATTTACATGTTCTTATAATTTTATTATTATTATCCTCTATCGGTGTACTTGGTTCGATTATTATTATTATTGTCATATTATGAATCAATTTGCTTTCTGTTAATTTCTACAATTTTGTTTCTGTGGGGGCGAGGGTGATGATTCTATTATTATACTATGATATACCAGTGTTGTACAAGAATACTTATTATTATGACTATTGTTTTATAGATGAATTACAGTGAATCACAACTAATCTTTTTTGGTCTATATATGATTATTAGTAAGGGGTTTAATAATCCCGTTGAACTATTTAATAGCTATTAAGATTAAGTAGATAAAGAGTTGTTGATATTTGAAATGAAAGAGCTATTGAGTTCGAGTCTTAATGTGGACCCCCAAATGCCCTGATACGGCCAAGAGTGGGGAGAGTCCGCTCTCCCTCTCGAAATGCTCTCACATGGCCACGTGTATATAGCCTCTAACAGGGAAGTCCTACTCACTGCCTTCTCGTGGCGGGGTTGTTGTTGACGAAATTGAGGGGACGAAAAGTGAATGTCTGGCGTTTTAACCTGGTTAGTGGACAGGGCGAGTTCACCTAAGCGAGTTGGAAAACCTTTATTCCAATGGTGCACAAGGGCTCCAGTATCCTGAATGGTGTATGAACCTATTGTTGGTCACTGGCTATCATGATAATCCAATCGAGCTATGCTGGTTGGAACAATCGTTCCTCAAGGTCCTACCATGCTATGCAGGTCAGTTGAAGAGCGGTGAGACTAAAAGCAGCAATCCCAAGGTCCGAAGGCGAAGTCGTACTGCTGACTGTACAGAGGTGTGACGGCAGTAAAGTGTTTACTTCAGACAACCAGCATGACAGCGATGCTGCCTTCCCACGAGGAGAGGTAGAGTTAGAAAAGGTCGACACTAAAAATGCACACCTCGCCTTATCCCACGGATTTCCGTCTCCGGCGGTAAGGACTTTTGAAGAACGGAGCTAACACGTCAAAAATCCCTCACATAAAGGTCGTGTGTGACCAGCCTCAAGCAGTTGTCCCTTGGGCACTGCGGTCACGCTCCCAGGTCGTTAAGACCAACACTAATCCAACTTCTTTTTCAGGTCCCTCAAGAAATACCCTTCCACGGTGTGGGCAGCCGGGAAGTGATACTAGCCCTCATACCCTTAACTGCACACAAGACCAAGTTGGTCGCTTTCAAATCCTTCCTACACCTAATAACTCTGTTATCTCCACGACTAACCCTTCCCACGTCCTTTTATCACCTCGCACCGCTAGGGCAAACGATTCGAGTACACAGAACGTTATTCCTGGTCTCCTGAAACCACGCTGTAAACTACATGTAGGAACTTTTAATGTCCGGACATTGTGCCAAATAGGACAACAAGCTTCCTTAGCTAGGACTCTAGAATCTTACACCATCGATGTGTGCTGCGTCTCCGAAATGCGCATACAAGATCCCAGTAGTGTCATTCATTTAACCGCACCTAATCAAAATAAAGTTTCATCTCGATACACGCTTCGTGTATCTGGAAGCCCTGATGCTGCTTCCCGTGGCCTCGCTAGAGTAGGTATAGCATTAAGTCTTAGGGCAGAACTAGCTCTTTTAGACTGGATCCCAGTAGACAGTCGTCTATGCGCTGTCCGACTAAACGGATCAGTAAGGACCCGGAAATATAGGGAAACTCGTCGTTGTCTCTGCCTACTCTCCCACTGACTGCAGCTCAGACGATATAAAAGATGAGTTCTACAGGAAACTTTCTGACCTCCGAGAAGCTAGGCGTTCTGATGTAGTAATAGTAGCAGGTGACTTTAATGCTCAAGTAGGTAAACTAAGTGAAAAGGAAAGACACCTGGGTGGATCTTATGGTGTCATGGCGAAAAGAACAGATAATGGCGACCGTCTGTTGCAGCTGTGCTCAGATAACCGCCTATTTCTTGCGAATACTAACTTTAAGCATAAGGAAAAACATCTTTTGACATGGCGACCCCCGAATTCGTCCCAACGTTGGACCCAATTAGATCACATCGCTATCAGCCATCGATGGAGGAGATCGATAGAAGACTGTCGCTCATTCTGGGGCACATGTTTAGATTAAGATCATGCTCTAGTACGAGCACGTATCTGTCTGCGTCTTACTGGTCGTAGGAAAGACACTGCAGGGAAGCCTCTTAGGGTTCTACTTAATGATGGCAAGCTAAGAATATATTTCAGGAACAACTAGAAAAACAGTTAGGCAGACATGTAAGTTGTGTCCACCCCGAAGCAGAGTGGAATGACATCCGAAAAGCTGTGGAAACAGCAGTGATATCCGCTAGTAAGGTAAACCATAAGGTCAGGGAGAAACAATGGATCTCGGCAGCATCTACCGCACTGATAGATGCTCGTAAACTCATCCCACCTGGCTCTGAGCATAACGAAGAGCGGAGTCAACTTAAGCGCAGGCTTATAAGAAGCCTACGTAATGATCGTGAACAGTGGTGGGTAGCGAAAGCAAGAGAGATGGAAAAGGCAATGGCAATAGGTAACAGTAGGCAGCTATTCAGACTCGTTAAAGAAACCGGTATTAGGAACTCGAATATCAGTTAAACCATCTCAGATAAAGATGGGCATATTATTCATTCTCAATCCAGGAGATTGGATCGATGGGCAGAACACTTTAGGGATTAGTTCAACTGGCCTTCAGCCACACTTCAATTACCCACGATCCCCAGTCGTCCTGAATGGCAAATTGAGGTAAGTCCTCCAACCCTCTGTGAGGTTGAAAACCTATAGGAAATATTAAGCGAGGGAGAGCAGCAGGCCCTGAGATTTTTAAGGATGGTGATCCAGTACTAGCAACGAGATTGACTGAGGTAATTCCATCTGACTAGTCCCAATCATTGATTGTGCCAGTCTATAAGAAAGGACAAAAGTCCTCTTGTGACTATCAAAGAGGGATCAGTTTGACTAATATAGTGTCTAAAATATTAGCTTCAATAATACTAGGTCGCCTAACCAAAGCTCGTGAAGAGCAGACTAGAGAAAACCAGGCTGGTTTTCGACCTGGATGTGGTTGCATAGACCAGATATTCACCCTACGTCAGGTTCTAGAACATAGACACAAATTCAGACGTCCCACAATAGTAGTATTTCTTGACCTTAAGGCGGCATTTGACTCAGTTGATCGTGAGGTTCTATGGGAGTGTTTGTCAGTGAAAGGAGTACCAAAGAATTACGTTAACCACATAAAGGCTCTCTACTCGAACACAACTGGTCGAGTTAGAGCCTATGGCGAACTGTCATCAGAACTGATTACCACAAGTGGCGTTCGTCAGGGCTGTCCACTCTCCCCATTCTTGTTTAACTTTGTCATTGACATACTTTTAGAGATAGCACTTTCATCAGCTAAACCTCCAGGATTTGAACTTTTACCAGGAGGCTCACTTGTTGACTTAGAATACGCCGACGACATAGTTTTATTCGGTGAAGACGCTGACAACATGCGGAGTCTTCTGACCACTATAAGCAACTATGCAGGCATGTTCGGGATGCGATTCTCTCCCTCGAAGTGCAAAATGTTACTTCAGGATTGGGTTGCAGCGACACCTGAACTAATGATAGGGAGTGAAGTAGTTGAGCGTGTAGACCACTTCACTTATCTTGGGAGTCTCATCAGCCCTTGTGGTCTGGTATGTGACGAAATCTCAGCACGGATACAGAAGGCTCGTCTAGCTTTCGCCAACTTGCGTCATTTATGGCGTAGGCGAGATATCCGTCTAGCAACCAAAGGACGGGTTTACTGTGCAGCAGTTCGCTCCGTCCTACTTTATGGCAGTGAAACATAACCGTTAAGAGTAGAGGATATTCGTAGGCTACTAGTGTTCGATCATAGGTGTCTTCGAAGCATTGCTCGTATATTCTGGGACCACCGGGTAAGTAATGCAGTTGTTAGGAAAGGAGTACTAGGTAGGGATGGCGAATCGATTGATGAAGTAGTGAAACTTCATCAGTTAAGATGGCTGGGACATGTGTTACGTATGCAATGTTTCATGGTGTAGGAGTAGGTTGGAAGAAAGCTAGGGTTGGCCAGACCAAAACGTGGCACAAATCAATGAAGTCACTGACAAGTGGACTGAGCCATGTTGGTAGGTGTAGACTACCTGGTTGGGATTCGCGAGATGACAGCAACCGATGGTTAGAGACCTTGAATGACATGGCTCAAAATCGTTTGCAATGGCGAAGGTGCATCCACTCTTTGTGTTCTACCGAATTCTAATCTTCTGAATTCCTCATGTCTTTATCTTTTTCTCTTTCCAAATTTATTTAACTGTACTATACTCCTTCAATAATTTCTTCAAACCCTAATCTTTTGGATTTCTGATTATACTCCTACTACTTCTACCACTATGGGATTTGAATCGATAACTGCATCTCTGTGCTAATGTGGTATGGCAACTCGAACTGATGTACGTACGTACGAAGTTCTACGTTGTGACTGACTGGTCACTGGCTACTATGGGAATGCATCTCCTTAAGATGCTCCACTGCCTTGTGGATCAGACCTTTAGATCAAATGCTCCGGGTGTGGTCGCATAAGAAAGCCATCTCCTTCAGTTTGTGCACGTGGGCAGTATCACGCTCTCACACAAATGGAAAGAGATTTGTATGGCGCTTCCTTGTACCAATATTTATGTGAACAATAACACCGAGACAAATATGTTCAACCCATGAGTCACAAGTACGAAAAAGTTTGCATTGTAGGTTCCACTGCTTGATGCAATTCATCTATTCTATAAAAAAAATTGCGATTTTATGTTATTCCTATTATTGTGGTGTGGTCTACTTATATCCATATAAGTAGTATATGGTGATTTTCAGACACAGAATGTTTTTTAGCGGAAGATCGATAGGGAACGAAGCGCAATCTGTACGAAAATGCATGAACAATGAAATCGGAGAAGACGGATTGATATTCACAGAAGGAACAGTTAAGATTGAGACAATTGATTAATAGCTTGCAAGTTAACTGTTTACTGTATGTTTATCAGAATTTAGTGAGATAGTCTGTAATTTTGTGCTTAAATACGTTCGATTGTTCCAGTCGTGTTCTGTTCACTACATTAGTTTTAGCAAATAAAGCACATATGACTGCATTATACTTTGTAGCTCTCGTACAATTTAATTTGGGTTGAAAAATTCATTGGTATGTTATTAACTCCTACTGAATTGAGTACACTATGATTGTACTTGGTAATTGATCTTCAACGGTATCAATAACTTTTTTGATGGAATATAGTGTTTAATCAGCTTACACCTTGGGTACATTATTAATTATCGAGTAACCATTGTACAGGCTTAATAAAACTACATGTAATCGAACTAATTGTTGTCATAGGAGCATATGTAAACACTGTGTAACTGGCCGGTCCAACATGTCTCATATTCCACTGAAACAGTATCTCATTTGATCACTGAGTAGTGACCAATTTCTGTGAATGTGAAGATTTATGACAAGGGATTGAATCCGCCAAGGATTTGTAGGTCGATCAAAATTATAGATACCGTTTTCTGACGTGTGTCAAATAGCACGAAACCTAGATCCAGGGTTTTCTTCAATCACCACCTTAGATGTAATACTATGGCTTTAAAACTAGCGTTGCAATGTGTGAAGATTTTATCTATAATTGTGGCTGTATTGGAGATCATTTACTTTCGCATATTTAGTAGCAATCGATGTAGGGCATATTACAAATGTGCATTAGCCTACTTTCCCATATCACTTCAGCATGACGATTTAAAATTGGCAAAATGATTAGTAAAAAAGTCAAAATAATCACAATAGCGATGATAATTAGAAAGACTAAATATTGAGAATATAGTTTAAATAGGCTAAATATAAAGCGAGTATGAAGTAGCACTGATACTCAAAATCCAGAGTACTATGGATAATCAATGTATAACCGGTCATTGGGTCCTATCAAACGTGTGTATTAGCGTTACCTCACTTAGAATGATACTTGTCGAAATCAGGCATATGTTAAAGTAACTTGCAGACTTTTATTGATTAATTAATTACAGTTTCATTTGCTGGATAACTGTTTAGTCCCAGTACGGGGCTCCTTACCAGCGTGCATCCACGACCCATCACACCTAAAGGTTCTTAGTTTGGTCACCAGTAGTTGCTGTGGATACATGTTACCTGAGTTGTCTCACTTATCCAATACTCCCTAGTTTTCAAAATGATTATCTAAATAAGATCAGTCTGTGATTTCAACTATAGACTGATCTTTTCTTTCTTTTCAAATTGTAATGTTTTATTAATATATATGTGGTAGATATTACTAATCAAGTTTCGAATGACTATCTATCTACTTATGTCTATCTATATGGTATGTAAACTGATGTACTTTCACTATTTATTTACAAAATTGTAAATCTATTGAATAATGTATCCATGCATGCAGGCATGCATTCATTCATCCATTCATTTCCTTTGTCTTTGTCCCCCCTCTCTCTTGCTCTCTCTCTCCCTCTATTCATCTCTACCTTGTTCATTTTGATTTTTCTTATTAACTTTCTACTATTTTTTTTTGTTTTCCAGTAAATTCGATTGAAAATAATAATAATAATAATAATAAAGTCTATACGTCAAAAAGGGAAATAGAAAAAAAGTCTTTCATAAACTTAATCAGTTATACATACTTTAAATTCCATCTAATATACTACTTATATATATATATATATGCTACATATCAATAGTATGTATATATACTGAGAAGAAAAAAAGGGAACTGTATTCATCATCATTTTCTTTTTCCTTCTTTTTTTTTTGTTTTTGGGGGTTTACTTACCTACCTCAGTAATATCAAAAATAACAATCATTTATAATAGTAGTAGTGGTAGTAGTCGTAATAGTAACATTAACATTATCTAGTCAATTAAATGTATAAACATACATTATTGGTTAGAAAAAAAAAGCAGTGTGTGTGTGTGTGTGTATAGATTCTGATTGTCAATTATTATTTGATTGTATTAATAAGTAAATATAAAGAATTTATGATGAATAATTGGGTGTATAATATATTCTTTTTGTTTTGTTACTATGACTTAATGGAACTTTAACTTGATAGAATGATTAGTATCTTTTAAATTGATTATTCTTGTAAATACATCTCAGTCCTACAGAAGGTTAGTTGTGGTCCATATATCCCAGTAATAACGTCTTTGACTTTGAAGTTAAGTGACATGGGATCGAATATATTAAGGAGCATCAGTTCCCTCAAGATTAAAGGTACATCTAGCTGAAGAGTGCCATGTAGCACGAAACTCAGGTTCAGGGTTTCCTGTTGACTGCCTCCAACCACTATCTTTTATATGCATCTTATCCATCACTCTGTGCATCTTATCATGATGAGTGATGTGAAAAATATTTATATGCATATTAAGTATTGTTTTGGGGCGATAGTCATCAGTCAAGATATATCCCAAAATATTTTCAGTATATCTATATTGGCCTAATAACATTTACAGTATTCTAAACAGCAGTAGCAATCAATATTCACTTCTTAAAATAGTCAATTTACTTACTCTCTATTTATCCCACTGCCTTGCTACTATATAATTACTGGTACGGCCGAGAGTGGGGAGAGTCCGCTCTCCCTCTCCAAATGCTCTCACATGGCCACGCGTGTATAGCCTCTACCAGGGAAGTCCTACTAACTGCCTTCTCGTGGCGGGGGTGTTGTGTACGAAAGTGAGAGGACGAAAAGCGAATGTCCGGCGCTTTAACCGGGTTGGTGGACACGGAAAGTCCACCTAGAGGAGTTGGAAAACCCTGATTCCGATCCACTAGTGCACATGGGCTCCAGTATCCTGAGGAGACGAATGGCGTCTGAACCAATTGTTTGTGACCGGCTACTATGGGACAGCATCTCCTTACGATGCTCCATTGCCTTGTGGATCAGACCTTTAGGTCAAAGGCTCGTGGTGTGGCCTCCTGAGCATATTATCTGCTTCGGTTTGGGCACCTGGGCAGTATAACAGCCCTCACACAAATCAAATGATATTTGTGTGGCGCATATATATATGGTGTCCCTTTGTACCAATATTTATGTGTTTACATATATATATATATATATGTATATATATATATATATATATTTGGTCAGTATTTCGATTAATTCAAATTCTCGGTAAGCCTGAATATTTATGAGATTTAATTCACAATATTCTTTCGAGTATGTGACAGGAAATCTTTGAGTTGGGCTTCTTGCTAGTTGGAACTTGTTAAACAGCTGTAACTGCATTCTTATGGGAACTGATTCTACTTTTTAAATTTGAAACCAGCCCCCCAGTTTGAGACGGTACTACTGAGATATTTACATTCATTGGTTACTGGGTAATTACTATTGCCGTGTTTGTCTAGTCATTTAATGTTGATGTAATCTAATCCGTCGAGTTCCAATATGGTCACTAGTCTAAGTGCTTCAACATTACTGAAATATGTTGAGATATAAGGCGGTTAGAGGTATTTGACAGCAGATCCTAGACCTACATTAGTAGATCCCCTCTATTACCGAAAAGAATGTGTCTAGCAGTTGCTAGCTATTAAAAACACTACTAGAAAGAGACGTAAAAGCCGTCTTTTACGACGGATTGTCTGCAACAAAGAAAACAGCAAGTCTCAGTCACTCACTTTACTTCAATAATGACCTAATCTCACAGAATTGTTACTCAACATACTTATCAGACAGTTGGTTATTTCGTTTGGTATTTTATCCATTTGATTAAAATGAAAACCAGATCAGTGCCTGCAGCAGTAAGACCTAATTCCAATCTAGATAAAGGAAAACATTTTCAATTCCAGTATGCCTTACATAAGATGATAAATTGTTAAGTTATCAAGTCTGCAGTCAAGTTATCCTGAATACTTACTTACGCCTGTTACCCCTCGTCGAGGAGCATGGGCCGCTCACCAGCATTCTCCATCCAACTCTGTCCTGAGCCTTCCTTTCCAGTTGCTATTCAGCCTTTTCATATCTGCTTCTATTTCCCAGCGTAATGTGTTTTTTGACCTTCCCCTTTTCCGCTTCCCTTCCGGATGACAATGTGCGTAATGTGTTCTTTGGCCTTCCTCTTTTCCGATTCGATTCCGGATTCCAAGTTAGGGATTGAGTCGTGATGCACATTGACGATTTCCTTAATGTATGTCCGATCCACTTCCAACGTCTTTTACTAATTTCCTCTTCAGCTGGAAGCTGGTTTGTCCTCTCCCATAAAACGCTGTTGCTGATAGTATCCGGTCAACGAATGTTGAGTTTTTTGCGTAAACAACTATTTATAAATACTTGTACCTTCTTAACGATGGATGTAGTAGTTCTCCACGTTTCAGCTCCATACAGTAGGACTGTCTTGACGTTCGTATTGAAGATTGTGACTTTGATATTGTTTGACAATTGTTTTGAGTTCCATATATTGTTCAATTGTATAAATGCTGTCCTTGTTTTGCCAATCCTCGCCTTTACTTCTGCATCCGATCCTCCTTGTCTATCAATGATGCTTCCCAGGTACGTGAATGTTTCCACATCTTCCAGAGTTTCGCCATCAAGTGTGATTGGGTTGGTGTTCTCCGTATTGTATTTGAGAATCTTGCTTTTTCCTTTGTGAATGTGGAGGCCTATCGATGCGGAGGCTGCTTCTACATTTGCTATCTTCATCTGCATTTGTTCGTGTGTATGAGAGAGGAGAGCTAGGTCATCTGCGAAGTCCAAATCATCTAATTTATTCTGAGCTGTCCATTGTATTCCGTATTTCCCTTCAGATGTCGAATTCTTCATAATCCAGTCAATCACTAGAAGGAAGAGGAATGGGGAGAGTAGACAGCCTTGTCTGACTCCGGTCCTTACTGGAAATGCATCTGTCAGCTGTCCTCCATGCACCACTTTGCACTGTAATCCATCGTATGAGTTTTGGATAATGTTGACGATCTTCTGAGGAACTCCATAGTGTCGAAGAAGTTTCCATAATGTTCTCCAGTCCACACTCAAACGCCTTCTCATAGTCAATGAAGTTGACGTATAGTGAAGAGTTACACTCAACTGATTGTTCAACGATGATCCGTATTGTCGCAATCTGCTCTGTGCACGACCGATCCTTACGGAATCCAGCCTGTTGATCCCTAAGTTCGGCGTCTACTGCGTCTTTCATCCGATTCGGCAGCACTCTGTTGAAAACTTTTCCTCGTACTGATAACAAACTGATGCCTCTGTAATTCTCACGTTTGCTCAGATCTCCTTTCTTTGGTATCTTGATGAGATATCCTTCTTTCCAGTCCGTTGGCACTTGTTCCTCTTCCCAAATCTTCTTGACTAGAAGGTGAAGCATGTTTGCAGTTATTTCAATGTCTGACTTCAGTGCTTCTGCTGGTATATTGTCAGGTCCTGCCGCCTTCCCACTTTTGATTTGTCTGATGGCCATCTTGACTTCTTCGATCGTTGGTGGAGTGACATCTATAGGAAGGTCAGTGTGTGCTGCTTCCATGTTCGGTGGATTCAGTGGGGCTGGTCTATTCAGCAGTTCCTCGAAGTATTCTGCCCATCTTTTCCTCTGTTCCTGAATCTCAGTGATTGTCTTTCCTTCTTTGTCTTTGACTGGTTTCTCTGGTTTGCTACATCTCCCTGCCAATTTCTTCGTTGTATCATATAGTTGTTTCATATTCCCTTCTCTTGCAGCTTTTTCCGCCGCCGTTGCTAGTTCTCCCATGTATTTCTGCTTGTCGGCTTTAATGCTTTTCTTCACTTCCCTGTTTACTTCTGCGTAGTCTGCTTGTGCTTTGACTTTCTCTGCTCGTGTTCGGCTGTTGTTAATTGCTAGTTTCTTGTTCTTCCTTTCTTGAATTTTGTCCAGGGTTCCCATAGAGATCCATTCCTTGTGATGTTGCTTCTTAGGACCAAGAACCTGCTGACACGTTGAAGTTAGTGCTTCTTTTATCCCTTTCCAGTTGTTCTCCAAAGTAGTCTCTTGTTCTTTCAGTAGAGCCTGTAGAGCTTGGAACCTGTTGTTGAGAGTTATCTTGAATTCATGGAACTTGTTATTATCTCGAAAGAAGGCTGTATTGAACCTCAACTCCCTGAGTGTGTGGAGCATTTTGCCCTTCATGACCGGAGTACAGCAGCACCTCTCCTGTACCTAGCCTTTGTTGTCCAGTTTGTATCCAATGGGTTTCACTGATTCCGAGTACTGCCAAGTTGTATCTCCTCATTTCCATTGCTATTTGGCTGGTCTTTCCTGTCTCCCAGATTGTCCGGATGTCCCATGTACCTATAAAGAGTGTTGCTCCGGTTGTTAGAAGGTGTATCGGTCTCGTGACTTCCGAAGAATTTCGGCTCTCATCGTTAGACGTCATAATTATTCCTTCAACTCCCAGGGCAGAGTTTAAATGGTTTGAATTATTTTTTCTGGTTAGCGATTTTTTAGCGAGTTAGCTTTTTTACGGGATGGGGTCGCTAACCCCATGCCCAACCCTCCTCTTTTTTGTGGGCTTGGGACAGGCATTAACTCTAGAAGAGCTACAGGCGGAGTTTTATCCTGAATAAGATTTCCATAATTCCGTTTCATGTGCTCATATCCGATCATAGTAAGCAGTAATTGGTTGATGAATACAGATAGATATTTGGGTGTATATATTATTATGTATCTTCCTAATTTTGTTTACTATCGTTACCTAATAGAAATTTCTCAGTAATAAGCTGTATTCTTGACAGATCACTGGTCGGATTTTAAGAGAATAGTCTTGTGTTCGGCTGTATAGTGAAGGATAAATAACACATGTCTAACGCTACACACATTTTTTTCATCTTTGGCTAAACGCCACAAAAGTAGCCCGTATATCTTCCGATTCAGTATGATGATGAATCTCGTGACAATGACTTTTTGAGTTTTCAGTTAACTTGGGATACAAAAAGAATCAGATGGACCAATCATAATATCAGTATTCATCTGTGACATTCTCCGAGCTGTGAGATGGGATTTGTTATCTCAGCAGACGTTTTGTTAATAGAATGTGTTAAGAATCCACTTAAAATTGGTATTTTAACTGAGTTCTTGAATAGATCAGAACACTATTGAAAATCAGTAGGCACGTAATGGCCATTTCGTCCTAGCATGAGACTACTTAGCAGAGCGTATTCACAATCCCACTAGCGGGAATCAAACACTGGATCATCGTGGATGCGCACTGTCGATACGTTTCTTGCTAGGACGAAACAGCCACCAGGTGCTTCCAGGTTTTCAGAGGTGGTCTGAAATAGATCGGTTCATGATTTCAATCAAAACTCAGTGATCTCCACAACCCTATCCTGAGATTAGTATCTATTTTCACGTTACAGATTCAAAAGTATTGCAAAGATGAATTACTGGATATATGCATTGGCATATGCATTTCATCCTCCTGAAAATTATACACTTTCTAATGGTTGGTTGCTACTATCGTTATTGACCAGATGTACTTGGACATACAGCTGAATCTACGACGGGTCTAGCTTAATACTTAAGTTAATGAGGACATTTGCAAGTCGGTTGTCCAACAACACAATATTTTAAGAGTCTGAACTGACCCAGGAATCTTTCGTGTCCCTAAAAGGAGAACCAGACGTTTAATATAGAACTCTACTAAATCATCCTAATTTTTTAAAGAAGTGATTTTAAAATTGTGATGAATAAATTTTGTTACACGATGTCAGTAGCAATTAAAACATATCCATTCGAATCAGACCACTTTTACTGTAAACACTAGGTGGGAACCTGCTCGGAGATAAAGTCTTTTTAGCGCATATTAGTATACCATCATCCATCGATGATGATCAGAAGTCATCCAGTAGTTGTACTGATATGGTCCGGAGAGCACCTGATGCTCGACATTTCACCGGAGAAATTATTAAGGGGTTGGAAAGATGTTGCCATTAATCCAGCTTATATGATTGAAGAATATTCCTGACTGCTATCAGACGTTATATAGCTTCCTAAGAAATCTTCCATATTTAACGAACTTACTACAAAAACGAAAGACAAAAATATTTCTGTAGATATAATCCTCACGACTGTGAGAAGAAGCTTTCATTAGACCTTTTACCTAGACATCAGACATGAAATATTGAGGATATGCAATCTCAAATTACGACATATGAGTATCAAAAGTGAACTGGTATTCAGTTAAGATTTAAGCGATTTTTAGAAATCTAACACAGCATTATACACCGCAGGTTCAGTAGCTTTCAAGTGATTCCATTTAGACCTTTTTCATTTGCTTTCCTTGGAAAAAGTTGTTAATGAGCAATATCCTTTATGAAGTGTGTTAATGGACATAATGAAGTTTTCTGCAGGTGAGGTCTCAGGTAAACACTGAAAGTAGTTTTGAAAAATTCTAGGTACAGCTCGGTTTATGTTATTGAAATAAACCTTAAGGTGAATAAGCTTTGTTAACTTCAGCATGACATCTCGTTTCATATAGAGAGATCCTCAAACACTTTCCTATGGTGGTGTATGACACTGAAATATTCTTGAAAGTGCGAAATGAATAGAGTACTACTGCTTTTTACCACTGACATTTTCCACTTACTGGTATTGATGTGTAAGAAGTTTAGGGTAGTCAAGCCCTGAAGCCTGTGTAATTCTTCTTGGAAAGTCGATGAGTAATCTTGGTCAATTATTTTCACATGGGTGAAACCACATCTGAACTCTAATATTCAAGCAGGCAGCCAATGTTTTCAGTGCAAGGCAGATGCATTAAAACGACCTTAAGAGATAGCGACAGAAATGCTGAGTGGCATCTATAACGAATAATTTAAGAGGACACTCTCAGAAAAGAAAACCAAATACCCTAGTGTAGCACATCGTCTGATCATCATCTGCTAACACTTTCAAAGTGAGATTGGGGCTTTACAGCATTACTTAAATTTATGTAGTGCTATTTGAGATTGTTGAATACCCCGAGGTGTCTAGTTGGATTCATCAGCAGGAAGTCTAATACTGACATCGAGCACGAGAATTGTATGCTGCGGGAATTATACCGCTTCAGTAATCTCCGATACACACATATCCTGATTCTACGAGACTTTGATCTTCCCATAATTAATTTCACCAATCACAAGTACATTAGAAGTGACAACTCTACCGACGCCTGCCTCTTCAACCAAATTAATGAGTTGGGATTGTACGAAAATGCAAAGTGAACAACTAGCAGGAGAAACAGTCAGACACTGTCAAGCTTGGGCTGCACTGTTTCAAACGAAGAATCCCTAATTGACAACCTCTCAATCCCGGTGCCTCTGGGAAAAAGTGACTGCGCTGTGATTTCTTTCAATTCGCCCGGCAAAACTGATCTTAAACATCCTACTAACAACAGGCGTTGGAACTACAAACGGTTGGATGTGTTAGCTTTACACATCTACAGCAGATGGACTAAGAAGTTCACCCTCAACTTGATGTGGATGCTCATCGGGATTTTTCGCTGCACACCACCCTACGTGATACAAAGAACCCTGTCCATCAAATGACCTCTACAGTCATCAAAAATATCAATCTTTGAACGCTAAGGCACAAAAAGTACTAGTGGACAGAATACAAACGCACTAGTGGCAACAACGCACATAGGAATTTCAAACAAGCAAGGAACCGATGCAAAAAGGCGATCGAAGGAGATAGGCTTCTGCATAAAATCATGCTATGCGACAAGTTTGTCTCCAATCAGAAAAGCTTATTTTTGTCATTCAGCCTTTCTTGTATAAGCCAAAACCAGAGTTTGCTGGTCGTCGGATCTTAAGAGCCAAACACCAACAACGGTAATTCCATTAGCCTTTTGGCGGGGCAGTATTTCCAAATGTTTTAACCTTCATGAGAGCTTCACCTGCAACTTAACAGGACTTTCAGAAGTGAACCTGAGGGCTGAGTCTGTGTATCAGAAACTAAATCATCAAAACAAAGACATTTCTTCCAGCCCAGGTATGGTCCATCCAGCTATACTGTAAGAAAATGTTTCAATCTTTGCAGAGCAGCTTGGTATGAAGTTCTCACATTCGCTAAGCTTAAGAACAGTCTCAGTAAATTGGAATCTGATTCACGTTGAACCAATTTTTAAAGGAGGTCAATGCAGTGAGCTTTCAAGCTACCTGCCAATAGTATCTTTCTCGAATCATGAAGTCCCTAGTGTGCGAGGGTCTACATAATTACTCACTGTCCATGAACTTCTTTTCACTTCAACAGCAAGGGTTCAGAAAAGCCACTGTTATATAACCAACCGTTTGACTAGAGTTGACAGATGAACAACCATCGAAAGGAGAAAGTTAACGCTTCTGATAGGATCAATTATACATGTCTCACCGATAATAATCAAGTCCCCATTAGTAGACTGGTGTAAAACGTATCCAAGCAGTCGACGTTTTGTGGTATGCTTAAGTATCACTTCTTCTCAGGCTACAGAATATCCTAATGGGACTCACTGTCATTTATGTCCAAAACTAACCAAACAAACCGACGCCCAAACGTCCACCACATCGACCTGGTCTGATGCGTCTGTAAACTATCCCTGTTGCATGTGACCTGCCGAGTGAAATATATCATTTTTCTATCACACTGGTGTTGTTTTGAACATGAAAACAGGTGTGGACAACCCCTGTATATCAATATAAAATTACGGAATATCTTAGTAAAATATGTGAATCATACATCGAATACTTCATTTACAAATTTTCATCATTTTTTCTTCACATCCTATATCATTCTACCCATTCCCAGTTTCTTTCTATTTTCCTTTCCAGCCTCTTCAATTTAGGAGTATTTCAATTATAGTATAAACTGGTAATCCCAGAAATAACGCAATTTAATCAGGAAGTATTAGATGATCGCGAAAGAATGTACTTTATTTGGAATTCAAAATCAAAACAGTCATCAATACAAAGAAATCATTGGTTCATATAAACATAACAGGTTCCCGCATTAGATAGGTGTCACTTACTAATCACATCTATCCATATAAGTAGCATACACCACAGTAAGACTGCAACTCATATTTTTTTTATCCACTTCAACAAGACACGGAATACTAGTAGGTATGTTTGTGTCTTTCACCTAATGTTTGCAATTCCATTAATTATCGTACTAATGGAATTGTTTTTTACGTCTGGAAACAGATAAAGTGTGGAGACAAGTTGTTCTTGTTCTGACTATAGCCTTTACACAGACTTTGGGTCGTCAGTATCGTCTTTACAGTTGAGGTAAAATATATGTAGAACAAATTAGATCATACACCCCCAGATTTAAGTACTAGGACTTATTTTTTTCCTTAATTCATACGAATGAGCTTCCTAAATAAGTATCGTCTGATTTTTTTATTTTACTCTGACGATGTGAAACTTTGTAGAGAAGTTTGTAAACAAGACAATAAGCTGTGGTTCAGTAGCGTGGATAACTGTAGTGCCGTGCTTCGATCATAGTTCGCTTCGATAACCGTTATTAATACCAATCTTAACGGTGTATAATATCAGAAGGCAAAGGGAAGCGGCAACTACATTTTTATTGATAATCGATGCAGACCAGAAAGTTGTAAGCACATGAGCAACTGTAAGCAAGCGAAGCAAAGATGATGCGTATTGGAGATGGCTGGGAAGCCAACTCGTTATAAGCAAGCATTAATCAACATTTATAGTCAGGCTAAAATGAATGACAGACATGTGATAGGTAGGATAAGAAGTGTGCATACACATACGCTCATATAAAAAAATAGTCAAGGTCAATAAGCGAATAATTAACAAGATCAAAATATGACTCATAACGTTATAGGTGAATTGGCTTGTCCAGAAACTAGAATAAGCTATGTAGGTGTAATAGAGTACACGACGTTACACTACTCCCCACATAGCTCCCCCCAGAGTGTCCGGAGGAAACACTGTTATGCAAAATAAACAAGGGGGAGGAGGTGTATATGCGTTCACAAACCAAAATTAAAGTATTAGCACATTAATTTGAAAATAACACTGAAATGGCATATGGATAACGTTAATAATAGGTAGAGAAAAAAATTGTACTATATTGAATAAGTTACAGTGTCAATCGAGGGGCGAGTTTATTAAACGAAAGTGTCACACTTATGTGAAAATGTACATGAAAATTGTCAAAATGAGGACAGAAATGGAAATGTTAGCATGTGATTATGAGTAAATTAGTAAGCGTACAAAAAATTAAACATGCATTTATGTCGTCACTGTCCGGATGATAAAATAACATGTTTGTATGAGCGATTCGAAATATCGTGAAAATAGAGCAATAAATTGTTTATGGGTATGACAGCGGAATAAATCGTGGAAATAAGTAATGTAGAATATAATTAAAATTGGTCTGTAGTGCCAATTGAATATGAGAATGAAGAACAGTGAAATATGATGTTCTGATAAGTCGCAGTAGAGTAAATAGAGTCGCTTAGCGATGAGTGTATTCGAATTTACATAACTGAAGTTTATGTGGGACAAGAAGTAATCCAGCCGTAGGAAGATGACTGCATCAACGGGTGGTATTCATTGCTGTACTGCAATTGATTATGATAATAAAATGCGAAATCAGCGTGCGCTAACGCTTGCGTTGAGTTATCGTTAAATATGTATTAGTAGAATGACCAGAGGAACAGGATAGTGACTGCTTAGACGAGATGTGCGGAGTCGTATTCCTTTTTGGTCTAGAAGCCTAGCGTGGTTTGTGTAGTTAGAGGGATATGCGCTCAACCTCATTTGTTACGAAACCGTTTTAAGGCATGATAAAAATACCAATACATATGATTGTCGATGACAGCGAGTGAGACTGACTTGAATGTGACGAACAAGAGTGTATCTTTGAGAGACTAGCTCTAAACTCTATGTTCTGGTGTATAGTGCAATGGAAATAAAATATTAATTGCAGTAATCGAATTGTGATTATGGGTAACGGATGATGCAGCATTCAGTTATACATGTGAATGAATAGATAATATGAAAATAATCATTACTAATCGGCTGGTAATGCGGCGTCGAATACTCGATTTGTGTATAAACATTAAAGTAGGGATCATCGTGAAACAAAAATTGCGGAAGTTCGGTTTAGATTGTCGCTGAAAATGTAGGAAACGACGGTTGCTGCGTACCAATGAAATGAATGAACATTAGTTGTCTATCGAGAACATAAGTTCCTACTATCGGGAGTATGACTCCAAACTTATGTCTATGATAGAGTGTAATATTAGGCCGAAAATGACATGAAAATTGGAACGAACTCACTTGAATCAGGAAAATTGTACGTCATTGGATAATAAAAATAATCCAGTGAGTTTCGAATATCATAACGTGTAATGTCCATATCATTATAATTTGTTCGATTAGTGATATGACTGCGTAAATGTCATAGTTTAATGTCAATACGAACAAAAATAATAATTCCACGTTAGATGATGATATGACATTATTGTAATAATGAGCTTGTGATGATTATTTGAATCATAACGGAATATGTCGTCGACGGTTCCATTTTTGGTTTGTGTTCGCTCGTTGCGGTCGCCAATTATGTTGCGTGTTCCAAATACAGCTCACCAATATGTGTTGCGTGTTCGTACGTCGGGATTACCAGTTTTGTAGTGCCGTGCTTCGATCATAGTTCGCTTCGATAACCGTTATTAATACCAATCTTAACGGTGTATAATATCAGAAGGCAAAGGGAAGCGGCAACTACATTTTTATTGATAATCGATGCAGACCAGAAAGTTGTAAGCACATGAGCAACTGTAAGCAAGCGAAGCAAAGATGATGCGTATTGGAGATGGCTGGGAAGCCAACTCGTTATAAGCAAGCATTAATCAACATTTATAGTCAGGCTAAAATGAATGACAGACATGTGATAGGTAGGATAAGAAGTGTGCATACACATACGCTCATATAAAAAAATAGTCAAGGTCAATAAGCGAATAATTAACAAGATCAAAATATGACTCATAACGTTATAGGTGAATTGGCTTGTCCAGAAACTAGAATAAGCTATGTAGGTGTAATAGAGTACACGACGTTACACTACTCCCCACATAACAAGAGACTTACCTTCAGCACCCCAAAATGTAAGGCATTCCATCCGAGATATGTTGCGAAGTACGCATAAAACTTAGGCAACCCATCTCTAGACGTATCCAAGATTGATTGAGATCCGGAAAAATTGGTACCCTATGGTCTGAAGTCATACGCCAAATGCTAGAAAAATGCCTTTCTAGAAAATTTTGCACTGCTGACTTCGAAAAACATCTTTGGCCAGTTTGATAGTAGAACTTTTCACTTAATGTTTAATAGTTTTACTTAACCTCATTCAGAGTATGGAAATATAGTTCACTGGAAAGTATCCAACGGCAAGACACGAAATCAGTTCGGTTACCCATATTCAAACCTTTTGGAGGGCGCCTCAAATCACTTGACCTCAACCTACTAGAAAAAAAATACGTCCCTTAAGTGAATTAATGTCTCACAGCATCATAAACACTTCTGGGCATTCCCCTAAATATCTACTTGACCTCAGTTCCTTAGGGGTAATACCTGGAAATTGAAGACACAACATAGCAGAGTGAAGTTCAGGCACACCTTATACTCCATGAGAGTAATCAAATGCTGAAATTCACTATCGACTAAGTCAGTTCAAGCCATTTTCAGGAGTTCTTTAGGCGAAAACTTGACATATACTTAAGGACTAAGGCCAGTATCTCGCAACAATTTACCAAAATTTTTTCTTCTTTATAGTTAAATATACCAATATTTAGGCCTGTAAACATCGGCGATTCACTGCATCTATATACGGTAGCCCGTTAAGTCAAGCTTCTTCTAATCCGTCTAGATCCATTTGGATCATTTAGGCGCTACATTCACTTCAAGGTCATTCAGCGCTGCCACCTTCTCGCGCTGGTTTCATTGAATTTGTACTAAGTGTAAGTCCTTACCACAAGCTTTCTGAGTTGTCATCACACGTTCGTCGTATTTCAATCTTCCAGCATCACAGTGTTATCTATACAAAATGTTTCTCTTAGGTTTGAAAAACCTTAGACACAAACCTGTCAACAACAGAGCTACTATACAATTTCATTGTTCAAAAAAGAAAGCTGTACTTTGGCCCAATGCGTAACCTAAATAGCTTACTGTTGTTGGTGGCTTACATATTGTTGGGATTAGATGTGATACATGCACTTCCCAAATTTAATGTTATCCTTGATTTTATTGTAAAATACTGAGTTTCATTCATCCCAGCTGCTTCAATAATCGTACTCTAGCTCGTTAAAAAGTCAATTTTCGTCTCATTGTTTCGGTCAGAATGAAGAATGAATGTTAGGTGTTTGTAGCTGAAATGCTAATATCCAAGATATAAATTTATTTATTTTGTTTATTTAAACATAAATATTAGTACAAAGGGGCACCAGATATATATGCGACACACAAATCCCATTTGATTTGTGTGAGGGCTGTGATACTGCCTGAGTGTCCGAATTGAAGCAGGTGGTTTTCTTAGGGGGACACACCCGGAGCCTTTGACCTAAAAGTCTGGCCCATAAGGCAGTGGAGCATCGTAAGGAGATGTAGTCCCATGGTAGCCGGTCACCAACGATTGATTCATACGCCATTTGTTTCCACAGGGTTCTGGATGGAGGCCATGTGTAGCATTGGTTTGGAATCAGGGTTTTCCAACTCCCCTAGGTAAAGTTTCCGTGTCCTCCGACCCGGTTAAAGGGCCGGACATTCTCTTTTCGTCCTGCTAATTTCGTAAAAAACAGTAATGCTACAAAAAGGCAGCGAGTAGGACTTCCTTGTCGGATGCTATATACTCGTGACCATGTGAGAGCATTTAGAGAGGGAGAGTGGACTCTCCCCACTCTCGACCGTACCAGGGCATTTTTGGGCGATGGATAATCGCATCAATTATTGTTAGTAATCAGTTGTTAGAAACGTATTGTGACGGTGTAAAGTCATCTATTACTTATCCTCTTCTTAACTCAAAGCATTTTATCCTTCCTTGTCAATTTGTTATTCTCTGTTTTATCGTTTCAGTATCTTACTACGTTTACACTTATGAAGTGTAGCAATGCATATATGTGTAAAGTTTGCATTCTTTGGTTTTATGTGAAATGGTCTAAAGCAACATAGTATGCTATTTCGTAGTAGAATTATAGTGAAAAACATGTTAAATTTGTTAGTCTAAGATTTTGGTGGAATTATTTGAAAGCGAAATTTAAGTAGTGCAGAAATTATTTAATTCAACTAATTTAAAGAGACTAAATATATAAGAATTTTTGTCTTAATTAGAGCGAATAGTTTCACGGTGTTTGGGCGCCGAGTTGATGTAAGACATTAAATAGGAATAACATATTTGTAAAATCTCAGCGAATGAATTTGAAGTAAACCCAATGTTTCGCCTGGCAATTTGGTTCAAGCTTTTTCAAGGAAATATTAAGGAGACTAATATTTACAAAAGCAATAATATTTCAGTGGATATGTATGAAGTCATTACTGATGTTTGCAAATGTACATATTGTAGGTATTGTAGTATTAGCCGGAGACTTGAATGCACAGGTCGGGCGTCTAGGCACAGAAGAGAGTCCTTTGGGTGGCCGATGGGGACTTGTTGGTCGCTGAACAGATAACGGGGACCGTTTGCTGCAACTGTGCACAGACCACAACCTTTTTCCGGCTAGCACTAACTTCCGGCACAGTCATCGCCGGTGTGCCTCCCGGCATCCTCCCTCTGCATCTCAAGCCTGGACTCAGATTGATCACATCGCGATCAGCTACCGCTGGCGTGGTTGTGTACAAGACTGCCGCTCCTTTTGGAGTACCTATCTGGAGTCTGATCATGCCATGGTCTGCGCCAATCTCACCTTACTTTTCAGTGGCCGAAGGATTGACCACCACCAACGGATTGATGTTAGTAAACTGGCTGCAACTCCTGTTGCAAGTAAGTATCGAGCGGAGCTAGCCTCTAGGCTAGCTACCACCCCACCGAAAAGTATAGATGAGCATTGGTTGCTTCTTCACGACGCCATGAAAATGGCGAGTAAAGCCGCTTGCGGCTTCGCGAAACGTCCCGCTTGCAAGCACTGGGTTTCTTCTGGCTCCTTACAACTGATGGAAGCCCGTCGGTCTACTCCGGGTGACCGTGAGTTTGACCACAAACGAAGGCTGTTACGTAATGAAATTGGGCAAAGCTTGCGTAAGGACCGGGAAGCCTGGTGGTCGGAGCGTGCTAATGAGATGGAAGCAGCAGCTGCATCTGGTAACTGCCGGAAGCTCTTCCAACTCATCCGAGCCACTGGCAGCAAGAAGTCTGGTGTGAGTGAAACAATGTACGGGGATGATGGGATGCCAATCACTAACATCTCTCGATGGGGCCTGGGACAACAGATTAGAATAGCTTATCGTGTCATTGTGTCATTGGCTTTCGTTCGTTACCGCGGAATCGATTTAGCTTCAAGCATATCACTTGGACGATGGGCGGAATTTTTCGAAGGGCAGTTCAACTGGCCTGCTGCTCCGGCAACATCAACCAGTTTTTCCTGCCCCCCATGGCTGGTGACGACTGATCCATCAAACGAGGCGGAAGTCCCCAAGGAACTCCAACTCTTGAAGCGCTACAAATCACCGGGCCCAGATGACTTACCTCCGGCTCTTTTTAAAGATGGTGGTGACTTTCTGATTAAGGTATTGACTATGTTGTTTACAAGGGTTTGGGAGTCAGAAAGTTTTCCAACATCATGGAATGAGTCGATAGTTATCCCTATCTTTAAAAAGGGTTCGCGTTGTTCCTGTAACAACTATCGGAGGATAAGTCTACTTCCGATTGCGTCCAAACTATTGGCTTCTGTCATTCTTCGTAGGTTGTTTAAAACCTGAGAACGATTGACTCGCGAGGAGCAGGCTGGTTTTCGTTCTGGTCGAGGATGCATTGATCACATCTTCACCCTCCGCCAAATGTTAGAACACCGTCATACTTATCGCAGGCCAACAATCGTAGTGTTTCTTGATATCAGGGCTGCCTTCGATTCGTTGGACAGGACTGTTCTCTGGGATTGTCTATTGAAGAAGGGTGTGCCTGAGAAGTTCATTAACATCCTAAAGGCCCTGTACACGAACACCTCAGGCAGGGTGAGGGCATACAACCACCTTTCTCCACCTTTCTTCAAGCAGCGGGGTTAGGCAGGGTTGCCCGATCTCACCATTCCTCTTCAACTTTGCTATCGATGACATTCTGGAAACAGCTCTGATGGTTGTAAATAATGGTGGTGTGGATCTGTTGCGTGAAGAACGACTTCTCGACCTCGAGTATGCGGATGATATTGTCTTACTGTGCGATAATGCCCAAGGCATGCAATCCGCACTTAATCGGTTGGCAATCAGTGTCCGCAGGTACGGCATGTGCTTTGCACCCTCCAAGTGCAAAGTACTGCAAAGCATTGCTGACATCCAGTGGCAACACCATGTTAGTAATGCAGAGGTTCGGCATCCTGTGTTCGGGCACAGAGACGATAATTCAATTGGTGTCACCATCTTGAAACACCGACTTCGGTGGCTTAGACATGTTTTACGAATGTCGTCAGAGAATTCCACGTCGTGCATTATTTGCCGACTCTGGGACTGGTTGGAAAAAGCGGGGAGGAGGTCAGTGTATGACATGGTGTCGTGACATGAAAGAAAGCTGCCAAGGGCTAGCTTCTGTTGGTCCTTCACGACTCCCTGGCTGGGGTCCGAGAGATGGTGCAACACAGTGGCTAGAGACGTTATCAGATATGGCTCAGAATAGAAGCCAGAGACCATTCTGCTGTAACCTTTTACTTTCTTCATAAAGAGTGGTTCTTTCTTAACTGAAAGAGTCTTCCGGTTGTACATTCCAGTCCGCCTTATCTTTTCATCCCTCCTCTTCCTACTTTCATCATTTTGTGTGGCGCATATATATCTGGTACCCTTTTGTACCAATATATGTGTTTAAATAAATAAAATAAATGTACATAGTAGATGCTGGTGAAACGTAGTGTTAAGATGTTTTGACTGATTTAATTAGTATGCGTCTATATGACATTTTTTAACGAAATTTTATTAGTTGATACCTTTTCCAAGAACTTTTTTTATTTTCTCCATCCTTTTACAGCACACTATTTGAATTCAATTAAATGTCAACATCCTCTGGGAGTGGAAGTAGACGTAATCGGTTGAATCTTACGCTTCCGAGTTCTGCTATCCAATCATCAGATAATTGTTCTACAACACATAAAAAATCCGAGGAACCTGTCACAAATGCCGAGTTGAATAAATCTTCAGACAGTTTACAAGAATCATTACAAAGAAATGGAACTTCTAAAGCTGCATCATTATCAGATAAACTGGATGATAATAACACTCTAACGAATTCATCTCAGCCTGTGAAAACATCTCAACAAACTAGTATCTATCGTCCAAGTGCTCATCATTCACATCCTGTACACCGTAGAATCCCACCACCGCTCACAGATCTTCGTTTGTCTCCAAAGAAAAGCCATACGCCGTCAAACGATACTCTATTTGGCTCGAGAGGTGATCGAAACAATGAACATCGCTATTCAAATAGGATCAGCACAGGACCTGTTGATGTCGCTGAAGTGTATGTTTTATGTATATATATACCTGTGTCAAATAGTTTTATTTGCATGTCTTTTTATATTCTGTTGCCCATTATTCTCTTAAGCTTCTATTATATGATAGTAATATCTGAAGCTGTTTTGCTGCGAGTTGTGTTTCCTTTAATAGTCACGAACTTCTGACTTCAGTTAGCGAACAGGAAAGTAGAGGATGAAAACAGTCTCATTTATCGTATTGAATTCGGAGTTTCAACTAACTAGCTTAGTGTACAAACTTATCAAATCATAAAAATAACCCGTAGAGTTGTGTATGTGTGTTTTACGATCTGTATTGAAAGGTTTAAATCGCCTGATTGAGATTTCGATCATACTTGCCTTCGAAGCATTGTTCTCGTATTTTCAAACTACGGAGTAAGTAATACTGAGGTTAGGCATAAGGTACTAGGTAAAGACACAACAATTGATGAGTTGGTAAATCTTTGTCGACTGATTTGGTTGGGACATGTAATACGTATATCCAACCACTTCCTATCTCGACGGTTGATTTTGTTTGCCGTAGGAGTAGGTTGGAAAAAAGCTGCGTACGACCAAACCGAAGCACAGCATTAGTCCATCAAGACATCGGTTACTATTTGTTTATTTTATCTGAACATACAAGCACTAGTACAAGAGGGCACCAATTGCATATACGACACACAATAACAATGAGGTTGGGATGAAATAGAGAATGGGGTGTGTGACTATAATAAAAAGAAAAGCGACAAAGAACGGAGATTTGTGTGTGAGAGTAAAGTAATAATAACAAGAATATTTATAGCAACTCAGATACAATTGAGTTTGTTTACACCTAATCTGGCCAAGCCCTTTTGTTAACTTATATAATGGACAGTCATTCATACAATAACAACCTCTCTATACCATTGTACTTTTATTATATAGGCTTGAAAATTGCTTACTGCCTACGCATGTATTTATTCCACTAGCATTATTATTAATCGCTTAATTGATCCGATGACTCATACTTTTCCACTTATATATATATGTACATCTTAATCCTGTTTACTGCTCTGCTCTGCACTGCGCTACACCGTATTGTGCACGCTTACTCACTCATTCGGTTCTCACACTCACTCGCCTGCTTTACGGCACTACTCTTTCATGCTTGTTTAACGTGCCTGTAATATTGGATATCTGTGTGTGGTTCAATAATATGCGCAATCAACCCTTCGTATTCGCCTTCTGATTTATACACCGTTAGGACGTTATCGAGTAACGGTTATGAAGACGAATAATATACGAAGTTAGGGATGATATCAAATATTGACCACCACATACTAATAGTGGGAGAAGTTCAGTCAGCGAAAATATTAACAGAAAGAATTCTACCAAATAAAGAAGTTACGTTCACTTTTATGACGAAAGTAAAAGAAAGTTACATCTGGATCGCCACTGGCTTCTATTCTGATCCATGTTTGATAGCGTCTCTAGCTACTGTGTTGCACCATCTGTAGGACCTCAACTAGGGAGTCGTCAAGGTCCAATAGAAGCCAGTCCTATACAGCTTCCTCTCATACGTCCTCACACAAATCGAATGAGATTTGTGCGGCGCGTATATATCTGATGCTTCCTTGTACCTATATTTATGTGTTGAAATAAATAATAAAATAAATCCTCTCATACTACGACACCATATCATACACTGACCACCTCTCCGCTTTTTCCAACCAGTCCCAGCGTCAGCCGATAATACACGACGTGAAATTCTCTCGGACGATATTTGTAGAACATGATCAAGCCACCGAAGTCGATGTTTCAAGATAGGGACACCAAATGAATTATCGTCTGTGTGCCCAGACACACGATGACGAGCCTTTGCAGTAATTACTTGGTGTTGCCACTTGATGTCAGAAATCATTCGGAGACAACGATGATCAAACACAGAGAGTTGTCTAACGTCGTCAACTTGGAGTGACCAGGTTTCATAAACATAGAGTAAAACCGCCTGAGGTGTTTGTATATAGGATCTTTAAGATGTCAATAAACTTCCCAGGCACACCCTTCTTCAATAGACAACGCAAAAGAATTCCTGTTCAACGAATCTAGGGCGGCCCTAATGTCAAGAAACACCGCGATTGTTGGCCTACAATAACAAGCTACTGTGATATGGTAACCTAAATCAAAGCACATACATCCCAGATTCTACGTTGTCTATGACTGACTAAAGTTTGCGAACATATCTTAGTTTATAGTTAAAGACTTTTATTGTTTTATGTTTGATTATTGATCTGAATATTGATAGAAATAAACACTTAACTTTTAACCAATAAGTTATACTGTCACTTCATCAACTTTGATCTGATTACCTGTCTCATAAACACGAGTATATCAATCTACACTTGATAAATCAGTCACATTTTTAAAAAAATCATTAATTAGTTTATCTATATTTCAAAGCCATCAATCATGATGATAGTGGTGGTGAATATGTATGTGCCATTGTCATACAAGTTATCATCATCAGTGTATAACTAAAATTTCAAGCTTCATATATCATATTCAAAAGGGGGTTTTGTGGAGATTTTAGTAATTTTATATAGTTGGAATCATAGGTCAATTAAAGCTAGACCATCATGGAAAACCTGGAAGCACTGGACGCCCGTTTCTTCCTATTGTGGGACTCCTTAGCAGTGCGCATCAACGACCCCGCCTAGCGAGATTCGAACCCAGGACCTATCAGTCTCGCACGCAAGCGCTTAACCATTAGATTCGCATTACTGAGGAGTCCCATAATAAGACGAAACGGCCTTCCAGTGCTGTCAGGTTCATATATCATGGTTTGTATTTATAAATAAGTACTAACTTTCAGCTTTAATCGTCTCTTTCTTTTCTTTTTTTTTTCAAAAATAAATTTAGTTTAAAACAATTAGCAATACAAGATTTAGATGATAATCAACGACGTCGTTTAAGTGCATTTGTAGCAGATAAACAAAAAATTGGTGAATTACATCCAGAAGATTTTGAAAAATTAAATGAATTAGGTAAAGGTAATGGTGGTGTAGTTAGTCGTGTACGTCATACAACAACTGGTTTAATTATGGCTAAAAAAAATATTCATTTAGAAATTAAACCAATTGTTAAAACACAAATTATACGTGAACTTCAAGTAAGTTATTAAACTCTTTCTGTTTCTTTTTTCTTTATTGTTTCTTTGTTTGTTTTCATTTCGATATTATAGTTTAGTTAAAGTTGATAACATTCAGTTAGTAGGTCACAAACTTGAACTCTTTATTTACTTACTTATTTACGCCTGTTACTCCCGATGGAGCATAGACCGCTGACCAGTATTCTACAACCCACTCTGTTCTGGGCCTTCCTTTATAGGTCTATCCAATTCTTGTTCATTCTTCTCATGTCTGTCTCCATTTCTCGGCGTAATGTGTTCATTGGTCTTCTTCTTCTCTTTTGGCCTTCGGGATTCCATGTGTGGGCTTGACTTGTGGCGCAGTTTGGTGATTTCCTCGATGTGTGACCTATACACTCCTAGCACTTCCTGATTTCTTCCTCCACTGAAATCTGGTTTGTTGTCTCCCACAGTAGGTTGTTGCTGATAGTGTCTGGCCAATGGATCCGAAGTATCTTGCGTAGACAACTGTTAATAAACACGTGTATCTTCTGGATGATGGCTTTCGTAGTTCTCCACGTCTCCACCCTATACAGTAACTTGAAACCCCACTTCATTTAACTTAGTTTACCTTTCTGATTAGTAATATTGTTGCCTTTTATACGTATATAAGAGAGAGAGAGTGTTTCTCTGGTTGTTAAAAGGTGGATCGGCCTTGTGACTTCCGAAAAATTCCGGCTTTCATTATGAGGCGTCATAATTATTCCTTCAACTCCCAGGGCAGAGTTTAAATGGTTTGAATTATTTTTTCTGGTTAGCGTTTTTTTAGCGAGTTAGCTTTTCTACGGGATGAGGTCGCTAACCTCATGCTCAACCCCCCTCTTTTACCCGTGCTTGGGACCGGCAGTAACTCTAGAAGAGCTACAGGCGGAGCACAATTTGTACGTTTTCCATGTATTGTTTAACTACAACTCCTATGAAATACAATATCTCATAATTTCCACTACAAACTAATCTTTATCTTAGTTATCGAATACTTGAGGTGAAACATGAACAACTATAAAGTGTTTTTTTTCCTACTTATCTTATCACTGGTCTTACAATGATGAATTACATAAATATTTATACAGTAATTTAGTTTGTGAAATACTTAGAGGTTGTTTCTATAATATCCTCTTTGATCTAGGTTTTATGCTGCTAATCGGGTACTTGCCAGTAGGGTATACCTTTAGTACCCTATGTCTGACTCCATAATGATTTAATTATAATGTTAACGAAATGAATATCATATTTAGTTTGTATATATTCTGTCGGTGCATCTCGTTAATAACAACATGCATATAAGAAGCTGAATACGAAAGTATTTAAAGAATATATATTTCAGACATTCATTCATACAGACGAATGATAAGAGACAAGAAGAAATGCACATGAACTAGAGTAGCAGAAATAATCAACTGAGAGTGACTAATAAGTAAATCAGTTTTTCTAAGCATAAAAGGGATGCAAATAAGTAAGTATACAAACACATGTTCAAGTATTTCTATGAATTCGGTGTTCATCTTGTTGTGCTAACGAGGTATGGCAACTTGGACCGATGCATATGTGTGCCTGGTCCTACGTTGTAGCTGACTGACTGACTGACACATTCGTGTATAGACCATACTGAGTGTTATACATAAATAATTGGCAATGTCAAACATATGGATGATATACAATAAATAGAAAAACTGGAATAATTTATATATCCAAAGGTTAAAATCAATCGTGTAGATGTGAAATAGTACTATATACCACTAATGATTTGAACCCATAATACTTCTAGCTTCAATGTCTGAGATGTTATCACAAAGCTATTGATTCATTTTACCTTTTTATGTTTCCATTAATTATTTACTATCAGGTATTACATGATTGTAATTCACCTTATATTGTTGGCTATTATGGTGCATTTTTTGCTGATGGTGATATTAGTTTATGCATGGAATATATGGATGGTGGAAGTTTAGATATTGTTCTATTACATGCTGGTCGTTTACCTGAACCAATTGTTGCTAAAATATTATATTCTGTAATACGTGGTTTAGTTTATTTACGTGAAGTATTACATATTATACATAGGTAAGTAAAGTCTTCTTCTTTGTGTTGTTGTCTTTCCTTAATTTTAATAGTTGAAATCATGAGTCAATTGCAGCTAGGTCACCATGGAAAACTTGGAAGCACAGGACGGCCGTTTCGTCCTAATATGGGACTCTTCAGCAGTGCGCATCTATGATCCCGCACTTGCGAGATTCGAACCCAGGACCTACCAGTCCCTAATTTGTTTTTAATTTTTACTGTTGGATGAAGAGCATAAAAGAAAATATGTATTTCTTCGAAATCGGACGGTCACTTCTATTTATGTTGATGTATATTTAAAGTAGTAAGTTATTGTTAGAGAAACATCACCAATCTTCACGAGGTTTAAACAAAAGTTGTCATCCAGCGGCTATTATATCACGATTTGTATAAAGAATTTGATTGTTCAGTTCGAAATAAGTAGTTGTCTTACGGAAACATCGTTCTAGATCCTCACTTGAATATCACATCCTTGATGAATGAGAAAGAAAAATTTGAAGTTTGCATTCCTCAGTATCCTTGGTCTGATACAACCCATTTACCAATTATAGTCTTATGTACTCGACTGTCTTCAGTATAATAGCTAATAGTGATGCTACCTTGTTGTTCAAACTGAAGGAGACTTGGTATTCGAACCTGTGGCTCAGTGCTTAAAAGGTGTGCTTGAGTTACTACTAATTCATCACCCTGAAACTGGAAACTAAAATTTATATACTTTTTGTTTCCTTTGAACCTAAAGTCTTTATTGATTTGTATTTTAGTCAGTTTTCTGTTACTTCTGATTAGACCGTCCTTAGGTTTTGGTTAGTTTTAAGAGCCAAAAATCCGTTCCCACATTTTCTACACTTTTAGGAGAAAATATTCAAACTAATTTAAGCCAGTGTATGTAAGTCCTCTAAAACAGGCTATAAATATGTCAGTATCGTGATAAAGAAGATATTTAGCTCAAGTAGTTTTATTTATTGATACTGTATTCTCTCAGGTGAGCTGTCTCACTGCAAAGCTCTCATTATCATTACAAACAATATCATCAGTGCATACTTCAAATAGGATCATACCTTTTAAAAGTTTTCTACAAATATCAAATATCTTCTATTGGTCCACCTATATCCACACTTTTCTCTATACCTTGGCCCCTCAAACACTCGTTAGCTCTCTATATACATGGATTACCAGACTGCCATGCACCCAAAGTGTGAAATCATATTTTCTATACAATCCTACAATCAGTGCCAGAAAATAGAGCAAACAGTACATAATTAATTAGCCATAACTCGGTCAGTCAATCAGTCATATGTGGCGTAGGATCTAACACATGTGCATCAATTCAAGTTACTATTATTTATCTATTTATTTAAACACATAAATATTGGTACAAGGAAGCACCAGATAAATATGCGCCTCACAAATCTCATTCGATTTGTGTGAGGGCTGTGATACTGCCCGGGTGCCAAGACAGAAGCAGGTGGTTTTCTTAGGGAGCCACACCCCGAGCCTTTGACCTAAAGGTGTGATCCACAAGGCAGTGGAGCATCGTGAGGAGATGCAGTCTCATGGTAGCCGGTGACCAACGATTGATTCATACACCATTTGTTCCCTCAGGATACTGGAGTCCATGTGCACTAGTGGATTGGAATCAAGGTTTTCCAACTCCCCTAGGTGGACTCGCAGTGTCCACCGGCCCGGTTAAAGCTTCGGATATTCGTTTTTCGTCTTCTCAATTTCGTCAACAACAGTAATGCCACGAAAAGACAGTGATTAGGACTTCCTTGACGGAGGCTGTACACGCGTGACCATATGAGAGCATTTGGAGAGAGAGGGCTGTCCCTTCCCACTCTCGGCCGTACCAGGGCATTTGGGGGCGATTGCTTTTTAGTAGTTCCGTGGTTAATTTCGTTTGAGTATATAGTTTCTTTTTGAAAATAGTTTACATTCATGAACAAAACAATGAAAAAACACAATTTTTAAAAGTTTAAAAACATCATCTAATAAAACAAAATAAACATAATCATGTTTTTTTCAAAAAAATATTGTGCTACTAATATTTTGTTGCTCATTTTTATATGGATCCTGTTTTGTTTTCCTTTTCAATGAAGTCATCATTTCGTTATTGTTGTTGTTGAAGACCTTCCTTTTTCTTCCTGGAAATATGTACCTATAAATAGGACAGTTTTTCAGCTCTAGTTAAGAGAAAACAACATTGTTCATATGTGTGTAGCAACAGAGGAAGTGAACTGGAACTTAAAAATCTGAACTGGAACCATCGATGAATGACATCTTTTTCTAATAATTGAATATTTGATGGTGATAACGTAAAAAGAAAATGTGCACTCTGTAGGTTAATTCCCCCCAAATGCCCTGGTACGGCCGAGAGTGCGGAGAGTCCGCTCTCCCTCTCCAAACGCTCTCACATGGCCACGCGTATATAGCCTCGGACAGGGAAGTCCTACTCACTGCCTTCTTGTAGCATTACTGTTGTTTACGAAATTGGCAGGACGAAAAGCGAATGTCTGGAGCTTTAACCGGGTTGGTGGACACGGAAAGTCCATCTAGGGGCGTTGGAAAACCCTGATTCCAAAACAATGGTGCACATGGGCTTCAGTATCCTGATGCAGCAAATGGCGTATGAATCAATCGTTGGTCACCGGCTACCATGGGACTGCATCTCCTCACGATGCTCCACTGCTGGATATCAGTTTAATTTTCGATCATCATCCTTTTTGAAGGCTAGTTGTTACACAATCTAGAGGCTTCTGACTTTCATCCCTGTCGCCTTGCTGTCTGGATCAACCAATTCCTTCGTTGGTATCTCGTGAGTATGAATCTATCCTATTCATCATGCAACGTTAGGTCCGTTCACCGAAAACGACTTCCCTGACACTCATATTCTGTACAAAACTTTTCAAGTTTGTGTTACAGTAATCGCATTTCGTTCATCTTTATGATAATTGATCCTGAAATCTCAAGGCACTAGTGTCAAGTTGTTGGTCTATTTCAGAAATAGTGCTATCAAAAAGTAATGAACAATTAATTGATAACTAATTGTCGACATTTCTTTGCATTAAAGGAAACGTCTCCAAAAAAACAACACTGTGTTCGGTCGCAGCGAACCAAGACGTGCACTGCTTGGTCATCCAGATGAGTAGTTTGAAGAAATGCGGATAAGACTTCGACATATAAACCCATTCACTCCTGGCCTGAGCTATTTCAGGAAATATAGGCGCCCTGGTAACAAACCACACGATTGCTCGAATGTATGGTTGGATGCATTGTATAACATGGTGCGAATTCTGTCACGGTCAAGCAGTTTCATCTATTTTATATTTCTCTCTAAATATGTCCTTCGTAACATTTCATTCTTCGATTTTTGTCTTATTATCACTTTTGAACTTCACTTCCCATATTTACACATTGAATGTAGTCGAAATTCATCTCTGCCCAATTTCCTCCACCTCTAATTTTTATTTTAACAATAACTTGTTTACTACTTAATAGTTTTTTTCAAGTAGTATAAAATCATTTTCGTGTCATCGAATGTAGTTTATCACGTTAATTTGCTGATGAATGTTTCAGAGACGTCAAACCATCCAATATCCTTGTAAATCGTACAGGCGATGTGAAATTGTGCGATTTTGGTGTAAGTGGTCAACTGATTGATTCCTTGGCTAATTCATTTGTTGGTACAAGAAGTTACATGGCACCGGAACGTTTAACAGGTGAACAGTACAATACATTAAGTGATGTATGGAGTTTGGGTTTATCGTTAGTTGAACTGGCAACTGGTCGATACCCGATTCCAGCAATTGAAGATGAAAAAGTTTATCTAAGTGCTTTCAGTTCACAACGAGATGTAAACTTAGAGCAACATTTAGAAGCAGCTAAAGAAGGAAATCCACTTCCTGGTAAGAAATTACTTATTTATTTTGAAATAAATTTGTTAGACTGATGTAACAATGTATAAGGCGTAACTTGATTTTCCAAGTACTGATTTATATATTAAATTGTGATCAGTTATTTGACTTCTGAAAGAACTCTGCATTACGTTTAGACTATTGGTAGCGAGTGAAACAGTTGAATACATTAACCAGTTCACTTATCGGTATGGAAGTTGTTTAGATTGTTGAATTTTATTGAGATCACGAATCGATCGAATTTAAACACCCATTGAACACCTTAAGGTACTAGGCAGCCATTTCTTGTTAATACGGAACCCCTCAACAGTGCTCATCCACAACACCACGACTAGGAATCGAGTCCAGGACCTTCAGTCTCATCCATGGTCGCTTAATCTTTAAACCACTGAGATGGCATCCAATAGTGTATAAGTTTAACTTTGATTAGTCCGCGATATTGCACAGCCATCTTCCACCGTCTTCAGAGAGTGCCATTTCCACACCTTACGTATTTGAACCCCACTAGCCAAGGCTTCGTAGTAAAACTCCGGAAATTTGTTAGCTTCAAGAGTGGGTTCGCGGATGCGCACTTCTGAAGAGTCTCTCACTAGGACGAGATTGCTGACTAGTACTTCCTGGATTTTAAGAGTTGTCTGACTTAGATCGGTTCGCGATATAAATAATTCACTTAAACTCTGATGAGTTGGTTCCTGACAAAATTTCAACATGCATTTAAATACTTCCCGTTGATTTCGCCAAATTACGTTGCTTGTGACGTTGGCGAGTTTTTCATCTTCAAACTATGGGGTGAGTATATTTCTCAGTAGTCTTCTCTGTGTTACTCTATGAGTGTGAAACATACTTTCTGAAAGTAGAAGCTTTTTGATGATTAACGTTTTCGAAGCATTGTTGCGTTATCATGGAACGACCACTCGAGTAATGTTCAGGTTTAGCTTAGAGAGCTTGGAAAAAGTTATTCTTTATCAACATATACTCAACCACCTACCTCGACATGAAATATTGTATGGCGTGGGAGTAGATTAGAGGGAAGCTACGGACGGCCAAATTAAAGAGTAGCATCAATCGTCAAAGCTATTGATAACCTAACTGAACGATGTGGATAAGTGCAGACTACCTGGTTGGGGTCCACGTGATTATTGTAACTTTCATTAGCATAGCTGAGAATCAGTCATCATAGTCTAAATGTACTTACTCTGTATCTGCCCTTCGATCGAAAGTTTCGAAATTACTTAAAACTTGTTATTCTGTGAATCCACTATTTTTTCTCGAGTAATATTCTTTGTACCCTATTGTCTTTTTAATACTAGTGCTACTATTGATAATTTTATCTCATTGTACTGATTTCATGTAGCAACTTCAGTCGATGCATATTTGTGTCAACTCATACGTTACTTGGGGTTGACAATTATAGCGTAGCTTATTCATCGTATACATGAGTCATATCTTTTTTCAAAGAGAACAAACTAATAGTTCCAACAGATTATCGAAACCGTTGTTAGTAGATTGCCAGAGTTATACTATCCAACCGGTTCATAAACTTACGTGCCATACTTCTAACATTAATATATATTAGTAAACTTAGCTACTAAATAACATTGACTGAATTTCGATTGTGATTTCTAATTCACTTTCTTAGATTATCTTAAGAAAAGAGATCAGTTCACTTGTTTAATGTTTTCATTTTATTCTGACAACATTAAATAAATTAGCTTCGTTTTATTAATTGACAACTTGGTAGTGAGTTTTCAAGTCAATCAAAGTTTAAACAAAATCATAAGAGCTATAGAGATATAGAAAAATCTATAGAGACAACCTATATTCTCTAATCTAGTTTACCTAGTCAGTTGAAAAGCATTGAGACTGGCGAATTTCGACTATGTGGTGAGATTTGAATCGACAACTGCATCTCTCTGCTAATGTGGTATGGTAAATCGAACTAATGTACGTATGTACGAAGTTCTACGTTGTGACTGATTGATGTGGTGGAGAAGCGATTTGCCACTAATGTCATTGGATGATAATCGGCTAAAATCGTATTTCGATTGAATTTGAAGATACTTAGTACTGAGTGTCAATATAATGACCTGAAGCTCCTTGAATCAATCTCTGATGAGCTTAGTACATCCACACTCATGAGGAGTCTCATACTACTATGAAGCAGTTATCCAGCAATCCCTCGTTTTCAACAATTGTCTAAAATCAGAGTATGAAGTCATCAATATATATATATATATATATATATATATATATATATATATATATAGTTTCGTCCTATTTGAGATTCATCAGTCGGATGTAGCCGAACTTCAGTTTTGATGTTTACTACGTTGTGATTCGAATCCAATGCTTATCGTTTTAATAGTCAATACATTATTCATTCGACTACCGAATCTCGGCAGAAACCAGCCACTCGAAATGCAATCTTGAATTTCAATAATGGAGTAATGTAAACCCTTTTTGATAATGATATACTGGTGTGTATGTTAAGCGTCTTAATTATTATTTTTTATTTTTTCAACTATAGCTGTCAACAGTCCAAGTTCCGGACCAATGGCAATATTTGAACTATTATCCTATATTGTAGATCAACCACCGCCTCGTTTACCAAAATTTTGTTTCTCTGATGATTTTATTGACTTAGTTGATTCATGTCTTCGACGTCCAGCTAGTGATCGACCATCTTTAGAAAATCTTTTAAAACATAGATTTGTTGTTACTGCAGCTGGTGCTTGTCCATCAGGTAATGTTCAACGTCAAAGTACAGTAATAGATATTCGACAAACAGGTGGAATTGTTGATTCAAATCAATGTGAAGATCCAATTAATATTGGACGTTATCTTTCTTCTGTATTACCATCAGTAACAATTGATGATGGATCTAATCAAAATTCTTTTTAATTTCTTTCGTAATATTTAATAATTAATCGCCATATACATCCATCTGTATTACGTATTTTAACAAAGAAACCGTAAAGAAAGGTAAATATTCCCCATCAATGTGTGCGTGCGTGTGTGTGTTAACATGTTGTTACTTATTTCAAAACCAATTATAAACATTCTTACTTATTTATTTTACTTACGTTTGTTACCCCCAATGGAACATAGGCCGTCGAACACCATTCTTCAACCCACTCTGTCCTACCCTTTCCTTTCTAGTTCTATCCAACTTTTGTTTATTCTTCGAATGTCTGTCTCCGTTTCATGGGCATAATATGTTCTTTGGTCTTCTTCTTCTTCTTTGGCTTTGAGGATTTCATGTGAGGGATTGTCTTGTGACACAGTTTGGTGATTACTTCAATGTGTATCTTATCCACTTCCATCGCTTCTTCCTGATTTCTTGCTCCACCGGATGGAATCTGGTTGGTTCTCTCCAACAGTAGAATGCTGCCGATAAATTATAAACATTCTGATACTATGTATATGTAATTGAATGTGCTATGTCCCTTGGTTTGTATTTTTTTAATTTTCTTTCAATTTTTTGTTTTGCTTATCAGTTTCTTTTGGTAAAATATTTTTGTAAATATTTTTTTGTTGTCATGTTTATTTATTTTTTTTTAAAATTTCATTTTAAGATCCCATAATTAAATCGATAATCTGACAGTAATATAAAAAAAACAACGTAGAATTCCTTACTTACGCCTTTAACTCCTCCGGGGGCTACTGCCGGTTCCAAGCCTGGATAAAGAAGGAGAGTTGGGGATGCGGTTAGCGACCCCATCCCGTAGAAAACCAACTAGCTAAAAAAACGCTAACCAGAAAAAAAACTTATTCAAACAACATAGAAAAGAGAACCAATTTAATATTGATCAAGTTTTTTTTGTTTTTCTCTGTTTTTTTTTTACTTACTTACTTATTGCTTCTCTTTGTTAAAATGAATTGTTTAATTGAAAATCCGTTTTTAATTTTACTACTTATAAGTAATACATACTGTACTATTTAAAATAGAAGTTCATTTTAATGAAAAGAAACAAAAAAACTTTTGTTAATTATTGAATGGTATTAATTTACTTACATTTGGTTACCCCTCATAGAGGATTATGAGACCTTCCATGGAATTCTGATCCTGGCAAATTGTTTCATCTATTATAAGCCTATTTGATTTATGTTTTAACTATTCCATATTGTGATGTATATTTTAATTCATTATCCATCCTTAATCCAATATCTCTGTATGCATTTTCATTGTTGTTTTTTGATCATTTATGGAGTAAAGAAAGGAGAGGGGAAAGTTACAAAGAGATATATGAGGTTTGATGATTGTGAATAATCGATTAATCTGTCTAATCTTTTTTTTTTAATTATTTTTCTTTATATTATCTATACTACTTATAAAAAACCAAAAATCTGAGTGATATAATTTCGTTTATTATGAGAATTATCATAATCCTCTTTTTGTGTATATTTATGCAATACATATAGTGTAATGCAATAAATACTTATTTATCTATCGAATACGCCTTTTTTTTTCTCTCCTAATCACTGATTTAATCAATTTTAAATAATGTTGTGGTGTAGTTTACTGATATTTACATAAGTAGTATATGATGATGATGATGTTCTGGCATTGAATGTATTTCAGTAGAAGATTAATAAAGAGAGAATAGAAACGGCATGCAATTCGTATGAAAATGCATGAACAATTATAATCGAAGAGTATGGACGGATATTTGTAGAAGAAACAGTCAAGATTGAGACAATTGATTGTTATTTTGCAAATTAACTGTTCACTATATAAGCAAGGAGTGATAGTGATGTTGGTTTGTTCTCTGAGCTGGATGGTTTGGTCGTGGAGCTTTCATCGTCTTTCCGAACGATATCATCAGCACAAACTTCGGGTAGAAGTGAAGTGTTTGAATTTCTCCACATGTGATTCACAGCTTGTCCTCTGCACCTCGATGTTGATTGGTTCTTATTGACCTTAAATCTGTCATTGTTTATTTCTTTGTTTTGGTTGTATCTCCTATTGTTTTGATTTTTGTTCCTATGCTCCTGCATAATTTTCTTGATTGCTTGATAGATTGGATTGATTTCAATATGTTTGTTCTCCACCATCTCAAGGAGTGATAGTGTCTAGCAGTGGAATTCAGGACGCGCGTTTCGTCTCATTTGGAACTTGTCGGACGGATTTACCTGCATCTCAGAGTTGATGTTCACTCTTAGACTCGAACCCACTATCGTTCGCTTCAAACGCTATGGAGTTATCCATTCACCTACTGAATCCTGATAACCACTTGCTTGTGCAATGAGGTGAAGTTTAAATTTACTTAGTATTGCTTGTTTGAATCTTCCCATCGATGTGTTCGGACTGCAACTGGTCAGTCTCTAATTGGCATATGTGCATACTGTGCGTATCGCCTCGATATAGCATTGTAATCGAAGATAGGAAGATTCAAGCAAACAATACTAAGTGAGTTCAAAATTCACCCCATTGCACAAGCAAGTGGCTATCAGGACTCAGTGGCCGAGTGGATAACGCGATGGCGTTTGAAGCGAAAGGTACTGAGGTTCGAGTCTAAGCGTGAACATCAACTCTGAGATGCGGGTACATCCAACTGACGAATCCCAAATAGGACGAATCGCGTGTCAAACTGGATTCCACTGCTAGCCACTATCCATCTCTGCTTACCATGCTTGTGGATTAAGGCTATATCGAGGCAATACGCACAGTATGCACATATACCAATTAGATGCTGACCAGTTGTTTATTATATAGTTTTCATATTTTAATGAGATAGTCTGTAATGTTGTGCTAAAATACATTCAGTTGTCCCGAATCATGTTCTTGTTCACTACAGTGTTGCGTAGAAATAAACTCGAAAAATCTTTGTTTTATAGAATTCTCCCTTCACCTTCATTTAAAAGTCTAAGATTGTCAAATATAAGATAATTTTAGATTTTTTTAAGGAGATAGCACTTAACGATTGGTTAATCACCATGGAGTGACTAATGTCATGTTTATCTGGTCTTGTAGTACTAGTCGAATTCTATCTATGACTTTGCAATGTGACCATGAATTTGATTGATTAACACATCGTCTGCACTATGTTGCGATGTTAATTGGTTGAAAGTAGTTAACAGGAAACCTTGGGATTGACGAACTACATTAGTTACTACTCAGTGATCACTGGAAATATCTTAGCTCTCTGAAGGACATCAGTCGCTACCAGATTTGTGCAAGGGTAACATCTCGGGCTATGAAACTGAACGACTAAGGTTTGCACCACATAGGCAGCATTGATTCTCCGCGGTATTAGAGATGTACTTTCTGAGCGAATGCTAGATGTCATGAAACGTATGTCAACTAGAGTCTAGTATCGACTATCCATCATTGCTTAACAAACATTATTTAATATTAAGATCTCAGTTAATAAAGTTTGAAGCCAAACTTCATCTATTGCCTTTGAAGCTTCAGGAGATTACCTATGGTCATTTCCATACAATGCACACGACCATTCTAATCTATCGAGGTGTATATTTACCGAATTTCAGCACTGCACAGTGATTGTTCATAACCTTCAAAAAATTTAATATTAAGAGGATTACAGTTTGATTTCCAAATAGCTCCACATTATTTCGACTTTGAGGAAGCTTCTCATGATCTTCAAAAGTAACTAAGTGATCTGCGATTTGACTATAACTCTAAGGAACAGCTGTTCAATGATCTATTATATATAAAGAATCATTTTTACATGTATGGACTTCAATAAGACAAAACTCAGATCTCATCTCTTGTTTATAAATTTTGCGTATCTTTCTCATGCTTTGAAAGACCAATCAGAACGCATCGGTGTAAAGCTGGAGTTCCACTCAACCTTCAATCGATAGAATAATGTAGTAAACACAAATAAATCCTAGTTTCGATTATAAACAACGAGTCATAATCTTCAATATAATGTTTTTGTACATCTTCTCAGCACGACCCTGTGTATCCCTTCATGTCATTTTCTAAGAAAATTGTTTACTCCTATATTAAACCATGTATAAATGATAATCTAAACCGTCCATCAACAAATTTTAGTCGAAACGTCATACTACCTAAAACTACTAGCAAGTAGTATTCCAAATGACACAATTTACTCTTATCGGACTGGTCGACTAAATAAAATAACCATTTAGAATAAGTATGCAATCATAAAATACTCAATTTTGATGATTTACCCAATGTATGTCTTTTCCTAACTTCTTCATCATCTGGAAGTTGGTTTCTTTCCAATAGTAGGCTCTTGTTAATGGTATCCGGTCAACAACGGACATCGAGTATCTTGTGTAGACAACTGTTTATAAACACTTGTACATTTTTGATGATGATTGCAGTAGTTCTCCATGTTTCAGCTCCGTACAGTAGAACTAACTGTCCTGACGTTATATTGAATATTGTGACATTGATATTGGTTGATAGTTGTGTTCGAGTTTCATAGATTGTTCAATTGTAGGAATGCTGTCCTTACTCTGCCAATCCTTGCTTTTACGTTTGGATCAGATCCTCTACGTTTATCGATGATGCTTCCCAGATACGTGGAAGTTTCCACCTCTTCTAGAGTTTTTCCATCCATTGTAATTGGGTTGGTTGGTGTTCTCTGTGTTGTATTTGAGGATGTTGCTTTTTCCTTTACGTATGCTGAGGCCTACTGATTCAGAGACTGGTGCTACACTAGTTGTCTTCATCTGCATTAGTTGGGGTAGAAGAGCTGGATCATCTGCTCAGTCCAAATCATATAGTTGCATATAAGCTGTCCATTTTATTCGATGCTTCCTCTCAGATATCTAAGTTTTCATAATCCAGTCAACCAAGTGGAAGAAAGAGAAAGAATGAGAATAAGCAGCCTTGCTTGAAACTGACCCTCACTTGTACTGCGTCTGTCAGATCTCCTCTACGTACAAATTCGCAGCGTAGTCGGTTGTTTGAATTCAATATGATGTTGATGATTTCAGGTATACCATAATATCGAAGAAGGTTCCCTAAAATCTTTCATCTGTAGCTCTCCTAGCGTTACCGCCGGTCCCAAGCCCGAGTGAAGGTGGAAGGTTGAGCATGTGGACAGCAACCTCGTCCCGTAGAAAACAACCTCACTAAAAAAACGCCAAACAGAATAAACAAATACATAATCTTACTATTGTATAATTCATATTCAATTGACTAATTTTGATTCATTGTTTAGGTACATGATAAAGTAAAATACATTGATACTTTGACCGATCTCAAAAGAAAGTAAAATCATTTTCTTAGCATGGAAAAGTTTTGTACTTTCTTGTCTTTTAGTAGTCAGTTGAAGATCCAGATGAGAATAAATGAATTGTAACCTTTAGTATACGACGTGGTCTGATTTTGATTGTATATAAACCAAGTATGTTTCATATATATGATTTATATTGGGGAGGCTGAGATTGGTGTTCTGAGCGAAACAGACAGGAGTGGACGAAGTAGGATCAATCAAAACCCTAAGCTACTCGTATTGTAAGATTACAGACTATCTCAGTAAATTCTGATAACCAAACAATGAACAGTCAATTTGCAAATTAACAACCAATTGTTTCAATCTTCATTGTTTCTTCTCTAATTCCGTTGCTCATGCATTTTCCAAACGATTGCGCTTCAATTCAGTTCTTTCCTCATCGGTCTTCTGCCAAAATACATTCTACGTCTGACCCACACCATATACTACTTATATGGATATAAGTAGACCACACCACAGTATTAGTGTATACTTCATTAGTTTGGTCATATAACTCAATGTACCTAAATTGGCAATTATATTTCGTGATAACCGTATAGGCTAAGGATATAGGACTTATGTAGTTCACTATTACAAATATTGTAATGAATTCATTTAGTATTGTTTGTTCGTATCTTCCCATCGATGTGTTAGGACTGCAACTGGTCAGTCTCTTTTTATTAGCATATGTGCATACTGTGCGTATTGCCTTGATATAGCTTTAATTCACAAGCATTATAAGTAAAGATGGATAGGATGAAATGCACGTTGTGGATTCCATTGCTAGTCACTATTCATCTTTGAAATGGTGAAGAAGATTTGTAGCTCGGGTGGGTGATTTTGATTGATTCTTATTGACATTGAGGTGCATAGAACAAGCTGTGAATCACATGTAAAGAAATTCAAACATTTCACTTCTACACGAAGTTTATCCTGATGATGTCATTCAGAAGGACGATAAAAGCACCACGACCAAACTATCCAGTTCAGAGAACAAACCTACATCAAAATCACTATTCATCTTTGTATATTGTAATGAAGTTGATCATACATCATTGCTTGAAATAGATTTAACTGAATAATAATAAAAAAACGTGTGATAATGAAATAGTGTACACAGAACTTAATATTGATATGAATCATAAATATCATACATGTTATACAATATGAGATGATAATCTACAATGACATAATGTAAGTCACATGGTAGATGACAACAATTTCTATAGTAGTTAAGTAGTGATTGTTTTACTGAACTGTTTTTTTTTCTTAAATTTGCGTATAAAATTATTATGAACCAGAATCTAACCAATAACTAATTAATAAGTTTCAATTTTCTAGAATAATTGATAAAAGTAAGATTCATACTTATTTACTTACTTAGGCCTGTTACTCCTGATGCAGCATAGGCCACCGACCACCATTCTTCAACCCACTATGTCCTACCTCTACCTTTATACTTCTATCCAATCAATCTTCATTCTTCTCATGTCTGTCTTTATTTCTCGACGTAATGTGTTCTTTGGTATTCCTTTTCTCATTTGACCTTGAGGATTCCATGTGAGGGCTTGTCTTGTGATGCAGGTGGGTGATTTCCTCAAAGTGTGTCCGATCCACTTCCAGCACTTCTTCCTTATTTCTTCCTTTACTGGATGGAATCTGGTTTAATCTCTCCCACAGTAGAATGTTTCTGATGGTGTCTGGCCAACAGATTCGAAGTATTTTGAGTAGACAACTGTTCATAAACACCTGTATCTTCTGGAAGATTGCTTTCGTAGTTCTCCACGTCTCCGCCCTATACAGTAGAACTGTCTTGACATTTCTATTGAAAATACTGACTTTCTTATTGTTTGACAATTGTTTTGAGTTCCAGATGTTGTTCAGTTGTAAATATGATGCTCTTGCTTTACCGATCCGTGCCTTCATATCTGCATGAGATACGAGGTGCTCATCGGTGATACTACCCAGATATGTAAACGTTTTCACACCCTGAAAAACTTCTCCATCAAGTGTAATTCGATTGATGCATTCTGTATTGTATCAGAGAGTCTTACTTTTCCCTTTGTTTATATTGAGATTTGCTGCTGTTGAGACTGCTGCTACACTGGTCATCTTCTGCATTTGTTGCTGCGTGTGTGATAGAAGAGCCAGATCATATGCGAAGTCTAAATCGTCTAGCTGCATCCTAGCTGTTCACTATTTCTTGTGCTTCCCCTCCAGATGAAGAGTCATAGGATGAAAAAGTAATGTACTCATTGTTTTTACCTGATAGATCATGATTATAAACTGTTATGTCTTGTGCTGGTGAATTAGAGGCCAGTGAATTATCGATCAGACAAATGACAAGTGAAACCCGTATGAGCAGTCTAGAATACTTATCGGTCCTGCTTTCTGCCTAGTCCAGTCATTTAAGTCCAGAACACCAATAACAGCCTCTGCAATATGAATCATTATCCTCAAACCTACTGGGTTTATATACCAAACAAACTGATCACATTGTACCATAAAGTAAGAAAACAACATTTGTACAATATTTGGCTGTGAATTTGGGGAACATTTAATAATGGACTAGGGAAAACTCAAGAATAATAAATCGTATATTAATAGGCTATAAGTTAAAGTAAGACTTATAATAAGGTGGACATGAATATGAATAGTCAAGTTACTTAGCAGTTATATAATGGGAAATATACATATCATATTGGTCCATAAATAGTTCTCCAAAGGTACCATACATAATTCTTTTCAGGATATAACACAAACTACTAAGGATTTATAATATATTAGAACAAAATAGCTGATCTACCTTCTCTCACTTATCATTTTTATCCTAGTTTCACCAATACAAAAGATAACCAATAGTTTAATATAGCTTTAATTAACACTGGTTCCTTCCTTCTTCCCTTCGTTCATTCATTCATTCATTCATTCATACATTCATCATTTGACAATATTCATCATATTACTATTATTATTATTACTACTACCACTACTACTACTACTACTACTACTACTACTACTACTACTACTACTACTACTACTACTACTACTACTACTACTACTACTACTACTACTACTACTACTACTACTACTACTACTGCTACTATTACTACTACTAACAATAATCATAGTAATCTAACATTGATAAATTTTACATTTTTATTTTACATATGACCAAGAAAAAAAAAGTTTTTTCACTGACGAAAACACAAACAAATTACAATTTCAATGTTCAATTACAATGTTAAAATTGTACATCATTAGTTCATTAACAATCTCATTTACAATAATGCCAATATATAATCATATACTGACAACATGTACACAAAATAGATATACACACACACATACAGAGAGAGAGAGTAAGAAGAAGGGTATCTCCTTACTATTATTATTATACTATTGAATCATATGATATCACTTGGAGATTACTTAAAGAATAAAAGTAGAACTAAAACTATGATTCAATCTATTTATCCAATAAAAAATAGACTTAGCAACAATGAAATTACAAAAAACTTTTTTGTTTTGTTTTGTTTTTGTGCTCATAGATTTATTTTTAATTATATATGAATTGATCATGTTATCATCATTACAAATTACTTACCTTCTTACTTACGTTTATTACTCCTAATGGAGTATAGGCCGCCAAAAATGTCATCCACATTGACGATATTCAAATTTGAATGATCCCTTTTATTATCAACAACAATTCAAGAATCTTGAACACTATCATCAATATTATCTTCAAACAACGCTAGTATTACAACAACAACGACTATGACGACAACGACGAGTACGACAACTAATAGTACTATCCCTAAGAATGATATAAATTATGATTCATTACAAGAAATCAATCAAAAGAAATTACAACAGAAATCAATAAATCGATCATCATTATTATCATCATTTCATAATTCATATTATCCAAATAAAAATAATCAATTATCATATTACAATAATCGATCATCATCATTATCCTCATCATCAAAGCGTATTAATCCTACATTAAATTGGTATTTATCAAATTTAAAATTAAAACAAAGAATATACTACTTAAATGATCATGATCATGATCATGATGATGATCCTTCGGTACAACAAAAAAATAAAAAAAAATTTTTTTTAATTAATTCATATTCTGATGAATTTATTAATGAAAAATCAAATGATAAATCAAAATCATTATCATATAATAAACAATTATTAGAAAATGTTACACAATTACCACCCATGGCAACATCATCATCATCGGCATCATCGCCATTATCACCACAGCAACAACAACAAGAGAAGAAAAAGAAGAAGAATCAACAAAGACAGAGACAACAACAACAACAACAACAACATCGACAACAACATAGTAAAACATGGAATGGTAAAAAACCTAAACGTAATTTAATTTTAGAAGAATGGAAAAGAAAATCAGATACTGTACAAAATGTAAGTTAGTCATAATCATGCCAATAATGATCATATCTTTTGTAAGGTTACCAAAGTACGAAGTTATTCAATGTTTGTTTTTTGTATTTTTTTAGTTAAGTAACTGTAGTATTGATGAATAAGAAATTCTTTAGTAACTTGGAGTTCATATTATGATACTGATCTTTACAAGCATATTAAGCAAAGATGGATGGTGGCTAGCAGTGGAATCCAGTTTGACGCGCGATTCGTCCTATTTGGGACTCGTCAATTGGATGTACCTGCATTCTCAGAGTTGATGTTCACTCTGGGAATCGAACCTCAATACCTTTTGCTTCAAACGCTATCGCCTTATCCACTCAGCTACTGAGTCCTAATAACCACTTGCTTGTGAAATGGGGTGAAGTTTTAAATTCATTTTGTATTGTTTGTTTAAATCTTCCCATTGATATTTTAGGAATGCAACTGGTCAGTCGCCAGTCGGCGTATGTTCATACTGTGCGTATTGCCGAGTCCCAAATAGGACGAAACGTGCGTCAAACTGGATTCCACTGCTAGCCACTATCTATCTTTTGCTTATAATACTTGTGAATTAAGGCTATATCGAGGCAATACTGACAGTATGCACATATGCCGATAAGAGACTGATTAGTTGAAGTCTTAAAACATCAATGGGAAGATTCAAACAAACAATACTAAGTGAATTTATACTAATCTTCGTTTATTAATTTGATTTTTCATTATTGGTTTTAATTTGTTATGTTTTATTGAATATCTTAAGGATATAGTTGTTACCATATAAATAGAACTATTATATCACAGTTATCAATTCGTAGAATAAAACTTTCCCTGTATTTTTAACTTTTCAACTTCAATTTCATAGGGGGTTACTACTGTTGTTAAGGTTTTTTGTCAAGCCGTCTAGAACGTATAGATCCTCCTCTCACTGAATGACCTCGAACTTTTGAATAAATTTTAAAAAAAACACTTCTAAGTTACCATTTGGAAGAACAGTTTTTATGGCTGACCAATTTAATAAATTGATATCACTAAATCATTTCAGTTTAGGCACTATCTAAAACGATAGCTTATTGGATAGAGCCATCTGTCTTACTTGAAGATAACAAAATTAGACCGTTGGTTGAGTCATTGATACGTACTACTAAGTAGTCTCATTCTAAGTTAAAAACACATAGGTCGTGCTTCCTTTTGTTGATTGGTACAATCCACGATGAATACCACCTAAAAAATTATATATATACATATATATCTTCTGTGAATTCTTTGTTCAACAACTGTGTTCCATTTTGTTAAGATGATCTTTCGAAATTCCATCGCAGTAGTCGGTTATGTAATTTGCAGTGTATATACACAATCCTCATAAGGAGTCAAAGAATCCATGAATGCATGTTTTGCAATAATTATAAGTAATGGGTTAAAATTTCTTTAATACAAAGTAGAGAATGGGGTTTTGTGGAGATTTTAGTAGTTCTATATAGTTGAAATCATGAGTTAATTGAAGCTAGACCACCATGGAAAGTCTGGAAGCACGAAACGGCCGTCCAATGCTTCCAGATTTTCCATGGTGATCTAACTTCAATTGACTCATGATTTCAACTATATAAAGTAGAGAAGTTATTTATTGGCGATGAGTATCCATAGTTTATAGGTCAATTCGGATAAGGAAATTGGCTTCAGTATACAATAACCTCAAATTAATCATATTTAACACCATTCATTATCAATAATACATAGTAGTAAGGACGGGAGTCAGACAAGTCTGTCTACTCTACCACTTCTTCTTTCCTCTGGCGATTGACTGGATTATGAAAACCTCGACACCTGAGGGGATGCACGGAATACAATGGACATTTCAGAATTAATTAGGCGATTCCGACTTTGCAGATGACCTTGCCGTCCTATCTCATGCACACGAACAAATATGGACGAAGAAAACTAATGTAGCAGCAGCCTCTGCATCAATAAGCCTCAACACACACACAAAAAATGAAAGATTCTCAAATACAACACGGAGAACACCAACCTAATCACACTTGATGGCGCAAACTCTGGAAGATGTGGAATCTTTCACGTGCCTGGGAAGCATCATTGATAAACAAGGAGGATGTGATTCAGGTGTAAAGGCGAGGATTAGCAAATCAAGGACAGCAACATATGGAACATATGGAACTCAAAACAACTGTCAACTAATTTCAAAGTGAGAATCTTCAATACGAACATCAAGACAGTCTTATTGTATGGAGCTGAAACGTGGTGAACTATTACATTCATTGTCAAGAAGATACAAGTATTTATAAACAATTGTTTGCACAAAATACTCAACATTCACTGGCCGGATACTAACAGCATTAATGTTTTATGGGAGAGGACCAACTGCAGGGGAAATTAAGAAAAGATGTTGAAAAGGAATCAGATATACATGAAGGAAATCATCAAACTGCATAAAGAGGCAAGTCCTAATTCGGACTCCTGAAGGGAAGCGGAAAAGAGGAAGACCAAAGAACACATTACGTCGGAAAATAGGAGCAGATATGAAAAGGATGAATTTTAACTGGAAATAACTGGAAAGGATTGGTCAGGACAGTATTGGATGGAGAATGCTGGTGCGCGGTCTATACTCCTCCACGACGTGAGGTAACAGGCGCAAGTAAGTAAGTAAATCCTGTAATAAATAAAAACTATTTTCTGATTACCAAAAAAATGTTGTCCCAGCTATAATACCTTTAGAAGTTTATTAAATAAAGAGTTTCAGTTTTCATTCTTGTCCTTATAACATATGCTATTTCATTTCACAATTACCACACACTTCACTCATATATCAGTCATATCATTCAATATAAAAGTTTAAAGGAATTCATTGATTTCGATCTAAGACTTTTGAACTCTGAAACAGAAATAAAAGGATGATAAAATGATTCAAATCCCATGACAATCTGTAGGTTGAGATAACAGAAATAAGGAAACAAAATGGATTTGCTAAATTCTAAATGTTACCGTTTGAGTTGATTATCTATACTCTTCTATTAACCTGACTGATAATATAATCTGTTATATCTTGAAATGAAATTCTTATTATGTCACGTAAAACTTGATCACTCGAATGCTAAAACCCTTCCAAGTCACAAAATCAGAAGACAGAAGACTAGTAAGCAGGAATGTTATTCCCCAAACAGTATCAAATATAGTACAAAAATCTCATGTATTTATAGTTTTTTGGCTGAAAGTAAGTCATCATTTCGGACAACCTATAGGTACATAGAATGTCCTTCTTCTTCATCCAATAGGGAAGCTACACTTTGATATTTTAGAACGCTTCCCTAGCGGCGATCGGATTGAATATCTTCGGTTTTTTCCGGGTGTTTTAAGGCTTCCTTGATTTCGCCAATGAGCCATCCTTACATTATCGATAAACTATGTCTATAATACCCTTCATTTTGATTCATCCTACGCAGAAATCATCAGTGTATAATAATCTTTCTTCCTTATATATAACATCGTTAATAATCACTCTAGGTATTTGATAATAATGTGCAAGAAATCATGCAAAGCTAATGGATTGTTCCACATCAACACTAGCTTTCAAGAGATGCTTATAATCATAATAAATCAGATACATATCTCTACACAATTTTTTGCTTCTCACCACTCAATGTTATATAATTTGTCTAGTTTTCATATCCTGAATATTGCATTGACATGTTGGTAGATGCAGACTACCTGGTTGGGGTCCGCACGACTATCGTAACCAATGATTGGAGAATCCATGTGACAATGCTCAGAATAGATTACATTGGCTCAGGTGTATACACTCTTTTTCTCCCCTTAAACATTGAGATTAAAATTACTTCATATCTGTCTTTCTTCCTGTTCTTTTATATATTACCACCACTAAATTAACTAATTCCATGAATTTGGTGTTCATCTTATTGTGTTAATAAAGTATGGCAACTTGTACCGATACATATATGTCCGTGGTCCTACATTGTAGCTGACTGACTACAATGACATAGATTTATAGGGGGAAACATTGTCAAAAAATCACTTTTAATCGAGTATTTTGACAATATACCGACTTTTGTTTCTTGTTAACACTTTCAGTCTTATGTTTACATCTTTAATCTACCCATTACATTCCTTTTTCTTAAACAATAAACCATACTGTAAACCATATCATACATGTTTACATGTAACTAACTACCTATGCACATTAAAACCCCCTTTTGATAAATTAATCAATCAATCGATCGATCAATAAATAATCAATGATCTTTAAAAAAAATCAATAAATCAGTAAAAATTCAATCGTTATTCACTTAAAGTTTTGTTTTACAAAAAAACCCCTAAAAAATTCATTCATTGACAGCAACAACAACCACAGCAACAAGGAATGTTGTTTCGGAGCCGATTTTTAAAAAAAATCTTATTAAAGAAATACCCATAGAAATTCCATTGTTGATTAATTATTTAATTAAAATGAATTGACAAATATTATGTTGTGTATTTATTACTAATCAATTGTCATTATGAGACTGTGATGTAAACTACTTATGTTGACAAATATAAGTAGTATATTATAGTGATTAAAAGTGAAAAACTTGGCAGCAAAAAGCTATAGATCATGTTGAAGAGAATAGAAGAAAAAAAATTGAAAAAAAATTGTGAACTTGAAGAATCACACAGAGTATAAAGGATTAATTGAAGTAATCAATGTATGATAAGTAAAGATGGATAGTGGCTAGCAGTGGAATCCAGGAAGCACATTTCGTCCTCAGTAGCTGAGTGAATAACGTGATGGCGTTAGAAGCGAAAGATACTGGGTTGGAGTCCCAGAGTGAACATCAACTCTAAGATGCAGGTAAATCCAACTGACCAGTCCAAAATAGGACGAAACGCGTGTCCTGGATTCCTTTGCTAATCACCATCATCCATCTTTGCTTATAATACTTGTGAATTAAAAATATATCGAGGCAATACGCACAGTATGCACATATGCCAACTGGAGACTGACTAGTTGCAGTCCTAAACATCAATGGGAAGATTCAAACAAACAATACCAAGTGAATTAAGCTAGTTTGTTATGATGAAATCACTGTTATTAGACTTTTTTATAATATAAATATTTTTAGTTATTACAGTGACCATATTCGAAAGAGGAGATTGTCATGGCTAATTCCTACAGCTAGAAAATGTATAACTTCCAACTTAAATCTGAGAATTGGAGATATTATTGTACAGATATATTGATTAATTAAGCATCATTGATAAACAAGGAGGATCGGATGCATATGTAAAGACGAGGATTGACAAAGCAAGAGCAACATTTCTACAATTGAAGAACATATGAAACTCAAAACAACTGTCAACTAATTTCAAAGTCAGAATCTTCAATACGAACGTCAAGACAGTTAGTTCTACTGTACGGAGCTGAAACGTGGAGAACTACTACATTCATTGTCAAGAAGATACAAGTATTTATAAACAATTGTTTACGCAAAATACTCAACATTCACTGGTCGGATTCCATCAGCAACAGCGCTTTATGGGAGAGGACAAACCAGATTCCAGCTGAAGAGGCAATTAGGAAAAGATGTTGAAAGTGGATCAGACATACATTAAGGAAATCATCAAACTTCATCACGAGCTAATCCCTAACTCGGAATCGGGAAGGGAAGAGGGAAAGAGGAAGGCCGAAGAACACATTACGCCGAAAAATAGAAGCAGATCTGGAAAGGATGAATGTTAACTGGAAAGAATTGGGAAGGTTTGGTAAGGACAGAGTTGGATGGAGAATATTAGTGAGTGGCCTATACTCCTTCACGAGGGATATGAGACGTAGGGAAGTAATATTGATTAGTTCTGTTAAACTTCAAATAATCTGAATAACCTTAACTAAATATCAATCAAAGAATTAGAACTTTCAACAAGATTATAAATTATATTAATACAATGATACAAATAGTTGATGAATTCATTTTTTGTTTTGTTTTGTATAGTAAATCAATAATAGTAGTATGTATATATAAATTATACTACTCATTAAATAAGAACTAAACCATCCAGCTCGGAGAACAAAACTTCATCAAAATAGGAATACTCTATTTGTAAAATCTCAGTGAATGAATTTAAAGTAAATCCAACGTTTCACTTGACAATCTGGTCTAAGCTTTTTCAAAGGAGTTATCTTGAAAAGCTTAGACCAGATTGTCAAGTGAAACGTTGGATTTACTTTAAATTCATTCGCTGACATTTTCACACCTGTATTCTTCCTATTTAATATCTTACATTAACTCGACGTTCAAATACTGTGAAACAATTCGTTCTAATTTAGATTAAAGTTCTTATATACTTACTTACTTACTTACGCCTGTTACCCCTCGTCGAGGAGCATAGGCCGTTCACCAGCATTCTCCATCCATCTCTGTCCTGAGCAATTCTTTCCAGTTCTTCCCAGTTGACATTCATCCTTTTCATATCTGATTCTATTTCCTGGTGTAATGTACTCTTTGGCCTTCCGCTTTTCCACTTCCTTTCACCATTCCAAGTTAGGGGTTGCCTTGTAATGCACATTGGTGATTTCCTCAATGTATGTCCTATCCACTTCCAACGTCTTTTACTAATTTCCTCTTCAGCTGGAAGCTGATTTGTCCTCTCCCATAAAACATTAATGCTGTTAGTATCCGGCCAGTGCATGTTGAGTATTTTGCGTAGACAACTGTTTATAAATACTTGTACCTTCCTGATGATGGCCGTAGTAGTTCTCCACGTTTCAGCTTCATACATTGGGACTGTCTTGACGTTCGTATTAAAGATTCCGACCTTGAAATTGGTTCTTATATACTACTCATTTATTTAAGTTTATTTTGAATGGTAAAACTTTACTTATCAGAATAATGAATCAATACATTGACTATGGATCATATAATCTAACATTCCAAAGGGAATTATATCAAAGGAGTATTTTTAAGACGCTGAATTACTGAAAAAAAAACACTCATTCGTTGATACTGGAATGGAATCAATTTCAATGAATATAAATTTTAAAAAATGAGATGGAATCCAGTCAGTCAGTCAGTTACAACGTAGAACTTCGTACGTACGTACATCAGTTCGAGTTGCCATACCACATTAGCACAGAGATGAAGTTGTCGATTCATCAAATCCTATGGTAATAGAAGTAGTAAGAGTATAAGTATTATGTGAAAGATAAGGGTTTGAAGATGTTATTGAAGGAGTATAATCCAGTGAAATAAATTTGGAAAGAGAAAAAGGATAGGGACATGAAGAATTCAGAAGATTAGAATTTAGTAGAACACAAAGAGTGGATACACCTTCGCCATTGCAAACGATTTTGAGCGATGTCATTCAAGATCTCTAATCATCGATTGCTATCATCTCGCGAATCTCAACCAGGTAGTCTACACCTACCAACATGGCCCAGTCCACTTGTCAGTGACTTCATGGATTTATGCCATATTTTGGTCTGGCCGCCCCTAGCTTTCATCCAATCTGCTCCTACACCATAAAGAATTACACGTCGGGGCAGTCGGTGGTTGGTCATACGTAACACATGTCCCAGCCATCTCAACTGATGAAGTTTCAGTACTTCATCAATCGATTTGAAATGGAATCCTATTTCATACCAATGTGTTTTAGGATTATGATGAAGTTTAAGGGATAGAATATAGATCAGCATTGATCTTGGTTAACTCTTAACTAATTAAACAACAGTATCAAATTATGATTAAATTTATAATCAAAATGTGAGAAAGTCATAATGATGAATAAAAAAAAAAGTTTTTAACAAATTGAATGAATTTTTTTTCATTTTTGTAAATTAGATCATTTGCTGAAAAATTAAAAAATGTCCTTAAAATGGGATCTAACCATTTCTACGATGTCTATATTGTAGTTTCAGTTGCTATGTTGAACCCACATAGCTTATTCTAGCTTACAGAAAGGTCAATTTTATTCATTCATTTTGAGTCACATTTTGATTTTTTTTTTAATGATTCTCTTATCATTTTTGACTGTTTTTATATGAGTGTATGTGTGTGTGTGTGCACTTCTTAACGTATTCATTGCATATCTGTACATTAATTTTGTTCAGCTTTCAATATCGATTAACAGTTGATTAAATGAAGTTAAATCACACGCCATCTCCATTGAGTGTTATTTCGTTTCACTCTCTCCTCAACGCTTTCTTTGCTTCATCTCTCTGATTGTGTGTTCAGATCAACGATTGTATGAAATACACGTATTCGAAATTCATTCTCGTATTTGACTTATTTCTTTCCATTGTTCGCTAAAGCGATTTAAGTAGATGATTGTACATGAGAATTGTCAGAATGTCCCAACCATAGCTGCTACATTGACGTGGTGGTCGGTCTTGCCTATCGTGATGATCCAAGTGAGCTATATTGGCTGAAACATATGTTCCTGTAGGTTCTACCATGCCAGGCAGGTCGATTGGAGAACGGTAAGACTAAAAGCAGCGACTAAGGTCTGAGGGCGAAGTCGTACAGCTGACTGTAGATGGGTTTACTTAGGTGGCCATAACCAGAGCCTTCGACCTAAAGGTCTGATTCATAAGGCAGTGGAGTATCGTAAGGAGATGCAGTACCATAGTAGCCATTGACCAACGATTAGTTCATACCTAATTTGTTCCGTCAGGATACTGAAGCCCATATGCATCATTGGTTTGAATCGGGGTTTTCCAACTTCCTTAGGTGGACTCTTCATGTCCAACAACCTGGTGAAAGTATCACATATTCGCTTTCCATCCTCTCAATTTCGTAAAAAAAACACCCTAACCACAAGAAGGCAGTCAGTAGGACTTCTTATTTCAAACATTATTAAGATTTATATAATAATCATTATCAAAATAATTGATTAATAAAGCTTAGTTACTATCTTATAAAATATACAAGTAAATAAATAATCAATCTTTTAATCAAATCATATTTTACTCTTTCTATAAATTAATTATGTAATCAATATGACCTTGAAAAAAAACAAAAAAAGTTGTTCTTTATTTTAATTTTTTTTATTTCTTTAATTGATTGAATAAAACAAATTATAATTGTTATGTCTTGTAGATTGTAGTTTTTCCCCGTCGCCACTGTTACATCTGGCCGATTGTGAACGCTATATTTGCTTCCCTAAGCTAGTCTCGTATCCCCGAGCTAGAATTATATAGCAACTTGAAGACCAGAGAAAAGGCACAAAGTATGAGGGAAGCGCTTTACTACAGGATTCATTCATGTACAGATAGTACAGGGGTTTTATAGTAATTAAGAGACCTTGAGTTTCCATAGTAGCAGTGTGTTAAACAGCCAATCAGGATCTCGTTATTTTAGTAGCATAACTTCCAATTAATCGCTTATTGGTTGGGGCTCTTTATGAGCCTCTGGAGGCTCTGACAGAGTTTACTGTAAGCCGACTTAACAATAATATCCTCCCTTATTATTACTATGATTATCGATTTATTAAATTATTAATATTAAAATTACATACTATAATTAAATGATTTATTTTTAAAAAAAAAATTTAAATCGATTTCAAATTTAAATATTTTATTGATTTTATTTTTTTTTTAAATATAAAAAAAAATCAGAAGGGGGGGTTTTGTGAAGATATCAGTAGTTTCATAATTGAAATCATGAGTTGATTGAAACTAAATCACCATCAGTTAAGTGTATCGGCGCGAGACTGGTAGGTTCTGGATTCGAATCACTTGAGACAGGATCGTGAATGCACACTGCTGAGAAGTCCCACAGTAGGACGAAACAGCTGTTCAGTGATTCCAGGTTTTCCCTGGTGGTCTAGCTTCAATTGAACGTTGAAAATAGTGAAATCTCCACAAAACCCCTTCTAACAAAAAAAAATTTAAATTATATCAAAGAATAAAATTCATTTGGTATTGTTTTTTTGAATCTTCCTGTTGATGTTTAGGACTGTAATTGATCAGTCTCTTATTGACCATATGTGCATACTGTGTATATCAGGATTCAGTAGCTAAATGGATAACGCGATGGTGTTTGAAACGAACTATACTAGGTTCAAATTCCAGAGTGAACATCAACTCTGAGATACAGGTACATTCAACTGACGAGTTCCAAATAGGATGAAGTACACGTCCTGGATTCCACCGCTAGCCATTATCCATATTTCCTTACAATGCTTGTGAATAAAGAGTATATCGAGGCATTCCGCACAGTATGCACATATAGCCAATAAGAGACTGATCAATTGCAGTCGTAAAAACATCAATGGGAAGATTCAAACAAACAATACCAACTGAATTACAACTTCACCCCATTGCACAAACAAGTGGCTATCAGGACTCAATAGCTAAGTGGATAATGCGATGACGTTTAATGCGAACGCTACTGTGATCGAGTCCCAGAGTGAACATCAACTCTTAAATGCAGGTATATCCAGCTGACCAGTCCGAAATAGGATGAAACGTGCGTTCTGGATTCCACTGCTAGCCACTATTCATCTTTGCTTTCTAATTGCACATACATTGAAGAATATATAGAATTTTATTTAATCAATAATTAGTAACTATAAGAAAATTATAAAAAAATATTAAAAATTATATATGTTTATATTATTTAATTTAGGTCATATATATATGATTGTAAGTATATTCTTATATTGTTGGAAGGTAATTAATTACTAAGAGACTGATTGATTGAAGGTAACTCAATCGTTTTTTGAAATATTCTAATCATAATAGAATATAATCAGAAGGGGTTTTGTGGAGATTTCAATATTTTTCAAAGTTGAAATCATTAGTCAATTGAAACTAAACCACCATGGAAAACCTGGAAGCACTGGACGGCCGTTTCGTCCTATTATGAGACTCGTTTTACAGTGCTCATCTACGATCCCACCTCACGAGATTCGAACCCAGGGCCTATCAGTCTCGCGTCAGAGCACTTAACCAATAGACCGCTGAACTAGCATCCGATAGTGTTTATGTCTAACTCCAACCAATCCACGAAATTGAGCAACCTTTCACCAATTGTCTTCATTGATTTAATATCTCACAACAGACGTGGTTTGAACTCCACTGGTCACTGCTTTTCACTGGAACTCCTGGATTTACCTCTAGGAGTCAGTTATCAGTGAGCATACGATTATTATTATCAGAAGGGTTTTTTGTGAAGATTTAATATTTTCATAGTTGAAAGTGTGATTCAATTAAAGCTAGACCACCAAGGACTTCTCAACAGTGCGCATCCCCGACCTCGCCTCGTCAGATTCGAATGAAATCCTATTTTAACTTATAAATAACGGATTATATATTCAATCTAATATTAGATCATTATAAGTTTGTTTTTATTAAATAAAGTTGTGTGGGATTTATGATAAAACTTTAAAAAAAAATTATTTTATGGTTGCTATAGTTATTAATTCGTGTTTATATTGAATATTACTATGTATAATTTAAATTGTGAGTTGTATTTCTTTGGTTTATTCCATAATTTTTAATAGTTGAATACATGTATGGACTAAAGCTAGATCACTATTAAAAACTTGGAAGTACCAGACGGTCGTTTCATTCTAGAATGGGACTTCTAAGTAGTGTGCATCTATGAGTCGAACAAAATGCCCTCGGCCATCCATTGCTTATAGGTTTTCCGTGGTGGTCTTGATTAGATTGACTCATGAATTCAACTGTTGAAATTACTATAATATCCACTGATGTGTGGGTAAGAATGATAATGATTGGTTGTCTGCTTAGTCAGATATGTAGATAGTCTGATAGGTGTCACATGAGTTATGTAGTACCTCTACATTTACTATTTATTATTTATTGACTGATTGTTTATTGTTGTTGGATTGTCTTGACTTTTAGTGTGGAAATAAATTGCGTTCTAATCATCGGGCTAATCATGTGTTCTTGATCTGAGTTGTGTTGAAGTCCTGTAGAGTAGACACTTTGGGAGAATCTAGTGTAGATATTCATCTAAGGTAAATTAATGTCTCATTCATGTGTAAAAAGTAAAACGGATCGTTATAATATTGACAAACACATATTCTGATATTTTGTAACTGACTAAAATAACCTTGAAGTAAAGCTCTTGCTCACTTTTTACGCCTTTCCTTCATTGTTTGAGTTGACTAATGGAAGTAGACTAGGGCTGGATTAAGAAGCTACAAAAGGAGTGATAAGCGTTCTAGTACCAGAATAAGAAGAGATAAGACAACACAAGTCATCTGTAGTCACACCTATACTAGAGTAGGAAAGCTAGTGTCAGAGAACTGTCACACCTGTGTCTCTATGTCATTCAATCGTGTAAATTATATTTACATTTGTTTTGTTGAAATTACTTATTAAGACTCACACTCAGTCAAACTATCAGTTCTCGAATTATGAATTGAATAGAATTGCAAAATATAATCAACTAATTCATCAACATGAGGTTGCTTACTCTCATCCTTTCTCTTTCTCCTGGTGATCGACTGGATCATGAAGACGTCAAAATCTGGAGGAAAGCACGGGATACAATCGACAGTTAGGATGCAGCCTAACGACTTAGACTTCGCGGATGATCTGGCTCTTCTATCACACAAGAAACGACAAATGCACGAGAAGATGATCAGTGTAGCAGTAGGTCTCAATATAAACAAAGGAAAACTCAAAACTCTTCGATACAATGCAGCATACACCAATCGAATCACACTTGATGGAGAAGCTTTGGAGGATGTATAAACTTTTACATATCTGGGCAGCATCATTGATAAACACGGTGGATCAGATGCAGATGTGAGGGCGCGAATCGGCAAAGCAAGAACAGCATACTTACAATTGAACAACAGATGCAACTCAAAACATTTGTTAATCAACAAGAAGATCAGAATTTTCAATACAACTGTCAAGACAGTTCTACTGTATGGGGCGGAGACGTGGAGAACAACGAAGGCCATCATTCACAAGATACAGGTGTTTGTTAACAGTTGTCTACTCAAAATACTTCGAATCCGTTGGCCAGACACTATCAGAAACATTCTACTGTGGAAGAGAACAAACCAGATTCAATCCAGTGAAGGAAGAAATCAGGAAGAAGTGTTGGAAGTGGATAGGACACACATTGAGGAAATCACCCAACTGCGTCACAAGACAAGCCCTCACATGGAATCCTCAATGCCAAAAGAAGAAGATGAAGATCAAAGAACACATTATGCCGAGAAATGGAGACAGACATTAAATGAATGAACAAATATTGGATAGAACTAGAAAGGAATGGGTAGGAAAGAGTGGGTTATAGAATGGTGTTCGGCGGGCGATGCTCCTTTGGGAGTAATAGGTGTAAGTATGTAAGTAAGTAAGTAAGTAAGTAAGTAAGTAAACTAACTCTCAAATAAAACCAGGTATGATTTCAACATTGCATATATAATCCAGCTAGTCAATCCTATCCAGTTATACTGTATACATTTTCAAATTTAGAATGTAGCATTCCTTACACTATACATCAATGTTACATAACTTCAGTGTCATGATTGAATACGAGTTATTGTAGTGTAGATGACTATTTTTATGTTTAATATATGACTTCCATTTATATGACTTTTTTCATCTAAAAAATTGTTTCTTTTCTTTTTTCAAATCTAAAATGCCTGATTGCATGATCAAATAGTTTACTAATATTGAGAATGTATCATTTTCTACAAAAATGTTGACAATACGTTTTTGGAATGGTGATGAACTAAAATTGAATCCATTACCTTCAGAAAAATTAGGGTGAGTAACATTTTTTTTTTCATTTAAAAGTCAGTTTTGGAATTCATTAAGAGAACTAAATTTTCGTCAGAAGGAGTTTTTTGAAGGTTTTAGTGATTTTATATAATTGAGATCAAGAATTAATTGAAGTTAGACCACTATGAAAAACCTCGAAACACTGGACGATCATTTCGTTCTATTATGGAACTCCTCAGCAGTGCGTATTCACGATCCCATCACACGAGATTTAAACCCAGGACCTATCAGTCTTGCAAACATTCACTAATATCGTCAATGAGTTGATATCTCACAACATACTTGGTTGAACTCCACTGGTTACTGCTTCTCAATAGAAATCCAGAAAATATTTCATGAAGTCTGTTACTAGTGATTGGGACGAAGAACATGTACCAACAGACTGGAAAAAAGGACTTCTGATCAAAATACCAAAGAAAGGCGATCTGAGCAAGTGCGACAACTACAGAGGCATCACTCTCCTCTCAATACCAGGAAAAGTCTTCAACAGAGTATTGTTAAACAGGATGAAGGATTCCGTGGACGCTCAACTTCGAGATCAACAAGCTGGATTTCGTAAGGATAGATCGTGCACAGATCAAATCGCAACTCTACGTATCATTGTGGAACAATCAATCGAATGGAATTCATCACTGTACATCAACTTCATCGACTACGAGAAGGCATTTGATAGCGTGGACAGGACGACACTGTGGAAGCTTCTTCGACACTACGGTGTGCCTGAGAAGATAGTAAATATCATACGGAACTCCTATGATGGACTAAACTGCCAAATCGTCCACGGAGGACAACTCACCGACTCGTTCGAGGTAAAGACCGGTGTTAGGCAAGGTTGCCTACTCTCACCCTTTCTCTTTCTCCTGGTGATCGACTGGATTATGAAGACGTCAACATCTGGAGGAATGCACGGGATACAGTGGACAGGCAGGATGCAGCTTGACGATTTAGACTTCGCGGATGATCTGGCTCTTCTATCACAAACGCAACAACAAATGCAGGAGAAAACGACCAGTGTAGCAGCAGCCTCAGCAGCAGTAGGTCTCAATATAAACAAAGGGAAAAGCAAGACTCTCCGATACAATACAATATGCACCAATCCAATTACACTTGACGGAGAAGCTTTGGAGGATGTGGAAATCTTTACATATCTGGGCAGCATCATTGATGAACACGGTGGATCAGATGCAGATGTGAGGGCGAGGATCGGCAAAGCAAGAGCAGCATACCTACAGCTGAAAAACATCTGGAGCTCAAAACAATTGTCAACCAACACCAAGGTTAGAATTTTCAATACAAATGTCAAGACAGTTCTTCTGTATGGGGCAGAGACGTGGAGAACTACGAAAGCCATTATCCAGAAGATACAAGTGTTTATTAACAGCTGTCTACGCAAGATACTTCGGATCCGATGGCCAGACACTATCAGCAACAAGTTACTGTGGGAGAGAACAAACCAGATTCCAGTGGAGGAAGAAATCAGGAAGAAGCGCTGGAAGTGGATTGGGCACACTTTGAGGAAATCACCCAATTGCGTCACAAGACAAGCCCTCACATGGAATCCTGAAGGTCGAAGGAGAAGAGGAAGACCAAAGAACACATTACGCCGAGAAATAGAGACAGACATGAGAAGAATGAACAAGAACTGGAAAGAACTAGAAAAGAAGGCCCAGGACAGAGTGGGTTGGAGAAAGCTGGTCGGCGGCCTATGCTCCATTGGGAGTAACAGGCGAAAGTAAGTAAGTAAGTAAGTTACTAGTGAGCATATGATCATTATCAAAAAGGAGGTTGAAGTTATACATTAACACCGTTGGATGCCGGCCGGCTTAATGGTCTATCGGTTAAGTGCTCTGGAGTGGATGCGCACTGCTGAGGAGTCCTACAATAGGACGAAAGGGACGTCCAGTGCTTCTAGGTTTTTCATGGTGGTCTAGCTTTAATTGACTCATGATCTCAACTATGTAAAATTAATAAATATTTGTCTTTCATATAGTTAGGTAATTCAAAGTTGAAATGTTAGACTATCATAAACGATGAATGTAAATAGATCAATCAATTTAGTTATCAATGTAAAGATTGTAATCTACTAACAGTTGAATTGACTTGTCAATCTACGCTAGACCATTATTGAAAACCTGAAACCTTTGGATGACCGTTTTCTACTAGTAAGGAACCCTTTAGCAGTGTACATCCACAAACCCGTATATAGGACTCAAAATGAGGACCTTTGGTCTCGAACACAAACGCCTAACCTCTAGACCATTGAGTTGGTATCCAACGGTGTTAATATCTAACTTCGATTGATTCATGATTTACTTTAGATTGACTAATGAATCAAACTTTCATGAATATTCTTCCTGAACATTAATCAAACATTCATTCATGGATTAATATGAAATTTATTTGTATATATCATATAATCCTAGAAAAACAAATCTAATTCACCTAACATTTATACAGTTGAGATCATGAGTCAATTGAAGTTAGACCACCATGGAAAACCTGGAAACACTGAACAGTTGTTTCGTCCATGGTGATCCAAGATACTCCACTGCCTTGTGGGTTAAATCTTTAGGTCAAAGGCTCCTGGTGTGGCCCCCTAAGAAAACCACCTGCTTAGGTTTGGGCACCTGGGCAGTTGTAGCAAACCCATTCAACTACTGTATTTTTTGTGTGCTCTTTGTAATCTTAACATTTAATCCACTTTGTAAATTTATGTGTGAGTCTGATTGAGCGCATATGTCTGCACATCAATCCTTATTCTGTTCTCTCATTGGTTGTAAACAAAGACAATCAATAATTTATCCACAATTCATTAACACTCAAAAATATATATGGAATTTTAACACTCACACCCACACACATACACTCACTTGCTTTCCCAGTGTGCTTGTTATCTTTACGCTTGCGAATTTTTACCAAGCTTCAACAATAAACTATCTCTATAACTGGTGTTCAGGCTTTTGAATAATCTCGACTAAACCCGTAATTCTACTACGGGATTTAGCCTGCAGTAAATATTCAGTTAGTGGGATATTATTTAGTTTTTGAAGTCAGATATAGAGGAATTAATCCTCCACACAGTATTACAGTCCTCACACAAATCAAATGATTTGTGCGGCGCATATACATCTGGTGCCCCCATGATAGTCTAGCTTCAATTGACTGATGATTTCAACTATATAAAATTCCTAAAATCTCCACAAAACCCCCTTTTCTGATAACATTTATACATTATGTATGATCAATAAATTTTGTATAACAGCTGAAATAGGTAGAGGCAAGTTCAAACAACGAGATCAATTGATTGAAAGTTAAATATATTTAAAAAAATGGTTAGCGTTCTTTTAGCGAATTGGTTTTTCACAAGATGGGGTCGCCAATCCCATGCCCAACCCTACTCCTTTACCCAGGCTTGGGACCGGCAGTAGCCCCCGGAGGAGCTACAGTCGGAGTTAGTAAGTAAATAAGTAAGTAATATTTTAAAAAATGTTCATCTGAAAAATGACGATCAGTAACAGTAGTTACTTACTTACTTACCTACCCACCTACATAAACCTTAAACCCATCGTGGAAAAGCATAGGCCACCTAGTAACAACAGTTACTGAATATTAATTTACTACAGTATGTCTACTTTCTCATCTGATATATACTTTTAATACTTTTCCTTTTTAAAGAGATGTTATACGATCACATTTATCTGATTTAACTATACCAATACAATGTATTGATTTGATGAGTAAAGAATGTATACCGTGGGAAACTCCTACATTACAATTATCATCAAAAACATTATTGATTAAAAGTAAGTTTTTGTAATAATAATTTATTGGTTATTGATTATTGATTTTTATTCTCTCACAATTGATTGATCACTGGGCGGTGATCAATGTCATGCGTGTCAAGTCCTTCTTAGTGCTAATCAAATGGCATCAATTGTGATTACATTTCAGTCCTACAGGAGGTCGGTCGAGCCGCGAATAGCTCAATGGTAAAATCTCTGATTGTGAAGCTGAATGACACGGGATTGAATCCGTCAGGGAGCACCAGTTCCCTCAAGATTACAGGTACACCTTGCTGACGACTGCCAAATAGCACGAAACCCGGGTCCAGGATTTCCTGTTGCCACCTCCAACCACCATCTTATTTTTAATTTTTATTTGTATTAAATCTTGCTAAGAATAATATTGACTAAAAGAAAACGGAAATCAATATGGAGTAGTAAATATCAATACAGAATAAACAGACAATAATCAGAAGGGGTTTTGTGGAGAATTCAGTATTTTCATAGTTGAAATCATGAGTCATTTGAAGTTAGACCACCATGGAAAACCTGGAAGTACTGGAAGGCCGTTTTGTTCAATATAACCTTGCTTACTTACTTACTTTATTTTTTCTGGTTAGCGTTTTTTCAGCTAGTTAGTTTTACTATGGGATGGAGTCACTGACCCCATGCCCAACCCTCCTCCTTTACCTGAGCTTAGGACCAGCAGTAACTCTAGAAGAGCTACAGGTAGAGTTTTAACAACCTTAAAAACATCAAAATCATCTTATCTGAACTACCATAAGAATGTATCTAATCCATTTGTATAGTATATTCAATTTACTCTAGACGATCATAGTTTTTTTCTTACGTGATAGGTTTGTTTTAATAATTTTTCTTTATCAAAAAAATAATAATAAACACGTTTCTTTTTCTTTAGTCAACTTTTTTCTATGTTGTTTTTATTGTTGCTGTGATTGTTATTGTGGAGGTGGTGATTGTTCTCATCATAACACTATTTTAATTTAAATATAGTAACATATACAAACAACTATACACTTTATATTTATATATTCATATGATATTCAATATGTGTCTAGGTGAATTATTTTATCCAATCAAATTTCTTGTTCATATTATCAAGGTCAAATCAACGAAATACTCTTTTTTGTTTGTTGTTGTTTAATTAATTAGTTACTAAGTGAATTTAAAAAAGTTTTTTTTCCAATCAATTTTCTCCAATCATTTCATTGATCAGTAAATAATCATCAATAATAATAATTTATATCTAAGAGATACTCCTTCTTCTTATTATTATTATGATATGGAATTTCACTTGTCTCTATGTGGTAACCATCATCAATTTACCTAAAGGATTTACTATTACTACGATCTTAACAAGAGATTGATAGAGAAACCAAGAGAAAAAACTGAGAAAAAAAATCTGTTCCCCCCCCCAGAATCAATGAGTTTAGGTTATATATTTACTTCATTAACACGGAATGGTTTCAATGATCCATCATCATTATTATTACCATTATCATCAGTATCATCATCATCATCATCATTGATCCATGAGGAATTAAATCAAAATCATAAACATGATGTAATATATCATACAATACCAAAAAATTTTAAACCATTTATTGGTAATGATATTAGTAAAGATTTATATAATCAAAGAATATTTTATAAAAAAAGAGAACGTAAATTACGTAAAGGTATATTTGGTAAGATCAATATATTGTACTTTTGATATAGTTGATTGCTATAATGAGTGTTTAATTGTATATAGTTGAAAGCATAAGTCCATTGAAGCTAGACCATCAAGGAAAATCTTGAAGCACTGAACGATCGTTTCGTTTTGTTGTGGTACTCCTCAGGACGAAACTGCCGTCTAGTGCTTCCAGGTTTTCCATGGTGGTCTAGCATCAATTGACTCACGCTTTAAACGATGAAAATACTAAATCTCCACAAAACCCCTTCTGATTAATTGTTTATTATTTATATTACTTACTTACTTACTTACGCCTGTTACCCCATGTGGAGGAGCATAGGCCGCTCACCAGCATTCTCCATCCAACTGTGTCCTGAGCCTTCCTTTCCAGTTCTTTCCAGTTACTATTCAGCCTTTTCATATCGGCTTCTATTTCCCGGCGTAGTGTGTTCTTTGGCCTTCCTCTTTATATATATATATATATATATATATATATATATATATATATATATATATAGTTGAAAGCATGAGTCAGTTGAAGCTAGACTACCAAGGAAAACTTGGAAGCACTGTTTGACGGCCGTTTCGTCCTATTATGGGACTCCTTAACTGTGCGCATCCATAAAACCCCTTCTGAATATAGATATTGATTGATTGATATCATAAATTGATCGATGTTAGATTATCATTGAAAATCTGGAAGTATTGGATGGCTGTTTCGTCTTAGGATGAGACTCTTCAGTTATGTATATTCATGATTTATAATCTTTACAACTGTATATTGATTATTATTTATTGGTATATAAGTTTTGTAAAGATTTATAGGATTGATAGAAGTGGTATTTATGATATACATTTTATTATATGTAAAACTTTAGTGTTAATGTTTATCCTTGAATTTGAATGGTGTACTTACTTACTTGCGCCTGTTACTCCCAATGGTGCATAGGCCGCCGACCACTATTCTTTAAACCACCTTATCCTAGACCCTCCTTTCTAGTTCTATCTAATTTTAATTCATTCTTCTCATGTCTGTCTCCATTTCTCGACGTAATGTGTTTTTTGGTCTTCCTCCTCTCCTTTGACCATGATGATTTCATGTGAGGGCTTGTCTTGTGACGGACACAGTTGGGTGATTTCCTCAATCACGCTAAGCAGAAGAATTCGCCTTGTGTATTTATAGCAAAAGATTACTTAAATTTCTAAATATTCTATATGACTTATCAATAATTTTTGTAGACAAGTATTGCATATCAATGAGTATTATGAAATTTTGTTATCTTAGTATAAGATTCATCAAAACTATCTAGTGGTCAGTCATGGTCTGAATGAATAAGGTTTTGAAGCTGAATGACAAGAGATAGAAACAACCGGGGAGCATCAGTTCCATAAGAATTATAGGTACGCCACCTTGACGACTTCATGTGAATCCCATTCAGGGTTGCTGATAGTTCCCAACCCGATAAGAGAGGATGGCTGAGCATGGGGTTAGGAACTTCATCATAAAACGCTAACACCTTGTTGACATATGTTACGTAACCATAAAACTGTGAAGTTTTCTGTCAATTACTTTCAATCACAATCTTACAATGGAGCAGTACTTTACTTTTATCATTATGTCCTCTAGAATAAAACATACTTGACCATCAACTCTTATTATGTCTAACACTTTTTTGATATAAATTTCAAATTCAATATGTTTTAATGCATTAATGATTGAATGAACTAAATTGTTTAGCTTAACAAAAGAATAAATTGTAAGCAAAGATGGAAAGTGAATAGCAGTGGAATCCAGTATTTCGTCCTATTCGGGAATCGTCAGTTGAATGTACCTGCATCTCAGAGTTGATGTACACTTTTGGACTCGAACTCAGTGCCCTTTTGCTTCAAACACCATCGCGTTACCCACTCAGTCACTGAGTCCTGATAGCTACTTGCTTGTGCAATGGGGTGAAGTTGAAATTCACATAATATTGTTTGTTTGAATCTTCCCATTGATGTTTAGGACTGTAACTGGTCAGTCTTTAATTGGCATATGTGCATACTGTACATATTGCCTCAATTTAACCTAAATTCACAAGCATTGTAAGAGAATGGATAGTGGATAGCAGTGGAATCCAGTTTGACGAGCGTTTCATCCTATTTGGGACTCGTCAGTTGGATGTACCTGCATCTCAGAGTTGATGTTCACTCTGGGACTCGAACTCAGTATCTTTCGCTTCAAACACCATCGCGTTACCCACTCAGTCACTGAGTCCTGATAGCCACATGCTTATGCAATGGGGTGAAGTTGAAATTCACTTAATATTGTTTGTTTGAATCTTCCTATTCAGGCTTTGAATTAGAGTCAATCGAAATCTGAAATAAGAAAACCTTTCTATTATTGATCAACTGGTTGAATCAACTAATTCATATTACATAACATGTAGTATAAGATGTGGTATCCAAGGTTAGAAATCAATAAAATTTTGGATAGAGAAAGAGAGAGAGGTACCTAAAAATGATTATCATAAGAGATTATCTATTACTATTCAATACGTGTCTAAGTTTAAAAAGAGATTGTGTTCTACTAACTGTAATCAATTAAAAAACAAATAAGGTTAATTATAGTATCATTCTAATTCACAATAATTAGCTAACTATTAACTAGGTACTAAAAATGAACGTGTGCCAATTATGTTGTTATCTAGTGACTGATTAATATCGTACAGACGTGCTCTCCTAATAACTTAAACACCTTTATTTCAATTTTTTTTTCAAAAAAAATTAAGTGTTAACACAACCTATAAGTCAGGTACTATGATAATTTAGTTGCTATAGTGATCTCTTTTGTCATGTGATGAAAACATTCATTATTATATTCGAAGAAAACGTTTTATACAAACTTACTTACTTACTCACGCCTGTTACTCCCAATGGAGCATTGGCTGCTGACCAGCATTCTACAACCCACTCTGTCCTACCTCTTCGTTTCTAGTTCTATCCAATTCCTGTTCATTCATCTGATGTCTGTCTCCATTTCTCGGCATAATGTGTTCTTTGATCTTCATCTTCTTCTTTTGACATTGAGGATTCCATGTGAGGGCTTGTCTTGTGACGCAGTTGGGTGATTTCTTCAATGTGTTTCCTATCCACTTCCAACACTTCTTCCTGATTTCTTCCTCCACTGGATTGAATCTGGTTTGTTCTCTCCCACAGTAGAATGCTTCTGCTAGTGTCTGGCCAACGGATTCGAAGTATTTTGAGTAGACAACTGTTAACAAACACTTGTATCTTCTGGATGATGGCTTTCGTTGTTCTCTACGTCTCCGCCCCATACAGTAGAACTGTCTTGACAGTTGTATTGAAAATTTTGATCTTCTTGTTGATTAACAAATGTTTTGAGTTGCATCTGTTGTTCAATTGTAAGTATGCTGTTCTTGCTTTGCCGATCCGCGCCCTCACATCTGCATCTGATCCACCGTGTTTATCAATGATGCTGCCGAGATATGTAAAAGTTTATACATCCTCCAAATCTTCTCCATCAAGTGTGATTCGATTGGTGTATGCTGTATTGTATCGGAGAGTTTTGATTTTTCCTTTGTTTATATTGAGACCCACTGCTGCTGTGGAAAAAGTTGTAAATTACTCGTAAAATATCATTCGTTGACCAACTACGGGTTTCTATACTACTATTTTACGACATTAAATCTTTCAGTATTCAATTTAGTAAACCAAATAAATGTATAGATCTGTTCTAAGTACTATGATCATCAACATATATTTTCATATAACCGTCTATTTAATTGAATAGTATGGTTTAACAGTACTTACTTACTTACACCTGTTACCCCTCATGGAGGAGCAATGACCGCCCACCAGCATTCTCACAGCAATAATCTTTTATTAACGTCTTTCAGAATTCACTGCTCATATTAAAAGTTTACTATTCTCTTATTAGGTGTTTGGTAAACTGACAATTCTCACAATAAGTAACCGGTTTCTAATTACTAATGTAGCTTTACAATATATTTATCGTATTGACTTTCCTTAATTATTCATCCAACAAGGTTGTACTGTATTGGTGAAAACATTCGATATTCATCCAATAGATTATTGATTCGAATAACAATTCAACTACCTCGGTTTTGGAGACTAAGTAGTAACTCTAACCCTCACAGCCATTATACAAATAACAGCCGACCACATTAACCTGTGTTCTGTCATTAGATACCAATCTACTTGTGGGTGTGGCATGTGTTACAGATGACCGATCATTGCCAATATCGATGTTCCCTTTTGATTGACATGAAATTGAACTGAGAGAAAGTTGGAAATAGATTAATCAATACATGGCAATAATCCATCAGGTCATTCGTTGTTGGGTTAAGTTGTGTCAGGAAATACAGACTTTCAAGTAAAGGTTCATCGTCAACTTTTGGAGACGGTGGTCTACACTGGTCAAAATAAACAAACTAATGTATATACGTTGATTCCCTTTCCCCTTATAAAATCTTGAGCTTCAATATTATTCCGTACGGTTTATTCCGTAAATTCACTTACCCTTTTTAAGTTATATTTTCTATATTCCATCTATTTCAACGTGATATCTCCTACTATTATGCTTACTTACTTACCTACTTAAGTCTGTTACCCCACATCGTGAAAAAGCATAGGCTATCTAACAGCATTCTCCACCTAGTTCTGTCTTGATCAATCCTTTCCAGTTGTTTCTAGTTGCCATGCATAGTTCTTATGATTTCTTCCAATTCTCGACGCAGTGTGTTCTTCTTCCAAGTTAGCTCTTGCTTCGTGATGTAGTTTCATGATTTTTGTGTTGTTTCTCCTATCCATCTCCATCTTTTTTTCCTTATTTCCTCCTCATCTGGAAGTTGGTTTCTTTCCAATAGTAGGCTCTTGTTAATGGTATTCGGTCAACAACGGACATCGAGTATCTTGTGTAGACAACTGTTTATAAACACTTGTACATTTTTGATGATGATTGCAGTAGTTCTCCATGTTTCAGCTTCGTACAGTAGAACTAACTGTCCTGACGTTATATTGAATATTGTGACATTGATATTGGTTGATAGTTGTGTTCGAGTTTCATAGATTGTTCAATTGTAGGAATGCTGTCCTTACTCTGCCAATCCTTGCTTTTACGTTTGGATCAGATCCTCTACGTTTATCGATGATGCTTCCCAGATACGTGGAAGTTTCCACCTCTTCTAGAGTTTTTCCATCCATTGTAATTGGGTTGGTTGGTGTTCTCTGTGTTGTATTTGAGGACGTTGCTTTTTCCTTTGTGTATGCTGACGCTCACTGTTTCATAGAATGGTGCTACACTAGTTGTCTTCATCTGCATTAGTTGGTGTGCATTGGGTAGAAGAGCTGGATCATCTGCTCAGTCCAAATCATATAGTTGCATGTAAGCTGTCCATTTTATTCGATGCTTCCTCTCAGATATCTAAGTTTTCATAATCCAGTCAACCAAGTGGAAAAAAGAGAAAGAATGAGAATAAGCAGCCTTGCATGAAACTGATCCTCACTTGTACTGCGTCTGTCAGATCTCCTCCACGTACAAATTCGCAGAGTAGTCGGTTGTATGAATTCAATATGATGTTAACGATCTTCTTAGGTACATCATAGTGTCGAAGAAGGTTTATAAAAGTTTTCCATCTGTAGCTCTCCTAGCGTTACCGCTGTTCTCAAGCCCGAATGAAGGAGGTGGGTTGGGCATGGAGTCGAATTTCAAAATTTTATTCATATTTATAAGATGCAAATAGTAGTAAATTAAACAATTCACGTACTACATTATTTAAACAAATAATAACCTACTGCTTTTTTCAACAATTGAGATCATGATTCAATTAAAGCTAGATTACCATGAAAAACCTAATAAGATATAACAGTACACCAAGTGTACACAATGTTGTAAGATAGTAACTCACTGAAGACATTGATGGATATGTCACTCGATTTCGTGGATCGGTTGAAGTTAGACATTAACACCCTTGGATGCCAGCCGACTCAGTGGTCTAGAGGGTAAATGCTCGCGCGCGAAACTGATAGGTCCTATGGTTTGAATCTTGTGAGGCAAGATCGTAATTGCGCACTGTGGAGGAGTCCCATAATAAAACGAAATGGCCGAATAATGCTTCCAGATTTTCCATGGTAATCTAGGCTTAACTGACTCATGATCTCAACTATTAAAATAAAAACTAATTTGTGATTTTCATCAAAAGAAGAATCGGTAAAGGATAGAATATACTAAACAGTTGTTTTCATCATAAATTTAAGATTTCACATTATTTCTAATACAAAATATGTGACCTCTATGTTGTAGACTTCTAGAAAACAAGGTTAAAGTTACTAATGATATTGAACAGTTTAATGAATACAGATTGAATGTTTTAAGTTTATAGATTTCATGCAAGTAAAACCACTTGATAGATATTATAAGTCTAAGCAAATTAAATACGCCTTTACTTACGCTTGTTACCCCACGTCGTGGAGGAGTATAGGCAACACACCAGTATTCTCCACCCAACATTTGTCCTGGGCAATTCTTTCCAGTTAACATTCATTATTTTCATATCTGCTTCTATATCCCAACGTAATGTGTTCTTTGACCTTCCTCTTTTCCGCTTCCCATCAGCATTTCAGGTTAGGGCTTGCCTCGTGGTGCAGTTTGGTGATTTCCTCAATTTATGTCTGATCCACTTCCAACGTCTTTTCCTAATTTCCTCTTCAGCTAGAAGCTGTTTTATGCTTCCCCATAAGACGCTGTTGCTGATAGTATCCAGCGAGTGAATGTTGAGCATTTTGCGTAAACAACTGTTTATAAATACTTGTACCTTCTTGACAATGGACGTAGTAGTTCTCTATGTTTCAGCAAATTAAATGCCTGTGTTCATATACAACCTTAAGATTAAGTGGTAGATTCGAAATTATCAATAAGATATACTACTGGAAGAAATCAATTATAAAGCTATTTAAAGTCTTAAATTACATGCCCCCGGATTGTATGAGAAGAATGATCGTATGTATATCAATGATTTGTGTACTTTCATATTGGGCTTCTTCAATCATTATCTTAGTCGTTCTTTAGTCTTTCCATTTACATAACTGGTTGGATAAGCCTAAAGTAAGTGTGTTTGTTTGAATGGGACAATGCAGCTCTTAACACAATTATCCAGTGATTAATTTTTGTATTGGTTGTTAAAATCTTCCCGTTGATGTTTAGGACTGCGATTGATCAGTCTCTTATCGACATATGTACATTCATCTTTTGTTATAATGCTTGTGAGTTCAGGCAATATTGAAACAATTAGCACAGGATTCACATATGTCAATAAGAGACTAATCAGTTGTAGTCCTAAACATCAATCTAAAGATTGAAACAACAAATATGACCAGGTTAAAACTTATCCCATCACTTCGATCAGTGACTATCCGAACTTAGTAGATAGGTAGATAAAGTATTGGTATTTGAAAAAAAGATGGTATTGGCTCCGAGTCCCGTAATGAACATCAACTCCAGTATGTATGTACATCTAGCTGATGAGTCTCAAGTAGAAAGAAGCACGAATCCTGTATTCCGCTGCTAGTCAACATCCATCTCTTCTTATACTCACCTACAAAAATCAGATTTTACAAATCTCGTACTTGAGTGAATTTAGGCTACTTTTAAATGAACCATTCGGAGAGAAAATTTAATTATGATGTTACATTTCTGATGGAAGGAAGACACCTATTACATTGATCAGTAAATTTATCAATACCGATGTCACTTTTTTGAAAGTCCTTGCTTACTTACTTACGTATATTACTCCCAATGCAGCACGGACTGCTAACCACCATTCTTCAGTTCACTCTCTCTTACGCCTTCCTTTCTACTTCTCTCCAATTCTTGTTCATTCTTCTCATGTCTGTCTCCATTTCTCGGCATAATGTGTTCTTTGATCTTCATCTTCTTCTTTTGGCATTGAGGATTCCATGTGAGGGCTTGTCTTGTGATGCAGGTAGGTGATTTCCTCAAAGTGTGTCCGATCCACTTCCAGCACTTCTTCCTGATTTCTTCCTTTACTGGATGGAATCTGGTTTAATCTCTCCCACAGTAGAATGTTTCTGATAGTGTCTGGCCAACAGATTCGAAGTATTTTGAGTAGACAACTGTTCATAAACACCTGTATCTTGTGAATGATGGCCTTCGTTGTTCTCCACGTCTCCGCCCTATACAGTAGAACTGTCTTGACATTTGTATTGAAAATACTGACTTTCTTATTGGTTGACAATGGTTTTGAGTTCCAGATGTTGTTCAGTTGTAAATATGATGTTCTTGCTTTGCTGATCCGCGTCTTCACATTTCGCAATAAGGTTTACTTTTAAAGTCTTTATCCAATCAACCAAAAAACACAGGAAGATTGAATACTAGGCAGCTTCACGAAAGCTAACTTAAAAAAATTTGAATAAAACTACTTACAGTCCATTTGTAAATGATTAGATTAATCTAAACAAGTATATGTTAAAGATAACCCATTTTGCGATCATAGTGTAGTAAGAAAGAACAATTGAAAGTATTTAAGCACAAATTACAAACTATCTCGCTAAAATCTGATAACCATACAGTAAATATTTAGTCAGTCAGTCACAACGTAGAACTTCGTACGTACGTACATCAGTTCGAGTTGCCATACCACATTAGCACAGAGATGCAGTTGTCGATTCAAATCCCATAGTGGTAGAAGTAGTAGGAGTATAATCAGAAATCCAAAAGATTAGGGTTTGAAGAAATTATTGAAGGAGTATAGTACAGTTAAATAAATTTGGAAAGAGAAAAAGATAAAGACATGAGGAATTCAGAAGATTAGAATTCGGTAGAACACAAAGAGTGGATGCACCTTCGCCATTGCAAACGATTTTGAGCCATGTCATTCAAGGTCTCTAACCATCGGTTGCTGTCATCACGCGAATCCCAACCAGGTAGTCTACACCTACCAACATGGCCCAGTCCACTTGTCAGTGACTTCATTGATTTGTGACACGTTTTGGTCTGGCCACCCCTAGCTTTCTTCCAACCTACTTCTACACCATGAAACATTGCACGTCAGGGCAGTCGGTGGTCGGGCATACGTAACACATGTCCCAGCCATCTCAACTGATGAAGTTTCACTACTTCATCAATCGATTTGCCATCCCTACCTAGTACTCGTTTCCTAACAACTGCATTACTTACCCGGTGGTCCCAGAATATACGAGCAATGCTTCGAAGACACCTATGATCGAACACTAGTAGCCTACGAATATCCTCTACTCTTAACGGTCATGTTTCACTGCCATAAAGTAGGACGGAGCGAACTACTGCACAGTAAACCCGTCCTTTGGTTGCTAGACGGATATCTCGCCTACGCCATAAATGACGCAAGTTGGCGAAAGCTAGACGAGCCTTCTGTATCCGTGCTGAGATTTCGTCACATACCAGACCACAAGGGCTGATGAGACTCCCAAGATAAGTGAAGTGGTCTACACGCTCAACTACTTCACTCCCTATCATTAGTTCAGGTGTCGCTGCAACCCAATCCTGAAGTAACATTTTGCACTTCGAGGGAGAGAATCGCATCCCGAACATGGCTGCATAGTTGCTTATAGTGGTCAGAAGACTCCGCATGTTGTCAGCGTCTTCACCGAGTAAAACTATGTCGTCGGCGTATTCTAAGTCAACAAGTTAGCCCCCTGGTAAAAGTTTAACTTCAGAAGATTGAGATGATGAAAGTGCTATATCTAAAAGTATGTCAATGACAAAGTTAAACAAGAATGGGGAGAGTGGACAGCCCTGACGAACGCCACTTGTGGTAATCAGTTCTGATGACAGTTCGCCATAGGCTCTAACTCGACCAGTTGTGTTCGAGTAGAAAGCCTTTATAAGGTTAATGTACTTCTTTGGTACTCCTTTCACTGACAAACACTGCCATAGAACCTCACGATCAACGGAGTCAAATGCCGCCTTAAGGTCAAGAAATACTACTATTGTGGGACGTCTGAATTTGTGTCTATGTTCTAGGACCTGACGTAGAGTGAATATCTGGTCTATGCAACCACGTCCAGGTCGAAAACCAGCCTGGTTTTCTCTAATCTGCTCTTCACGAGCTTTGGTTAGGCGACCTAGTATTATTGACGCTAATATTTTAGACACTATATTAGTCAAAGTGATTCCTCTGTGATTGTCACAGGAGGACTTTTGTCCTTTCTTATAGACTGGCACAATCAGTGATTGGGACCAGTCAGATGGAATGAAGTCCAGTTCCCAGATTCTACCTAAGACCTCAGTCAATCTCACTGCTAGTACTGGACCACCATCCTTAAAAATCTCAGGGGTCAACCTGTCAGGGCCTGCCGCTCTCCCTTGCTTCAGATTTCCTATAGCTTTTTCAAACCTCACAGAGGGTTGGAGGACTTACATCAATTTTCCATTCAGGACGACTGGGGATCGTGGGTAATTGAAGTGTGGCTGAAGGCCAGTTGAACTGATCCCTAAAGTGTTCTGCCCATCGATCCAATCTCCTGGATTGAGAATGAATAATATGCCCATCTTTATCTGAGATGGTTTAACTGATGTTCGAGTTCCTAATACCGGTTTTTTTAACGAGTCTGAATAGCTTCCTACTGTTACCTATTACCGCTGCCTTTTCCATCTCTCTTGCTTTCGCTACCCACCACTGTTCACGATCATTACGTAGGCTTCTTATAAGCCTGCGCTTAAGTTGACTCCGCTCTTCGTTAAGTTGAGAGCCAGGTGGGATGAGTTTATGAGCATCTATCAGTGCGGTAGATGCTGCCGAGATCCATTGTTTCTCCCTGACCTTATGGTTTACCTTACTAGCGGATATCACTGCTGTTTCCACAGCTTTTCGGATGTCATTCCACTCTGCTTCGGGGTGGACACAACTTACATGGCTGCCTAACTGTTTTTCTAGTTGTTCCTGAAATATATTCCTAGCTTGCCATCATTAAGTAGAACCCTAGGAGGCTTCCTTGCAGTGTCTTTCCTACGACCAGTAAGACGCAGACAGATACGTGCTCGTACTAGAGCATGATCTTAATCTAAACGTGTGCCCCAGAATGAGCGACAGTCTTCTATCGATCTCCTCCATCGATGGCTGATAGCGATGTGATCTAATTGGGTCCAACGTTGGGACGAATTCGGGGGTTGCCATGTCAAAAGATGTTTTTCCTTATGCTTAAAGTTAGTATTTGCAAGAAATAGGCGGTTATCTGAGCACAGCTGCAACAGACGGTCGCCATTATCTGTTCTTTTCGCCATGACACCATAAGATCCACCCAGGTGTCTTTACCTTTCACTTAGTTTACCTACTTGAGCATTAAAGTCACCTGCTACTATTACTACATCAGAACGCCTAGCTTCTCGGAGAAGGTCAGAAAGTTTCCTGTAGAACTCATCTTTTATATAGTCTGAGCTGCAGTCAGTGGGAGAGTAGGCAGAGACGACGAAGAGGCAACGACGAGTTTCCCTATCTTTCCGAGTCCTTAGTGGTCCGTTTAGTCGGACAGCGCATAGACGACTGTCTACTGGGATCCAGTCTAAAAGAGCTAGTTCTGCCCTAGGACTTAATGCTATACCTACTCCAGCCAGGCCACGGGAAGCAGCGTCAGGACTTCCAGATACACGAAGCGTGTATCGAGATGAAACTTTATTTTGATTAGGTGCGGTTAAATGAATGACACTACTCGGATCTTGTATGCGTGTTTCGGAGACGCAGCACACATCGATGGTGTAAGATTCTAGAGTCCTAGCTAAGGAAGCTTGTTGTCCTATTTGGCACAATGTTCGGACAATAAAAGTTCCTATATGTAGTTTAGAGCGTGGTTTCAGAAGACCAGGAATAACGTTCTGTGTACTCGAATCGTTTGCCCTAGCGGTGCGAGGTGATAAAAGGACGTGGGAAGGGTTAGTCGTGGAGATAACAGAGTTACTAGGTGTAGGAAGGATTTGAAAGTGACCAACTTCGTCACGTGTGCAGTTATGGGTATGAGGGCTAGTATCACTTCCCGGCTGCCCACACCGTGGAAGGGTATTTCTTGAAAGACCTGAAAAAGAAGTTGGATTAGTGTTGGTCTTAACGACCTGGGAGAGTGACCGCAGTGCCCAAGGGACAACTGCTTGAGGCTGGTCACGCACGGCCTTTTTGTGGGGGATTTTTGACGTGTTAGCTCCGTTCTTCAAAAGTCCTTACCGCCGGAGACGGAAATCCGTGGGATAAGGCGAGGTGTGCATTTTTAGGGTCGACCTTTTCTAACCCCACCCCTCCTTGTGGGAAGGCAGCATCGCTGTCATACTGGTTGTCTGAAGGAAACATTTTACTGCTTTCACACCTCTGTACAGTCAGCAGTACGACTTGGCCTTCGGACCTTGGGATTGCTGCTTTTAGTCTCACCGCTCTTCAACTGACCTGCCTAGCATGGTAGGACCTTGAGTAACGATTGTTTAGACCAGCATAGCTCGATTGGATCATCACGATAGGCAAGCCCGACCACCACGTCAAGGTAGCAGCAACGGTCGGGACAGTAAATATTTAACTTGCAAACTATCCATCCATTGTCTCAATCTTGACTGTTCCTTCTGCAAACATCTGTCCATCTTCTCTGATTTCATTGTTCATGCATTTTCATACCCATTGCGCTTCATTCCTATTCTTTTCTTTATCAATCTTCTGCCAAAATACATTCTATCCCTGACCATCATATACTACTTCTGTGGATATAAGTAACCTACACCACCATAGTACCTTCATTTACAATGTTCTAGATATAATAAATGTATTTACATATTGACCATCTTCATGAAGAAACAAACTAATAGTTCAAGTCAGTTCTTTCAAGAATGTGCATGGACACCTTGTTAACCAGTGCCAACTAATACGAAATGTAAATCCAGGATTATTTGTCCACTGAGTCTTACTATATAACATTTGAATATACTACACACGATATGATAATGGTTAATAATCAATCAATCAATCAGTCATATCAATCTGCTTATCAACGATTTCCTTAAGCTTTCAGTTAAAGAATCATAATGAAATATATATATCGTTTCTGCTTATTTGGTATGAGGAGAACATTGTCAAATTTATTGTTTCTATTCTATTATTTTTTGTAATTTAAAGAAATCCATAAAAACAAGGTCACTCCACCTGGTATTCATCCGATGAAAAAAATGGAAAGACGATCAGCTCCTCCATTTGTAAGTTTTGAATAGAAAGTATATCTGATTACTTTATTCATAGCTTCTTTTATTGAATATATTTTATATCTATTGTTGTTCAATAATATATATCATCAACGAATATACGGTGGACGAAATTAAAGTCTGAAGTACTACAGCTATCATTTACTACATTACTTTACTTAAAAACATTAATATTGGTACAAAGAAGCACCAGATATATATATACGCCACACAAATCTCATTTGATTTGTGTGAGGGATGTGACACTGCTCAGATGCTCAAACCGAACCAGATGGTTTTCTTAAAGGGCCAAATCCGGAGCCTTTGACCTAAACATCTGATCCACAAGACAGTGGAGTATCGTGAGGAGATGCAGTCACATGGTAGTCAATGACCAATGATTGATTTATACGCCGTTTGTTCCCTCAGGATACCGGAGCCCATGTACACCATTGGTTTGGAATGAGGGTTTTCCAACTCCCCCTAGATGGACTTTCCGTGTCCACCAACCCGGTTAAAGCGCCGACGTTTGAATAAGAGAAACCTTTGTATCATTAGTTAACAGCCGAAAACATAGATATTTCAGGTAAAGGGTTTTGTTATACTGTGTTTGTATCATCAACCGAATTTGAAATGTGTGGTGACAGAATGTTAAGAAGATAGAGGAAAAGAGTACGAGAACAGAGAATGATTGTTGTGGAAACGAAGAAACAGTGAAATCTGAGAAAATAGATTGAAATTTTGCAAATGAAGCATTTACTGTATGGTTCTCAGAGTTTTACTAAGAGATTATGTAATTTTGTGTCAACATACATTCGGTTGTTCCCACTAGTGTTCTTATTCACTATAATATTACTTCTGTTATTATTATAACCATCGCTAATGCTATTTCTCAGTATTCTCACTTAAGGTACCATTAAAAACCAGAGAGCACTAGATAGGTTTTCAGTACTAGTATGAAACTCATTACCCGTGAGCAACCATAACTTTAATAGCGATCAAATCTTAGCCCCTCAGATCTCATGGTAAATGGTAAACCATTAGGACGATTATGTCGGTGAACAATAGTACAATTTCAAATTTAAACAATTCGCAACAAAGTGAGATGGTGATCTGAACCAATTCGTGATAGCTGTTCGACTCTTAATATATGTGAACTATATCAGTCACAATCTCGGAGTACAGCCCTTGAAAACTATCTCGTAATAATTCACTGATGAGATGATTGTAGTTTAGTTAATGGGCTCGATACACTACGTAAACCGCGAATCACCAAATGACAAGTGATTATGATGGTCAAGAAATGGCTTTAATATCCAAGGAATGAGAAATGAATCACTAATAGACTTATTCTGATTATATATATATTATACATATTATAGATTAGGTCTGTCTATAATCGTCACAGATTGGACGCATTTGGAGAACAGTTTGTAATCGAAAAGTTCAGGACAACTATTTTTCCCGAATATTATCATCATATAGGGAGAATGAAAGCCGACGGCTACTATCCTCCGTCTAAACAACACAAACACGTATCAGCAACTTTAATCTTTATGAATGATGAATGATGGATAATCATAAACCGTCGGATGTTAACCCTTGAAACTTTGTTTCATTCTACTTGACAAGTATCAGTAAGACATATCTAGTGGTTTTTAATTAGATTTTATGTGATACCATTCAGTACCATAGTTAAAGATCATACAATTGAGATCAGTTGACCACCTATGAAACTGAAACATTTGTAAACATCAATGATTGATCAATGATTTTCAAGTTTCTAAGTGTATCTTAATAGTAAATTCCAAATATTATGAAGATTAAGTTTAAAATTTGTAATTAATTAACTCCATTTACTAAATACCAAAAGAAAAATAAAATCATTATAATATTGAGTTACTTAGTTGATTGAACATGCTATAACTTTATTATCAGGAGGGGGTTTTGTGGAAATTTTAGTAATTCTATAGTGGAATTCATGAATCCATTGAAGCTGGGCCAGTGCTTTCAGGTATTCCATAGTGATCTAACTTCAACTAACTCATGAATTCAACCATATAACTTAATTAACAAGATATCATCGATGGTGAAGTCGAAGAGAAATGGTAAGATTGAGTAACCCTGTCTAACTCCACTGATTGAATGGAACAATGGAGAAAGAATGATATTGTCTTACTGTGTGATAATGCTCAAGCCATGCAATCCGCACTTAATCAGTTGGCAATCATTGTCCGTAGGTATGGTATGCGCTTTGCACCTTCGAAGTGGAAAGTACTTCTACAAGACTGGTAGGATTCTAATCCTGTACTCACCCTGGGTGGTGAGTAGATTGAAGTAGTTGAGAAGTTCGTGTATCTAAGTAGCTGAATAAGTGCTGGTGATGGCGTGAGTGCCAGAATGAATTATTGATAAATATCTACAACTAGAGAATGTAAAATGAAAACAAAGAGCATGGAACAACAAAACAGTGATTACCAAAATATGTTGGTCAGGTTTACCACTGTTCATGTTAGATGTTATTCAAATAAGTTAAGGTTACTAGTGACAGTGTTAACGTAAAGTGACAGCTGGCAAGTGGTTAAACATTCAAAGTTCCTATAATCTCACTTGTGGAGTAAGATACATTTACAGGTGCTAGAACATTTAATGCATTTTGAGAGCAGCATTATGCATCAATGCAGCGAACAAAAAATGGGAGAAACTTTATCGTACTGATAGATTGTGGGAGATTATTCCAGAGTCTAGAAAAATTATTGGTAAAGTAATTCATATAGTGAGATGATTTAGGAATGGGTTTATTTCTCTAGTGACAAGCAGCTGCGTCTGTCCTAATGGGGAGTTTCTGTATATTGAATTGCTTAGCTGGATGTAAAGGATAGTTTATTAAGTATTTTGTGGAAGAAGAAGATAAGATTTAGTTTGAGTCCCCTCTTCCATAAAGGGTCGAGTCCAAATTTATTACATCTAGAATTATAAGTCAAGGTAAAATCAATTCCAAGAATACGAAGTGTAAATCGTCTCTATACTTATTTTAGCGTTAATTTATTCTTTATGCGTGCACTACTAAGAATAAACGCTCAGTATTCTAGGAGTGGTCGAACACAAACATTTTACATTAAAATACATGATTCATTGTTTAAAAGGTTTTGGGTTATATAACCTATAAGATGTTGAGACTTGGAAGTCTTGATGTAGGTTTGTCCTCTGAGCTGGATAGTTTGGTCGTGGAGCTTTCATCGTCCTTCTGAAGGACATCATCAGCACAAACTTCGGGTAGAAGTGAAGTGTCTGAAAGCTACACGACCAAACCATCCAGCTCAAAGAACAAACCTACATCAAAATCACCCACCTGAGCTACAAATCTTTTCCACTTGGAAGTCTGTTTCAATATCTGTTCTGTAAACGATAAGTCGTAGGAGAACCTAACTCCTAAGTTTACTCCTGTATGTAGCCTAGATAACATTTCATCATTTATGGTAAGATCTTAATTGTATGATGATGTATCACCGAAACATATCCATCCATATTTAGCTGTATTAATCTCCACCTACCATTTTGAGCATCGCTGTACTACATGACATCAAGTACTATTCAATCATTAATTAGTATAGAATGACTAATAAAGTAAATTGGGCTAAATATAAACATTTCAATATAGTTGTACACTTCTTAAATGTATTTTGTGACTTATCAAGTACACTTTCAAAACACAGTTTACATTAAATGACGCCTATCAACAATGAATGATTTGATTGAATGATTTTTATATTGTATAATCAACATGATAAATTAATGACGTACTTCATATGAATCACAAGACAATATATGAAGTTACTTCTATAAAAAAAACATAGTAAACGTTTAGAATTTCTTTTCTTTCTTTTTGTTTCTAATGTTAGGAATATGGGATGGAAAAGTGAAACGAGGCCATAGAGATTATTTTTATTTTATTTAAACACATAAATATTGGTACAAAGTGGGCACCAGTTATGTATGAGCCACACAAATCTTATTTGATTTGTGTGAGGGATGTGATACTACCCAGGTGCCCAAACTGAAGCAGGTGGTTTTCTTAGGGGGCCACACTCGGAGCCTTTGACCTAATGATCCGATCTACAAGACAGTGGAGCATCGTGAGGAGACGCAGTCTCATAGTAACCGGTGACCAACAATTGGTTCATACGTCATTTGTTCTTTCAAGACACTGGAGCCCATGTACATTATTGGTTTGAAATCAGAGTTTTCAAACTCCCCTATGTGGATCCTCCATATCCACCAACCCGGTTAAAGCGCCTGACATTCACTTTTCGTCCCCTCAATTTTTTAAACAACACCCCTCCCTGCCTTGAGAAGGCAGTGAATAGGACTTCCTTAGCAGAGGATGTACAAGCGTAGCCGTTTGAGAGCATTTGGAGAGGGAGAGCGGACTTTCCCCACTCTCAACCGTAGCAGGGCATTTGGGGGCAGGCCATTGAGATAACTATGAGCAATCAAAAACTTTTGTGTATACAAGTTAATTTAGTAATCTTAGTGAATTATTTTGGTATTTAGGCTTGTCGATTAGTCTAGAATTCACTATGTTTACATGTTGTTTGTTTGTTTGTTTGTTTTTTATCGCCGGTGATAGTGTTTTTTCACCCCATGGGGGGTATTACTCAAATTTTTATGCATCGTATTAGTTGGTAGGTAAATTGTAGATCATTACACATTTTTAACAGAATTAAGGATGAAAAATCAATATAATGATAAAGATATTTTAAATATTTTCATAGTTGAAATCATAAGTCAATTGAAGCTAGACCACTATGGAAAACTGACTGACTTCAAGAAATATTTCCTTGAGTTTTAATGGGAGGCAGTGACCAGTGGAGTTTTATCAAGTCTGTTTTAGAGATATCAACTCACTGAAGACAATTGGTGAAAGGTTGCTCAAACATCGTGGATTAGTTGAAGTTAGACATTAACATCGTTGGATGCCAGCCGGCTCAGTGGTCTATCGGTTATGTGCTCTGTTGCGAGACTGGTAGGTCCTGGGTTCGAATCTTGTGAGTGCGGGATCGTGGATGCCCAATGCTGAGGAGTCCCGTAATAGAAAGAAACGTCCGTTCAGTGTTTCCAGGTTTTCCATGGTGGTCTAGTTTCAATTGGCTTATGAATTCAACTATGAAAATACTGAATTCTCCACAAAAACCCCTTCTGATCTATATTTTAAATAAACAAGAAGAAGGGATTAACTAAATAAATGAAGACTAAGTATAAACAACAATTCAATTGCATTAATATATCAGTGATTCTATGGATGGAAACCAGATATATGGAGATGAACCAATCAGAATAAAGATAATACCACTTGAGTTTGAGTTTGAAATTTATTCATCTGTAAGGTTACAGTACATTTTTGCAATATAGACAATACGAGTTATTAATGAAAACCTTGATCCCAATTCTTATCCTGATTCCTAACCTTAACTCTTAACTTTACTTCTTAGCACTAATTTTTGATCCTATTTGAAATCGAATAAGCGGTTTAGATTTCCAAAGGTTATCTTTGAACTGCTCAGCAGTTGTCTCTATGACCTAGTTTCACCTTTCTATCCTATATGCTTAACTTAGGACATTATTAATTCTAATGTAGTCCATTTGTCGATGTAAGATATAATCGTAAATCACACTGCCTCCCTCCAGTTCCTTTTATGATTCTATCAATATTGTTACTATATGGTCACGAATTTAAATGAATCCCCACCAAGGTTAAGTGGTTATAGTGGATCCACAGAAATTCATACAAATAGGTTATACTCTAGTTGACATTAACCAGTATGATTTGTTAAAACTCGTGACGGACAGAATTCTACAAGTGTTGTGTTGTATGGCATCTCAGCTGAGAGTTAGAAGTATGCTTTATTGACTAAATCGAATGGAGAATACATGTACACTCAGTCATTATTATATATCCTCGTCCCTTAAAAAATTAAGCCGTATTTTTAACCAATGACCTATGTTTCTCTTTTGGAAAATAAGGCAAAATTTTGAATAAAAGCATCCAGTTATCATTTAGCCTACGTACGATTGGTCCAGCGAATCAATAAGCAATAAGGACTAGACAACATTTTTCTTCAAGACTGGACTGCTTCAACGTCTAGACTCATGATAGGGAATGAAGTGGTTAAAGGTGTCATTCCACTTTACTTATCTTACAGGTTTTATTAGCCCTAATGAATTTGTGTTTAACTAAATCTTGTCGCAGATTCAGAAGGTTTGTCTGGTTTTTACAAACTTATGTCACTTGTGGCATAGGTGACGTTTCCATCTGTCAATCAAAGGGTATATATGTCAAATAACAGTTCTTTCTGTTTTACTTTAAGGTTATAAAAATGGCCTTCGCAAATTATTAGTATTTGATAATAAATTCCTTCTAAACATTGCTCGTGTATGCTGGAATCAGTGGGCGAAAAGTATCAAAGTCAAATATAAACAGTTAGGTAAAGACATCAAATGGGTTGATGAGGTGGAGAATCTTTATCGACTGAGGTGGTCGAGACATGTATTACGTATCTCAATCTTTGACATTTATTAGTGTGGCAGTACGCCGGGAGAAATCTAAGGGTGGTGGTGTATCAATATTGAATTTCAGACACCGCCCACTATAACAAAACGATAGTTTATAAGTTTCAGATACTCAATTCTGTCTCTGTAGGTTACATACAACAGGAAAATCGATACCATCTGTAAACTCTAGCTCTGAACTCTTCGTCGCTAAAAAAACTTTTGTCAAATGCTATTACGTTTTATGGAAAAACTGATCTGATAGCACCTCTCGTATTTTTGAGCTGAATCCATTTATCCATAGGGCTATACAGCATTTTTACATTATAGCTGGTGACAGTTAGTGAAAAAACCCTAATCTTAGCTGAGAATAGTGCAGAAATCTGGTAATACTGAAAGGCTGTTTCGTCCTAGTATGGTACTCTTCGGTAGTGGGCATGCAAGATTCTGTACTGACGACTCAAACCCAGAACCTTCGGTCTCACGCGCAAACGTTTAACCTCCAAATTATTTATCTAGCACCTGAAAGTGTTAATGTATAACTGAAAGTCTAAATTCTAGTCCCACATGGATGGTGGGTGCGCATCGCTGCTCATTTATTTGCGCCTGTTATTTCCAATGGAGTATAGGCCTCCGACCACCATTCTCCAACACACTCTGTCCTACCCTTTTCTTTCTACTTCTATCCAAGTTTTGTTCATTCTTCTCATGTCTGTCTCCGTTTCTCCATGTAATGTGTTCTTTGGTCTTCCTCTTCCCATTTTGGCTTTGCGGATTCCATGTGAGGGCTTGTCTTGTGACGCAGTTGTGTGATTTCCTCAATGTGTGTCCTATCCATCCCATATTAGAACGAAACAGTAGTTTGGTCCTTTCAAATTTTCAATCATTGTCTATTATTAATCGGTTCGTTATCTCAATAAAAGTCAATAATCTATACAACCATATACTGATATATCTAATTTTCATTCCGGTTTCTTTTCGCAGGATACAACCTCTGGTGCATTGAAAAATTGGTTTGATTTTTACAAAAAAAGTAACAGTATGAACTCGTATTCATTATCTGACCAATTAATAACTGATTGTTTATGTGAATTAAACCCAAATATGCTAGTAAATTTATTAGGTGGGCGACAGAAATTATTCGATGAAAATTCAATTACACCTACACCATTAACTGCAATCTCAAGTCTTGATGAAATATTTCGACATAGATCAAATTCTTATTCACGTGTTGAAGAAATTCAACATCAAAATCTGCCAAATAATCAACCATTTGATAGTCAAGATTTAGCTAATCTATTTTTTATTGAAGAATCATGGGAACAAATTGTTAAGTCTTCTTCAGTAAGTGAAGTTTGTTTTTGTTTTTTGTTACTTTTTGTTCTTTAGAGAATTGGTGGCCAGACTATAACTTATGAACGAGCCAATTAAGGGCGTTTGAGATATTTCAAGGTCATGGCGCTAATTTCAGTACCTGACGCTCATGTACGTTCGATTCAGGATTTCAGAGAAAACTTGACAATTAAGCGGCTACAACAAATGAGACTAATAAGAACTTCCTGTATTTGTAATTGCAGTAATTAAATGACTTGTAGACCTTCTGAAAATGACTGTGACTTTGTCCATCGATGTGACATATGTTGAAGGAAGACGTTTTTTAGGATAGGAACCTTTATTGCTGGATTCAGATTGAGACTAAGGCATATTTTAATGATTGCCGCCAACTGTATAATAAAAGCAGCAGTAACATTGGCTGCAATAATCTCAAATGTTACTGAAGCTATGGCTGTTCAGTGGTATGAGTATTGTATGGACATATCCATAATAAAAATGATAAATTTACACAACCGGATTACAGATAAACAATAATGAAGCTATATAGTCGAGGCTGAGAGGGTTTTGGTAACCTTATCATGGCTCCAGAGACAAACTATTATCGAGCCATATGGATGAGTTCCTCTACCTTATGCATTACGATTTTGGGACCTTTGAACCTTTTTCTAACCTTGATAAGTTTTTGGACCATATAAAAGAAGTGTGTAACCACTTTCATTATTTGGTTTTGTATGATTTTTTTTTACTCTATGCTTACTGTTTACTGATTGGCTAACATTTCTCAAGGTCACTTAAGATTCGTTTAAAGGTCGTCCATAAATTATAGTCTCGCCGAATCGTTGATATAGATAGATGAGGTCAAAGAAGTTCCTATTTTTGAATCCTTCAATAGTGATGTGACTTTTGTGTTCTTTCCCCAGGATCTGTTGTTCTCCCTGATTACGATGATTTTCTCGAACAAGAATTGAAAGGGAAAAGAATATGCATGTTTCAATAATCCAAACAGAAACGATCAAGGTATACTAATAGAGCATTAGAGTTTATATGGAATTTACGAGAATCTTCTAGTATCCATTCATCAGCAATGAATAGTTGAAAATTGACTAATTGAGGTATACCCCTTCAAGTATAATCTGAGCCTGCAGTAGTCAGGACAATGTCTTGCTTACAAACATTTTATTAAACTACTGAATACAATACACAGAAAGTTATCCCTGGAATTACCTGTAGCTTCCTAACTTATCAAGTACTTACTTACTTAGGCTTGTTACCTCTCATGGAGGAGCATATGCCGCTCATCAGCATTCTCCACATATATATATAGCTTTATTCACTATTATATATTCGGTAAAATATAGAATTCTCAGAACAAAGTACTTCAACACGTTTCCGTTTCATACTTCTTCGTCTATCCTGACGATAAATATTGAGTGATCGCCAGTTAGAAGTTAGCAGTCCAGTCAATCGACATCTGAATAATGTACATTCTTTTCCGTGTATATCGCTAGCGACCACGATATCTCTGATTAGGCCTTTTGTAACCTTTACAGCGAAAGATTGTATACTTTTCAGAAACGCATCTGAATAGGTTGTGGGATTAATAGCCATAATGATGTATTAAAACAAGCAAAATTAGATAGCTTATTGAAACATATAGATGACAGGAACAAGTAGTCCAGTTGTTTAAACCGGCCGCATCATGAAACATAGAGGAGACGAAACTGTTCAATCTTCGGTTTACCAAAAAAGTACTTGAAACGGCCTTTACGTGAATTTCAGTTGTTTTTGTTGAATCAATTGTAAGAAAGCATTGAATAAAACACTATTTTATAGGGTAGAAAGGATATGTACCATCAAAAAACTGGAAGAAGCATTGGTGAATCTGTGAATTGGTCCAATCTGTTGAAAAATTACAAATAGGCATTAGTCCAATGTTGACCACTTGTATTAAGTTCGCTATGCTTTTTTGTTTACCTCCCACTGCTACACACCTTCTTTTTTGAATAAGGTTTTGTACTACTCTTTATGTTTTCTTATTCTTTACAGAAAATGACAAAACAACAACAAAAAAGACAATCAGCTATTTGGGAATTTATATACACTGAAGCAAATTATATCAAGTATTTACGTACTATTATAGATGTAAGTTGTATATATGAAAACGGTTGTTTTATGGATTGATATTTGTGTGTTAGTTCAACAATATGCTTAATCCATGACGAGCGTTTCGTCCTATTTGGTACTCGTCAGCTGTAATCATCATTTCAATAAAATTAATAGTACTTAAATGGTGATAAATATATCATATGATTCCTATAAAACTGATCAGTAGCTCTCGTATGAGTGAATTCATAAATGTACTTAAATCTAGCAATCAATATATACTAGTTACTCTCAAGGAACTGATGTTCTCTGTGCCATTCAAACAATACTAGCTAGATTCACGGTCTTAGACATCACCAGTGAGTTTTTCGGACCATGACTGATCTCCTATAGGATTGAGGTATTTGTAATTATTTGACTACTGATTGCTGACCATAGTCATATTTGTTCACTCTCAAGGATGATAGAATTTTATTGATGAAGTCAAATTCTCACTCATGGAATAGTTAATAAATAATGATAATGTGATACATTTGGTAATTATACATCTGCGTACCCAACTTTGAACTGCAATTTAGATGTGCGGAGATAAGTGATCTTAATCAGCTGTCTAAACCAAGTTAGGTGACGTTCAGTTTGAGATTGCCAAACTGAGATATCTAGCACTCATCACTGGCACTTGCCAACTAGTCTAAAACCTTGGTCTATAGTTTCATACTGACTAATTCCAAATGATTAACATCGCAGAATATTTTAGGTGTCGAGCTACTTGGACTGATGAACAAAATCCAATCACATTAATATCAAATGATTATGTGAACATGAATAAGGTTATGTAATAGATGAAAACATTTTATGACAGTTCTATTTACTTTTCCTTTCGTAACAAACTGTTTAGGCATGAAATCTTTTCATCGCGATAGACTCAACAAACTGGAGTAAAACTGATGTTTCTGTTTGTTAGTTATGTTTGGAATGTTTTAATGTGTCACACATGTAATTCTAGTTGTAAAACTAACTTTTGTAACTTTAGGTTGTGTGTAAATAACTTCAAGAGTTAATCATTCAACTGAAATTCAGATTACTTAGTTCATTACAAACAATATCAGTTATAGACGTTTTCAATCCAAGAGACTGAAAGGTGGTTAGTAATTCTGAAATATATACTTTACTTACCTGTTACCCCTAATGAATCATTGCTAGCTGACCACCATTCTCCAACCCAATCTGTCCTACCCCTTTCTTTCTAGTTCTATCAAATTTCTGTTCATTGTTCTCATATCTGTCTCCGTTTCTCGGCGTAATTTGTTCTTTGGTCTTCCTCTTCTCCTTTGGTTTTGAAGATTCCATGTGAGGGCTTGCCTTGTGACGCAGTTGTGTGATTTCCTCAATATTTGTCCTACCCACATCCAGCACTCCTTCTTGATTTCTTCCTCCACTGGATGGAATCTGGTTTAATCTCTAGGTTACAAATCAATATTTTAGGTCATTAGTCAGTGAGGTCGAAATTTATCTACACCATATTTTGATTCATACTAATTCTTGATTGAAATAGTCTTATTAGATAATCTACTTTTTTATATAGTTGAGATCATGAGTCAGTTGAAGCTAGACCACTATGGAAAACCTGGAAGCACTGGACGGCTGTTTCGTCTTATTGTGGAACTCCTCAGCAGTGCTCATCCACGATCTCGTCTAGAGGGATTCGAACACAGGACATATCAGTCTCACGCACGAGTGCTCAACCTCTAGACCACTGAGCGGGCATCCAATGGTGCAATGTCTAGTTCCAACCAATCCGTGATTTCCAGCAACTGTTCACCAATTGTCTTCAGTGAGTTGATATCTCACAACAGACTTGGTTGAACTCTACTGGTCACTGCTTCCCACTAGAACTCAAGGAAACATTCCTTACAGTCAGTCACTAGTGAGCATATGATCATTATCAGAAGGGGGTTTTGTGGAGATTTAAGTAATTTTATATAGTTGAGATCATGAGTCAGCTGAAGCTAAATCACTGGTTGGTCCTGGGTTCGAATCTCATGAGGCGGGATCGTAGATGCGCACTGTCGAGGAGTCCCACCGTAGGATGAAACGTCCGTCTAGTGCTTCCAGGTTTTCCATAGTGGTCTAGCTTCAACATGAATCATGATCACAAGTATATAAAATTACTAAAATCTCCACGAAACTTCTTTCTGATAATATATTCTTTTGCTGAACCTTACAGTTCAATTACTTTACATTATATTTTAAGTTTGACTAAAACTGTATATAAAGAGTGACACTTTTCATTGCCATTAATTCTCAACAGTCAATGGTCAGCTTTTGTCATCTGATATACCGTGACTCAATGATAATATACAGTATTGAGGGTAACAATTTACTTTGTTATGTATATGTTATGTACATGGGAATGATTAATTAAATTTAAGGCTTAGGTATGTAATTCAACCAGAGATCAGGGCATTGCATTTCGAAAGTGATATCAATTGAATTATAAAATTAATCTTTATTAAGATCCACTTAGTCACATTCAAACAGCTTTGTATAACTACACGAATTAACGTACGTGTAAGCTGCTTGTAAAGATTGTCGAATTTTATAGTACATGTATTTTAGCGTTATCACGAATCGATTGAAGTTGGGAATATACCCCGATAGATCCCAGTTTAAATGGTTTAAAGGTTGAACGTTTACTGGCAATTATGAATAGTTTAGATTCGATCCTCATTGAAATCGTGGATGCACTTCTGAGTAGCCTAATGATATGATAAAACAACTACCTAATGTTTCCTGGTTTTCAGTGGTTGTCAGGTTGTAATTCAGACTGTAAATTAATGTTTATGATCGTTGTATCAAGGGGCATCATTTCTACAATTGAAGAACATATGAAACTCAAAACAACTGTCAACTATTTTCAAAGTCAGAATCTTCAATACAAACGTCAAGACAGTCCTACTGTACGAAGCTCAGACGTGGAGAACTACTACATCCATCGTCAAGAAGGTACAAGTATTTATAAACAATTGTCTTCGCAAAATACTCAACATTCATTGACCGGATACTATCAGCAATAGCGTTTTATGGGAGAAAACAAACCAGCTTCCAGATAAAGAGGAAATTAGGAAAAGACGTTGGAAGTGCATAGGACATACATTAACGAAATCACCAATGTGCAGTACAAGGCAACCTCTAACTTTGAATCCGGAAGGGAAGCAGAGAAGAGGAAGGTAGAAGAACACATTAAGCCAGGAAATAGAATCAGATATGAAAAGGATGAATGTGAACTGGAAAGAACTGGAAAGGAAGGCTCGGGACAGAGTTGGATAGAGAATGCTGGTGAGCGGCCCATGCTCCTTGAAGAGGGGTAACAGGCGTAAGTAAGTAAGTAAGTAAGTAATCGATGTAACAGTAATATCTTCTTCTTCTTTTAATGATTTTGATTTTTTTTCCTATTTCAGTATTATTTAGCACCATTTTTGGAAATACGTGAATCTTTATTTGAGAATTTAGATACTGGATGGATATTTGGTAATATTGAAGAAATATTCAAAGCAAATATTAAACTATGGTTACAATATCTAACTGAACCATTGAGAGAAATTCGTCGTAATGGTGATGCATTTACACCGGTTATCTTTAAAAGTGCAATAACACATGTAAGTGAAGTAAAAACACAAATAAACACACACCTTATTAAGTCAGCAAAAATACAGATTGATTGGATTGTATTAGATCCTGTAGGATCAGTCCGTAATAACAAGAAAGTAGTTGTATGATCATTTATTTTCTAGTTCAGCTATAGATGAATGCACCTATGTTCCCAGTGGTATCTATGACCTTTCTATTCATTCATACACTGACCAATGAACAGAAAACAAGACCTCAATGCTTATTGGCCCTTTACCCTATATTTCATGAGAAGATAAAGATGAAATTCAAATCAGTTATCCATTGTACTCAGTTTGATTTTAACTGAAAATTCATACAACTATAAACCAGAAATCTTGAACACTTAAAAAACATAATTAGAAATTTACAATTTATTCATAAACTGGCTGTGATACAGAGCTAAAGAAACAAGGGGATAATTACTATAATATAAATCCATATTATATTTGAAATCATGAGTCAATTGAAGCTAGACCACCATGGAAAACCTGGAAGCACTGGACGACCGTTCCGTCCTATTGTCGGGACTCCTGGAGTACTAGTAAGAGGCAGTGACCAGTGAAGTTCAACCAGGTCTGTTTTCGGATAGTAACTCACTGAAGACATTGGTAATCGGTTTCTCAAACTTCGTGGATTGGTGGTTAAGCGCTCACGCGCGAGACTGCTAGGTCCTGTGTTCGAATCTCGTGAGGCGAGATCGTGGATGCGCACTGCTGAGGAGTCGCACAATGGGATGAAACGTTCGTCCAGTGTTTCCAGGTTTTCCATGGTGATTTAGCTTTTATTGACACATGACATCAACTATATAAAATTAATAAAATCTCCACAAAACCCTTTTCTGATAAATCTATATTAGTAAAACGTATGACGATTCATAGATTAAAGGAAAGCTTAGAAATAGAATATAAAAAAATATACAATAGTCCAAACATCTATTATTCAGTTAACAATCATTCGTTTGAAGAAGATGGATAGTGGCTAGCAGTGGAATCCAGGACACGCGTTTCATCTTATTTGGTACTCGTCAGCTGGATGTACCTGATGTTCACTCTGAGACTAGAACCCAATAACTTTCGCTTCAAACGCCATCGCGTTATCCACTCACCTACTGAGTCCTGATAGCCACTCGCTTGTGAAATGGGGTGAAGTTTAAATTCACTTGATATTATTTGTTTGAATCTTTCCATTGATGTTTAGGACTGCAACTAGTCATTTGTTTGATAGTCTCAAAAGTTACACTTCCTTACTATTCACCCTATCATTTCATCGATGTTTATTTGTTAATATAACTAATTATCTGGATGAAACTAGGATTCTATTGTTGATAGGTTTCACCGAACCTTGGTGATTATGATTATTGTCATTTAGAAAATGCCTTAACTGACGATACTTTTCCGTACTAACTACATCTTGGAGATATACTGTCTTGTACTTGAATTTGGGTTACACTCTAATTGTAAGGGATAATAATAGCATCCAAATGCCAAGAGTGAACTACGTGGAGTCAGTTACCTATTAATTAGCATTGAATTATCATTGTATCACTATAACTAACTGTTTTCATGCTTTACATACCATTACTAACATAAATATTCCCTCATTCATGTTCACACCTTAGTGGTGGTGGTAGTGGTAGTGACAATCGAACAATTAAAGTACACTAACTTTTACATTATTACATACTTACACAATTTAGCTTTTATCACCTGTATGTATGTGTGTCCATGTGTAATCATTAAAAGAAACGAAATGATTTAGAATTCCAGTAATTGAATACACTCACACATATACACAGTCGGCGGTCTATGCTCCATTAGGAGTAACAGGCGTAAGTAAGTGAGTAATTAAGTACGTACACATATACACAAACCTATACACATCAAAAACACAAAGGAACACTCAATGCATAAAGAGAATATGTAAAACATACTGATGAACTGGTACCGAAAACAACCAGTAAAACACATTTGATTGTTTAATCATGATTGTTATTGTCAATGAATGAATAGAATAATGGTTACTTATGTTGATATAATGATGATGATATTCCATAGTTTGCTTCATTTTTCCATATTCGTAAGCCCAGAATTACTGGTTCTTAGCATAAGGTATTACAGAGATAATGAAAACTTATGGTTTCAAATCATGGAGTAACTTTGGTTCGACAACTTGAAAAGTGATGAAGTCATGGTATACGACTCATCAAAAATGAGGATCTATAAATTTAACTTAGATTAAAACTTGGGTACGCAAACCAATTTACTGAATTACGGAAAATCACCCACTGCATTGGTAAAATATGGAAACCATACATAGAATACAGCATTTATACAACATTCTTAAGTTGTCTCTTAAACACCCCTTGTTCTTTCATTCCTTTAGCTACTCCTACGTGTTTTGTTTTTTTTTCTCTTCTCATTTCTCCCTTCTGTTGATAAAAAAATTTTATTTTCGATTCCTGATGTATACTACTTTTATCTGTCTATAAAAGTAGTATACATCACATCTGAAGTGACAGGTACTGGGTTTGAGTTTCAATGTGAATATTAACACTAATATATAAGTTCATTTAGCCAACTAGCCACAAATAAAATGCAACGCACATTCTACTTTCCAATACTATACCGAATTTCTTACTTACTTACTTACGCCTGTTACCCCTCTTCAAGGAGCACGGGCCGCTCACCAGCATTCTCTATCCAACTCTGTCCCGAGCCTTCCTTTCCAGTTCTTTCCAGTTCACATTCATCCTTTTCATATCTGCTCCTATTTCCTGGCTTAATGTGTTCTTCTACCTTCCTCTTCTCTGCTTCCCTTCCGGATTCAAAGTTAGAGGTTGCTTTGTACTGCACATTGGTGATTTCCTCAATGTATGTCCTATGCACTTCCAACGTCTTTTCCTAATTTCCTCTTTATCTGGAAGCTGGTTTGTTTTCTCCCATAAAACGCTATTGCTAATAGTATCCGTCCAATGGAACTTAGGTACCGAATTTCTAGGTTCTGGAAAATGCAAGATGTTAAAACTATTCAGAGTATCGGATGTGTTAGTGTTTTATTTTTGTATTCATTCCTTTATTTTAAAGAAAAGACCAACGTGATATTCATAGAATTCGTTGTACACATTTATCTTTCATTCTAGATTTCTGACTTATTCAGTGTTTACAAACAATACTATGTGAATTTATCTCGTTGTCGATCATATACACAAGAAGCTGTTAGACAAAGTACCAACTTTTGTACATTTCTTGAGGTAAATCTAATAAAAATGTTGCTATTCTTCTTGTCCTATTGTTTGTTATACTCGATTTATCGAAGAAATTCATTTGAAGAGTTCCCATGGAAGCTGCTTTATTTTTAGGTAATACTCGTTACAGATTAACTTCAGTTGAGGTACCATTGAAAAGCGAAAGGCACTTGACAGCTACTTCCTCCTAGTATGGGACCTAAAAAATATTAATTATGATCGCTGATCAAGTTTCAGGTGTGGATCCCTTTCGAGTCACATGCTAGGACGAAACAACTGTCTTGTGTCTACTGATTTTCGACAGAACCGTGGGTGAGTTCTCTTTGTAACGAATAATACGTAAAACGTATCAAAATAGAATCGATTTGAGGACTAGTTTCCAAACTTTCTGTACACCAAAAAGATGACTTCATAACAATGTTCTTAAAAGTATGTTGTAATTGTATGTATATTAATCATTACAAATGTATGAATTTCTTAACTGATGACAAACATAATTAAATTTGAAGGGGTTTTGTTGTTATTTCAATATTTTCATAGTTGAAATCATGAGTCAATTAAAGCTAGACCACCATGGAAAACCTGGAAGTACTGGACGGCCGTTTCGTCCTGGGTTTGAATTTCGCGAGTGCGGGAGCGTGGATGCGTCCTTCTGAGGAGTCTCATAATAAGACGAAACCGCCGTCCAGTTCTTCCATGTTTTCCATGGTGGTCTAGCTTCAATTGGCTCATGACTTCAACTATGAAAATAATTAAATTTGTCTAAACTCTGTTAATATATTGGGCTTCTGGAAATAAAGCTTTAATATGTTCTGATTCTACAGGTTGACGAAATTTTTCACAACGATCAGTCATGAAATCTAGTAGGTAGATGAATAGATGATACAGTGATTCTTGAAGCGTTGAATATAAACATTACCTCTAGGGGTTTCAGGTATATCCGACATCCTAGATGTAACCGCTAGGTGCTATCTAAAATTTAAACATTAATGAATACTTTTTGAAACAGATTTTTTCAAGCAGCTAATCTGTCTGTTACGTGCTGACCACAGTCAGTTTTTAATCTCATTACCAGTTGCTTATTTAATAGTTGAATTCATAAGTTGATTAAAGCCAGACCACCATGGGTAACCTAGAAGCACTGGACGGCCGTTTCGTAGTCTATGGGACTCCTCGATAGTGCTTATCCAGTCTCGGTATTTGAACCCAGGAACATCGGTCTCTCGCGTGAGTGATTAACCTCTAGACCACTGAGTCAGTATCCAACGCTCTTATTATCTAACTTCAATAGTGTGTGCAAACTATGTGTTCTTCATTTTTTTGAAGTTAACCTTAGAGGACATTGATAAAATCGCTGTTTTCATGACGAGTTAAAGATCATTGTCAATAATAAAACATTTTACATTTGGGTAGTTTGAAAAAACAGTTATTATAAATATTCATTAAAAATAATAACACAAGTGTATTTTCAGTTACGTTGGTCTATACCTACACACCGACTTAACACACAAATGACGTCACCTTGTTTGATGGAAACCCAACTGCAATGTACAGTCTCCCGAACACTTTAGTTTTCAATACAATCATATTTGAAATGTGCTTCACTTCTTTTAAATGTACAATATTGCTTTAGATATGATCATTATCATCACCCGAATTGATTATACGAAGTTTAGTAGTCGAATGAGTTGGCCGATTCTTTTATCTTGGAAGTTCTATCAGTCCGGAGTGAAAATCAATGAAGGGGAAATGAGATTACACAATTAATAGTCAGTAGGCTAAGTCACCAGGTACCAGTCATGTATTACTCTCACAACCACATATCAACTTGACGACTTTTTTTATTACACGAACCAACTCTTTCTTCTGCCATCTCTATACCGAATCATTTTTCATTTTCCTAAAAGATAATCAAAGCTCCTCACTTATACCATTCACTTTAGAGAACCCAGCACACCAAAACAGCATCCATTTGAGCTTATAAGCTATTCCATCACATAAAACCTGTACAATATAATTGAATTCTATTCAAAAAATTCGAGTTTCCTGTGGTATGAGAAAATAAATTGTGGATCATTTTCACTTGATCTGATATTTTGAAGACCCTTTAATTAGACCCCATGCATTAATTCCTTATTATCTCCATAGTATCAATACACTTGAGGCATTCCATCCAATAATTAATATTATGATTATTTATTGATTTATTTTAAGTGGGCTGATCAACAAGGTCATGATCATCGTGAACCATTATGGGATCAACTGACAAAACCAACTACACGACTAACACAGTATCGTTTATTAATGGAATCAATACGGAAAAACTGTTGTAATTCTACTGAAGAACAAGAAGTCAGTGAAATGGTAAGTGCATGTGTATTTACTTCAGCCAATATTCATCTTACCAATGTTATGTAGTAAATTTTTTTATCATATTACATCACTTCAGAGATATTTCTTCAAAATTTCTCTGTTACTTACTTACGTACGCCTGTTACTCTCAATGAAGCATAGGCCGCCGACCAGTATTCTACAACCTACTCTGTCCAATTTTTGTTCATTCTTCTCACGTTTGTCTCTATTTCTCGACGTAATGTGTTCTTTGATCTTCCTCTTCTTCTTTAAGCTTCATGATTCCATGTGAGGACTTGTCTTGTGATGTAGTTGAGTGATTTCCTCAAAGTGTGTCCTATCCTCTCCCACCGCTTCTTCCTCATTTCTTCCTACACCAGATGGAATCTGGTTTGTTGTCTCCCACAGTGTGTTGTTGCTGATAGTGTCTGGCCAATAGATCCGAAGTATCTTGCGTGGACACTTGTTACTGAACATCTGTATCTTCTGCATGTTGGCCTTCGTAGTTCTCCGGGTTTCCACCCCATATAGTAGAACTGTTTTGACATTTGTATTGAAAATTCTGATCTTGATGTTGGTTGACAATTGTTTTGAGTTTCAGATGTCCTTCAGTTGTAAATATGCTGCTCTTGCTTTGCCGATCTTCGCCCTCACATCTGCATCAGATCCACCCTCTCTGTATATTTACTATAATACAGTTCCATCAATTTTTCAATGATCCACTGTAACAACTCCTATATAGCTGGAAACGATACTTGACCTAGGACTAGTGCATGTTCAGATTCGTGAACGAAACATCCACATTCTTTAATGAGTATTGTTTCCTACAGGACTAGGACAAGTGTCATCCGAATTCAACATCAGAAACGTTACCACTTAATAATTCAGATCAGCAATAAACTTCTGTAGGACTGAGATATTTAATATTGATTAATGACTGATTATTGACCGAAATAAGCTTTGATTAGTCATTGGTGTTGATCAAATACCTTCGATCGAATTGTAGAATGCTTCAGCTCCCCGTCATGGTTGAACGTACTGATGAATTTAAACCAGTACGAAACCACGATCAAACAGGATTTATTGTCAAGTACTGTCAAATCATCCATGGAGGACAACTAACCGACGCATTCGAGGGAAAGACCGGTGTTAGGCAAGGTTGCTTACTCTCACCTTTTCTCTTTCTCCTGGTGATCGAGTGAAGACGTTAACATCTGGAGTGAAGTATGGTTTTTCACTGGACATCTACGATGCAGCTGGACGACTTAGACTTTGCAAATGGTCTGTCTCTTTTATCACATACTGAACAACAAATGCAGGAGAAGACGACCAGTGTAGCAGTAGCCTCAGCCTCAGAAGCAGTAGGTCTCAATATAAACAAACAGAAGAGCAAGACTCTCCGATACAACACAACATGCATCAATCAAAACATACTTCATGGAGAAGCTTTGGAGGATGTAAAAATCTTCACATATCTGAGCAGCATCATCGATGAACACAGTGGATCAGATGTAGATGTGAGGGCGAAGATCGGCAAAGCAAGAGCAGCATATTTACAACTGAAGGACATCTGAAACTCAAAACAATTGTCAACCAACATCAAGATCAGAATTTTCAATACAAATGTCAAAACAGTTCTACTATATGGGGTGGAAACCCGGAGAACTACGAAGGCCAACATGCAGAAGATACAGATGTTCAGTAACAAGTGTCCACGCAAGATACTTCGGATCTATTGGCCAGACACTATCAGCAACAACACACTGTGGGAGACAACAAACCAGATTCCATCTGGTGTAGGAAGAAATGAGGAAGAAGCGGTGGGAGAGGATAGGACACACTTTGAGGAAATCACTCAACTACATCACAAGACAAGTCCTCACATGGAATCATGAAGCTTAAAGAAGAAGAGGAAGATCAAAGAACACATTACGTCGAGAAATAGAGACAAACGTGAGAAGAATGAACGATAATTGGACAGAACTAGAAAGGAAGGGGTAGGACAGAATGGGTTGGAGAATGGTATTCTGTGGCCTATGCTCCATTGGGAGTAACAGGCGTAACTAAATAAGTAACCTCGAATCATCATCTAACTTAATACAGATTACTTGAGTATGAGTCATTTAGATCAGTGTCCACATAGCAACTAAAGGCTTGAGTAGATATGACAGTGATCACAGATCAGCTTTTTCGTATCACGTTTGCCTTACTAATTATATTAATACTGTCTACTCCCAGCTTTATTCATTTCCATCCATCTTTTTTTCTCTCTCAAAATATACAGTTCAATTCAATCAGTGAATTCATTGAAGAAATTAATCAACAAATGATGACTGAAACAAAAACATGGGAAAGTTTAGAATTGTTGGCATCCAAATTATTATGTTGTGATTTTTTAGACAATAATGTTGATGATTATACACAATTGATTAGTGATTATTCAAGGTAAGTGTATAGTAGTGTAATGTTTATTATTTTCAGTAAGGAGTCGTGGAAGTTATTGCATTTCATTCAAATTATGAACTGAATCGGTTATGAATCAGTGAAGGTCTCTGGCGAGAGACTGGTAGGTCCTGGGTTTAAATCTCGCCAGTGCGGGATCGTCGATGCTCACTGCTGAGGAGTCCCATAATAGAACGAAACGGCTGTCCTATGCTTTCAGGTTTTCCATGGTGGTGTAGCTTCAATTGTCTCATGATTTCAACTATGAAAAATACTGAAATCTCCACAAAATCCCTTCTCAACTGAGAAATGTTAGACAAACATTGATAACTTGAAAACTTTGAATAGTCGTTTCGTACTAGTATAGGTCTCCCTAGCAGTGTACAACTATGATCCTGAGAGCGTGAACCAAACCTCAAACTGTCGGTCTCGTGCGAGGACGCTCAACCCCTAGACTACTGAACAAGTATTCAATGGTGATAATGTCTAACCTCAATCAATCCACAATATTGAGCAACCATTTTACATTGTCTTCTGTATGCAATTGCTTCATATTCAAAACGGTTGAACTCCATTGGTCACGGCTTCTCAATCGAACTGTGAAAATTTCTTTTTGAAGCTAGTTTCTAGTAAGCATATGATGATCTTCAATAATGGAGTTGTAGAGATTAGTGAATTTCAATGAAATCCACTGAATATTTTTCTTTACTATATATTATCATATTGACTGTTTTGAACAGTTAGATATTGTGTGGAATGTCTTTTATGACTTCGAAGTAAACTTTATAAAGTTTGAATCATCTCTTTTTAACATTAAAGACTGAATGTTCATCAGTTTGTTTTGATTCAAGTGAATTTAAATTTCACTCCATTGCACAAGCAGGTAGCTATCAGTAGTTGAGTTTATAACGCGATGGCGTTTGAAGCGAAAGGTCCTGGATTCGAGTTTCTGAGCGAACATCAACTCTGAGATACAGGCATATCCGGCTGACGAGTCCAAGATAGAACGAAACGCGCGTCCTGGATTCCACTGCTAGACACTATCCATCTTTATTTTGATTGTTTTAATTTCTAAACTGATCTCAGACCATCGAATTATTGATCCCATGTCCTTATTATTTGATTGATAGGGTTAATCCCTACATATCTATCAATTGATGCGTTATTATAATGCTATGCTCCTAAAAACTCTCTAGCTTTCTTGGTACTTCCTCTGTCCGCTGTTTTTTTTTCGCCTGAACGAAATGATTTTCATAGTTGTCTACATTCATTGGTCTTAGCGAATCTATGTTGTGGCGTTTAATCGCCATCTGCTGTTGTTTTAGAACCGTAAGGTATCGAGTTCAAGTCTTAGACTTAAAAATAATCAAAACTAACAGTTCCCAAATAGGTGCGAATGAATATCCTGGGTTCCACTTCTAATCAAAATCTATCTATTCCATAAAAATCTACAATTTATTATTGAGTTTCACAACTTTTCAAAAAGCCTTCTGAACCATAACTTAGCGTTTATCTAGGTAAACAACTATTGATATCTACACCGAAACTAATGTTGGAAAACATGGATATAGGCTATTAAATTAGCATCACAGGAATTTAACGCACAGAGTTAATTGTAAGTGTAGGTTTGTAGAGTTTTCTGACTTTCAATGAAATCGAGATTGGATGCTGGTTCAATGATCTATAGATTAAGCGTTCATGAGTGTGACCAAAGGTCCTGGACTGGATTTTCGTTTGCCGAGTTGTGGATGGGCACTACTGAGAAGTCTCATATTAGAGCAGAATCGCTATCCATTACTTCCAGGTTATCAAAATTGACTCTAATAAGCTATGTGGAAGTCTTTCTGGATTACTCCGAACCGACCTCAATCAAGGAACTACGCCCGTTTAGCGGTCTTGTGAGTTTATTTCGACGGTTCGTACTGAATTGCGCATCTCTCCGAGACCCTTAACCGACCAGCTTCGTAAAAATATGAAATCAGTCGATTTGGGAGATGTCGCGGAGAAAGCACTCTCCATGATTAAGGAACATATCGTCAAAGCAACATTTGTCACACACTTGAAAGCCAAAGCACCCATTAGTATCGCATAAGACGCATCCGACTCAGTGGTGGGAGTAGTCCTACAACAATAGGCATATCACTTCTGACAACTTTTGACATTCTTCTCAAAACGGTTTCTAGACACTGAATCAAAGTATAGCACTTTCGGTAGGGAACTCCTAGCCAAGGATTGCTCTGTATGGCACATTCAACATTCCGTGAAAGGTTGAAATTTCACTCTGTTCATCGATCACGAACCTCTCTCATTCTCCTTGAGCTAATCTTCAGACAAGTAGACAACATTTCAACCAAACATAGTTGACTTGAATAACTAGAAGTCCATAAATTAGTTTTCTACAATAAAACCAAGATTTACATATCGAAAACACATGCGTTAAAACTACTGGCTAGCGATTCAAAAGTTTAAGCTCTCACTATGAGATCTAAAGATCCTACGTTCAATCCTCGCTTATGGTCGTAGATCCTCACTTATGGGTAGTCTCATACCAGATTGAATGATTTATGGCATTCATACGTTTTCTAACTATGATTAGTCCGTCTTATAGACTATAAAATTCAACAATCTTAACAAACTCCGACAACTACCATATCTACTAGTTCCAGTCAAAGTATTCAGAAACAGTGTTCCAGTCAGTACCTATCTCCATAAAGTGTGTTCTTTCCCTTTCAAATATAAAAAATGTAAAACTTGTGTTATTTCAATTCATTTAGTATTGTTTGTTTGAATTTTCCCATCGACGTGTTAGGACAGCAACTTGTCAGTCTTTAATTTGCATATGGGCATCTCTGCTTACCATGCTTGTAAATTAAGGTTATATCGAGGCAATACGCACAATATGCACATATGCCAATTAGAGACTGACCAGTTGAAGTCCTAACACATCGATGGGAAGATTCAAATTAACAATACTAAATAAATTTAAACTTCACCCCATTGCACAAGCAAGTAGCTATCAATACTCAGTAGCTGAGTAGATAACGCGATGGCGTTTGAAGCAAAAGGTGCTGGGTTTGAGTCTCAGAGTGAACATCAACTCTGAGATGCAGGTAAATCCGTCCGACAAGTTCCAAATGAGACGAAACGCGCGTCAAACTGGATTCCACTGCTAGCTATTATCTATCTATGCTTGTGTTATTTCAGTTTAAAAGTAGTATCTAACCTTAGTTCTTATCTTTTTTTCTTTTATCTTATAATGAATAAACAAAACCAGATTTAAATTTTCAATCCTTAGTCCAATCAAATTACCATCTCCAGTGATATTATTTAATGATTATCATTCCATTAGTCAATCTATACCTTCATGTACAAAATCTTTAGCCTTTTTACGTAATCGACGTTTAAGTGGTTCACCATTATTCACTTCTAACAATTCAATATCAGATGCTCGAACTATATCAAATCATAATACAACAAGTTGTAATCGTAGTGATTCCGGTATTGGTGATTGTAATCAAACATTATCTACATCATTATCATCAACAGTATCAAGAGATTATACTTCACCGACAGGTTTCAAACAACGTTCAAGAATTTATAGTTTAACGAATCCAGCCACTGAATCATTTTCATTTCCGGTAAAGTTATCACGTATTTTTGAAGGTGGTAAAATACAAAAATCCATTTCTCTGGATACAGAATTTTCTGATTCTATTTCATATGATTGGTCAGATATTCATTATAGGCGAACTATTCAACGTACTGTATTATATGGAGGAAATTTACGATTTAAAGAACCACCAAATCGTGTAAGTAGTCAGTTAAAAATCATCTTTAAGTTTGTTAACTGCTCTTATTTCAATAGTCCATGTTCTCATTGTATTTCAATGTTCATTTTTGAACGGCTTTGCGAGGCAATTAAACTAGGAATGATATGCAGTTTCTACATATCCGGACTGTCAAAATTACTGTCGTTTGTCAATAGCTTGAACCAGTTAGTTTCAATTATCTTAGTTTAAACAACCTACTGCTATTACTGGGTTTCAAATAAACGTCTCAAAGGCGAGTATATACATCTGCAATCGGTTAATGAGTTGAGTTAGTTCCCCTCTTAGTCTAACTGAAACTAATTTTCGTGCTAGCTGACAATAGTCACCAATGTGTATCTGTATTCTTGAAGGAACTAATACTCACCTATCGGATTTGAAGCCTTAACACTCAACTTTACAGTTTGAGATTTTATAAACAAAATCTTCAGACCATGAATGACTTCTTGTACAACTGAGATATTTACAATGGATTGACGATGTTCACTATGCAATAATCAATCAGTTGTACCAGAATTCAATTAAGATTTCAATAGCTTTAGTGGTAAAGTTTTAGATTGTGAGACTAAGTGATTCGAGTGTGAATCCAACAGAAAGCATTGCTTCACACAAGGCCTCACACAATAACGCAATGAAATAACTTACCAGGTGGATAATTTTGATGGAGTTTTGGTCTGTGAACTGGATGGTTTAGTCATGGAATAGAAGTTTGTGCTGATGATGTCATTCAGAAAAATGATGAAAACTCCATGACCAAATCATCCAGCTTAATGAATAAAACCCTATCAAAATTATTTCTTACTACTTCCTATTATTAGTTTAAAGATCTCCCATCATATTCAAAGACTAATATTTGGAGGAAGAATATTCTGAGATAGTGAAGATTTGTAGCACAGGTGGGTGATTTCGATGTAGGTTTGTTCTGTGAGCTGGATGGTTTGGTCGTGGAGCTTTCATCGTCCTTCCAAACGATATCATCAGCACAAACTTCGGGTAGAAGTGAAGTGTTTGAATCACTCCACACTTGATTCACAGCTTATCCTGTACACCTCGATGTTGATTGGTTATTATTGACCTTAAATCTGTCATTGTTTATTTCTTTGTTTTGGTTGTATCTCTTATTGGTTTGATTTTTGTTCCTACCCGACGTTTGTACTGATGATATCGTTGAGAAGGACGATGAAAACTCCACGACCAAACCAACCAGCTCAGAGAACAAACCTGCATCAAAATCACCCACCTAAGCTACAAATCTCCACCATATGATAGTGCAATTACAATTCGATTAAGTGGAAGACCGAATTGTGTGAAAAATAAGTAAGACCTAATAAAGAAGGATCAGTTCGAAGTAAATGAGTCATGTCTAAGGGGGATTAATAATGATATTTAACCAATAATAATAAAATACAAAGATTTGTAAATAAAGATAAGAGAGACAATTACATTTGGATGCGCACTGCTAAGGAGTCCCATAATAGAACGTAACGGCCGTCCAGTACTTCTATGTTTTCGATAGTGATCTAGCTTCAATTGACTCATGATTTCAACTATAACAATTATATTTGACTACGTAAGGTCATAAGTACAATAGTCAAATTAAGTCATCCTATAGCTAAGATTACTTACTTACTTACTTTCGCCTGTTACTCCCAATGGAGCATAGGCCGCCGACCAGCATTATCCAACCCACTCTGTCCTGGGCCTTCTTTTCTAGTTCTATCCAGTTCTTGTTCATTCTTCTCATGTCTGTCTCTATTTCTCGGCGTAATGTGTTCTTTGGTCTTCCTCTTCTCCTTTGACCTTCAGGATTCCATGTGTGGGCTTGTCTTGTGGCGCAATCGGGTGATTTCCTCAAAGTGTGCCCTATCCACTTCCAGCGCTTCCTCCTGATTTCTTCCTCCGCTGGAATCTGTAGCTAAGATTACTATTGATTAATTGGTCATGTGGTTGGCCCAGGGGGGAGCAGAGGGTTGGAGATATTTCTCCTGTACACATAGCTCCGGTTTCTTTATCCTGATGGCTACTGCCTCCATTTATTTTTTTATTTCTCATAGATACATATATTCATAGTTTTTTTCTCTCTTTTCTTTATATTTTCCTTATTTTTAGTCCATAGAAACTGTTTGCCATATTTTAACGGATTTATTTTTAATTACTAAACAACATAAAAAAGATGGTAATGATTATTGGAAATTAATAAAAAATCCTATACGATTAGATAAGTTAATTATACAACGTGGTCGTGAAACTGGTTAGTGGATTTATTTATTGCTTTTTGATTTATTCATTACTTACTCACTCACTCACTCACTCACTCACTCACTTACTTACACACTCACTTACTTACTTAATTACTCATTTACTACTTACTTACTCACTCATTCACTCACTTACTTACTTACTTACTCACTTACTCACAGACTCACTTACTTACTCATTTACTTACTCACTCACTCACTTACCTACTTACTTACTTACATACTTACTTGCGCCTGTTAGCCCCAATGCAGCATCAGCCGCCGACCACCATTCTCCAACCCATTCTTTCCTGGGCCTTCCTTTCTACTTCCATCTAATTGTTGTTCATTCTTCTCATGCCTATCTCCCTTCCTTCCTTCCTTCCTTCCTTCCTTCCTTACTTACTTACTTACTTACTTACTTACTTACTGACTGACTGACTGACTGACTGACTGACTGACTGACTGACTGACTGACTTACGCCAGTTACTCCCAATCAAGCATAGGCCACTGACCAGCATTCTCCAACCCGCTTTGTCCTCGGTCTCTCATTTTAATTCCATCTAACTGTTGTTCATTCTTCTCATGTCTATCTTTGTTTCTGGGTGCAATGTGTTCTTTGATCTCCCTCTTTTATTCATTATCTATTTGAATATGACTTGATTATAAATAATCACTGAAAAGAAAAAAGAAAGAATCAAAAATTGTAAATGTTTATATATCATTTATTTAACATTATTCTTTATGAATAGATATAGTTTTATAAAAGCTTCATATAATCTGAAAGCAATCTTCATTATACATTATCAATACTTAGTATTGTTTGTTTGAATCTTCCCATTGATGCTTGGGACTACAACTGGTCAGGCTCTAATTGGCATATGTGTATACTGTGCGTATTGCCTCAATATAGCCTTAATTTATAAGCATTATAAGCAAAGATAGATAGTGGCTAGCAGTAGAATCTAGGACGCGCATTTCAACCTTTTATGGGACTCTTCAGTAGTGCGCATCCACGATCTCACACTCGCGGGTGCGAGATCGTGGATGCTCACTGCTCAGGAGTCACATAGAAGGACGAAACGGCCGTCCAGTGCTTCCAGATTTTCGATGGTGGTCTAGCTTCAATTGACTCATGATTTCAACAGTGAAAATACTAAATTATCCACAAAAAAACCCTCTGATTTACAAATTTAAGCCAACACAACATGCATTATCATGCATGAGACCGTGTTAAATATATCGAAGCGTCTAAATCACAAACTTGAGATACATGTGAAATCAAAGTTCACAAAAACAGCGATTTGTCTACAAAAAAAGCCTTTCTTTATTGATTAATATACATAAATTAAGTACAAACCAGAACTTGTAAGTGGAACTCCTCCGGGGGCTACTACCAGTCTCAAGCCCAGGTACAGGAGGAGGGTTGGGCATGGGGTTAGCAACCCCATCGCGTAGAAAACCAACTTGCCATAAAAAACGCTAACCAGAAAAAGTTTTATTCAAAATTATTCCAAACTTGTGGTACCTTACATGTCTGTAAGTCAGAAATAAAAAAAGGCTACGATAGTACAAATGATAACTAATACTTGAGTCTAATCTTGATAACAGTTTTTCAACAAGCAAAAATGAGACTAAGGACAAAACAATATGGAAACTGTTATGCTTAAAAACAATTTTATAAGTGAGAAAACGAACTAAAACATGAAAATATAAAAACAAATGGATGAGATATGTAAATTGTTATGAAAACGTGCATGAACAACATAAAAATCATTGAAGATGCTTATACTACTGAAATTTATAAGTAGTTTAGTTAATGCGCTAAAAATGTAAGCAATAATCAAGTGGAAACATTAAATAATGAATTTGAATTATACTAAACATGGTGTTCAACCAGATCTGTTGTGAGATAGTAACTCACTGAAGACATTGATGAATGGTTGCTCATGGATTGGTTGAAGTTAGACATTAACAACGTTGGATGCCGGCTGGCTTAGTGGTCTAGAGGTTGAGCGCTCGCGCTCTAGATTGATAGATCCTGGGTTCAAATCTCGCGAGATGGGATCGTTGATGCGCACTGCTGAGGAATCCCGCGATAAGATGAAACGACCGTCCAGTGTTTCCAGGTTCTCCATTATGGTCTAGCTTCAACTGACTTATAATTTCAACTATGAGAGTTTTTTTAATTGTAAACTGTTGTCAACTAGCTACTTGCCTAGGTTCATATAAAATACTTGTGTGAAATAGTATTCAAATTCTTGTGATTCTTCTTTTCTCTTTAATTTTGCTTATCCGCTTAATTTCTTTTAGGTGTTTTTGCTTGCGCAATTCTAGATGATTTTCATAATATTGCTAATCTATATATTTTTTCTGCTGGACCTAAATGTGATGAATGGATTACACAGATTGAATCAGCAAAGGTAATTAATACAAATCTAAAGTATGAACTGACAGAATAGCTTTTGTCATTAGACTTTGATATTTGAAGTGTTATTTACTAAAATTCTGTTATATGTAAAGTAGTTTTACTGTATTTGGACTAAACAAACATGACATTGGTCATTACTCTACTATTAATTAAATGAAAAAGAAGCTTATTCCCGCCCGAATAGCTCTTTGATAACATCTCAGGCTGTAAACTTTAAATGACTTGACCTCCGATCCCATGGAGAACAACGGTTTTCTTTAAGATTACAAGTGCTCCTTAATGACAAGATTCAACCAGCATTTAACTCCTGTATAATATTTATCACTCACTGCTTTCAATCACCCTCTATTGCAATATAATTTATGAGATGTCGAATCAGTCAGACTTGTAGCCACATAATAACTGACTCGATAAGATCCTGTTAACATTAATGGATTAAACAAACATGACTCTTTAACAAACCAGATGTAAATATTTGCAATGTTTATATTCAGTTGAATTTTTATTAGTATGAAAAATAAAACGTCATTAATTGATGAAACTGTGAAGTAACTTACTTATTTACTCCTGTTACCTCTCGTCGAGAAGGAGCATAGGCCGCACATCAGTATTCTCCTTCCAACTTTGTCCTGGGCAATCCTTTCCAGTTATTTCCAGTTGACATTCATCCTTTTCATATCTGATTCTATTTTCCAGCGTAATGTGTTCTTCAGTCTTCCTCTTTTCCGATACCCTTCACCATTATAAGTTAAGGCTTGTCTCGTGATGCAGTTTGGGGATTTCCTTAATGTATGTCCTATCCACTTCCAACATCTTTTCCTAATTTCCTCTTCAACTGGAAGCTGGTTTGTCCTCTCTCACGCTGTTGCTGATGGTATCCGGCCTAATTTCCTAATGAACACTCAAATGGAGCATACACCACAAAACTTCGATTACTTACTTACGCCTGTTACCCCCAATGGAGCATTGGCTGCCGGCCAGCATTCTCCAACACACTCTGTCGTATCCCCTCCTTTCTAGTTCTATCCAACTTTTGATCATTCTTCTCATGTCTGTCTCCATTTCTCGGAGCAATGTGTTCTTTGGTAATCCTCTTCTCCTTTGACCTTCAGGATTCCATGTTAGGGCTTGCCTTGTGACGCAGTTTTGTGCTTGACGAATCTGTGAAGTAGTTGTAACCAATCAATAATAAATCTTAAATGTAAGTTTTCAACTACTTGATACTCGCTAAAATTTAAATTCACTTAGTATTGTTTGTTTGAATCTTCCCATTGATGTTTAGGACTACAACTGGTCAGTCTCTAATTTGTTTATGTTCATATTGTGCGTATTACCTCGATATAGCCTTAATTCATAAGTATGATAAGCATAGATTTTATATTGACTAACAGGGGAATCCAGGACACACGTTTCGTCTTATTTGTGACTCGTCAGCCGGATGGGATTATAGATTAAAGTAAACAATACCAAGTGAATGAAAAACTTTATTTACTATCGAATAAACGAAGAAAATTGATAACCATATTTTAATGCAAATTATTAACAACCTATACTAAATGTTCCATATGACTTCTTTTTTCTTATTTCAATAACTTTTAGGAAAATTATCGTAAACTAATGGAACCCGAAATTTTAATTGCTCAACCATTAATGAAATATCAACGAGATGATTTATCTACTATTATAATGTCACCAGATTCTATGTGTAGTTCAGATAATAATTCGGAGTTACACAATCAACCATATGGTCAGTTTGTTGATACTACACCTACTTCTTGTAACAGTATAAACTCCGGTAAAAATATTAACATTGAAGGAAATAAACGTAATGTATTCTTTGAATCACAATCATCCTTATTTGAATCTATCAATTGTAATCATACTAATCATAACAATCAAACAGATTCCATGTGTATTATAGATAAACGTATTAGATCAAATAATTCACCAACGATTATAAAAAATCATCAACGTTCCAGTTCTAGATCATTCAATTATACTTCAATTGAACATGATTCAACTAAAATGATTCATTCAACTAGTGTTCGAAATCTATTTTCATCTAATACTTCAGATTGTCATCTATTACATTTATCATTAAATTTAACTGAAACATCAAAATCAACTACTTCACATTTACCATTAAAAAAAGATTTAGCTAAAAAAAAATTTTTATCTAATAATCAAAATGAACAAAAATATTTTTCAATGAATTATCAAAATAAATCAAGATTTCCACGTGATTTAAATGATCAACAATTGAAATCTGAATCAACCAATTTAGATTTAGATAAAGTCAGTCATACAATCCCTATTCGTCAATCGTCAAGGTTTACATCTTCCGAAATCAATAATAATAATAATAATGATCAATCAGCAATGTATGATATAAAATCGAGTAATTCTACATTGTCATCATCATCATCATCATCGTCTTTAACATCCTTGAAAACTGAAATGAAAGTTCCTGTTAATTATCCATCAATAGTGATCTGTAAAGTTCAATCCGATTCCGATGAGATAATCAATAATAATAATAATAATCGACATTTACTTTCAACTCGTTTACACCGTTCATCAGTTCATCATTCCTTATTAAATATTGAACGATCTGATAGTAGTGAAGATCAGATCACAATTAAATTATGAATTGTTTATATATATTTTGTATATTCTTAATTGAATACCTCCTTATTTTTTCTATATGTTATATAACCTGGTAATATAAACTTATATTATTATCAGTTTATTGTACAGTGATAAAAACTTTCTCCCTACCCCCCCCTCAAAAAACAAAAAAATAGTTGCCTTAGCAACTACTTCAATAGCATGAATAGTTTTTTTGATATTTTCCTTTTATACTAATATTATGATATGTCATATATATCCTTTATTATTTCATGTACAATATAAGAATCGGTGAAGATACAAAAAAAAAGAGAAAACAAATTACCACACACACACACACACAACTGACTCGATAACACATAATACACAATTATTTTTTCAAACATTCCCCTCCCCCTCTTTTTTTGTGTATTTTTTGTGTGTTTTCTTTTCAATCTTCATTCATTAACATTTATGATCAATATAAAATTTAATAATCAATTGTCTTTCATTTTTATTATTTTTTATTCATTTAAAATACAAAAAAATATGTAGAAGTATATAGTTTGAATAAAAAAAGAATTTTTTTATAATAAAAAAAGAAAAAAAAGAAAAAAAAGAAAAAAACAAAAAGAAAAAAATTAAAAAATTTTTTTTATTTTTTATTTATTAATCTAAATTAGTTATATTGTTTAACTTTTTTATTATTTGTGTATACTGACAATTTGAATATAATCACATTATATAATAAACAAATCAGTGAGTATCAATTATTATGACTACTTATATTATATAAATAAGTAATACTTTAAGCAGAGATGGATAGTGGCTAGCAGTGGAATCCAGGATGCGCGTTTTGTCCTATTTGGGACTCGTCAGTTGGATGTATCTGCATCTCAGAGTTGATATTCACTCTGGGACTCGAACCCAGTACCCTCGCTTCAAACGCCATCGCGTTATCCACTCGGCCATTGAGTCCTGATAGCCACTTGCTTGTGCGATGGGGTGCTAACCATGCTTGTGAATCAAGGTATATCGAGGCAATACGCACAGTATGCACATATGCCAATTAGAGACTGACCAGTTGCAGTCCTAAACACATCGATGGGAAGATCCAAACAAATAGTACTAAGTGAATTCAAGTAATACTTTAGTTTATTTACTTTACTTATGCCTATTACTCCCAATGGAGAATAGGCCGCCAACCAGCATTCTGCAACCAAATCTGTTTTACCCCTTCCTTTTTGGTTCTATCTAACTTTCATCCTCCTCTTCTCCTTTAACTTTCAGAATTCCATGTGTGGGCTTGCTTTGTGATGCAGTTTTGTGCTTCCTTCAATGTGTGCCCTATCTAAATCCAGCACTTCTTCCTGATTTCTTCCTCCACTCCAATCTGGTTTGTTCTCTCTCACAGTAGGCTGTTGCTGATGGTGTCTGACTAACGTATCCGAAGTATGTTGCATACAAAACTGTTAATAAACACTTGTATAGTCTGGATGATGGCTTTCGTATTTACCCACGTCTCCGCCCCATACACTAGAACTGTCTTTACATTTGTATTGAAAATTCTGATCTTGATGTTGGTTGACAGTTGTTTCGAGTTCCAGATGTTCTTCAGTTGTAAATATGCTGCTGTTGCTTTGCCAATGCTCGTTTTCACATCTGCATCAGATCCACTGTGTTCATCGATGATGCTGCCCAGATATGTAAAGGTTTTCACATCCTCCAGAGCTTCTCCATCAAGTGTAATTCAATTGGTGCATGCTGTATTGTATCGGAGAGTCTTGCATTTCTCTGTTTATTTTAATACGTAATTTTTATTAAATTCAATTACGTAATATTACCTAGTAATTATTTCCATTAATTAGTATATATATATATATAGAACTTACTAAATATACTTACGCCTGTCACCCCTCGTTGAGGAGTATAGGCCACCCACCAGTATTCTCCATCCGACCATATCCTGAGCAATCCTTCCCAGTTCTCTCCAGTTGTTATTCATCCTTTTCATATCTACTTCAATCTTCCCGCGTAATGTATTCCTCAGCCTTCCTCTTTTCCGTCTGTAGATCTTTTAGAGTTACCGCCAGTCCCAAGCCTGGTTAAAGGAGGAGGGTCTGTCATGGAGTGAATAGGGGGGAACAGTAATTAATGGACTAGGGATAACTCAAGAATGGTAAATCGCATAACAATAGTCTATAGGTCAAAATAAAGCTTATAATAAAAGGAGCATTAATATGAATACATAAGTTACTTAGCAACTGTACAATAAGAAATATACATATCATATTTGTCCATAGATAATTTTCAAAGTAACCATTCATAACAATCCAAAAATATTCTATTTATTTATTTGGACACATAAATATTGGTATAAAGGGCACTGAATTCATATGCACCATACAAGTCACGTGACTTGCTTGTAGGCTGTGATACTGCCTTGATGCCCAGAACAAGGCAGGTTGTTACCTTAGCGTGGCACACCCGAAGCCTTTAACCTGAAAGTCTGATCCACAAGGTAGTTGAGCAATTTCAGGAGATGCAGTCCCATGGTAGCCAGTGACCAACGATTGGTTTATTCATTATTTGTTCCCTCAAGATACTGGAGCCCATGTACACGATTAGTTTGGGATCAGGATTTTCCAACTCTTCTAACTGGACCCTCCCTATCCACCAACCTGGTTAAAGCACTAGACATTCGCTTTTCGTCCTCTCAATTTCGTAAAGAACAGTAATGCTACTAGAAGGCAGTGAGTAGGACTTCCCTGGGAGAGGCTTTATATGCATGGCCATATGAGAGCATTTCGCGAGGGTAAGTGGACTCTTCCTATCATCGGCCGTACCAGAGTATGAAAAAACTTTATCTAACAAATAAAATAAGTAACTGTTTTCTTTGATAATCTAGATATTTTTTCTTAAAAATAAAAATAAAAATAAAGTCTTATATCATGATTCAATTTTCAATAACAATATTCATTTTCATTCAACTTTATACGTATTTAGACAATAACATCGTTGAATGCCAGCTTAGTGGTCTATCGGTTAAGTGCTTTGGAGCATGAGTGATAGGTCCTGGGTTGGAATCTCGAGAGTACTGGATCGTAGATGCACATTGTTGAGGAGTCCCACAACAGGACGAAACGGCCTTCTAGTGATTCCAGGTTTCCCATCATGGTCTAGTTTCAATTGACTCATGATTTCAAATATGAAAATACTGAAATCTCCAAAAAACCCCTACTGATTTATGTGTATTTTATTGGAAAGCGGGTGCGGTGGCGGGGAGGAACAGATAATAAATTATAAGTGCCTTATACAAATCATACTCAGATATTAACTCAATTTGTTAAAATAAATAAATAAAATATGAACTTTCGATCATCTTTTTTTTCACCTGAATCACGTGATTATAAAATATTTATTACCAAAAAAGAAATGAAAAATGATGAAGGACAACTAGAAGGTGAACATTTTCAAGGTCATGATATTCAATTCCCCATATTTTTATTACCTCTATTATTCTCTTGTTTCTATCCTCTTTGCATGTTTGTGGATGTGTGTGAGGGTGGGTGGGGGAGACGTCTATATGTTTGTAAGTTGTTGTTGTTGTTGTTTTTAATATATTTTTTGTCATCTAAATGTTAGGTGTATCTTGCCTATCACTTAAAAGGAATAAACAATAAATCATGTTTCTTTAAACTATTAAAACGAATGTAAACACATGGTTACGTACACACACACACACACATATATATAAATAAATAAACAAATGGAATACCGTAAAGTGTATAAACAAAATAAATTATTAAATTAAATAGTAGGTAATTAATTATATGATGGAAAAAATGGTTTTTAAACCGAAATTATGGTCATTAATCAAAAGGAGTTTCTTGTAGAGATTTAATTAATTTTATATAGTTGATATCATGAATCAATTGAAGCTAGACGACCAGAGAAAACCTAGAAACATTTGACGGCCATTTTGTTCTATTGTGGGACTCTTCAGCAGTGCGCATTCACGATTCCACCTAGCGAGCAGGGTTCTAACCCAGCATCTACCAGTCTCACGCCAGAGCACTTAACCGATAGACCACTGAGTTGGCAACAAACGGTGTTAATATCTAACTTCAACCAATCCACAAAGTTGAGCAACCATACACCATTGTCTTCAGTGAGTTACTACTTCATAACAGACCTGGTTGAACTCCACTGGTCACTATTTCTCACTAGAACTCCAGGAAACATCTCTTGGAGCCAGTCATTAGTGAGCATATGTAAACTTATTCAAGTGGAAGTAAATGAAAACGAAGTGATATTGCATAACATAGTTAAGATTATGATAGGACCTCAAGTATTGGATATAATATAAACGCAAGGGTGTTATTTCTACATAATCAAAGTTTCCAAGTATTGAATAAAAAGGGTTTGTAGCTTTCTTCTAAACTGAAATAACGCCGTAATGTTGTTTACAATATCGTAATTTTGATTGGAACGAACAGTAGCCCATGCTAATACAAGGACAGATGTTATTAGATTTTGAAAGATCGAATGTTACACAACAGCCTGGGTTCGAATCTCGCTAGGCGGGATCGTGTATGCACACTTCTGAGGAGTCCCACAATAGGATAAAACGGCCGTCCACTGCTTCCAGGTTTTCCATGGTAGTCTAGCTTCAATTGACTCTTGATTTCAACTATATAGAAATTATGGTCATTGGTAATAATAACTCAATAAATGAATTGATTATTATTTTTGGATAATTGTTCATCATAAAAATTTCTCAATCGAATAATCATTGATTAGAAGTAGTCGACAGGAAACGGTGGTTTGTTTGAGTTCTATGTTGTTAAATACATAATTGCAGTCACGAGGGATTTGATTCTCTTTGTGGTATTCGAAACTGTATGATTCAGAAGGGTTTTTCTTGTCTATATTATAATAATTTTAATAGTTGAGATCATGAGTCAATTGAAGTTAGACCACCATGGAAAATCTGGAAGCAGTAGACGGCCCACAATAGGCCAAAACGGCTGTATGATTCAATTTTATAATTTAGAACTTCAACATTGAGCTGTTTGGAATACGACCGACCTCTTGAAAAACTGAAACTACTCCAAGTCACTTAACATGTCAACATAGTGTATGTGATATTGAGTTTTCTAGAGTAATGACCACATTACAATTTGTTTGATAAAATTCGATAAGCGCTGAAGGATTAAGTAAGTGGTGTGAATTACTTTTCAATGATTATTCAACTGTAAACATTTTGTGTTTCTTCGTTTACGACTGTTACACAGTTCCTATTTAAGACTTCAAATGGTAACTAGTAACTGAAAGAAAACTATCAAAGATTATGCTTACTTACTTACTTACGCCTGTTACCCCTCGTCGAGGAGCATAGGCCGCTCACCAGCATTCTCCATCCAACTCTGTCCTGAGCCTTCCTTTCCAGTTCTTTCCAGTTCACATTCATCCTTTTCATATCGGCTTCTATTTCCCGGCGTAGTGTGTTCTTTGGCCTTCCTCTCTTCCGCTTCAAAGATTATGCTTAAACATTAAATTGTGTTTCATCAGTTTCGGGATATATTTCTTTATTGATGCACATCGATTATGAATCAATTGAAGCTAGACCACCATGGAAAACCTGGAAGCATTGGATGGTCCTTTCGTATTATTGTGAGACTCCTCAGCAGTGCGCATCCACGATCCCACCTCACGAGATTTGAACCCAGGACCTATCAATTTCGTGCGCATTTTGTATGCACTTTGTGATCAATAACAGTTCTTCAAAATCAAAAGACAAGTACTAAGAACAGGGAAATGATCATGGTTTTGTAGGATTCATAGTGTTTATGACAATTTGTTAGTTCATTTTATTCTAAAACCCACTCATTTATATCAGAATGAGATTACTTATTCTTTAACCCCCCTTTTTTAAAAATTTGTAGAGATATTCAGTGACTATTGTCGTTGGTAAATAACTGTGATTTGATTTTATAAATACTAATACAGTTAAGATAATCAAGTACTTTGCTGAAATGTTTCTATATAAGTATGGAAAGTAGAAGCAACTGAAGTTTAATACATATATATAACATATCATTCTCATTGAATTTGATTCTGAGCCATGTCCGATAACGTCTGAAGTAATCCAAATATGATAAATTTATAAACATTCTGTGAAAGAAAGGATCACGTTTCATAAGTATAAATAAGAATTTCCTTTATGGATGCATTTTATATCCGATCATTTACAGCCAGACTATTATCATGATGGAGTGAAAAGTGTTCTACTAACCATAATCCGCAATAGTTTTCATTATAGATAGACTGATCTCAATTGACAAACCATTACAATCGTCACATAACTATCTAAATATACGGACGAACGGTTCTTTAACCTGGAAATATAGGGTTTTAAACTACCGAATCTTAATCACTTAGTTAGTTATAATTTTCTAACAGAGTATCAATCGCTGCAGAAAATAACTTCGAAAGAACGTGAAAATTCAATTAAAATCTCCGGAATGCTGCTCACCTACATAACAGTAATATATAATATCAACGTAACATGGTCACAGATACAATAGGGGCAACTTTTATGAGCGAATTTCGTAGATTTAAATAAGAAAAAAGTATCATACACAATCTGAATGCACAATTTCATTCAAATAGAAACAGAAAGTGGTAAGACTAATTAAATGCCATTTTTATGGACAAGTTTTTGGCGGCATTACAAATCTAGTCTTAAGTAAGAAAATAATAAGATCTACAGCTCGAACCTACTAGCCATTACTTGCTTACTTACACCTGTTACCCCTCATCGTAGAGGATCATAAGCCACCCAGCAGCACTCTCAATCTAACACTGTCCTGTGAAGTTCTTTTCAGTTACTATTCATCTTTTTCATGTCTAACTCCCATTCTCAACGCAGTGTGTTCTTTGGCCTTCCATTTTTCCGTTCCCCTTCAGGACTCCAAGTCAGCGCTTGCCTCGTGATTGAATTTGATGATTTCCCAAATGTATGCCCTATTTACTTCCAAAGGTTTTTCCTGATTTCCTCTTCAGATTGAAGCTGGTTTCTTCTCTCCCATAGTAGGCTATTGCTGGTGTTATTCAGTCAACAACGGACGTTGAGTATCTTGTGTAAACAATTTTTTATAAATACTTTACCACTTTCGTGGCGGTTGCAGTAGTTCTCAAAGTTTCAGCGCCATACAATAGAACTATTTTGACGTTCGTACTAAAGATTATGACTTTGATATTGGTTGATGATCGTTTTGATTTCTATATGTTGTTCAACTGTAAGAATGTGGTCATTTCTTTGCCAATCCTCTACTTTACGTCTCCATCCGACCCTCCTTGTTCATCGATGACGTTTATCAGATACGTGGATATTTCCACTTTTTTTAGAGTTTCGTCATCAAGTTTGATTGGGTTGTTTGGTGTTCTCTGTATTGTATTTGAGTATTCCTGTTTTTCCTTTGTATAAGTTGAAGTCTACTGATGCAAAGGATGCTTCTAAACTGTTTTTCTTGACCTCTATTTGTTGGTATGTATGTAAAAGAAGGACTAAATCATCTGAGAAGTCCAAATCAACTACTTGCATGCAAGCTGTCCATTTTATTCCGTACTTCCTCTCAGATGTCAAAGTCTTCATAATCCAATCATCCAAATAGAAGAAAGAGAAAGGATAAGACTAAAAACCTTCTAGAATTCAAGACTGAACACGAGGACATTTAGATCTTCCGTATAACACTCTCTCAGATAGCTTATTTAAACGCAACTGTCTATTATAATCTAATAATATTTTAATAAGACATACTATCAATCTTTCATGTTCAATTATATATATTTATCCAATCAGAATTCAGTTTAATACAAATAATTTGATTGGTTGAAATGAACTTGATATTATTGATTAAATTATTTAACCAATAATATTTATCGATTTATTACCGGTAATTATAAATTGTGCGGTGTTATGCAAAAAAATAAATTTAAAAAAAAAAACAAAATTACAGATTGTTTATTCAAACAATGGATCCACTTTTCTTTCTTATTGTATATACATCAATCTTCAAATTTTAATCAAAACTTGAATATAACCCCCATCCCATCATTCTTATTCAATATCCATAATGAAAGATTTTGAATTAGATAAATATTCTAATGGATTAGTATCAAATCGTAAATCATTAATAAGATCAAATTATAAAATGTCTTCATTATGTAATTCATCTGAAAAACGATACAATGTTCCAGTACCAGGTAGTAATCCTAATCCTAATAATAATAATAAAGATAATGATAATGGGAATTTGAATACATTATCTCATATGAAATTACCAGAACAACGTAATTTCACCATATCCACAATTTCATTAATTGTAAATGTACCAAGTCTTTCATATGTAAGTGAATATATAGATGATGATGATGATGATGATGAAGATTTAACAGATAATTTAATGTATAAATTAGACTTAAATAATCAACAAAATCAAATATGTCCAATATGTAATACAATTTGTATAGAATTAAAACAACAATTTGATGATTTACAATTAAAACGATCTTTTAGTTTATCTTCTATTCATGATACTACTTATAATGATACTACTAATACTACTACTACTAATAATAATAATAATAGTAATATAACTAGACCAAGATTATGGGATATACTTGAATCATTTACAATGAATTCATCTAATAAATTTTGTCAATTTCATAAATATTTAAGTGTATATTATAATAAAATTGTATCAATTACTCGTAATACTACTAATACTACTACTAATAATAATAATTGTAGTAGTAGTAGTAGTAATAATAATATGGGTTCGAACTTAACCAATTCACTTAGTCTACCATGTTTATCTAATATAAATGAAGAATTAATGATATCAACAATATATAATGAAAATGATATCTTGCATAGCAACAACAATGATGTGATTTATAATAGAAAGACTGAAAAGACTCCATCTATTTCAATAGAATATATTGAAGATAATGAAAATCTATTTATTAGTTTAAATAATTCACAAGAACAATTAATAAATCAGAAATTATCTGATGAAACTAAAAATAAATGTGAAACATGGTTAAAAACATGTTAATTTATTGATCTATATTTGCTTATTTACTTTCTTTCATTATTCAATTGACAATACATCAGCAGTACATTAAAAAAAAAAAAAAAAACATCATAGCAACAACAATACCAGATATTTATACAAGTGAATACTAATCAGAATCAGTTAACTTGATCCTTCTTGAATGTCATAACTATTAATTGTTTATATATTACCTAGTAACAAATAACTTCTTCGTCGATCATTTGTCAATGAATCAACATTAATACATATAGATCGTGAGTATATGTAAACAAACTTACATCTGGATTTACATTGTCATACACATCTAACATCACGCATACTACTTCTACTTCAAGTAATTCATAAGAATTATTTAGTGAAACTAAAAGTAAGTGTGAATTATGATTAATGTAAACTAAATTTGTACCTACTTATCATAAACTTTTGAAGAAAAAAAAGAAAAAAAAATTGGAAACTGGATTACATAATTTGTAATTTATAAAATTCTTTATGTCATCATCAGTTTCATCATTATGTTAAATAGTGTTTTCTTCATTACTGTACTTTTCCCTCTCTTTCACCCTACCTCTCTCTGTCTCTCATAAACATACATACATGCATACATACATACATAGTTACTCGATCTTCCTGCCTTTTTTCATTGTATGTTCTCTTTATTTGAATTACTTTTATTATGAATGTTTAATTTGTATCATTGTTGTTATGAATGTTGTAATCAGTTGTGGTGATTATGAATGTCATTATTTCCATATCCCTCTTTTTCTCTCCCTCTCTGTTTGTGAATTTTCATTCTTGTAAACTCAGAAATTTTTCGTTGATAACTGAGTTATTTGCTTATTTCAATTGTATTTTTGTGTAACAGGCTTTGATAATGATGCTGTAGTATCTATGATTCGAATTACAATGTCCAATAATAATAATAATAATAGTGTTCTTGTTGATTGAAAGAATAATAAAGGAAAAACGATATATTGATCATAGTATATATTAACTTATATAATGAGGAGAGGCTGCTCTCCCTCTACAAATGCTTTCACATGTGCCACGCGTATATAGCCCCTATCATGGAAGTCCTACTCACTGCCTTCTCGTGGCACTACTGTTGTTTACGAAATTGAGAGGATGAAAAGCGAATGTCCAACGCTTTAACCGGGTTGGTGAACACAATGAGTCCACCTAGGGGAGTTGGAAAACTCTGATTCCAAATCAATGATGTACATGGAACCCAGTATCCTGAGGGAACAAATGGCGTATGAATCAATCGTTGGTCACCGGCTACCATGGGACTGCATCTCCTCACGATACTCCACTGCCTTGTTGATCAAACCTTTAGCTCAAAGGCTCCGGTTGTGGCTCCCTAAGAAAATCACTTGCTTCAGTTTGAGTACCTGAGCAGTATCACAGTCCTCACACAAATCCAATGAGATTTGTGCGGCGCATATATATCTAGTGCCCACTTGTACCAACATTTATATGTTTAAATAAATAATAATAATCTTAATGATTGTATAATAAATTAATCAATAAAGGTTTCATCCTTACAAAATCTTGAACCATGTACGATATTGGTTAATGATCGTTAATGTAAATACAAGAACAATTAATATCAATTTTATATAATATATACTAACCTTATAGTGAACAAAATACAAATGGGGACAATCGAATGTATTTGACACGGAAATTATCGACTATCTCAGTAAAATCTAACAACCATACAAGTAAACAGTTAATTTACAAACTATTAATCATTGATCTCAATCTTGATCATTCCTTCTGTAAATATCAGTTCATTGTCTCCGTTTATTATTATTCATACATTTTCATACCAATAACTTTTCGTTTTCATTATTTTCTTATCGATCTTCTAGTGAAATACATTTCATCCTCGATCATCGTTATATACTACTTATGTGGATATAAGTAGCCCACACCACAATATTATAAAGTGTCAAAATCCTGTTACAGTGTATAGTTCAACTACGTATATTGATTATTCCTAATATGTAGTAGTAATATAGATTCACAACTAACGCGTTTCTTTTCACATAACTATTTTATATAGTTGTACTAAGAAAAATTCAATTACATAGATTTAAAGTCATAATGACAGAGTAATGTGAGTTTAGCTGAAAAACTTCTTCAGTATAAATGTGGTGTTGTCTACTTATATCCATATAAGTAGTATATGGCGTGGGTCAGACATAGAATGTATTTTGGCAGAAGACCGATGAGGAAAGAACTGAAATGAAGCGCAATCGTTTGGAAAATGCATGAGCAATGGAATTAGAGAAGAAACAGTGAAGATTGAAACAATTGGTTATTAATTTGCAAATTGACTGTTCATTGTTTGGTTATCAGAATTTACCGAGATAGTCTGTAATGTTTGCTTAAATACATTCGATTGTCCCCAACCAGTGTTCTGTTCACTACATAAAGACATCAACAGATGAATACTTTTACCATTATTTCTTCCATTTAAAATCATATAAACATTGAAGTAAGTAACCTTAGAATGTCATAAATCTTATTAGAATTTGACAAACATTTTTTATGAAATTTATTTATAATCTATGATTTTCTTTGTAAGCAAAGATGGATAGTGGTTAGCAATGGAATCCAATTTGACGCGCATTTCGTCCTATTTGAGATTGGTCAGATGGATGTGGCTGTATCTCAGAGTTGATGTTCACTCTCGCACTCGAACCCAATATCATTCGCTTCAAACGCCATTACGTTATCCACTCGGCCACTGATTTTCTTTTCTAGTTAATGACTGATTACTTTCATAACTTATTTATGGATTGATTAGGAATTAGTTTTATGTTCTAAAAGTTATATTAATAATTTATGTAGCTATCCTCTTATTACTTCAATTTTATCAAATAAACTCGATAAATTCTAGTCCTAACCTCTCAAATGTTAATTTCCATAAGTTATACTTTTTAAAGAGTTTCTATTTTTGATTAAAAACGCCAATCGATCAATGTTAAACCATCAGTGGATGACCACTTCATCTTAATATTGGACTCCCAAGCAATGTTCAACCACAATCTCTCACTCAGGACCTTCGATGTTATTATTATTAGCTTTATTCAATATTATATTTTTTGGTAAAAAAATCGAATTCTCAGCACAAAGTATTTCAACAACTTTCTGTTTCTTACTTCTTCGTCGATCCTGACGAAAAATATTCGGTGAAGTCATCAACCCAGTCAATCGACATCTGAATAATCTACATTCTTTTCGCTGCATATTCCCAGAAAACACGATATATCTGATTAGGCCTTTTGTAAGCTTTACAGCGAAAGGTTGTACACCTTTCAGAAACTTACCGGAATAGGCTGTATGATTAATAGCTATGTATCAAAACAAACAAAATTAAATAACTTGTTGAAGTATCTAGACGGCTGGAACAGGTAGCCAAGATGCTCAAGAAGGCCATCTATCGTTTTCTACTATTAGATAAAATAAACTATCGGTTTTGTATTAATATTTTCGGTATAAACGTCAGCTGTTTCTATTCGTTTTGAAACTTTTGATTAGTTATTAACTATAAGTCTATATATATGGTATGTAACCCGAAATCTTTAAATCTTTTTGTCAAGAACTATACTATTCAACAACTAAGTTGAATATGAATACTCTACATATTGAATCTCAATCAGTTTATAACTCGAAGAGATCGTTAACTTTCAAATTCAATAATCTACATTTACTTTTATCTTATTGGTTAGTTCTGTAGATTATGAGTTCATGATGAGAAACTTTCAGATTATCTATGAAGTAGTGATGACTAAAAATATGTTTATGATCCATTAAGGTTTTAGACAAAAGTAATTACCAGCGGAGTTTGACCGTTTCTGTTGTGAGATATTAACTCATGGAAGAAAATAGTGGACAGTGGCACAATTTCATGAATTGGTTAAAGCTAGAGATTAACATTATTGGATGCCGGCTCAATGGTCTACAGGTTAAGCGTTCACACGCGAGACCGAGTCTATAGGATGAGATCATGAATGTACACTGTTGAGGAGTCTCACAATAGGACGAAACGGCCATTCAGTGCTACCAGGTTTCCCATAAGACTCATGGGAACTCAACCGTCAAATTACCTTATTATCCACAAAACTCCTTTCAGATAAAAGTTTAAAGAAAAAAATACTTTCATTAGACAACCACATTCATTCAGACCAGGGTAATATAAATTATATTGATCAGCATAGTATACTATCATCATATGTTCTGTTTTCATCAATCAGTCAGATGATAGTTCGTAATTTTATATATATGATTAAGTGTATTTCAGGTATGCCTTATACTAAATATAACAATTTGATTTACTACTTTAATGACCTTATTGAATGAATATGGCTGTAATATGGAACTAAATGTGTAAAAGCAGAGATGGATAGTGGCTAGCAGTGGAATCCAGTTTGACGCGCGTTTCGTCCTACTTGGGACTCGTCAGCTGGATGTACCTGCATCTCAGAGTTGATGTTCACTCTGGGACTCGAACCCAGTACCCTCGCTTCAAACGCCATCGCGTTATTCACTCGGCCACTGAGTCCTGATAGCCACTTTCTTGCGCGATGGGGTGAAGTTTGAATTCACTTAGTATTGTTTGTTTGGATCTTCCCATCGATGTGTTTAGGACTGCAACTGGTCAGTCTCTAGTTGGAATGTGTGAAATGTGTAAAACATTCATCCTATTGATAAATGATTTATCAACTTATAAAGAAACTATTCGTGTAAAGTATATTTACCTTGAAATATTGATATACTCTTAGTTAATTATCGATTTTTATTATCAGAGAGGGTTTTGTGGAGATTTAGTATTTTCATAGTTGAAAGCATTAGTCAATTGAAGCGAGACTACCAGGGTAAACTTGGAAGCGCTGGACGGCCGTTTCGTCCTATTATGAGACTTCTTAGCAGTGCGCATCCACGACCTAGTCTCATTCCAAGGAACTTAACTTCAAGGATTGGTTGCAGTTAGACATAAACATCATCGGATGCCGGCTCAGTGGTCTATTAGTTAAGCGCTCGCACACCAGACTGATAGATCCTGGGTTCGAATTTCGCGAGACGTGATCGTGAATACGCACTGCTGAGGAGTCCCATGATAGGACGAAACGGCCGTCCAGTGCTTCCAAGTTTTCCATGACGATCTAGCTTCAATAGACTCATGATTTCAACTAAATAATATTTTTTGTTGTTATATCCTGAGTAGAAAAATTTCTGATGTTTCGTGATCTAATGTAACTCACTTCTTCAGAGTGAATAAATAACTGACTTCAAATTAAAACAAGTTGAAATAGTGCAAAGAAAATATTCTGTATTACTTTCCTTTATACGATTTCAACTTAGAAGCATTCCGCATAGGATGCACATATGCCAACAAGAGACTGATCAATTGCAGTCCTAAATAACAATGAGAAGATACAAGTAAACAGCACCAAAGGAATTTATTTCGACTTACGTTAATTTACCTTGGTCATTCATTTACCCTGAAGAAGTAACTTATATTAAGTCACGAAACATCAGAAATGCAGATTTTTCTACTTGTTGGGATATATTTGAAACTATCTGGTCAAACCTTGAAATTTTATGTATTTATTTAAACACATACGTATTGGTACAAAAAGGCACCAGATACATATGCGCTACACAAATCTCATTTGATTGTGTGAGGGCTGTGATACTACCCAGGTGACCAAACTGAAGCAGGTGGTTTTCTTAGGGAGCCACACCCGGAGCCTCTGACCTAAAGGTCTGATTCACAAGGCAGTGGAGTATCGTAAGGAGATGCATTCTCATGGTATCCGGTGACCAACAATTGATTCACATGACATTTGTTCCCTCAAGGTACTGGATCCCATGTACATCATTGATTTGGAATCAGAGTTTTCCAACTCCTCTAGGTGGAATCTCAGTGTCCATCAACTTGGTTAAAGCGCCGGACATTCACTTTACATCCTCTCAATTTGATGAACAACAATGATGCCACTAGAATGCAGTGAGTAGGAATTCCCTGGGAGAGGCTATATATGGGTGGCTGTGTGAGAGCATTTGGAAAGGGAGAGCAAACTCCCCCCACTCCCGATCGTACCAGATCATTTGGGGGCAAACTTGATATTATTACCTATCGACACTTTATGTTTTATCTGTGATTAAGTCAACATAGAAAAATGCATTTTTTTAAAGAACAAAATTTTCATCTATGCATAAAAGCTTTATATGCCTTTGTTTAAGATTCATTCAATCTCTTGAATATTTCAATCGAATGAAGTTAACATGAAACTATTATATCACGAACTTAGATCCTTAGTATGTTGTGAAATACTTGAGCACTCGAACGCTAGAACCTTCTCATGTCACAAAATCACAAGACAGAAGACTAGTAAATAGGAATGCTATTCCCAAACAGTATAGTACAAAATTCTCATGTATTTATAGTTTTCCGTTGAAAGTAAATCATCATTTCGGACAGCCAATAGGCATATAGGGGGTCCTTCTTATTCAACCAATAGGAGAGCTACACGTCGACATTCTAGAATGTTTCCTCTAGTGATGATTGGATGAAATGTCTTCGGCTTTTTCTGGGCTTCTTGAGGCTTCCTTAAATTTGCCAACAAGCCATTCTTACAGAAACACATACAAGTTTGTTAAATAAAACTTCTGACAGTTTGTGCTGATGATGTTGTTCAGAAGGACGATGAAATCTCCACGACCAAACCATCCAGCTTAGAGAACAAATCCACATCAAAATCACCCACCTGAGCTACAAATCTTCTCCACCATCTCAATTCTATATTTTACCAAGAATATAATATTGAATAAAGATAATAATAATACCAAATAAATGATAGTTAGCCAATTTAACGGTATCTTATCTAAAAATCATAATCAGTTGAAAACGAAACGGATTTAAAATTAGATTTGGAAATTAGATAACACAGTCAGTTAGTTACAACAATTTGTTACGTAAGGATAAGAATTAAATAAGTTCGATATGAAATAATTGAATATGTGATAAGTGAACAATATTGTTATATTGTGTGCATGTGGGTGCCCTGTTTGGTATATGACATGATGATTCCCGCCAATCAGAGAGGAGCAAACTACCGATCGGGACAATGATACACAAAAGCCGTATGAACAGTCTTGAATACTTAACAGTCCTGCTTTCTGCCTAGCCTAGCCAGTTAAGTCCAGAACGCCAATAACAACCTCTGCAATATGAATTATTATTCTCAAACATACTGGGTTTATATACCAAACAAACAGACCACATCGTACCATAAAATAGAAAAATAACATTTTTACAAGATTTAGCTAAATGTGGTTGTGAATAGGGCGAACAGTAATTAATAGACTGGGAATAGCTCAAGGATGGTAAATCGTATAATAATAGTCTATAGGTCAAAATAAAGCTTATAATAAGAGGAACATGAATATAGATACTTCAGTTACTTAACAACTATACAATAGGAAATATACATATCATATTGGTCCATAAATAGTCTTCAAAAGTTACCATTCATAAATCACTTCGCGATATAACAAATATGCAGCAGAAATTATGGTGAAACTATAATTTATGAACAAACCAATCAGACAAAAGATAACAGATCATCGATTTTAGCGCGAAATTCATTCAACTATTTGGCAAAATACCGTTTTGGTATTATAGTTGATGTCAGTTTGTAATGAAAACTCTAAATCTTATGGTTAAAATCATAACTGTCAACTGTAAATCATAATTCTAATTCCTCATACAGGTTTATAATCTTCATTTTGTTTTAGTTATAATGTTAGTGGACACTTTCAACGTCACTTTAGAGTCGCTCAATGGTTGTCCATAAATTATAGTCACTTAAATAAAATAAAAACAATGACTATTGAAACAACAAATTGAATTCACAAAGAACATTTGTTTTCAAGCTATGAGGTACAATTCCTTCTTTTGATAAATCTATTGAAAGAATGGACGATTTTAAAATCAGCAGTTTAAAAATCCCCATAGAATTTTGGTGAAGTTTTATTCACTGAGTTGGATGGTGTACTCGTGGAGCTTTCATTGTTATTCTGAACGATATCATCAGCATAAACTCAAAGTAGAAGTGAAGTATTCAAAATTCTCCATATATGACTACCAGCTTGTTTTGTAAATTTCGACCTTGTTTGGTTGTTGTTAATATTTTATCTACCATTATTTACTTCTTTATTTTGATTGTATCTTTCACTGGGAGAACGATGAAAGTTTCACAATCAAATTATCCAGCTCAGAGAACAAAACTCCATCAAAATCATCCACCTGAACTACAAATCTTCTTCATCATTCCCATAGAATATTTGAGCGGACAATTGCTTTCAATAAGTTCAACATCAGGTTCTACAGTAATAAGTCTATGATTATTGTGATTTGATAATGTTATATATTAAAAAAGGTGGTGAATGTAACTTAATTTACTTACTTACATCTGTTATCCCTCGTCGAGGAGCATAGGCTGCACACCAGTATTCTCCATCCAACTCTGTCCTGAACAATCCTTTTCAGTTATTTCCAGTTAATATTCATCCTTCTCATATCTGCTTCTATTTCCCGACATAATGTGTTCTTTGGTCTTCCTCTTTTCCGCTTTCCTTCAGGATTCCATGTTAGGGATGGCCTTGTGATGCAGTTTGGTGATTTCCTAAATGTATGTCCTATCCACTTCCAACGTCTTTTCCTAATTTCCTCTTCAGACGGAAGCTGATTTGTCCTCTCCCATAAAACGCTGTTGCTGATAGTATCCGGTTAGTGAATGTTGAGTATTTTGCGTCTGTAACAAAATAAATATTTTAAAATTGTGTTATTTATAAATTAGAAAGGGCATTTTATGAAATGATTTGTAGTCAAGTGTCAAGTCACAATCAATATAACAGCGATACCATGTGAATAAAATGCATAGTAAGAGAACTTCAGCTTATTAATCGAGGTAATAATAATAGTATCATCGTGTCAATATAACAAGTAATAAGAGGGGTGTTATCAAAGTAATTAAAATAAAAAAGAATTCATATGAATTAGGAAAGATGAATGTGTGGAGATTAGGCGAGATATAAACACAAAAGGAATTGAGAGGGGGAATAAAAGGTTTATAATATCTTTTAAATCCTAATGAAGACATTAGTATGGGTAATTTCCGGGATCTAGTAATCGATCATTATTCTATGTATATTTCTATTTTTTAACTATTCAGTAATTAGATTGTATGTATCTATATTCATCTTATTATAAGCTTCATTTTGACTTATGAATTATTACTGAACGATTTACTGTCCCTAAATAATATTCAGTTTATTGATTATTGTCTCCCAAATTCACAGTCACGTTTGGCTTGATTTTGTACAAATATTATTTCACATTTTATGGTGTGATGTGGTCTGTCTGTCTAGTATACATAAACCGAGTATGCTTGAGATAAACGATTAGCATAGCAGAAGCTGTAATTGATATTCTGGACTTATTTGGAAGGGCTAGGCGGACAAAGGACTAATAAGGATACTAGACGGCTCATACCGGTCGAAGTCATTGATTTGGTACAGTGTTAAGATTAGACCATTCGTATTCCGATTGATGGATAATTCACATGATAAAAAGCCGGACATAAAATCACAACGAATTGCAGACGGCTTATATTTTTTTAAAATTCACAACAATATCCAGTTTAGGTATCCGATGATCCAGTCGTGGGCTATGGTAAACACAGTGGTTAGATATACCTATTCTGGATACATAAGTTCGGTTTTCCCGAGTTGATCCAGATGGCTTCGGCTGAGTAAAGCAGCTGTAATCTAGATCCTTGAGGTACATATATAACAGAGAAAACTTCATCTGTTTCAATATGATGTTTACTATCTACCACTATCTACCAAGTAAGAAAGAATGATATTGTTAGTAGATTTAGTTACTATTTTTTCCCAACCATGCTGGTATATGTTCACAAGCACTCAAGGATAAAACCTTCTGAGGACGACCTATTTAACTAGTTCCACAGGAGCAGTTGAATTGATATAGAGCCTAATAATGAAGTTATTGAAAGCAATTATTCACTCAATTTGATACAACTATTAGTATTAAATAGTGAAATACCATGAATTACATATCGAATTAAGCTGATCAATTCTCTGTAAAAGATCTAAACATTGTTTTAGAAGATTCAAACATTCATATATGTTCAATATTCTGACCTAATTCAAATGGTATGATATGATATCATTGTTTAATAATAATCATCAGGTTCCATTCATTTGGTATTGTTTACTTGAATCTTCCCATTAATGTTGAGGACAGCAAATGATCAGTTTGTTATTGATAATTATTCATACTGTACTTATCACCTCGATATTGCCTTAATTCACAAGCATTCTAAGAGAAGATAGATGATGGTGGTTGGCATTGGAATTCAGGACATGTTTTTCATCCTATTTGAGACTCATCAGCTGAATATACCTACATCTTAGAGTTGATATTCACTCTGGGATTCGAACTTAGTACCGTTCGCTTAAAACTTCATCGAGTTATTCATTCAGCTACTGAGTCCTGATAGCCACTTACTTGTGCATTAGGGTGAAGTTTAAATTCACTTGATATTTTTTGTTTGAATCATCCCTATTAATGTTCAGGACTGAAAAGGATCAGTTTGTTATTGGTAATTGTACATATTGTGCTTATCGCCTCGATATTACCTCAATTTACAAGCATTCTAAGAAAAGATGGATGATGGTGGTTGGCAGTGGAATCCACTACGAGCATTTCATCCTTTTTGAAACCACGCGATGACATTTGAAACGAACGGTACTAGGTTCCAGTCCTGGAGTGAACATCACCTCTGGGATGCAGATACATCCAGCTGACGAGTCTCGAATAGGAAGAAATACTTGTCCTGGATTCCACTGCTAGTCATCATCATCCATCATCAAATTAGTTCATAATGAATGTTCTATTATTATTAACTACCCAACCAAATCATTTCTTCATTCAATTATTCAAACAAAATACAAATAAAAATCTTTTTTTTTCTCTATCAAGAACATAATTATAAATGTAAATGGTCAATAGAAAGTACAAAGTTACAATGACAATATGAATTATATTCCATTGAAAAATTAAATCAACCAATCAGTGATTAGAAAAAAATTTTTTTAGTTGCTGGGTAAATTGGGTATATCGTTTGTTTGTTTGTTTCGTTGGTTGGTTGGTTGGTTTTGAAATAAGGACTGTTATAGATATGATAACTTAAAATTGTTTATATTTATACATGTATACATTCCCAAACTAATCTAACATGTATCTATATTGATTTATTTTAGTATTAAACAACTGGATTCATGTTGACATTTAATCATTGAACGATTTGTATCTACCCTAGAAATATCTTTTTCTTCTGGGTAGCGTTTTTTTTAAGCGAGTTAGTTTTCTACGGGATGGGGTCGCTAACCACACCATGCCCAACCCTCCTCCTTTACCCGAGCTTGGGACCCGCATTAGCCCCAGGAGGAGGAGGTACAGGCCCGAGAATGCTGGTCGGCGGCCTATTCTTCATTGGGAGTAACAGGCGTAAGTAAGTAAGTAGAAATATTAAATTCACTTGGTTTTGTTTGTTTGCTTGAATCTTCGTGTTGATGTTTAACACTGTAATTGATCAGTCTCTTATTGACATATATGTGCATACTGTGAGTATTGTGTCGATATAATCTTAATTCACAAACATTATAAGCAAACATGGATTATTATTATTATTATTATTATTATTATTATTATGACTAGCAGTGGAATCCAGTTTGACGCGCGTTTAGTCCTATTATAGACTCATTAGCTGGATGTACCTACATCCTAGAGTTGATGTTCAATCTAGAACTCGAAGCCAGTACCGTTCGCTTCAAACATCATCGCGTTATCCAACCTAGAAATATTGTTTAAAGAACAGGAATAATATAATGAATGATTTAAAAATAAACTGGAAAGGGTGAAAAATAAGTAAAGATGTGAAATAATGATTCTTTTAGAAATTCATGATAAATGCATAATTGTAACTTTTCCGTTTTAATAGTCATGTATAAACAGACAAATCAAGAGCGGGAAAGCGACAGGACCTAACAATATACCAGCGGAAGCACTGAAGTCAAACATTGAAGTAACTGCAAACATGCTTCATCTTCTAATCAAGAAGATTTGGGAGGAGGAACAAGTGCCAGCGGATGCTTCATCAGGATACAAAAAAGGAACAATACGAACGTCAAAACAGTCCATTCTACTGTTCGGAGCTGCAACGTAGAGAACTACTGAATCCATCGTCAAGAAGGTACAAGTATTTATAAACAGTTGTTTATGCAAACTACTCAATATCCACTGGCCGGATACTATCAGCAACAGCGTTTTATGGGAGAGGACAAACCAGCTTCCAGCTGAAGAGGAAATTAAGAAAAGACGTTCAAAATGGATCGGACATACATTAAGGAAATCTCCAAACGGCATCACGAGGCCATCCCTAACTTGGAATGGTGAAAGGAAACGAAAAAGCGGAAGGCCGAAGAACACATAACGTTGGGAAATAAAAGCAGATATGAAAAGGATGAATGTTAACTGAAAAGAACTAGAAAGGATCACTCAAGACAGGATTGGATGTAGAATGCTGGTGTGCGGCTTATACTCCTCGACGAGGTCTAATAGGCGTACGTAAGTAAGTAAGTTATTCATAAAAACAAAACTCAAAATTTGTATCCAATAGGTCTCTAAAAGATTTTGTCCTAAAAATTAGAATGACAATATTATGATGTGATAGAAGAGACATAAATCATATGGTCAATGAACCACTGAATAGTATTCGATATTAGATACAGATTGGTCAAAAATACAATCAAGATAGATTTCTCTCGATTAAAACTGATTATCTCACTATCTATGCAAAATGTAAGGGGGAAACTAATTCAGCTTCGTCGGTAAATTTTATACTGAGGCATGTTTTAAAACATTTCAAGGTATTAATATGTCTAATCTTTAGGACTTCAACTAGGGAGTCATATTAGATATATAAACGGATAGATGGTATTCATTTACATCTCTCTTTTCTTTCTCATTACCTTTTCATATTTTCTACTCAATCCCAATAAATGAGGATTTATAGAGGTCTATATAACGAAATTAATGAAACAAGGTTACAACATTGTCCAGGAACAGTAAATTTTTGAAATCCTCTTCAACTGAAGTATTAGTTTTAATCTCTATCATCTTAGACACTTCTAATTATTTTATAGTTGAATTCATGAGATAATGGTGAACGGTTGCTCAAATTCGTGAATTGGTTGAAGTTAGACATTAACACCGTTGGATACCAGCTCAGTGGTTTGGAGGTTAGGCGCTCGCAGGAGAAACTGATAGGTCTTGTGTTCGAATCTCTCGAGGCGGGAACGTAGATGAGCACTGCTGAGGAGTCCCACAATAGGACGAAACGCTCATTCAGTGCTTCCAGGTTTACCGTGGTGGTCTAGTTTTATATGACTGATGAATTCAACTATAAAATTTATAAAAATAAATCTTCACAAAACCCCTTGGTTTGTTCTCTGAGCTGGATGGTTTGGTCGTGGAGCTTTCATCATCCTTCTGAACGACATCATCAGAACAAACTTCGGATAGAAGTGAAGTGTTTGAATTTCTCCACATGTGATTCACAGCTTGTCCTGTACACCTCGATGTTGATTGGTTCTTATTGACCTTAAATTTGATTTAAGGTCAACAAGAACAAAACTATCAAAATTCAACTATTGAATTACTACAATCTCCACAAAAAATCCCAATCTGATATGATTTTTTATTATTTTAAGTTACTGTTGTGACTTTTGCCAGGGTAATACATCATGTGATTCATTCACCAATCAGAATACGACTTATACAATTTTCACACTGTGAGACAACAATGACGTATAGACCAATATGAGCAGCCCAACCCCTTTATCGATGCTTTTCCCTCCCTAGCTCTTCCGTTTGAATCCAAAAGGTTAATGTCAGCCTCCGTTATACGAATCATTTATTCCAAACATACATAGTTTATATACAAGCAAATTGGATCGCATGATACCATAAAATGGAAAATAGCACTTATACAAGATCAGATCCAAAGTAGCTGTGAGTGTGAGATACTGTATCTGATAAATTAGGAATAAGTTAAGAACAATGCCTGCTTATTTACTTACTTACTTACTCCTGTTACTCTCAGTGAAGCATAGGTCGCAAACCAGCATTCTCCAACCTGCTCTGTCCTACCCCTTCCTTTCTAATTCTATCCAACTTTTGTTCATTCTTCTCATGTCTGTCTCTATTTCTCGGCGTAATGTGTTCTTTGATCTTCCTCTTCTAATTTGACTTTCAAGATTCCATGTGAGGGCTTGCGTTGTGAAGCGGTTGGGTGATTTCCTCAATGTGTGTCCTATCCACTCCCACCGCTTCTTCCTCATTTTTTCCTCCGCTGAAATCTGACTAGTTCACTCCCACAGTAGTTTGTTGTTGATAGTGTCTGGCCAATGGATCCGAAGTATCTTGCGTAGACATCTGTTCATAAACACTTGTATCTTCTGGATGATAGCCTTCTTAATTCTACAGGTTTCTGCCCCATACAGTAGAACTGTCTTGACATTTATATTGAAAATTCTGACTTTGGTGTTGGTTGACAGACAATTGTTTTGAGTTCCAGATTTTGTTCAGTTGTAAATATGCTGCTCTTGCTTTACCGATCCTCGGCCTCACATCTGCATCAGATCGATCGTATTCATCCATTATGCTGCCCAAATATGTAAATGTCTTTACATCCTCCAGAACTTCTACATGAAGCGTAATTTGATTGTTGCACGCTGTGTTGTATCGGAGAATCTTGCTTTTCCCTTTCTGTATATTGAGACCTACTGTTTCTGAGGCTGCTGCTATACTGATCATCTTCTCCTGAATTTGTTGTTGAGTGTGTGATAGAAGATCCAGATCATCTGCGAAGTCTAAATCATCCAGATTTATTTGTACACTAAATATTAGAGATATCATCTCACTGAAGACAATTGGTGAACGGTCGCTCAAAATCGTGGATTGGTTGAAGTTAGACATTGACACGATTGCATGTCGGCTCAGTGGTCTATCGGTTAAGGGCTTCGGCTCGAGACTGGTAGGTCCTGAGTTCGAATCTCGCAGGTGCAGGATTGTGGATGCGCACTGCTGAGGAGTCCCATAATAGGACGAAACGGCCGTCCAGTGCTTCTAGGTTTTCCATGGTGGTCTAGCTTCAATTGACTCATGATTTCAACTGTGAAAATAATTAAAGACTATCATTTCAACTAATACATATATGGATGGTTTCAATAAGATTGAAACTTCCATATAAACTCTACAATCAAGTATATTAAGGTTTCACTTATTGATCAAAATAGAAAAGAACTACATTAACATCACATGTATCAATGTAAACACTTCATTAAAGAGTATTCTCTTAGCAACAATACTGATTTCCTTTTATTTTGTGAAAAATCAATAAATCAATATTGATAAAGATTGTTTACAATACACAACAATAAAATGTGTGCAATATTTTTTTTTCTTTTTAAGTATAAATGTGATTTGTTTATATACTTGGTTTATAAACCATAGAAAATTGTGCTTACTATAATAATAATAATAATAATAATAATAATAATAATAATGTTATGCTTGAAACTAAATCGATTCCGCGATAACAAACGAAAGCCAATGACACAATGACACGATAAGCTATTCTAATCGGTTGTCCCAGGCCCCGCTAACTGGATGAAGAAGTCCAAGGCAAGTAGGGGAATATATATGTATTCCGTAAGCAGCCGAGTACAAGCAATCCAATAAGGGGAAAAGTCAAGCGCATTTATACAGTAACAAATTGTCCTTGAGCATCATTAGTAAATAGCACACATAAAGAAACAATGGACCAATAGCGTTTAAGATAGTTTACAAGTGGGAAATATGACGTGAAAGTAAAAGAGCGCTTTTGGCGCGAAAACAGCCAAATTCAAATTTTCAAAATAAAACTACAAGAATAAGCCATTTACCAAGTAAGTTCTGGGGATTTGACATCCCCAACAAATAATAATCATAATAGTGAGAAAACAAAGAAGATTGAAACTGTGGTGTGGATTACTTATATCCATATAAGTAGTATATAATGATGGTTTGGTAAAGAATGTATTTTGGCAAAGGAAAGAACTGAAATGAAGCTCAATTGATAAAAAAAAATGCATAAACAATAAAATTAGAGAAGACGGATTGATATTTACAGAAGGGACAATCAAGATTGAGACAATTGGTTGATGGTTTACAAATTAACTGTTGCTGTATGATTATCAGAAGTTAGTGAGATTGTTTGTAATTGGTGCTTAAATACATTTGATTGTCCCCAATTTGTGCTTTTGTTCACTACAATACTACTGATAATATCTTAATACCTTTTTACAGTAAAAAGGATGAATTAAGAAGAATGTTTCAAAAAATGTATGGATTTTTCCTTTAATTGAAGAGGAGGTAAATACGTAGATACATCCTCAAATACAATATGCAGAACACCAACCAACCTAATCACACTTGATGGAGAAACTCTGGAAGAGATGGAATTATTCACGTACCTGGGAAGCATCATTGATGAACACAGAGGATCTGATGCAGATGTAATGGAGAGGATCGGCAAAGCAAGGGCAGCATTCCAACAATTGAAGAACATATGAAACTCAAAATAACTCTCAACTAATTTCAAAGTAGGAATGTTTAATACGAACTTCAAGACAGTTCTACACTACGGAGCTGAAACGTGGAGAACTACTACAATCATCGTCAAGAAAGTAAAAGTATTTATAAACAGTTTTCTACGCAAAATACTCAACATTCACTAGTCGGAATACCATGAACAACAGCCTTCTATGGGAGAGGACAAACCAGATTCCATCTGAAGAAGAAATTAGGAAAAGACTTTGGAAATGGATAGGTTAGACATTGAGGAAATCACCAAACTGCATCACGAGGCAAGCCCTAACATGGAATGGTGAAGGGAAGCGGAGAATAGGAAGGTCAAAGAACACATTACTTTGGGAAATAGAAGCAGATATGAAAAGGATGAATGTTCACTAGAAAGAACCAGAAAGGATTGTCCAGGACAGAGTTTGATGGAGAAAACTGGTATGTGGCCTATGCTCCTCCATGAGGGGTAACAGGCGTAAGTAAGCAAGTAAATCTAGATCTACTTTATGCTAGCTAAACTCAATGATTACCCTTATTTTTCTTTGTACATTCAAATTATTACAGAATTAGTAGCCCTGTTGCTAGTAAACTATTGAAAAAAAATCAATTGAACGAATGTCAGACATTACTAGAAAATTTCTCATTGTTATATTTATTAACTAACCGTAGTTACTCCGCCTGTAGCTTCTCCGTGGGAGACTGCCAATCTTAAGCCCGGATAAAGGAGGACGGTTGATCATGGGTTTAGCAATCCCATCCCGTAGAAAACTAACTCGCTAAGAAAAAACGCTAACAAAACTATCCATAGTACTTTTGTTTAAATTATTCAATGAGAATATATTTTCAAGTTTAATAAGTTACCTAATTTCGATAATGAAACGTGTTCAATCCAAAAAGAAGAAAAAAAGCAAACACTTGAAATATAAACCAATATATTAAATGAACACAAGAAGTAATAGTATGGTGTGGGTTACTTATATCGACATAAGTAGTATATATATATATCATGGATCATGAATAGAATATCTGGTAGCAAAAGATTGAGAATATCGAGAAGAGAAGAACAGAAACAAAAAGCAATCAGTATGGAAATCCTGGAACAACGAAGCCTTAGACAATTAATGAACATTTTACAAATGATGTATTACAGTATGGTTTTTCTATTTTACCAAATAACTATAAAAAGTTAAAATTCATTTGGTATTGTTTTTTGGAATCTTCCCATCTATGTGTTAGGACTGCAACTGGTCAGTCTCTAATTGAAGCTAAAGGTACTGGGTTCGAATACCAGAGTGATCATCAACTATGAGATGCAGTTACATCCAGCTAACGAGTCCCAAATAGGACGAAAAGCGCGTCAAACTGGATTCCACTGCTAGCCACTATCTATCTATGCAAAATATATGTCATAAGCTAAGATGATATCGGCTAACAGTGAAATCTAGAATGTGTTTCATCCTATTTTGGACTCATCAATTGAATGTACATATAGCCCAGAGTTAATATACACTTTGATCATTTGTACAAGTTACACATATGATAATAATAGGCTGATCAACTATAGTCCCAAAACATTAATGGAAAGATTCTAGAAACCAATACAAAAATGGATATATACAGTTGAAGATGAATGTAAGATGAATATTTCTGAAATGTACATTTTAATGGTAACAAAAGGAAATATGCAATGTTATAAACGATAGGATACTTATTATAACTCTAAGGTTTCTCGGTATAACAGTCCTTTCACTTGTTTACACGTTAATTTACCTTAGATGAATATCTACACTAGATTTCCCACCCAGGTCATCTATTCTACAGGACTTCAACACACAACTCAGATCAAGAACACAAGATTAGCCTGACTAGAATGTTAATATATTTCCACAAACCCAAAATCCGACACAATCCAACAACAAGGAACAGTTAATCCATAATAATAATAATAATAAGGATAGGGGTATATATAATATTTATAACACCTGTTACAATACCTACATATCTGACTCAGCAAAACAACCAATCATTATCATTCTCGCCCACAGATCATGCAATAAAATAAAATATAAAGTACTATTATATAATTTAGCCCTGGTTACTATCGGTCCTAAGCCCGGATAAATCAGGAGGGTGTCATATCTTGTGGAGATTTATGAAGGGTAACTTTGAGAACTATTCATGGACCAATGTAATATGTATATTTCCTATTGTATAATTGCTAAGTAACTAGATTATTCACATTCATGTTTCTCTTATTATAAACTTCATTTTGACCCATAGACTATCACTGCACGATTTACCATTCTTGAGTTATCACCAGTCTATTGATTACTGTTCCTCCTATTCACAGCCACATTAGGCAAAATCTTGTACACATGTTATTTTCTATTTTATGGTACGATGTGGTCCGTCTGATTGGTATATAAACCCAATATGTTTGAGGCTGTTATTGGTGTTCTGAACTTAACTGGCTGGACTAGGCAGAAAGCAGGACTGATAAGTACTCAAGACTGTTCATACGGCTTTTGTGTATTATTGTTCCGATCGATAAATCACTTCTCTCTGATTGGCGGGAATCAGCACGTTCGTATATGTCAAATAGGGCATATTTATCATATATCTAACAGGGCACGCACTTACTCAACGCGATGTAACAGAGAGTTGGGCATTGGCTTAGCGACCCCATCCCGTAGAACACTAACACTCTATAAAAAAACGCTAACCAGAAAAAACAATCGAAGTAAGTAAGTAAGTATTCATGACGATCAATTTGTGAGCTTCATCAGAAATCGATATTAGGTTCAAGAGGTACACAAATACTTTCAATCAATCACTTATTATTATTATTTACTATTTAAACACATAAATATTGGTACAAAAAGCACCAGATAAATGTGCGCCTCACAAATCTCATTTGGTTTGTGTGAGGGCTGAGATACTGCTCAGGTGCCCAAACTGAAGAAGGTGGTTTCCTTAGGGGATCACACCTGGAGCCATTGGCCTAAACATCTGATCCACAAGACAGTGGAGAATCGTGAGGAGATGCAGTCCCACGGTAGCCGGTGACCAACAATAGGTTCATACGCCATTTGTTCCCTCTGGATAATGGAGCCCATGTGCACCATTGGTTTGGAATCAGGGTTTTTCAACTCTCCTAGGTGAATGTTTCGTTTCCACCAAACCGGTTAAAGCGCCAGACATTCGCTAATCGTCCTTCCACTTTCGTAAACATCACCCCACGCCGTAACGAGAAGGTAGTGAGTAGGACTTCCCTGTCAGAGGCTAAATATTCGCGTGGCCATGTGAGAGCATTTCGAGAGGGAAAGCGGACTATCTCCACTCTCGGCGGTACCAGGGCATTTGAGGGCATCAATCACTTATATACATACATAAATATGGTGTATAAAATCAAATAGTGTATGAGAAATAAAGATTAATATTTCAATAGAATTTAATTTTATTAGAAAAGTTTCTGTGAAGATTTCCGTAATTTTGTAGTCAATTGAAGCTAGATCATTATGGGAAATCTGAAAGCACTGGACGGCCGTTTCGTCATATTGTGGGACTCCTTAGCAGTGCACATCCATGATCCCGCGCGGGTACTTAGTCTCTAGACCAACCAACGGTGTTAATGTCTAAATCCAAAAAATCCACGAAGTTGAACAACCGATCACCATTGTCTTAAGTAAGTTGATATCTCACAACAGATCTGGTTGAACTCCACTAGTCACTGTTTCTCACTAGAACTTCAGGAAATATATCTTGGAGCTAGTCACCAGTGAGATTATGATTATCAGAATGTAGTTTTGTGGAGATTTTAATAATTTTATATAGTTGAGATCATGAACCAATTGAAGCTAGATCACCATGGAAATCCTGGAAGCACTGGACGGCCGTTTCGTCATATTGTGGGACTCCAATGCAGTGCACATCCATGATCCCGCCTCACGAGATTCGAATCCAAGACCTATCAGTCTAGCAAGCAAACACTTTCTCTTTCATTGTTTCATTTGCAGATTATCTAAGAGTTACTCTTTGATTTCATTTAACTATTTTTCTAATGTTATTTTATCTGTTTTGTAAAGAATAAAGACAATTTTTGTCATATACTGGTAGATTGATATTGATTTTATATTTTTCACTTTTATCTTTATAACAAACACACTAACCGACAGAATTAAACTTAGTTACCTATTAAAAGTTATTCAGTGAGTTGTCGGCATGTATAGATCATAAACTACAGATAAATTAGAGAAATATCTATCTGTTTATCCACACATCTATCTACCTATCTATCTATGTATCCATGATATGTTATAAATGATTATCATACATACAAAGATATTCTGAAATCATTATTGTAACAAGTAACTGGATACCTAGAAATATGATGAATAATACCTGAAAGTACTGCATAGTTGTTTCGTCTTACTATGGAACTCCTTAGTAGTGTAAAATCCATGAACCCGCATGCAGGATTCGAATCCAGGACCTTCGATCTCGCGCACAAACATTTACCCTTTAGACCATTGAGTCGGTATCCAACTATGTTAATGTCTAACTTCAATCAATCATAGATATTGCGCGATCGTCCTCCATTTATTTTCAGTGAGTAATTGCCTCACAACAGACACGGATTGAACTCTATTAGTCTTGACTTCTAACTAGAACTCCCGGAAATCCATCTTCAAGCTAGTGACTAGTATTCTAACATTGATCCATTCATGATCTTACATAAATACAAAACGTATTGAATTTACAATTTCCAGGATTCGTCACATTGAACATGATATCTCTTAACTACTTGACATAATATTTCATGGCTTATGTTGATCAATCTCAGTGACTTCACAGTAAATCACAATCATCATTCAATATTATCGATTATAACTATCTGATTAGTAGGTGGTCAGTTATAATTAACATAGACGTCAGTATAAATTCACTCATCCATTTGGCTAAATAGAGTCTTTGCATTATAGTTGATATCAATTCGTGATAAAAAAAACCCAAAATCTAATTCCTAACCTTAACTGTAAATCATAATTCTAATTCCTCATATTGGTTTGTAACCCTCATTTGGTCCTAGTTACCAAGTGAACACTCAGTATCACTTTGGCATCGTTCAAAGGTCGTCCATAAATTATGGTACCACCGAAAGAAATGATCAACAATAATGAGCAAAGTGATATGTCCTCACCTAAGTATTGATATAATTTAATCAATTATTGAAACATATTGAACTATTTATTACCTTAGTAGTTAGTTAAAGAGGCTTTAATGTTACATAATTTTCAGTAATCAATTACAAGTGAATAACATAGATTATTATTGATATGATAAACTGCTTATAAAACTGACTAAGTCGAACTAAGATCGCATAAAAAGAGTTCATTTACCACTTAAATAAATAATAGAATACACTAATAATAATAAAAAAATTGAATTTTTTTTAGGTTCTACATTAACTATGGCAACTATTTCACAAAATCAATTAAATCTAGTTTTCCAGGACATCAGGATAATAAAAAAATTGAATAGTTAAACATTTTTTGTTTGTTTCAATACTATGGAATTTCCATGTTGGAAAATGTTAGAAATGCATAGATGATAAGTGCCTTGTTCCTTTCTCTTAATCCTTCTATCCCCCTCCCACCTCTCCCCCCTCTCTCTCTCTCTGTCTCCACATACATACAGGACCTTTGGTCTCGAGAGCAAAGGTCCTGAGCTCGAATCCCGCATGCAGAATCGTGATTGCGCGCTTCTGAGGAGTCCCCACAAACGGACGAAACGACTATCCATTACTTCTAGGTTTTCCATGGTAGTCTAGCTTAAATCAAGTCATCATTTTAACCATGAAATTTCTACAATTTCCATAAACCCTCATTCTAACAAAAATATTTGCTTTAAAGAAAAATACCCGAAATAACTGTATATTTGGTCATTTTTTTCTGATATTATACTTTTATAAAGGTCAGTTGAGATTTGATCTTCAAAAGAAAAATTTGTAACGTAGAATTCAAAGACAATGATAGATTCTATTACTTTAAGTAAAAAAAAGGGGGGGAATATTATACATTGTTTAGTACTATTGTAGTACAATAAAACTGATTTATCTTCTCATTGTGTACATATATGTATGTGGAGACAGAGAGAGAGAGGGGAGAGGGGTGAAGGGAGAGAGGAACAAGGCACTTATCATCTATGCATTTTTAACATTTTACAACTTGGAAATTCCACAGTTTCCAAACAAACAAAAAATGTTTAACTATTGAATTTTTTTATTATCCTGATATCCTAGAAAACTAGATTTAATTGATTTTGTGAAATAGTTGCCATAGTTAATGTAGAACCTAAAAAAATTTTGGTTTTAAAAGTCCATAGTGAGTTGAATAATACATTGAGAGAAGAAAAGAAAACCTTTTAAACAATAGTCCCATGTGGTATTAAGTTATTAAGACAAGTGGATATATTGATAGAATTCTATCTGTATTGAGTAGGACTTGACATATATATGAGACTGTTCCCTATTCAATAATCAATCAACTGTAAAATCCACATAATCCTATAATTGTCAACGGAGAAGCTTTGGAGGATGTAAATACATTTACATATTTGGGCAGCATCATTGATGAATACGGTGGGTCTGATGCAGATGTGAAGGCGTGGATTTGCAAAGCAAGAGCAGCATATTTACAATTAAAAAACATCTGAAACTCAAAACAATTGTCTGTCAACCAACACCAAAGTCAGAATTTTCAATATAAATGTCAAGACAGTTCTACTGTATGGTGCGGAGATGTGGAGAACTACGAAAGTCACCATCCAGAAAATACAGGTGTTTATCAACAGTTGTCTACTCAAAATACTTCTGATCCATTGACCAGACACTATGAACAACAACCTACTTTGAAAGAGAACAAACCAGATTCCAGTGGAGGAAGAAATGAGGAAGAAGCGCTGGAAGTGTATGGGACGCACATTGAGGAAAGCACCGAACTGCATCACAAGACAAGCCCTCATTTGTAATCCTGAAGGCCGAAGGAGAAGAGGAAGACCAAAGAACACATTACGTCGAGAAATGGAGACAGACATGAGAAGAATGAACAAAAGTTGGATAATAGTAGAAAGGAAGGGGTAGGACAGACTGGGTTGTAGAATGCTGGTTGGCGGCCTATGCTTCATTGGGAGTAACAGGCGTAAGTAAGTAAGTAAGTAAGTAAGTAATTAAGTAAGTAAGTAATCCTATAACTGTAGTGTGCGCTAATGATGTTGACAAATATAAGTAGTATGTATCATCAATCGAAAAGAAATGGTCTGACGGTAGAAAGTTGAGAAGATCGAAGAGAAAAGAACGAGAACAAAGAATGATTGATGTGAAAATGAAAGAACAATGAAGTCTGAGACGATTGATTGATATTTTATCAAGATCTCCTATAATTTTGAATTCTAATACATTTGGTTGTCCACACTTATGTTCTTGTTCACTACACAACATTCTTTTGATGTATATGAACAGCGTACCCAAGGTTAATTCCGTTACCGTCAGCGAGTAATTGTAGTCATCTGTTAATAGAAAAAAGTGAAACAGAGAGCTTGGAATAAAAGCAGCAAACATTACTGTGTTAGGAATGCTGTAATACAAGTGCTAAATTCGTTTATGACTGACTGAGTAGTACAGATATTATTTTAAGTAATTCTGTATACTGAATCGCATATGTCTACGTAAAATATAGTTTATTTAGTATTTAGAAGAAACATTAAATTTAGATGTATATCATGAATGGATCAATGTTAGGCTACTATTCGAAACCTAGGAACACTAGACAGCCGTTTCTTCTTAGTATGGGACTCCTCAACAATGCTTATCCACAGTTCAGCACGTCTCACTGGTCTAGAGGTTAAGCGTTCCTACGAGAGACCGAAAATCCTGGGTTCGACCTCCGAGTTCGGGATAGTGAATGTGCTCTCCTGAGGAGTCCCGTGCTACGACGAAACGACCATTCAGTGCTTCCAGGTTTCGAATGGTGGTCTAACATTGATCCATGCATGATATTAATCTTAACTCAACAATCTCCATAACCCTATAGTGAAGATTAAATTGAATTGAATTGTTCGCTTATTTAAACAGAGAGGAGTTCAAGCTTACTGCATCTGGATTTATACTCTAAGGTATAATTCTTCTCAAGAATACAAAGTACAAGACTACAGGTAAACAGATTTCAACTTTAGTTCATCCTTTACGTGAACACTAAGAAGAAGGCTTAGTATCCTAGCGTATACAATATCCACAATAGACCCTTAGTTTTCTTACTGATTTATTGTTTGTAATTCATGTTTAGTTTATATCTCTTATTATTATAACTGTAAATTCCTAGAAAACAACAAACAAACAACATCTTTCAGCTTGGTAGCACGTGTATATCAGCATGATTACTGAAAATGATTAAAATGTCAAAAGAAATTGTTGTTTGTTTTGTGTTTTCACAACTAAATTTCACTTAATGTAAGCAAAGATGGATAGTGGTTAGCAGTGGAATCCAGTTTGACGCTCGTTTCGTCCTATTTGGGACTCGTCAACTGGATGTACCTACATCTCATAGTTGATGTTCACTCTTGGACTCGAACCCAGTACCGTTCGCTTCAAACGCTAACGCGTTGTCCACTCAGCTACTGAGTCCTGATAGCCACTTGCTTGTGCAATGGGGTCAAGTTTTTTAATTTAAATTTCACTTAGCTTCATATTTTAAATCGTAAAAACAAACAGATTATCTGGAAATTTCACTTGTGATTGCTTCAATTATCATTTTATTCAATATTCTAAGCCAGGTTTCATTCTATTTAACACTCGTCAGGAAGGTGTACCTGTAATCTTGAGGAAACTGATGCTACTTGACGGATTCGATCCCGTGTCACCCAGCTTCACAGTCAGAGAGGTTACCACTGGGTTATCCGGGTCGTGACTGACCTCCTGTAGGACTAAGAAGTATTTACAACTGATTGATCAGTGGGTGGTGATTGATGTCATGTGTGTCAGGTCCTTCTTAGTGCAGATCTACTACCTCTAACCGCCATCTTATCCCAAAATAGTGCACACAGTGTTGGGTCACCTAGACTATTGGTCTTATTGTAACTTTGTCGGTAGGATTCTATCTGCACTAAGAAGGACCTTGCATACATGACACCGATCACCACCTAGTGATTAATCAATTGTAAACGTTTTAATCACTAGGCAACATTTAAATGTATTATTGACTGTGAAACATTTCGTATATTAAGATAAACCTACCATTCACGAAATGAAGGTTTAAACGATACAAAGTAAGTAGATCCATTATCTTCAGAATCTTAGAAATCTCATGAACACTGTACAACTTTTTTATGTCGAATTGACTTTGATTTAATAGAATCTAAACTCATGCTCACATTGTAATTCATTAGTTAAGCAGTTGGAACACTGTAGATTGCAATTATCTAGTTATTATGAAACTGTGGCATTTAGGCTATGAACAGTACAATAAATAATTCAATAATTTCCATAGTTGAAAGAGTGAGTCAATTGAAGCTAGACCACTAGGGGAAACCTGGAAGCACTGGACGGCCGTTTCTTCCTATTGTGAGACTCCTCAGCAGTGCGCATCCACGATCAGTGCTTCCAGGTTTTCCCTGGTGGTCTAGCTTCAATTGATTAACCCTTTCAACTATGAAAATACTAAATCTCCGCAAAAAACCCCTTCTGATAATTCAGTAATTACTTACTTGAAAAGTTCAAAACTATGATCCGGACGATTTCTACACATTAATCTTTGTATGATTGAAGATTTCGAAATTAGTCAAGCAAAAAGTTGAAAGAATATATATCTGAGGTGTTTAATACAAGAAGGGAAGATTACCAAACTGATTGTAAGGTTCTTCCAGCTATACAGTAAAGTCTACTCTACGTCTCAAAATCCTCTTATACACTTAAGATATGTAATGAATCTGGAGAGATTTATTATCGATATGTTCTCTTTTTGAGTGCTTCATACTATTAAACTAGCCGTTTCAAATGTTTCTAAATAATATATTTTTGTTACTGTGGACAAATACAATCCAGTAAATGCACTTGATGTTTATCCCGTTAATTTTATTGAACTAAATTTTCTAAATATACAAGGTGATGTATATACGATATTTACAAAAACTCATCTTTTAAGAATGATACTTTTCACACTTGTCTTTGGTCATCAAAGGAACCTCTCTCTTACACCAAACCTCATTTGATTTGTGTAAGGGCTGTGATACTGAAGCATGTGGTTTTCTAAGGGGGCCACACTTCAAACCTTTGACCTACAGGTTTGACCCAGAAGGCAATGGTGCATCGTAAGGAGATGCAGTCCTATGGTAGCTGGTGATCAACAATTGGTTCATACGCCATTTGTTCCCTCGGGATACTGGAGCCCATGTGCACCATTGGTTTGGAATCAGGGTTTTCCAACTCCACTAGGTGAACCTTCCGTGTCCACTTACCCGGACATTCGCTTTTCTTCCTCTCAATTTTGTAAACAACAGTAATGCCACGAGAAGGCAGTGAATAGGACTTCCCTGTTCAAGGCTATATACGCGTGGCCATATGAGAGAATTTGGAGAGGGAGAGAAGACTCTCCCTACTCTCGACCGTACCAGGGCATTTGAGGGCACATATGACCATAAGTTATAATGGTTAACAACAAGAAACATAACCTGAGGTATAAATTCATTTAGTATTGTTTGTTTGAATCTTCCCATCGATTTGTTAGGACTGCAACTGGTCAGTCTCTAATTGGCATATGTCCATACTGTGCGTATTGCCTCAATATAGCCTTAATTCACAAGCATGGTAAGCAGAGATGGATAGTGACTAGCAGTGGAATCCAGGACTATCAGGACTCAGTGGCCGAGTGGATAACGCGATTGCGTTTGAAGCGAGGGTACTGGGTTCGAGTCCCAAAGTGAACATCAACTCTGAGATGCAGGTACATCCAGCTGACGAGTCCCAAATAGGACTAAACGCGCGTCAAACTGGATTCCACTGCCAGCCACTATCCATCTCTGCTTACCATAACCTGAGGTATATTAAAAAAAGGAGAGCGAGAAAGAAAGTAACCAAATTGAATCGATCAATCAACATCATTAATTCATAATGTCTATAATACCATTAAGTTATCATGAATTTATTAGTTTATCTATTATACTCGATCGGTTAACTGGTATGAAAAGTTGGAATGATTTTAATAAAGGAAGGAAAAGTCGATAAAGAAAGGGAAAGAGAAAAAAGGAAAGAAAAGAAAGAGGGAGTGAGGGAGGGAGGGAAGGAGAGAGAGAATGGATATGGATAAAAAAAATTTCACTCATTTAGTAAAACAAAAAACACAAAAACATAGAAGGATGAAAAGAAAAAAAATTTATTTCATCTAATGGAAATAAGCTTTTTTATATTTCAGTATTTACATTATTCTTAATGGAATTAGAGAAAAAAGAAATCATTGATTCATAGTAGTAGATTTACAACAATTACTTAGCTACTTACTTAAGCCTGTCACCTCCCGATGGAGCATAGGCCGCCAACCAGCATTCTACAACCCAGTCTGTCCTACCCCTTCCTTTCTACTATTATCCAACTTTTGTTCATTCTTCTCATATCTGTCTCCATTTCTCGACGTAATGTGTTCTTTGGTCTTCCTCTTCTCCTTCGGCCTTCAGGATTACAAATGAGGGCTTGTCTTGTGATGCAGTTCGGTGCTTTCCTCAATGTGCGTCCCATACACTTCCAGCGCTTCTTCCTCATTTCTTCCTCCACTGGAATCTGGTTTGTTCTCTTTCAAAGTAGGTTGTTGTTCATAGTGTCTGGTCAATGGATCAGAAGTATTTTGAGTAGACAACTGTTGATAAACACCTGTATTTTCTGGATGGTGACTTTCGTAGTTCTCCACATCTCCGCACCATACAGTAGAACTGTCTTGACATTTATATTGAAAATTCTGACTTTGGTGTTGGTTGACAGACAATTGTTTTGAGTTTCAGATGTTTTTCAATTGTAAATATGCTGCTCTTGCTTTGCGGATCTGCGCCTTCACATCTGCATCAGACCCACCGTATTCATCAATGATGCTGCCCAAATATGTAAATGTCTTTACATTCTCTAGAGCTTCTCCGTCAAATGTGATTCGATTGGTGCATGCTGTGTTGTATCGGAGAATCTTGCTTATCCTTTTGTGTATAATGATAACATTGAACATTATATTATTATTATGATCTACAATGTTTAATTCTGATATTCATAAATCCAGTACCCGAGTTTAAAGGGTAATGAAAAGGTGAGAAAACTAAGAAATGACTAGAAAGCTGTAATTGATTAAGTCAAGTGAACAGCTGTACACATCATCGATACATAAATATCTATTCTTCCAATATAAATAGAGAGATATAAGTAGAAACCTTGAACAAGGGTATAGGTTGCTCATTTCCTCCAATAGAAAGTCTAGTTCAGGGCTTTTTAGTTCGTAGGAACGTTTAAGTACAAGCACATGATATGCTTAGATTTATTGACTATCAGTTGCCTAGTTAGTTTCCGAGTAAAATGTTGAGCTACAACATCTTAACTTAGTATTTTGAGAATAATGCACTTACTATGGAAGTCTCGGAGATACTGAATAATCTGAAATAGAGGAATTTCTATCTGATAAACCCACAGTCTAAAATAATGTTATCAGAAGGAGTTTTGTGGAGATTTAGTATTTTCATGGTTGAAAGCGTGAGTTAATTGAAGCTAGACCACCATGGAAAAACTGGAAGCACTGGATGGCCGTTTCGTCCTATTATGGGATTCCTCAGCAGTGTGCATCAATGATTTCGCACTCGTGATATTCAAACCCAGGACCTACCAGTCTAGCTTCAATTGATTCACGCTTTCAACTATATAATAATGTTATTTAATTAAGCCAATTTTTATCTCTTCTGCATAAATTAACTTATATTTTCATCATGGTATGGACGTGTTGAGTGTACTACACTGAGTCATAATGGATGAAAAACTAAAATATAGCAGAAGTCAAATCTCCAAGTATCCCAAAATGTCTACAACTGATCGACTAAACAAACGGAAACAACCCTAATTACTGATTACATTACCCCTCGACGACTTGACAATGTGGAGTTTATCCGCAGGTGTTACAATGAATACTATTATCGATCAGATTACGTTTCGAGGATATAATTGGTCTAAAAGAATTGATGGCCGGTTGGTTGTTTCGCTCATAAACCTAATAAATGAATTCAAACTAAATAGGATCCAAAAAAGAGAATTACTGATCAATTGACTAGAAACTCCGGAAAATTAAAGCCAATGTAGACTATCAATGTTGATGATCTGTGTCGAATTATTGGAGACCCAGTCAAGTTAAACGGGAACGATGTGACAAACTAGCTAACTTCGAAGTCACACCTCGCGGTCAGCATCTAAAGTGGATTACCCCTTCCCTGTACTATAGTATTGTGGCTGTTTTGAAGATCGTATAACACAAAGAACGTTATTATCGAAATATATTGGTGACAATGAGTACAGAGAAGATAGTAAAACCACCACCGCATGCACCAGCGCATGGTATATGACTAACTGATGCACGTTGGTTGTCCTTGACTCTGACAGGGATCGATGATCTGTTCTATATTCAGTGACCCAACTGTCGGATGATTTTGCTAGGGTTCAGTGACATTTCACTGCCCTTACACCAGCAACCATATGCACAGAAAATACCCAACCACATCAGATAGCTATGGCTTAAGCCTTTGGATCATCAGCAATCTCATAATTTTCCTGTATCATATAATTTTTCAGCTGTCCGCCATTATTAATTCTAATCTGCCTAAAGTTTATAATTGGATAGTTTACTTAAGTATTTCATGAAATTTACGATTGTGATCTCGAGCTGAATGATTCACGCAACTACAATGAATTTCCGTTACACCCAAGTGTCCCTATGACAACAGAACACAGAAGAAGAGTATACTACTAACCTAATTAACAAAAAAATTTTATTAAAACCACAAAAGAATAACTACGACCAATGTAGTTTTGAATTATTTGGCTGATAACTGAAGAAGATATGGATAATTCGAATATAATTTGTATGTTTTACTGTCAACTTATAAAGTTTATTGAACAATATTGACGGATTGGTTAAAAGGAGTTTTTTTCGAATGTCCTGACGAAACCAATAAGGATGATAAATGTATTTATGGAGGGGGCAAAATCCGACTCACACGTCCTCATCGTGCCTCCCGGATCATGGGACTGTTTCCATGACCTAACGTGAGCGGTTAATCGTGTGTGGTGGAGATTGGCTTAATCACCCACTCTACCAATACCCAAAAAGCGATTACGAGTGCTACAAGGAGTCAGTGCATAACTATTGAGAGTTCCAAAAGAGAAGTAAAATATTTTAAAAAGTCTGCCCAAATAAAAACAAAAAAGACAAAAAAAGGGTTCTGTGTGAGTGTTATGTAGTGGTTCCGAGTGGCAGTGCAGAAACATTTATCTCACCTTGATAGTTGTGCCGTGCTGTAGCACTCTTCTTCAGAAGGGCCTACTAGGCTTCATCATTCCATATGGTTGGAAGGGGTGCGGGAGGGATATATTATATAATGTCTTGAAACAGAGTAATTTGTCAATGTTGTGACTTGAGCTGACTGTAGATTACCAATACTGATACAGTTGTTTGGAATGATTAAGAAATACTCTTATCAGCTTCTGGTAGCAACGGAACGATACACAGAAAACAAGACAGTACAAGCAGACTGATTCATTCATCAATAACTAGTTAAGCAACCACCAGATGGTTGTACAATATCGCGAACTATACCACTAATCCTCAACTCAGTGGTCTAAGGGTCAGGTGCTAGCCGTGAGATTCGAAGGTTTATAAGTTTGGAAAAATGTTTTGTTTTATTCTACAAAGTCTACAACAATGTACAACTGTGGTGTGTACTACTGATGTTGACAAGTATAAGTAGTATGTATCGTCAATCGAAAGTGAAATATCTGACGGTAAAAGATCAAAGAAAAGAGAATGATTGGTGTGGAAATGAAGGAACAATCAAGTCTGAGATGATTGACTGATAGTTTGCAAATGAAATATTTACTATATGATTCTTAGATTTCACTATGAGTATCTGTAATTGTGTGTTCCAAAACATTCGATAATCCCTATATGTGTTCTCTTTCACTACACAATTACGATCAAAACGCAGAACCATCATGTACTACAGTGAACACAACAGATTATTGATATTATGTCAGTGTTCACGGCGAGCAGAACCACCGCAAGAACGAATGCTTTAAAGGAGGGGAGAGTATGGTGTGAGTTATTGATATCTACATAAGTAGTATATGGTGATGGTCGGTTATTGAATGTATTTCAGTAGAAGATCGATAAGAATAGAATGGGAACGGCACACAGTTGGTACAAAAATGCATGATTAATTATAATCGTAAATTATGAATAGATATTTGCAGAATAGTCAAACTGAGACAATTGATTGTTATTTTGCAAATTAACTGTTTCCTGTATGGTAATTAGGTTTTAGTGAGATATTCTGTAATGTTATGCTAAAACACATCCGATTGTCCCCACCTGTATTCTGTTTACTACAGTAGTACTTACAAAGTTTATCACTTATATAAATTCTATTTAATATTGTCAAAAAACGATTGAATTTTGTGAATGTAGGCAAACATTTTTAAAATGTATAATTATGGTTTATTTTTATTATTTTTTTTCTTCAGAAAATACTTCAGTCAGTCAGTCAGTTAGTCAGTCACAACGTAGAACTTCGTACGTACGTACATCAGTTCGAGTTGCCATACCACATTAGCACAGAGATGCAGTTGTCGATTCAAATCCCATAGTGGTAGAAGTGGTAAGAGTATAATCAGAAATCCAAAAGATTAGGGGTTTGAAGAAATTACTTCAATACTTCAATAATTTCCTGAATGCCTTACATGAAATATTTCCACTTGATTTAATTATGAAATGTTCAAATATTTTGGTAAACTTAATGTATTGGATGACTGTGTTCATTTTGGTTTAATGGCACGAACTGTACATATATCATCTGAAAATATTGAATTTCATCTACAAAACAAGCATACTACTCATTAATTTGAAAACATTTACAATCAAAGAATAGAAAGACATTTAGATCCTAAATTAGTTTAGCGACTGCTCATTTTTCTCATAACTCATAATTTTATCATATGGAAATAAGAGAGTTTGAAAGCTGATAATACTCTGAATGAATAACATTGACGCATATAACATTTACGATATTCTATTCTTTATATACAGAGTATAAATTTCATAACTCTGCCTGTAGCTCTTCTTCAAGCCTGGGCAAAGGAGAAGGGTTGAGCATGGAATTAACGACCCCATCCCGTAGAAAAACTAACACGCTAAAAAAACGCTAACCAGAAAAAATAATTCAAACCATTTAAACTATGCCCTGGGAGTTGAAGGAATAATTATGACGTCTCATTATGAAAGCCGAAATTCTTAGGAAGTCACAAGACCGATGCACCTTTTAACAACCAGAGCAACACTCTTTATAGGTACTGTTATAACTTGTGAGTGAACAATGTGGAAGACCGGGAAGACCAATCAAATAGCAATGGAAATGAGGAGATACAAATTGACAGTACTCGGAATTAGCGAAACCCATAGGACACAAGCTGGACAACAAAGGCTAGATACTAGAGAGATGCTAATGTACTCCAGTCACGAAGAGGAAAATGCTCCACACACTGAGGGAATTGCTCTAGTGCTGTCCAGAGAAGCACGAAATGCACTTATAGGATGGGAACCTCATGGATCCAGAATCATCAAAACATCATTCAAAGCAAAGGACAGAATTACAGTGAATTTTATCCAGTGTTATACACCAACCAATGATAGTAACGACGATGATAAAGATCAGTTCTACTCGAGGCTCCAATCAATCATAGCGAAGTGTTCAAGGAAAGACCTCACAATCCTGACGGGAGATCTAAATTCTAAATTCGAAGTGGACAACACAGGATATTAAGATATAATGGGACGACATGGACTAGGAGAGAGAAATGAAAATGAGGAGAGATTTGCAAATCAATGTGCATTCAACAAATCGGTTATATGCGGCACAATATTTCCGCACAAACGCATACACAAAGCTACATGGATCTCGCCGGACCAAACCACAGACAACCAGATAGATCACATCTGTATCAACAAAATGTTCCGAAGGACAATAGAAGATGTGAGAACCAGGAGAGGAGCTGACATAGTTTCAGATCACCACCTGGTTGTAGCCAAGATGAAACTGAAACTAAAGAAACACTGGACAACTGGATAAACAGCATTACAAAGGTTCAATACAGCCTTCTTTTGAGATACTGAGAAGCTCAACGAATTCAACATAACTCTCAACAACATGTTCCAAGTTTTACAGGATTTACTGAAAGAACACGAAACTACGATGGAGGACAACTGGAAAGGGATCAAAGGAGCATTAACTTCAACGTGTCAGGAGGTTATGAGTCTCAAGAAGCATTATCATAAGGAAAGGATCTCTAGGAAAACCCTGGACAAAATGTAAGAACGGAAGAACAAAAACACAGCAATTAGCGATAGTCGAACACGAGCAGAGAAAGTCAAAGCACAAGCAGAATACTCAGAAGCAAACAAGCAAGTGGAGATGACCATTAAAACCGACAAGCAGAAATACATGGAAGAACTAGAAAAGTCAGCGGAGAAGGCTGCAAGAGAAGGAAATATGAAACGACTATATGACACATCGAAGAAACTAGCAGGGAGATATAGTAAACCAGATAGACCCATCAAGCACAAGGAAAGAAAAACAATCACGGAGACTCAAGAACCGAGGAACAGATGGGTAGAATACTTCGAGGAACTGCTGAACAAACCGGCTCCATTGAATCCACCGGACATCGAAGCAGCATACACAAACCCTCCTATATATATCAATCCTTAAACGATCGAAGAAATCAAGGACATCAGAAAAATCCAGAATGGGAAAGCAGCAGGACCTGACAATGTACTACCTTAAGCAATGAAATCAAACATTAAAGTAACTGCAAACATGCTTCACCTTCTGTGCAAGAAGATTTGGGAAGAGGAACAAGTGCCAACGGACTGGACAGAAGGATACCTCATCAAGATACCAAAGGAAGGACTTCTGAGCATATGTGATAATTACAGAGGCATTACACTGTTGTCAGTACTTGGAAACGTTTTCAACAGTGTTGCTGAACAGCATGAAAGATGCAGTAGACGCCCAACTTAGAGATCAACAGGCTGGATTCCGTAAGGATCGGTCGTGCACAAACCAAATTACGACACTACGGATCATCGTTGAACAATCAATTGAGTGGAACTCGTCAATATACATCAACTTCATCGACTGTGAGGTGTTTGACAATGTGAACCGGAGAATATTATGGAAACTTCTTCGACACTATGGAGTTCCTGAAAATACTGTCAACATTATCCAGAACTCATACGACGGACCACAGAGCAAAGTTGTGCATGGAGGACAGATGACAGATGCATTTCCAGTAGGGACCGGAGTCAGACAAGGCTGTCTACTCTCCCCACTCCTCAGGTGTTCGGGATGCTAGATTCCCAGAAATCACTTGGTAAATGTCCTATTTTTGTAATTTCGTTACGGGAAATCAAATTCTTCATTATCGCTTCAAAAGCACTCATTTTCACCTTCGATTTGTATTTCACACCTGAAAGGACTTTAAATATCATAGGTCCATTTCCTCTTTCAGTACGATATCTTGCGTCGTTTCCAAGGACATCTTTGTACTGTATTAATACGAATGAGTTGTGTGTTTGTTCGTCCGTCCTCCCGACTGCTTGTGGAACATATATTTTTTCCTTGTCTTTTCCCTCTAGTTAGTGGGGTTGGAGCACAGTTAATCAGACTAAGTTGATCTGTTGTTGTATTGCTGACTTTCGTTCCATTCGCTAGTTTAAGTGATATCCTAATCTCTTCAAACGTAGCACCGGGTTTTTAATGGTGGTTTAACTTAGATCAGTCTAGGATTTCAATAAGGTAATTCTAGTCTCACGAATAGACAATGAGTTGCAATGCTACCATAAAAGTCATCTAATCAACACAATCTAGGAAGAAGAAGAAGACAGAATGGTTGATGGAGTTAAGATTTATATGAAAATCAAGTTAGAAATTATACAGTCATAGAGTTTAATCCCTTGTCAATCAAATATCCTATACACGCACACACACACACACAAGACAACAAACAATCACACATAGATACAAGAAGTTAAATGTGAAAAGAAATTTGATATGAAAAAAATAGATTCAAATAATCCAAATTAATTTACAAGGTGAGGGTCTATGTATATAGATATATTCCCTTCAATAATGAATGGATCTTTGTTTCATGTACAATTGACGTGATTGACTTTGACATACCTCTAATATAATATTCAATTGATCACATATAGCTCTAGCTCGTGACCATTGTGTTTCAAAACATAATTGATGAAATAAACTACTATTGTTATTATTATTATTACTGTTATTGATAACAGTAGTATTATTAGTAGAAGTAGAAGTAGTAATATTAGTAGTTGACATATTCGAAGTGGTTGTATTTACATTCATAGCAATATTAGTATTACAATTAGCATCAGTACTATTGAACATGTTAGTAGTTGTGACCTCAGGTAAATCTTGTCCAAAACAAGTTACAATATTTGATGTAGAAGATGGTGGCAGAAGAATATGAGGCTGTTGTTGGTCATTAGTAGCAGTTGATCGTCCACATCCACCAATACCAATAGAAGTAGTCAATTGTGAAGTTATCCAATCGGTATGTGAATCAAAATTAGGCTATTTGATTTGTAAACAACAATAAAAAAGAATAGAGAAAGATGGAAAACAAAAGTAAATGGATCATTATATTAAACAGTTGATATCCAATTGAATTAGTGGTTAGAAGATTAATTAGTAAAAGAAAATTAAAACTCTACCGTAGACATACGAAAATGAGCCTTGAAATCGAACTTTCTAATCGCTGGTTGTCTGAAGGAAACAACTTACTGCCGTCACACCTCTGTACAATCGGCAGTACGACTTCGCCTTCAGACCTTGAGATTGCTGCTTTTAGTCTTACCGCTCGTTAATCGACCTGTCTGACATGGTAGGACCTTGAGGAACGATTGTTCCAGCCAGTATAGCTCGATTGGTTCATCACGATAGGTAAGCCCGATCACCACGTCAAGGTAGCAGCAACGGTCGATATTCGTAGTATCTAGAAACCTTCTACTCCTAAACCTTGAATGGAATACAAAAGTGTTGGAAGTATGGAAGAAGCATTATTTTTAAAGTTAGTTCATATTATAAAAAACGTAGGGACTTATAGGATATGCAAGTTTGGATCTTTAAAAACCTTCAGATGATTGGAAATAAAATTAGCAATTAACGAATTAGGATAATGGTAGTATCCAAGGTATCTTGATTAGTAGAAGTACTTTATCGTAATGATCCAATTCATTGTGAATAGTTTCAATCAGAGATAGATAACATCGAGAAAATAGACATCTTATTGTTAACAATGTTGACTTCATACAGCTTCTTATTACCAATTTAAGAATTCATATTATCAATAAACGATTATAGCAACCAAATGTTGATTGGGATTTGTAATCTCATCCCACTCACAGCCTTCTCGTGGCGGGATGGGGTGTTGTTCACGAAAGTGAGAGAACGAAAAGCGAATGTCCAGCTCTTTAACTGCGTTAGTGGACACGGAAAGTCCACCTATGTGAGTTGGGAAACCCTGATTCCAAATCAATGCTGTACATGGGCTCCAGTATCCTGAGGAAACAAATGGTGTATGAATCAATCGTTGATCAGCGGTTACCATGGGACTGCATCTCCTCACGATGCTCCATTGCCTTTGTGGATCAGACCTTTGAGTCAAAGGCTCCGGGTGTGGCCCACTAAGAAAACCACTTGATTCAGTTTGGGCACCCGGGTAGTATCACGGCCTTCAAACAAATCAAATAAGATTTGTGTGGCGCATATATATCTGGTGCTATTTTGTACCAATATTTATGTGTTCAAATAAATAAATAAATTTTAAAATGGATGGTTACGTTTTCGGGTTGAAAATGTCATTAATACCAATCTTTTTCAAGTAGATTCGATAGTAATCAACGCCATTCACTCACAAATATCCAACAGTAATAAAGTCTACAATACTTTATAGTCAAGATCTCACACCAGGGACATATTACGTAGTTAAGTTAGTAAACACTGATCATCAATTGATTCAATGAGCAATTTATGTAGTATAGATCCGATCTTAGACAAGAAAGTAGCAGTACATCGTTAATGTTCTCCACTAAACAGATCATTAAAATAAAGATTATCAACCATATGCAGATATAACATTATTTTAACAGAACCATTAAAGCGACCATAGAAATGAAAGATGCGTTTGTTTACGCTTATGTAGTGATTTTAGAAAACAGCGTTTTATGGGAGAGGACAAACCAGCAAATTCCAGCTGAAGTAATTCGGAAAAGACGTTGGAAGTGGATAGGACACACATTACGGAAATCACAAAACTGCATCACGAGGTAAGCAATAACTTGAAATCCGGAAGGGAAGCGGGAAAGAGGAAAGCCAAAGAACGCATCACGTCGGGAAATTGAAACAGATATGAAAAGGATGAATGTGAACTGGAAAAGATTGCCCAGGACAGGGTTGGATGGAGAAAACTGGTGTGCAGCCTATGCTCCTCTTCCACGAGGGGTAACAGGCGTAAGTAAGTAACTATCCATAGTACTATCTATTTATTTATTTGAACACATAAATATTGGTACAAGGAGGCACCAGATATATATATGCGCCTCACAAATCTCATTCGAATTGTGTGAGGGCTGTGATACTGCCCGGGTGCGCAGACCGAAGCACGTGGTTTTCTTAGGGGACCACACCCCGAGCCTTTGACCTAAAGGTCTGATCCACAAGGCAGTGGAGCATCGTGAGGAGATGCAGTCCCATGGTAGCCGTTGACCAATGACAGGTTCTTCCGCCATTCCTTCCATCAGGATACTGGAGCCCATGTGCACCATTGGTTTGGAATCAGGGTTTTCCAACTCTCCTAGGTGGACCCTCCGTGTCCACCAATCCGGTTATAGCGCCGGACATTCGCTTTTTGTCCTCTCAGTTTCGTAAACAACACCCCCGCCACGAGAAGGCAGTGAGTAGGACTTCCCTATCAGAGGCTATATATTCGCTGGCCATGTGAGAGCATTTCGAGAGCGAGAGCGGATTCTTCCCACTCTCGGCCGTACCAGGGCATTTGGGGGCTTTCATATGAATAATATAATAAGAAGATATATTTTACGAGAACTATGTGGTATATTAACACAACAGATTTCATATTGTTCAAAAATGTATAGCGTTAATATTATCATATCAGTTCTTCAGATAAAATTTATTTTCTTATTGAATCAATCAAATTTATCGAAGGGATTAAATTAATTATTAAATATATTTTACAGTTGAATTAATGAGTTGATTAAAGCTAGACCATTATGGTAAATCTGAAAGCACTAGACGACCGTTTCGTCCTAATATGGGATTCCTCAGCATTGTGATTATTCATGATACCGCGATCATCTAGTGCTTCCAAGGTTTTCCATAATAGTCTACCTTTAAATAACTCATAAATTTAATTATAAAATTGTTAAAATCTCCACAAACACCGCCCCCCCCCCTTCTTCTGATAATAGTAAATATATGATAAAATTTAATTTCGCCCCCCCCCCACAAACACACACACACACTTACAATATAAACAATTCTAAATTGTGTTTTATGTGATACAAATGATTTGGAAGATTGTTCAGTTGTTATATGATGTTTATTGAATGTTTTATGATTCCCCTTTATTATATAATCAGTAGATAAATTATCAGTTTTATTTACGGAAGAAAATTTTTGATTGGATTCATTAATACTACTATTATTATTGTTAGTAGTATTAGTAGTAGTAGTAGTAGTATTGGTTATTATAGATGGCTTATCCATTATTCCACATGTTGAATATCCTGAAGTGATTAATTCACAATCAGCAATTGCATTAATTTGTATAATGATTGGTTTCATTAATTTGGAGAATAATTTTGGACGTTTTTGTTCAATTTTTAATTCATTTGGTGAAATATCTATTACGTAATCAAAATAGTGAGAGAGAGAGAGAGAGAGAAAAAAAAGGAGATAATAGACAAATTGTAGAGTTACGATGATAGTTTACATTGTTGCTAATTAAATCATCATTGTAGGTAAGCAAATATTGTATATTTACTTATTTAAACACATAAATATTGGTACAAAATAGCACCAGATATATATGCGCCACACAAATCTTATTTGATTTGTTTGAAGGCCGTGATACTACCCGGGTGCCCAAACTGAATCAAGTGGTTTTCTTAGTGGGCCACACCCGGAGCCTTTGACCCAAAGGTCTGATCTACAAAGGCAATGGAGCATCGTGAGGAGATGCAGTCCCATGGTAACCGCTGATCAACGATTGATTCATACACCATTTGTTTCCTCAGGATACTGGAGCCCATGTACAGCATTGATTTGGAATCAGGGTTTCCCAACTCACATAGGTGGACTTTCCGTGTCCACTAACGCAGTTAAAGAGCTGGACATTCGCTTTTCGTTCTCTCACTTTCGTGAACAACACCCCATCCCGCCACGAGAAGGCAGTGAGTAGGACTTTCCTGGCAGAGGCTATAAACGCGTGACCATGTGATAGCATTTCGAGGGGGAGAGCGGACCCTTCACACCCTCGTCCGTACCAGGGCATTTGGGGGAAGCAAATATTGAATATTTGTATAGTGGTAAACACCTACCTAATGAACTATGATGAATTCATGAAGTAAACAATAAAAACCAACATTCTTCATAAACGCTCTACTTTGTTAATAATAATGTGCTCATTATTGAGTAATTACAAGAGACAGTTCCTGGAGCTGTAAGTGAGAGATCGTATTCAGTTGAGTTCAACCATGTCAGATGTAAGGTGATTGCCTACTAATGACATATGAAGATGGTTGTACAAGATTGTGAATTAATTGAAGTTGGACATGTAAATCATTGGATGCTAACTTAAGCTAGGTGCTAAACAGTTTCACTCAGTTTCACATGACGTGAAGTTGTGGATGAGCATTGCCGAGGAATCTCATATTGAAACGAAATATCTGGCCACTATTTGGTGGTTTTTCAAGGTTAGTCTGTGAAAACGATTGAAGTTAACAATCTTCACAAACCCCCTATGTTAATTATGATGATGAGTTGATGATGAAAGGGGTCTTGTTTTCATTAGAAATGAAGAGCATTTTCAATAATGAAATAGTATTACACACAAATATATAGAGATAACTTTCACCTACAGATTGCTTATGTCAGCTTTTAAATGACAGAAAAAAATCTAACTGAATATGAAACTATAGGAGTGGTAGTGATAAAATTATGTATACCATGATACCAACCTCAAATGAAAATGATAAAATAACCTTTTTCTGTCAATGAAAGGTTGGAATCGATAGATTAACTGAGACTGCAGATCACATATAAGAACGCACACAAGATAACTCGAATAGTACCATCAAAAAGAAAAACACAAACGACAAATGGAGTAAACAATTTGGAAAAGAGATTTTGCACTCGATGCTTAAACGTGATAAATTACAGAAATGCTCACTGACATGGTAATATTATCACAATGTACATAGAAATGTGAAAATTAGGTCTAACAGTAGATGCAGGAACGCTGAGATTTGCCGGTACCATTAAATGTTTGAGAATAGAACTAATAAAAATAGAGCACTAAAAAAATGACCTGGGTGGTATGGAAGAATGTAAGGGGGTAACTGTTCGATGAAATCTAGGCCAAAAGTCTCTAAATGCCAAGTACAATTAACTAATTAAATCTAATAATAACAGTCACACACAAAAATCACAATAATTTGACGATTAAGTAAGAAATAACATACTTAGCTGAACTTCAGGTGGAAAAAGACCTTTTAAATAAGTCACTTGATATTGTCTTAAATGTAATGCTGTATGAACTGGTTCTAATGTTGTATCTAATGCTAACATTGATTCTAATGGCTTTGTTGCTTCAATATCATCGTTTTGATCTGAAAGAGCTGTATCACACCGACCTAAGTTAAAACAAACAAACAAATACGAGAGAGAAAAGACGTGTACGTTGTTACAGTAATGAAAATTCAAGGTGGAAGAATACTGGGGCTATATTAGGTGGGGTCTGAATGATAGACATACAGAATACTTGGTCTTGCAACTAATAATTCCCACTAGCTAAGACATTATGAGATTGAACTGTTAATCATTAGTTCTGGATTTTACAATAATCAAGTAAATGATGAAACAGTCTACAGTTGCATGAAAAAGATGAAGGCACTTTGTATTTTAACACATCATTATGCTTCAAGATAATTTAGAGTTGAGTTTATATAGTCAGTCAGTCAGTCAACTACAACGTAGGACCAGGCACATTTATGCATCGGTCCAAGTTGCCATACCTCGTTAGCACAACAAGATCAACACAGGATTCATAGAAGTAGTTAATTTGGTGGTGGTAATTTATAAAAGAAAGGTTGCATATAAGGATATAGTACAGGAAGGAAGAAAGTTATGAAGCAATCTTAATCTCAAGGTTTAAGGGAAGACAAAGAGTGTATACATCTACGCTATTGTCATCGATTCTGAGCCATGTCACACAGAGTCTCCAACTATTGGTTACGATAGTCACGCGGACCCCAACCAAGTAGTCTGCTTTACTTGATAGACGGATATCTCGCCTTCGCCATAGGTGACGTAAGTTGGCAAAAGCCAAACGAGCTTTTTGAATCCGTTCAGAGGTTTCGTCAGACACTAACCCATTAGGGCTGATTAGACTTCCAAGATAAGTGAAGTTGTCGACTCGTTCGACTACTTCACTCCATATCCTTAGTTCAGGTGCTGACATCTGAGTTTATATAACAGTTCAGCAGACAAGGGATTAAAGGCCAGTAACCTAGACTCTACTAATTACAATTTAATTTGAACTAATATAACTCACAAACTAGTCAGCAATTTATAAAATAACGTAGGAACTGACAAAAATGAGCAACGACCTAACTGGCTTTCTCTAGAGTTAAATCATTTTTTAACCATTTGAAACCTTAGATGTTTTTAAGTTAAAATAATTTTGGAAGTCTCTACTAGAACTGCTGTTGATTTGGTCTAGATAATCAACGAATATCACATACACTGCTATTGAGAATGTGGCCTGTTTGAACTGAAAACATTATTGTGCTGTGTCTGCATTACACAGGCCAAGCCATAATTTCTAATGGAAGCGTAATGATGAATAACGTACGAGTAGGTTAGAAGGAAGCTTGAGACAAAATTATAGGGTCAGTAGTTCATAAAGTTACTAGATTTTGGGTCTGACCGGTGACAGTTTACAATTTAACGACTAAAACCCACCTATGGTTGAAAACGGTATGTGTGATGTAGCCCAAAACAAGTTCTAGAGGTCGGAATGAATTCGTCTGTCGGCTTGACGTTGAAATATTTTTAAAATACTACAAACTACAGGGATCCATATAGACCTGCTCAGCACTTCTTTCTTACTAACAAAAAGACAAGCGGAAATCGTTTGCAGGATATGGTCTTGACTATTGCACATTTAAGTCAAGTACACTGATCGGTCTGCTTTCCAACCAGTCAGGACTAAATAGAATAAGAAATCAAGGGAGGATTTTTAAGTAAAATGTGTATCAACTTTAACGTTTTTACTTTGTTACTTTTGTTGTTGGAATTTTCGAGGTATAATGTTATCCGCTTCTGACTTTTGTTCTGTTCTAGGACTAATTGAGAAGTATTATGCTCAAGAAATACCAGACAGTAAAATTACAACAGAAAGACTGACATCTTCCAAATAGTTGACACTTACTGCTTTCACGAACAAGAAGAAAGTGTAACGGCAAACCAGCAGCAATAAAATAACTTAATGGTTTACTTAAATCTAACTGAGAATTTTTATTCAATAGAATATTATTGCTTTTTATATTGTTGTTCTGTTGATCTGTGTTTCGTGGCCAAAGTTCCAATCTATAAGCATAACCACCATGCTGGCGTAGACGACGACGATATACAGCACGTTCTAACACTGTACTTAAACAAGTATCCGATGGGAATCGAAGTACACTCATACCTTGAGCCATATGTCTATATATGTAGGGCAAGGGAATTGTTGAAAATTTGATTAACAAAATTACAATGTTTGAGTCAAATAAAAAGAATATTTATATCTAAACTAATTCTACAGAAAACATCAGCTATAATTATATGTATATATTGGTTATCATTGGTCTTTTCAAACATAACTATTACGACTGAGGCAAAATTTAAACGAACAATCTCGGAATGTAACACAATATCTTGTTTTAGTCAGTAACTAAACGACTTGCCAAAATATCACGACCAGCAAAAAATGAAATCCGGTGTCTCAAGAGAGAGATGTACATAGTTATCAAGTCGGATATGACGCTGTAGTAGAAAAGAAAACTGGATAGGGTTAGGGTTTGCTGGTACATCACAGTGCTTTAGTTGCATCCTTACAAACCATGCAACTCCGGACACTATCAGACATGGTTTAGGATAGAAGCCGATGGGGACATTGAAGTAGTATTCTAATAAATTCCCCATGACAGTTAGATGAACATTCCCATTTCAATGAGACCTATCCCAGTTGTATTTTAAAGACTGACCTATATACTGTTTCTGTTCATTTATTTCCAACTATACAACCTTTAACCATACTAATGATTCATAATATTATCATTTCATTTTGTGTGGCATATATAATTTCATAACGATACCAATACAGTCTCATAACATTTCTAAACACGTAAAACATTTTGAGGATTAAATATCCCATTAACTGGAAGCAAATTCCGGTTAGTCCGAGTGTTATATCCCGAATAGAATTGTGAATGGTAACTTTTGAGGACTATTTATGGACCAATGTAATATGTATATTTCCTATTGTATAATTGCTAAGTAACTTAACTATTCATATTCATGTTCCTCTTATTATAAGCTTTGTTTTGACTTATAGACTATTACTATACAATTTACCATTCCTGAGTTATCTACAGTCTATTGATTACTGTTCCCCCTAATCACAGCCACATTAGGCCAAATCTTGTACACATGTTATTTTCTATTTTATGGTACGATGTGGTCCGTTTGATTGGTATATAAACCCAGTATGTTTGAGAATAATTAATCATATTGCAGAAGCTGTTATTGGTGTTCTGAACTTAACTGGCTGGACTAGGCAGAAAGCAGGACTGATAAGTACTCGAGACTGCTCAATACGATTTTGTGTATCATTGCTCTGATCGATAATCTTACTCCTCTCTCATTGGTGGGAATCAGCACGTTCATATATCAAACAGGGTACGTCCGCGATATAACGATATAACACCGAGGGGAGATTTAAATAATCATATCAGTCACCACAATGAATAGTAACAATCAGATATTTTGATTAGAACAATAATACTATAGATTATAGCTTAGTTTACAGTTCGTACTAAATAATATAAGTAGCATTCATCGATCAACATTCTGTAGATCGTTTTAACAAAATAAAAGTGCTTGCCAAAAATTATCAGCTCTCACTATATAACATATGACATAAAATTGTAGTCATACACACATACATCCATACACTTACATTGTGACTAACACATGCGAAATTTCTTTCTTCGATGCCTCTTCTAATGGTGTTTGCACTCGTTCAACCAGAGCAAATGACTTAAATTCATATTTATGAATTGGGTCATTCAATTCAAGTGGTGGAAATTCTGAATCTACATCTTCATTATCGTCATATTCATCATCCAGTGTATCAAACATATGTAAAGCCAAACGGTTTAAAAATGATCTAAATCGATAAATAAAATACGAGGTCAGTTAGTCATACAAAATGTAGAACCTGGCACATCCGGATATCTATTTAAGTTGTTATAATTCATTAACACAGAGACATGAAGTTGATATATCGAATCCCACAGTAGTAGAAGTAGCAAATAAACGATAACCAAGAAATGAATACGACTTCTAGACTAGATTTCAGAGCATCGGGTTTAGTAATTAAAGCGTTCAACCACTGAGTTGTACATCCAAACCTCAATCCACCTACTCAGGTTCGAGCAGTCGAACAACGGTATCACTAGTCTTCACGAACTTAAAGTGACTCGAAACATAGTCCAATATCAGTATTCATTTCATAGGTATTGTGTTCTTTAAGACAGATGATTTAATTATGAAGCCTTTGCAGGAGTCATCAGCACATGCGTCACAAAAAGAAGTCAGCTACCAAACATCCTTCGCAGTTGACTAGTCACTTGTTCTCCCAATATCGAAGTTGACTAGTTGCTGTTAATAACTGTGTTCATTTTGCTTGCATATTTATGTTGATTGCCTTCTTCCTTGATTTTTTTATTTATTTCGTTGGTTAGACCTACTTTAATGTGTATACCGGCTGCTGAGTGACATATCTCTAAAAATTTCGAGTTTTTCTGATGCCTCTGCTTAGTGTTGTCAATACCTGAACTAAGGATAGGGAGTGAAGTAGTCGAACGCGTCGACAACTTCACTTATCTTGGAAGTCTAATCAGCCCTAATGGGTTGGTGTCTGACGAAACCTCTGAACGGATTCAAAAAGCTCGTTTGGCTTTTGCCAACTTACGTCACCTGTGGCGAAGACGAGATATTCGTCTATCAATTAAGGGAGGAGTATACTGCGCAGCAGTTAGTTCTGTTCTACTTTACGGTTGTGGAACGTGGCTATTAAGAGTGAAGACACTCGTAAGTTACTAGTATTTGGTCATAGATGCCTTAGAAATATGGCTCGCATCTGCTGGGATCACTAGTGAAGCTAGATGCAGGGTATTAGGGAATGATGGTGAATCAGTTGATGACGCAGTGAATCTTCATCGGCTGAAATGGTTGGACCGAATGTTAAGTAGGCCTGAATACCAATTACCACGACGCGCAATGCTGACTAGTATTGGAGACGATTGGAAGAAAGTTAGGGGCGGCAAGACCAAAACGTGGCATCAGTGCTTGGAGTTACTAACTTCTGGTCTGATTCATGTTGGTAGATGCAGACTACTTGGTTGAGGTCCGCGTGACTATCGTAACCAATAGTTGGAGACTCTGTGTGACATGGCCCAGAATCGATCAGAATGGCGTAGGTGTATACACTTTTTGTGTTCCCTTAAAGAGTAAGATTAAAATTGTTTTGCTTCTGTGAATTCGGTGTTCATCTTGTCGTGCTAATGAGGCGTGACAACTTGGATCGAAACATATATGTGCCTGTTCCTACGTTGTAGCTGACTGGCTGAGTGTTGTGACCCTTTTCAATAAAAATTATCCCCTTAGTTGTCTCTATGTATTTATGGGAGTGAATGTAAGTCGCTGTGTTTAACAGCTTGTTGATTTTCACGTGCACAAAGATCGAAACCTCCAGTTTCATTAAATGAGATTCCTCATAGTTGCCACAATTTACCTTGTAAACGAAAGATAATTGACCAGATTTTTTTGTTGCTGTCTATTTTGCGTTACAAATAGTGTTTGTAAAGATTTTGTTGGCTGCTCTTTCTGTCATTGGTCTTAATAGTCTGCTTGCGATCTCATAGATTATTTTTACGAGCAATAGAATTATCCGTCAGCTAATCACTATCTTGATATTCCCCTGCCGTATATCCTGTAAATAAAAACAAACTAGTGTGATGTTTCAAAAATTCGCATATATGTAGTCGTATGGAGTTAAATGGGATAAACATAACACATAATCAGGGTTTAAAAAAAGCCATGCATGCAGCTAGACTCACTGACATGAATTCAATAGTAATGTTTAAAACTTACTCGTCTAGATCATCTAACTGAGTTGGGGCAAGTGTAGAATCACCATCAGATGTTGAAAACTCATTAAAGTACTGCCATAAAGTGAGACCCATGAACTGTTGTACTGTAGTACCCAGTCGTGGTTGCACTGTAATTGACGTGCGCGGGAAGCCCCTAAGCCTCCAGAGCCAAACATTGAACTGACGCAGAGAAGGATCTACGTTTGCATCAGGAAAGCGACTATCTGGAACACGCTGATTTGTACCAAGTGTTGACCGAGCATCGTAGATAGCAAAATCAGAAAATAGTTTATTTCTTTTTAAATGTCCACTTAGCTTAGCTTGTTCTAGTGCCAATGTCAACCCAGACTTTTCTGATTTTAATGCTGTATCCGGTTTGTTTGTGCGGACTATCGGTTTTGATGGAAAATACTTGTCCACTTCCTCAGCTAAACAATAGACACAATAATAGAGGCAGTAAAAGTCTGTGTATTAGGATGATTTATTCACCATTAAGAGCTGAAATAAGAATAGCTACTTTCTGAAAACTTTTTATTGTGAAAGTTAGTAACGGTAAAATCTATCACAACCCATTTGTGTTAGTGGAAATAATGCAGAATTTTTTAAATAAGTCGCTGTTAGTGGGACATAGATTGGATTAAAGCATGTTTTATGCATGATGGTGTTGCTGCGCGCTGATTGGCTAATTCTAAACCGATCAACCCGGGCAAAATCTAGAAGCTTCTTATGTATATACTATAAATATATGAACGTTATTCAAACTAGTGATTGTTGTTCACATACCATTATTATTTGTGAATACAATTTTATTCCTGTTCAAAGTGTTCTGATTTTGGGGTCTTGTCGAGTGTCGTTGCATAAGAATACTAAGCAATAAGAATAGCTGGGTCGTTTATTAGCAAAAAAACAATTATAGCAGTCGCTCAGTAAATAATGGGAAGCTGGGATCCATACATTTTTGACATGACTGATTTATAGGGACGATATTCTATTCACTTAACTTGAACTGTAGGCAAGATCCCTAACATCCAGCTGAGCGTCGAACTTATAAGCCTAAATGATCACTTTGGCCGTATTTAAACAACTATCAGTAAACCTAGTTTTTTAAATTAACGCGATCGCAGAGAACAGGTGTAGAAGACGGAGTTATTACAGTTCTCATCAAGATGAATGAACAAAAATATTTTCAGAATACAACTAGGCCAAACACAGCTTGGGATGAAAAATTCCCCTTTCAGTAACGAAGAGGCAATCTTGTATTCGTAAGGTCTGGACTACTGAAAGGATACAAATATTTATAAAGGGGAAGTTTCCTAGGCTAAATTTCTATATTGTATGATGTTTTAAAATCTATTGTTGGACGTGTTTCTCGGGGCAAACAACAAACCCTGGACAAATAACTAGTTGTGTTTTTATTTGAGGAGGGTAATATACTACGTACAAGAATGCTTTAGTTCGTAGCTTCCCAGGGTTTATTATGGCTCAAAGGGCTCTTTTACCCTCTTTTACATGAATGAATTTCGTACCAAAATCCAAGATCTGTTATCCTAAATTTGATTTATTCGTCCAGAAATTATAGTCTCGCTTAAATAACTTCGGATAGTATAACAAGTTAACTTGTTTAAAAAACTGGTCACTTATGGAAGGTGATAGAACAAAATGTCTAACTATACTCTTTAGAACTATCTGAAGTTAATGAGCAACCACAACAGCATTGAAATTATGTCGACTATAAACTAGGTATATGAGCGATTAGTGTGAAGACTATATTTCTTGGGCTAGTTCACAATGATTAAGATTAATCTGTAATATATATTATGTGAAGTTTGTAGCAATTTCAGTTTAAATAACTGATCTTAGTTAGACTATCACTGGAAATCAGAAAGCAATAGACGGCTGTTTCGTCTATTGCATGACCATTCGACAGTGAGCGTTCACAATTCTGATACATAATCGAAGCCAGAACGCTTAACATCTAAGCCACTAGGACGAAATCCAACTGTGTAGATAGCTGACTTCAACCGATTCACATAGTGCGACAATCTTTCATTGTCGGTGATGAAAAACTTTCGCACCAGATATGGTTGAACTCTGTTGATCACGGCAAGATCGAAGGTCATTGATTTGGCTTCCTGTGGCGGACTTGTAAATGCATACTGCCGAGATGCTCTATACTGGGACGAAACAGCTATTCAATGCTTCTTGTCTTTCAGTGGTAGTCTGGTTAAGATCAGTTCGTGTTACATACACATATATGTACAAATGATGCAAAGTGTTGCCTGTAGACCATGAGCAAATTTGTTTTCTTGAAGGTTATCTGAAGATTTGTAAAACCAATGATAAACAGCTTTAACAAAATATGCAGTAAAATTCTCAAAACGTTCAGAGTTAGCAAACTGTTTGATTACAACAATATATAATCTGCAGTCCCGTCTACTTTAAAAATTCCTGTGTTTTGCTCGAGCTCCATAGAAATATACTTACCCGCATTTAGACATCTGACACGCTTAAATCCCTGTTTCTTTCTCTTATTTTTTTCTTCAGTTTACCCATGACAAAATTGATGGGGAGTAAATCAGCTCACTCCCTACTATGTCTTATAAATAATTTTTCTCTATAGTTAATTCTTACAAACCGTCATTCTTGACTTCATTTACTAGGAGAATAATAAAATAACTAGTCCGTTTAGACTAGAATGTTGAAGACTAGGAAAGCCGGTTACGATGAAGACAACTTACCAGAAAGCTGTCGAATATTGGATGCATTCTTTCTATGTGAAAGGGAAGACTGCTGAGAATCCTCAAAGCTATTAATAGAGGAGTAAAACGCACTTAACGGGTCTGAAGATTGAAATAAAAGGGGGAGAACTATACTAACCTTCACAAGGTACGAAGGCACATTCTGGGGAATGTCTATAAAAATCGTCGGAGTCCGTATTTACAACTTCGTTAAAACTTACATAATCATATCATTAAAAACGGAAAATAGAGTATTAGAACTTACTATTGTCCACTCAAAATGCTCTCAATCTCTTCATCAGTGACATCTTTAACTTTATTGAGTAATTTTTCGCAAAATCCCGAATCATCTCCAGATGCAAAGCAATTCCTGACATAGTTTAAGATTGTTGCTTTACTATCAGTTGAAACCATCACGTAACGCTACTGTCAGAACTCCCGCCTTCATAATTCAAAACTCAAAACGTAAACTGAAAATGGCTCTGGATGGATTAGAAGAAGCTTTCACTTAACTGGCTTGCGTATCTAATAGCAGCGGATCACCTATGACTTTAAGTAAAAATCTAGGTATAATTGTGGTAAAAGAGGAAAATAAAAGGACATTGGTAAGTTATACTAAGATGCTATCCTTAGTCCTTAAGAATATGTCAATTTTTCTCTTAAAGGACTCCTGAGAAATCATTGAACTAGCTCAGCCTGCAGCGAATCCCGACATTTGATGATTCTTAAGGAGTAAGTGTGTCTATAGTCTGTTCTGGTGTGTTGTGTTTCCTGTTTCTGAGTATTACCACTAAGGTTGGTTATGGATCCAAGCCTAAGTAGGCATTTAAGGAGATGCCCAGAAGTGTTAAGGATACTGTAAGTCATTAGAAATTCAACTCTAATATGGCTTTACTCTAATGGGTAAAGGTTCAAGGATTAGAGATGCTCTTTATGACGCTTGGATTGGAGGCCCCGAACTGATTTCGTGGTTTGCCGTAGGATACGTTTCAGAGTGTCTTTATGCTTTTGGAGTGAGTAATGAAATACTATGTTTCAGTACTCTAAGTGAGGACGGATAAAACTGTTGAGGATTATATGGAAAGTGCTACCGTCAAACTGGTCAAAAATGTGCTTCAACGTTATCAGTGAAGGTTTGCTCGAAAAGCGTTTTTGTCACAGTTAGCGTAAGACTTCAAGCCGTCTAAATATTTTTCGACTTAGGGTACTTCTAGAGAGGAGTTTCCTAAGTTGTAACTATAGTCTGCAACATGTCGCAGATGGACTACTTTACACTTTGAAGTGTTGAAGGTAAGTCCCTTGTCGTCTGATCAACTTTGAAGTCGAGTCAGATCCTCCTGAAGTGATAGTATATCCTCTTGAATGCGTATCTCTCTCCAACGTTTCACACCAGCAAAATGCAATAAGTCAGACGATACTTATGGAAGATCGTTCATTTAAATCAAGAAGAGAAGTCCTTGTACTGAACTCTGGGGGACCCCACTAGGATATTCCATAGCCTGAGAGAAAGTGAAGTTAATCGCGACCCTAAAATGTCAATTTTTTAGATATGAAGGGGGTCAATCAATTAAAAGAATATTCGTTTACCTTGTTGATAATACATACATGGTTGACCCTACCAAAAGCTTTTGAGAACTCAGTGTAAATGACGTCAAACACTGATCGAGTTAACAATTCGCCTTTGGACTGCGGAAGCCGAGCTGACATGTTATCGCCGGATAGGTTGATCTGACCGATATTCTTATGGACATCGATTCTAGGAGGAGGCTAATACAATAACTTAGGTAGATTCGTTAAGAGTTGACCACAAACATATAGCTAAACTTCAGAATATTAAAACTAAGGTATTCATTCACCTCCTTATTTTGTAATTGGATTCTATTTCCTATTATTGTATATTGAATTTGGAAAAGCCTTCAGTGTTTGAAAAGACAACCTCGTGCTCCATTGTACTCATCAAGATTTAAAATAAAGACCGATTCACTATTAGTCTGGTTACTTCTATTGGTAGAACGAGGGGTACCCACCATCGTGAAAACTCTAACACGTATCCACTCCCTTAGTTTCACATCGAATGAATAACTCTTCAGAACAGTTTTCAGTTATCTAGATGGCCACAGTAAGGGAATTCAACTATTCTAGGCAGCCTGTAAGTTTGTATTACAAGATCTGCATTGTGGTAATCATTCATGAATTTCAGAAAACATACAGTTGTTGTGCCACTTACAGAAATGTTCGTCATTTCCTCTTTTCGTTACCTTCACGATCGTGAAGAGAATGGAAATAAGTCACTAATAGGACTCTTCCACCTTATAACACCTTTGTATAGGGATATGACTAGACCTTTTACCATTGAAAAAGTTACCTACCCTTAAAAAAAGAACAATTAAAGTGCATATCAAGAGGAAAAAAGTTTGATATTTATTGTACGTTGGATTCTATCTAAACCAGAAAATTGATGAGGGTTCCGGCGACTCAAAATCTCTTTGATTTTGGGGTCTATACTGTGGCATACCAGACCTGTTGGAATAGTAGCTTAGATAAGATGGGCGATAGCGATCTTAGACCTAAAGTCTAACAAGATTGTTGTGTCCCACTGAGAGCTTCATCAAACAAACGTGAAGATTTGTTTTATCCCTTCTGATATGTGTAGTGGTTGATAATACGACCAGTCATCAGTATTAATGGAAAGATTCCATTAATTCCCAGCCATAAGCTAATGGATTTAGGTGGTATTTTACTTTGGATGCGAGTTAGGCTTAAAGAGTTCGGCTTTCTACGATTGAAAGGGGGATTTGAATTTTATCTTTCATTGTTACTAGTAATTATCTCGAATGATTATATTTGATTTAGTTTGTACGGTAGCCGCTATTTGTTCTCGAGAAAGATATCCTTTTTCCAGCATGAATGTGAACCCTTGTGGAGTGTGGAGAAATGCTCTTTAGGAGTAAATTAAACATTTTGGTGACATTTCCACTTATCTAACACTATCTACATAACGTTATCCATAAGTATTTGCGAAAAATAAATTCGGTCTAATTCCGTCCCCAACGTATTCATAATTCGACAGTGCGGTTAGGACCGATACCACTACAGATCCTCGGCTTTAAGTGAACCGACACAATTGAAAAGCATCAAAAACTCTGAGTTTCTTGGTCCAAGTATCATAACTGTGGACATCTGGCCCCATACAGTTGTTCCTGTTGTAATTTTCGTTCCTTGTGTTCCCATTTCAGATCAAATGACTAACAGTCTTCTTCGATCCTCATCAATAGCGAATTAACCATGGCGAGGCATACCCACAGGTGCGTCAATTAATGAGTGTAACAGAAGCCTTTAAAGAGTTCCCATTGTTTACCGACGTGAACAAAGTAGTAAGCACTTATTTTGATAACCCACTCGACGGCTTAGAGGAATAAACAGTTAAAAGTTTCTGGGGCTTCATGACGTCTACAGTTTCCACCTGCTAGACAGGAACTTCGATTACTCCCTCTTCTGAACTATAATACGCCCGAGACTCTTGTCCTAGAGGATGAGAAATCTTGAGATCTGAGAGAAAAAGATTCCTAATGTATGACCCCATCACCTCTGATAGATGATTTATTTGTGTCAAGCAGCTGGGAACTGCTAAGGTAAAGTTCATAGTCCATATCCAACATTCAGTTTCATTTTTAACCTAGGATATTAAGCTCAAACTCATAGCCCCTTCTTTCATTCCGGGAGATAAAAATGTTTCGGAAAGTATCAAGAGACAAAACACAAAGCTGGTACTTGACACTAAGCTCTAATGATCGGTGAAATGTCTACACACAATAGATCTATACTCTTTAGGATATATGCGGTTTATATGTAACATAAAACTGGATCAATAAACCTCTCTATGGATTTCATAGAACACTTGCTGAAGTTTAGTCTCCGATCATACCTTTAAAGACATGTTTGTTCACATTCAAACTTATGTTGTAAGGACAGAAGGCCTATGGCCTATGTATGGCCCATTTTGCTTCTATGAGTGTTCAGTCTTCTCTCGAGTGAGTCAATTGAAGGTAAGGACACGACTGCCTCGGGTAACAGGTTCCAAGAGTTGATGGCTCAGTGTGAAAATCTGTACACCAGCCCTTTGTTTATAATATGATAAATATATTCTCGCTGTGAGAAATGAGAAAAGATCAACTACGCTACCTGTGATATCTATAGAATGATTTGGTCTTGGACGATTGTACATAGGACTTGTTCATCATCCAGTGGAAGAAATACAAGGTATGATACCTGCATAAAATGAGATAAATTAAACCGAACACATATTCTGATGCTTTTACCGTAATCGTATATTAAATCGATCGATTCTTCAAGTTATCAGTTTGTGGATCGGGGCCAAAAATGTAGAATACAAGGTTCGGTTGTCAGCATACTGTCTACTATTTACGAATAGTTAAGTCTAGTAACTGTCTAGTAACTGAAGTGGTCTGTGAAACTTCCTCGTTCTTCAGGTGGAAAATTAATATGTTGTTAAGGACTTGGCATGTCAACTCAGACATATCAACCATTTCTTTTCACTTTTCGTTTTTTTATATGCCTAGGTTCGTGTCTAGAGATACCAGTGATTCAGTGTTACTGGACATGTGAGCTCGTTAAGAGAAAGCATCATTTAAATCAGTCTTCAGCAATAATGAAAATAAGTTGGTAAACTTGTGTTAATCCTGACAGATTGCCTTCCAGTGAAGGTCCATCTTCTCCTTGAAAATGTTCACTGATGGGGCTGATACCACTTGTTCTGGTAATGCGTTCCAGTCATTGACCACTAGATGAGAAATACGGGACTTTACCTTTGGTTTATTAGATTGCGGTTTCTGAACCTTCTTGCTATGACCTCAGAGAGTATCAGTGCTAGAGGGAGAAAAAAGATAGGACATATTAACACCTAAATCATATGTAAAGATACGAAATGCCAGCATAATGTCACCTTGTGTCCTACGATAAGACAAGGGGAAAAGGTTTAGACATTTCGAATGCTCGTCATAAGGAAGTTTAGAAAGACCCCTCACTTATTTCCTCCCCACATGCTGGACACGCTCAAGTGATTTAGTATCCTTTATCAGACATGGGCTAGCTGCTTGGATACAGTACTCTAAGTATGGTCTTAATTAGGTGGGATATAAAATTCGAAACATCTCCTCGTCAAAGCATTTGAATGCTCGGTAAACTGACCACAACGCACGATAACCTTTAGAAGTAGCTGCGTTGCAGTGCGTAGTAGTTTTCAGGTCATGACTTATTATTACTTCTGAGTCTTTATGTTCTTGAACGCGTGGAAGAGATGTACCATCAATAGTACAATAGTAACTTTTACCGTGCCCGATGTGCATGAGCACGCTCTTCCTGGAATCAACTTCCAAGTCCAAATCATGAGCCCGTCTAACTAATTCGTCTAAGTCAGCTTGGAGGTGACAACGATAAGTCACACTTCTTATTGTTCTCCATATTTTAACATCATCCGCAAACAATAGTGTGGCCATGCTGACCAACAATTAAAGAGATCAGCATGGCCATCAGAAAAATCAAGAGCGGCAAAGCAGCGGGACCAGACAACATCCCGGCAGAGGCACTGAAAGCAGATGTAGCAGCAACTGCCAAGATACTCCACATCCTCTTCAGTAAGATTTGGGATGAAGGACAAGTACCAACATACTGGAAAGAAGGACTTCCGATCAAGATACCAATGAAAGACGATCTCAGCAAGTGCGATAACTACAGGGGCATCACTCTCCTCTCAATACCAGGAAAAGTCTTGAACAGGGTGTTGTTAAACAGAATGAAAGATTCCATAGACTCCTAATTTTGAGATCAACAAGCTGGATTTCGTAAGGATAGATCGCGTACAGACCAAATCGCAACTCTACGTATCATTGTGGAACAATCAATCGAATGGAATTCATCACTATACATCAACTTCATTGACTACGAATAGGCATTTGATAGCGTGAACAGGACAACACTATGGAAACTTCTTCGACACTACGGTGTGCCTGAGAAGATAGCCAATATCATACGAAACTCCTATGATGGACTAAACTGTCAAATCGTTCAATGAGGACAACTCGCCGACTCATTCAAGGTGAAGACCGATGTTAGGTAAGTTTGCTTACTCTCATCCTTTCTCTTTCTCCTAGTGATCGACTGGATCATGAAGACGTAAACATTTGGAGGAAAGCACGGGATATAATAGACAGGTAGGATGCAGCTGAACAATTTAGACTTCGCAGATGTTCCAGCTCTTTTATCACAAACGCAACAACAAATGCAGGAGAAAACGACCAGTGTAGCAGCAGCCTCAGCAGCAGTAGGTCTCATTATAAACAAAGGGAAAAGCAAGACTCTCCGATACACTACAGCACGCACCAATCAAATTACACTTGACGGAGAAGCTTTGGAGGATGTGGAAACCTTTACATATCTGGGCAGCATCATTGATGAACATGGTGGATCAGATGCAGATGTGAGGGCGAGGATCGGCAAAGCAAGAGCAGCATATTTACAACTGAAGAACTTCTGGAACTCAAAACAATTGTCTGTCAACCAACACCAAGATCTGAATTTTCAATACAAATATCAAGACAGTTCTATTGTATGAGATGGAGACTTGGAGAACTACGAAAGCCATCATCTAGAAGATACAAGTGTTTATTAACAGTTGTCTACGCAAGAAACTTCGGATCTGATGGCGAGACACTATTAGCAACAAGTTACTGTGGAGAGAACGAAGCAGACTTCAATGAAGGAAGAAATGCTGGAAGTAGATTGGGTACACATTGAGGAAATCACCCAACTGCATCACAAGATAAGCCCTCACATGGAATCCTCAAGGCCAAAGGAGAAGAGGAAGACCAAACAACACATTACGCCGAGAAATAGAGACAGACATGGGAAGAATGAACAAAAGTTGGATAGAACTAGAAAAGAAGGCCCAGAACAGAGTGGATTGGAGAATGGTGGTCGGCAGCCTATGCTATATTGGGAGTAACAGGCGTAAGTAAGTAGGTAACTTAAGTAATAGAAGTAATTCATTAACATACAGGAGGACAAGTAGAGGGCCTAAGATGGTGCCTTGGGGTACATCACTTTTGACCGGCTTCCATTCGGATAGCATTCCATTGACCCTCACTCTCTGTCTGCGGTCACATAAGAAGTTTCCTATCTATTACTGTACAGCACCTGTTATTCCAAGGCTTGAGAGCTTCTACATAAGACCTAAGTGTGGAACCTTGTCAAACATTCTACCAAAATTTATAAGTATCACATCGACAGACAGACAGACCGTTATCTAGGGCTGCTGTCTAATCCTTTTTCACAACAAGCAAGTTAGTCAAGCATGAACGCTTGTTATTAAACCCATGTTGCTCGGGAGTTAACAGATTGTACTAATCTACGTGACTTACTAACTTAACTCGAATTATCTTTTCAAGTAACTTGACGATACTGGTTAGGCTGACAGGCCGATACGGTCCGTCTCAGACCATCCTTAAATATAGGACTGACCATAGTGTCTTTCCAATCTCTAGGGAGTCAAGCCAATGAAAGGGACATACTGAAGAGCGATGCGAGCGGTCTTGAAATAATGTCCGCAAGCGATGACAGCAAACGTGGATGTAACCCATCGGGGACCGGTATCTTATAAGGTTTGAGGTTAGTTATCAGTGGAAGAACAGTTTCCTCAGTCAAACGTACAGATCCTATGGCTGGTATGATGGCTGGTGTGATTGGAACAAGTAGTTGTAACACTACACGTAGAGTAGATTTCACTGAAATAATATGAAAAGTCTCAGCTTTTGCTATATTAGATTCAGCTAGTAAATCTGAATTTTTGTGTAATAGTAACGCTGGAATACCATCACTTTCTTTCATTCACCGTTTAACGTACGAAAACAATGGCTTAAAACAAGTACAGTTATCGTATGCCAACTGTCGTTCGTAAGTGGCATGGATTTGGCTATGGTATTTTTAAATATATTCCGGAGTTTTTTATTTGCACTTAAATGATTCGTTGCCTGTTATTAAGAATAAATCCTAGAAGTGTTTACTGCGCTTCAACAACTCTCGGAAGGCAATGTGATAGCTTACGTGCTGGCCACGGAATAAAAGGTGCTGTTACGGACTCGAATGCAGCCTTAAACTTATTCCATACGTCTTCGATCGATACATCCGCATCGACCGACTAGTCAATCGAGATAGCACAGTCTCTGATTGCCGGAATATTAGATCTCTAGATATTGGAATGGGGTGAGGCAGATACAAAGTGTATACCATGTGTCTGAAACTTAAAGTAAATTACAACGTGATCTAAAGCAATTAGTCCCTTTGATAAATTTCGATAATGTAATAAGAAGACGAAGATTATCAGAACTATGTGATATATTAGCGCAATACATTTCGAACAATCTGATCACACATATACTTGTTAAGAACATTTATATATAAAATAAAAGGTCAACTAGACTGGTAATAAGGTTAAGAAATAGACAAGGATAATAATGATAAAATAATGTGAAAACAACTTGACACCTAATCACTCTGGATAATAAGCATTTATTACCAGGGTAGGTTTAAGGAGAGAACAAACTGTTTTTGAATACACAAAGGGGCTTTGAATTTTCGTATGGCTAAGGCTTCAATAAACCTCAGTATACGCCCTTTTACACTTTTAAACAACACAACGAAAGCTGAGTTAAGATCAATCTTATGATCTGTTTCGATTATATGTTTAGCAACAGAGGATGATGGATGTTTATCCTCTACTCTTATTGGGTCATTCGACAACGTGATCACTATTCACCAGTGAATGAAGTTGTTGAATGTCGACGACATCCTCACAGTGGTGTATGAGGATAAAGTCCATCAATGATGGGACATGTTCCAAGATAATATGTGTCGGTTATACAATATACTATACAAATGCACGCTGAATAATTGTTAATACGTAGCTGAGAAAAGCCCACCTGAAGCTGTGAGCTCTAACCAGTTGATATCGGGACCAAATTATTCCACCATCAAACCTGGCTCGAACGTTTTATCTCGAGTTCGTGTAGCACACATTTAAGGTGTCTTGGAAATCATACGTTCTACCCGTACATGTCTCGGAAGCATCGGCTTCCAAGACCTGACTACCCGAAAACCCTTAATCATAAGGTTCGTTTCTCCATTTAGCTTTCGAGTTTTTAACTCCGTAAGCGCATTCTTCCACTTGATTCGATCTTCAATCGGCCAATCTGGCCGAAGACGAATATTTGACTAACGAGTTTTGTGTGCGCTATTCAATATTACGCCTTTTTCGTCAAAATTCACGAGTACTAACTTCAAGATCCTTCTTTGTTAGGTCTCGCCTCCAAGCCATTTGCCGAGTCTTTTAACTTTTGTTATGTGTACCTCAAAACCTCTTCAGGCAGTACACTTCAGATGACAGATTCCACCAACTGCCGATCGTGTGCGTCTCTTTTAACATGGTCATTGTCTTTCGACTCCTATAGATTCCAGATAATTAAATTAGGAACGTGTTTAACTTCTTTAAAGGTCGTGTTCACAGCTTCCGACTGTGATGTCAGATTCTGCTTGTTAACTGCTGGTACCTTACCGTTAGCTTTCCTTGTGACAGTGTCGTGTGAGTCGACCAAACGTGTCCCATCTATGATATGGCTAAGTATTGTCTTACTTTCGGACTTTGGCGGATTATTCTGAGACGCAGGTTGTGAGCCCAATAATGACTTCTCATGTAAGCGGGCGCTTTTTTCGACTATCTTGCCTTCTCTTCCACGTTTTCAAGTCATCCATTTCCCATCGGTCGCAACATACACATTCGAACTACTCGGGACGATAATGGTTATACCAGGATCATCAGTCGCTGCTAAAGCAACTTGTCCATCAATATTTAAAGGTTTATCGCTCATTAATTGTTTCGGCGTAGAAAGTTATTTCGTGTTATATAGTTGGGTGTCAGGCACGTGCCATGACAGCACTTACGACGCTGACACATTCTTCGTTATCAGTACCCATGTTATCGGTATAGCCCTCATCAAAATTTTTGTTAGCTTGTGCCAGAAGGCTAATTGCTTCTTGAATGAGTAATGTTTTGCTCGAACAACAAAACACACAGAGCCAATGAGAATCAGGCTTTGAGAACCTTTTATAAGCAATAGGACTTAAGCGGGTACGCATTTTATGGAACCACTTCTTATAATTATCACATTGCATTCCTTCTTATACAGGGAATAGACACTATAGCTGTTAACGCTTGTGCGCAGAGCCAACAATCTTAAAAATTAATTAAAATGGTAGACAATAGATGTGTAAGGAAAACCTAAAATTTCGACCAAATCAATCAAGTCAAAGTCGACCAAGTAGGCTTTGATGCAATAAATACACAAAAGAAAGGTCAAAACACTTGAGTATAATATCATTTTAAGTGAAATGAATTCAAATAAGGTTTTAACAGAAGTTTTGATGAGTAATTTACAATCAAAACTGTAAATTAACTCAGCAAAAAACAATACCGATGTCCTTTTTAAATCAGTCTTCAGTAATAAGGATAGTAGGTTGATGAACCGACCAGTCAATTGAGATAGCATAGTCCCTTATTGCCGGAATATTAGCTCTCCAGATATGGGGGTGGAGCGGATGCAAATTCTATACCATGTATCCGGAACTTAAAAGAAAGTACGACATGGTCACTATTCACCAGTGGGGAAGGTGTTGAATGTCGACGATATCTTCACAGTGGTGTGTGAGGACAAGGTCTATCAATGACGGATTATGTTCCAAGTCTATATGTGTCGGCTTAACGATACATTGTGCAAGTGCACATTGAATAATTGATGACAGAAGGACGCTATCGAAACCCCCACCTGGAGCTGTGAGCTCTATCCAGTTTATATGGGGTGCATTGAAGTCTCCAACGATGAGACAACATTCTGCTTTACTCCAAGAACAGACGCGTTTTAGGATAAAGTCGTCAGCGAGACAACACGGACTACGATATATTCCTCCTATCGTCACTAACCCGTTTCTAGACCTAATTGTACAACATACTACCTCACACGTACCACTTACATGCGCCTCCGATATGATCGAGTTAATGCGGAAGTGGTCCCTAACATATAATATCATGCCTCCTCCCTTGCGACTTCTAACTCTATCACTTCTGACACAGATGTAGCCTGAAATGACTGGAGAACAGTCTATATCTACAGTGAGCCAAGTTTCGGTGATAACAATTATATCCGGATTTAAGTCGTCTACCATCAAACTTAGTTCAGACATCTTATTCCGAAGACTACGAGCATTCGTATAACACACATTTAGGGTGTTTTTGGAGACATGCGTTCTACCCACACAGGTCTCGGAAGCATTGGCTTCCAAGACCTGACTACCCGAAAACCCTTAATCGTAAGGTTCGCTTCACCGTTTAGCCTTCGAGTTTTTAACTCTGTTAGGGCATTCTTCCACTTGATCCGATCCTCAAGTGGCCAGTCAGGTCGAATACGAATGTTTGAGTCACGAGTTTTGCGTGCGTTATTTAGTAATACGTTCCTTTACTCAAAATTACCGAGTACTAATTTAAGGATCCTTCTCTGTTTTTTTTTCGCCTCCAACAAACTTACCAAGTCTGATGACTTTCGAGATATGTACCCCTGGGACCTCCTCTGGCAGTAGCTACCGGCTTCTTACTGTTAGCTTTCTTTATAACAGTGTCATGTGGGTCGAGCGAGTTACTCCCAACAACATTTGGTGAAGTTAGACTATTTCCATCCACAACAGTATTAAATATTTTCTTACATTTGGACTTGAGCGGAGTTGCTTGATGCTCAGGACGTGAGTCCAACGATGACTCATCGACTATACGCGCGCTTTCTTTGGGTATTTTTCCTTCTCTTTTGCGTTTCCGCGTAATCCATTTGCTACTATTCTCAGCATCCAGATTGGAACTATTCTGGATGATAGTGGTTCTAGCCGGGTCCTCAGTCGCTTCTAAAGCGACTGGTCCCTCAATACTTAATGGCATTGCTTTCATTGGTTGTACCAGAGTACAAATTTTTGCTTCATGTTGCGAAATTGGGTGTCTGGTACCTGCCACGGCAGCATTTACGACACTGGTACAATCTTCATTATCAGTATCCATGTTGCCGGCACGGCCTACGTCGACCTTTTTAGCTAACGCTAGAAAACTGATGGCTTCCTGAATGAGTAATGTCTTGCTTGAGCAACAAAACATACAGAGCCAATGAGAATTTGATTTCGAGCACCTTTTATAGGCAGCAGGGCTTAAGCGGGTGCACATTTTATGAAACCACTTTTTACATTCGTCACATTGCATCCCTTCTTCCACGGGGAATAAGCAATATGGCTGTCCACACTTGTGTACAGAGCCGACCATCTTAGAATAAAGTAAAATGATAGGCAAGGTAGATATGTAAGATAAATCACAACCTTATCAAATAAACAAGCCTCAGTCGATCAAGAATGCTTTGATTCAGTAAATACACAAAAAGAGGACCAAAATACACAAATACAATGTCACGTTAACTGAAATAAATTCAATTAAAGTGTAAACAGTAGTTTTGATACGTAATTTACGATCAAAACAGTGAATTTGACTCGACGAGAAACAATACCAATGTCCTTTTTAAATAGCGCGCGTAAAAATCATCCGTTGAACTAACTGAGAGCAGACTACTTGACAAAATGTTGACGCTATTATTTATTTGCTCATTAATAACTCGTAAAACATAATTTTTCAATTACTAAATCTTAGTCTAATTGCCTAGTATATATTGTTTAGTGAACTTTTAAGGCGCTTGAGTCTCTTCAGGCGTTACAAAGATGATAGGTGGGATATTTATCTATAACCACAAAGGGGAAGTTTTAATATCAAGAATATTTCGCGACGATGTCTCAAGAAATGCTGCGGACGCTTTTCGAGTCAATGTTATTCATGCGCGACAACAGGTTCGCTCACCCATAAGTATAGTAGCAAGGACAAGCTTCTTTCATGTCAAAAGAGCAAACATCTGGATATGTGCTGTTGCTCGTCGTAACGTTAATGCTGCTATGGTCTTTCAGCTGTTACACGCTCTTCTGAACCTGATGAAGGATTACTTTGGTAGAGTTACGGAGGAAAATATAAAAAATAACTTCGTCTTAATATACGAAATTCTTGATGGTAAGTTGACTTTTCCCCTGATTATGGTCACAGAGGTGATTGATTATGGATATGGTCAGAACACAGATACAGGAATTTTAAAATCCCTTATTACTCAGGCTGGGACACGCACTGCCAGTAAAGAGGAGACTGCTCAAATAACAAATCAAGTTACTGGTCAGATTGGATGGCGCCGTGAAGGTATAAAATACAGAAGGAATGAACTGTTTCTGGATATCATGGAGTCGGTCAATCTTCTCATGTCACCGCAAGGTACTGTAGACACCATATTTCTTCCCCGTTTATTTTGTGCTTTAGTCTAGAAAAAATATGTTGATAACAAAACACTAAAGCCTAGTTTTTTTTCATGGTCTGTCGTTTATTTCGTAAAAGCTTGCAGATAGTGACTCTGACATCTGATAGGCTTAACATCTTCCCGTCCCAACAGGCTACGAAAATTCTGATTGCTAACACTTGTTTCACAAGAACAAAGAAAAACTGGTCTCATGGACGCGTTGTAAACCTTCATTTTCTCTGAAAGCGACCAAACTAGTTGACTACCTAACACAATTAACCAAATATGGTCCTATCTATTAAACTTTGAGTCGCATTTTGTGTGGGGGCTCTCGAATTCAAAGTTGGTGTGGTATGATTCGTACATGCAACCTAATGATCAAAAGTTGACTCCTCTAACTGTTATCCTTCAGCTCCACAAAAAAACTCCCACCCATCATGGTGTCAACGTGTCATACTATACCCGTTTCCTAATCTCATTTACTTCTGTTGACCTTTTTTGATATACTTCTCCCGTTGTCATTATTGTTTCTAATTTTTCATTTTCTTGTTAGTTCCTCATTATTGTGTTGAAGTGAAGTTTGACAACTCAGATTGACATATACTTATGCCGGGTCTTTTGTTGTTTCTTACTGTGTATTATGTGGGAAAATTGAAGTTTTTAAAAGCCAACAATTGAAAGTTTTCAATTTCACAGTTTACAGTTCATTTATATGTTCATACATGGTGTCCGAATCGAGTCATAGATGTATCACTAACTTAATTTTGTTACCAGATGTGACCCAGAAAGAATTTCATTGGCGGTCATGTTTGAGTCCTCTTCTTTACTTTGTTTGTTTTGACTGAAATCTCAAATTGCAACTTCAATTAGTCATAACGTAGAACTTGATACGTTTTTACATTGGTTCAAGCTGCAATATCCCGTTAGTATAAATATAAAATTATCAGACTAATTCCTAGAATAATAGAAGTAGTAACAATATGAGTAGTATTTAAGAAGATTAATCATCAGATTCGATTCTAGAAAGTATAAATTGGCGATATATAGAAACAGGACGTTACGAGGATCTCAGAAGCTCGCAATTCGGGAGAAGACAAACAAGAAAATTACAACTTATTAAAAGCAAATCAGTTAAACTGAAATTATATTACGGTAAATTATTTAGTGTGGATACTTCACGGAATTTAAATACATTTTTATGGGACTTTGTGTTAACAAATACTCAGTGTAAACATTCTTATCATTTTTCACTGATATATGGTTGATAAACAGTATATTTTGATAAATCATACTGGGTTAACATCTGAAAGCTTCTACCAAACCTTACCGTAGTTAATGGGGCATGGCAAAGAAGTGGATAGTAGTTTTCTCACAGTATTGATATCGTAAAAGCGGATTATTACCACGGTTCACGAAAGTATCAGTTTGAACGACGGAAAAGTATATAGTTCCTTTTCTTTTTAAGTATTTTGATTCCGTTCATCTTTTATATCATCGTGTTTTGTATGAAAGTTTTCATGGGCCCAACGTTGGACAGTTTTGAAAACTACTAGAACCAATAATTCGTGTGTTCATTTCTCATTGGGCTAAGGATCTAGATTTCAACTTGATCATTCTTCTCCCATTTATTTAGCTTTTTTCTCCTAGTAATTGTGAAAAAAACAATTGATTTGCATCTGTGTCATTTATTCCTGTGTTTTCGTTAAGTATGATGAAGACTGGGTGGTGTAATCAATCAGGTTATTCATTGAATCACAGCCTCAAACCTACATCCGATCAATTTTGTTGGTTATCAAGTTGTAATAAATGTGAATTCTAAATCATCACATAAATCACGTAATTATTAAAATGTACTGCATATTATCTAACACTAGTCCCTATTGTTCCTCTGTGCAGTTGCTACTAGAAGGTAACTTTGGGGCTCAGTTGTTTGACCATTTTTAGTGGTTGATTTGTATCCCGCCTAAGTGTACATCTCATAATGATGTCATTTAACTGTCTGAAGTAATATCAATTTTTCAACGTATTTTTGTGTTAGCTTCAAAATATGATTAATCCTTATTTATTAAAAATATATTCGACTCACTGATTTGACCAGTGTGATAAGTCAACCAAAATAGTAAAAGTTTATCATCATCAAATTTTTACTTCATCAGGACAAGTTTTATCTGCACATGTGGCAGGTCGAGTGATCATGAAGTCTTACTTAAGTGGTATGCCAGAATGTAAATTTGGTTTTAATGACAAAGTCAGTTTGGAAAATAAACAACGATCTACAGCTGGCACAGAAGATAGGTAAATTGCTTTTACTATTCGTTTAATTTAGAATTTACATTTTGAACTTTTAGGCATTAATAATACCGAATATATATTTAGCATTCATTTCTCGATAGTTCATGATATATATATATATATATATATATATATATGATATGGGCTTTAAAAGTAATCGCTAGAAAGCCATGAACCTAAGCTTAGCCTTACCGTTCTTCAACCGGCCTGCCTGGCATGGTAGGACCTTGAGAAACGATTATGCCAATTAGTATAGTCCGATTAGGTCATCACGATAGGCAAGCCCTACCACCACCTCAAGGTATCAGCAACTGACTGATTGATTAACATGAAGCGACTGTTAACCAGCTTGGTAACTTGTTCCGTTGTCAGTTCGTGAATGAAACTGAGTCTACCAAAAAAGTGTTACCAAAATCATGTATTCTAGGAACCATATTATCAATTTATTCAGCAACTTCTTCGTGATTAGAGCAATCATCGTATACGCTTACTTTCTTCCTAAAATTACACTGATGACCACTGCTTTATTCTTCACAATCGAATTCGCCTTGATTTTTCTATTTATCCATTTTGTTCTCTCTAATTGATTTCAGTAGTGGAGGTATTGCAATAGATGACTGTCAATTTCATCAATGTGTTAAACTGGGTCGATTCGAAACTGAACATACAATCTCTTTTATCCCACCAGACGGTGAATTCGAGTTGATGCGTTATAGAACTACTAAGGTAATTAATATGATGCAAATCATTTATTGTATATGCGTTTATGTATTCGGGTCTGAGCTATACCTTAAATATGAAATATAATTATATTATTAGTCAGTTTTAAATACCGAATTAGATGTTATGGATTGCGAACCTACAACCTGTTGGTTGAATTTCAGGTTCTTGAATCACATGAGGTTGTTACATCGTTAACATCCTATTGTTAAGCATGATGTTCAGTCCTTAATATGATGTTTTATTCACAAAGTTTGTTTACCTAGTTTATTCTCACTCTGAATTATCTTAACTTAAAACCATCTGAATGAGGGAAGTAAATCAACATACTCAGGATAAAATGAATTCTTTGCTTTATTTCTAGGTTTCTCATCAGCTGCAAACGCCTCTAAAATTACAAAGAGTAATGTGATTAGAAACAAGGATTAAACATACTTTACTTAGCGAATTCGAAATGGATGTTTGAAATGGAGATGAAAATCTTAATGAGTAGAAGAAGATACAATAAATAGGAATAAGCGTAGTTATGATTATCGCGTATTTTTGTGCTGAAGAAAATCCACAAAAACACAACTAATCATTTAAAGTGAGGGAAGCTACTAACCATAATAATAATAACAAAGGATGACATAATCACAATAGAATAAGTGATTATTATAATCAATCAGCATAGGTGAAGTCAAGATCAAATGATTGTGTAAAGTCAATCAGATTATATATCACATAATTATTATGACAAGGAGAAACTTATCACATTTTTCTTCTGTGCACATAAGTTAGGTACGAGTGAGATTAAGATTAGTTGTCCGTTAATTGTTTTAAATAGTTTAGAAATATCGACGCTCTGTTCATTATTTATTAAGACCCCAGTGATTGTTTATATATAAACCTTACTACCTTCCAAACAGGTTTCCTGGAACATATTCAGAAATTTGACAGAAGCTTTTGTTAGTTACCCCCCGCCTCATTTTATATAACTAGTTGTAATTTTGTAAATGTCCTTCAACACGGAGATAATCATTAATCATGTTTATTAAAGTGTCTTCTGCCTCCGTTTCAAACATCCAGTTCAAATTCGCTAAGTAAAGTATGTTAAAGCCTTGTTTCCAATCAGATTACTCTTTGTAATTGTAGGGGTGTTTGCAGCTAATGAGAAGCCCAGAAATTAAAAGAATCATTTGTTTTTTTGTCCTTACTTACTTACTCACTTACGCCTGTTACTCCCAGTATAGCATAGGCCGCCGACCACCATTCTCCAATCCACTCTGTTCTGGGCCTTCTTTTCTAGTTCTATCCAACTTTTGTTCATTCTTCTCATGTCTGTCTCTATTTCTCGGCGTAATGTGTTGTTTGGTCTTCCTCTTCTCCTTTGGCCTTGAGGATTCCATGTGAGGGCTTGTCTTGTGATGCAGTTGGGTGATTTCCTCAAAGTGTGCCTAATCATTGCTTTATTCATATTTATCAGAGATCAATTTGCATGAAATTAAGATTACCTAAATCAAGCTTATACATCGCTTCAGTTTCATTCAGCAATAAATTGATGATAAGTTCGTATACTTGGAATGAGAACGATATTTGAAACACGAATAAACTGAATTTTCGATAAAAAATAAACATTTAATAGTACGATTCAAATAAGTCAATTACCGGTTAGATAAATCGTTTGTAATTGAATCAGTGTTCGAACTATATTATCTTACAGTTTTACCACTTTTCATCTCTGTTCTCTAGCATTCCAACCAACTGCTGTAGTGTTTTGATAACCAAAGGTAAATACTCTTGACCATGACAGTATTGAAGAGTAAATCTAGGAAACTTCCTATTCTGTTTCGTGGCTCAAGTGAACCCAGAAAAAAAGAGTAAAATTTTAAATAGAAAGTAAATTAAACTTAACAGAGAAGACATTATGCGGTGATTACCCACAAACTTACATCACTCAATCCGATCACTTCACTCTAGAACACTTCGTCCTCTCCAACCAGATGCCCCCAAATGCCCTGGTACGGCCGAGAGTGGAGAGAGTCCGCTTTCCCTCTCGAAATGCTCTCATATGGCCAGCGAATATATAGTCTCTACCAGGGAAGTCCTACTCACTGCCTTCTCGTGGCAGGGGTGTTGTTTACGAAATTGAGAGGACGAAAAGCGAATGTCCGGCGCTTTAACCGGGTTGGTGGATGTGGAGTGTCCATCTAGAGGAGTTGGAAAACCTTGATTCCAAACCAATGGTGCACATGGGCTCCAGTATCCTGAGGGAACAAATGGCGTACGAATCAATCATTGATCACCGGCTACAATGGGACTGCATCTCCTCACGATGCTCCACTGCCTTGTGGACTAGATCTTCAGGTCAAGGGCTCCGGGTGTAGCCCCCTAAGAAAACCACCTGCTTCAGTTCGGGCACCTGAGCAGTATCACAGCCCTCACACAAATCGTATGAGATTTGTGAGGCGCATATATATCTGGTGCCTTCTTATACCAATATTTATGTGTTTAAATAAAATAAAATAAAATTTCAGATAACCATGGGCTTCCGAAAGTTTCTGGAACCATATGACCCAAACCAGAGAATTGTGATGAGCCGAAAACGACAGTCTTATACAGTTTTCATACCACGATACCGTATTAAACTTTTGTGATGTTGTCCGCCCCGTTTTCCATTGCTTCTTGAGTTTCAGTTTCATCTTGGCTATATCAGCTCCTCCCCTGATTCCCACGTCCTTCATCGTTCTCCTGAACTTTGTAATGATGCAGATGTGGTCGATTTGGTTCTGTGTGGTGTGATCCGGTGAAATCCATGTGGCTTTGTGTATGCGTTTGTATGGGAATATGGTGCCTCCTATGACCAGTTTATTGAAGACACATAGGTTTGCAAATCTTTCGTTCCTTTCTTCTAGTCCATGACGTCTTTATATCCAGTGTTGTCCATTCCAACCTTGGCATTTAGGTCTCCCATCAGAATGGTCAAGTCCTCTGTTGGACATTTTTCAACGATTGACTGCAGCCTATCGTAGAGTTTATCTTTAACGTCTTCATTGTAATCGTCGGTAGGCGCATGGCATTGGATGACGATCATTACAGTGCCTTTCCTCCTTTGTTTTGAAAGAGGCTTTGATGATCCTTGGTCCATGAGATTCCCATCCAATAAGTGCATTTTGTGCTTGTTTAGACAGCATTAATGCAACTTCTTGTGTATATGAAGCACTTTCTTCTTCATGGTCGGAGTATAACAGCAGCTCCTCGGAAGTTAGTCTTTATTGCCCCACCTGCATCCAATGTGTTTCACTGATTATAAGCACCTTCAGGTTGTATCCTTTCATTTCTGCAGCAACTTGGATTACTCCCCCGATGTCCAACATTGTACGGACATTCCATGTACCGAAATCAATGGTTGCTCTGGATGTCAGAATGGGCATCATACTTCCGAAGGAACTCGGCTTTCACCATGAGGCGTCATAACTCCTCTAAGTGAAGACCTTCTAACTCCCAGGGAAGAGTTTAAATGATTTGAATTATTTTTCTGGTTAGCGTTTTTTTAGCGAGTTAGTTTTCTACGAACTGAGGTCGCTACCTTATACCCAACCCTCCTTTACCCGGGGCTTGGGAGCGGCAGAGTAACGGTAATTCAACAGGTGTCACTATCTTGAAACATCGACTTCGGTGGCTTGGATATGTCCTACGAATGTCATCCCAGCAAATTTTACACTGTGTACTGCTTTTCGACGCCGTGACCGGTTGGAAAGGGCAGAGGTGGTCTTTGTATGGCATAGTGTCGTGATATAAAAGAAAGCTGTACAGGACTGGCTTATTTTGATCCTTCGCAACTCTAGTTTGGGGTCCTACAGATAGTGCAACGCAGTGGCTAGAGACGTTATCAGAGATGGTTCAGAATAGTAGTCAGTGGCGATCCTGCTGTAACTTTACTTTACTTTCGTCATAAAGTGGACGTATTTTCTTTAACCGAAAGAAGTTTTCTGATTGTATTTATCGTAAGTGAACTGCTTCTCCTATTGTTATTATTACTATTATTATTTCACGCTCATACACTAATTTCTGTTCATTATTGCTCTTTTATTATAATCACCTTCCATTTCCTCTCTTTGCAACCGGATTGTTATTGTGTAGTGCATATATATTTGGTAATCCTTGTACCAATTTTTGTGTTCAATTAAAAATAAACACAGGGTCTATGTTTGGTTGGAGTTTATTTATTTATTTATTTAAACACATAAATATTGGTACAAGAAGGCACCAGATATATATGCGCCTCACAAATCTCATACGATTTGTGTGAGGGCTGTGATACTGCTCAGGTGCCCGAACTGAAGCAGGTGGTTTTCTTAGGGGGCTACACCCGGAGCCCTTGACCTGAAGATCTAGTCCACAAGGCAGTGGAGCATCGTGAGGAGATGCAGTCCCATTGTAGCCGGTGATCAATGATTGATTCGTACGCCATTTGTTCCCTCAGGATACTGGAGCCCATGTGCACCATTGGTTTGGAATCAAGGTTTTCCAACTCCTCTAGATGGACACTCCACATCCACCAACCCGGTTAAAGCGCCGGACATTCGCTTTTCGTCCTCTCAATTTCGTAAACAACACCCCTGCCACGAGAAGGCAGTGAGTAGGACTTCCCTGGTAGAGACTATATATTCGCTGGCCATATGAGAGCATTTCGAGAGGGAAAGCGGACTCTCTCCACTCTCGGCCGTACCAGGGCATTTAGGGGCTAACCGAAATACTACTGAAATACTATAAATACTCTCGATTTTCTCTATATAAACTATCCTTGGAGCAAAGTGTTCTTTTCACACTTCATGTTTTTTCTCCCATGATCAAGTTGTTGTGTAAATTTTAGCTAGGGTTGTCAGAAGAGTTTATAAAACCTATTTTAGCGTTCACATAGAAGACTTATCAGAACAATTCTTTCTCGATGTACTTTTTTTAAAATGAACTCCATTTGTCAGTACATTATACTCTCGTCAATTTATTTTCACTCATTTAATTACCTTTACTCTTTCTTCTATCTCTTCATAGTTTTATGCAACAATTATACCATCAAAATAATAAGAGGAGTATTCTTAAAGCGGATAAGATAACATTGTATTTAACAATAAGACGAGTGGGGATAATCGAATGTATTTGATACGAAGGTTACAGAATATCTCACTAAAATCTAACAATCATACTTACTTATTTACGCCTGTTACCCCTCGTGGAGGAGAATAGGCCGCTCACCAGCATTTTCCATCAAACTCTGTCCTGGGCAATCCTTTCCAGTTCGTTCCAGTTAACATTCATCCTTTTCATATCTGCTGTTATTTCCCGGCGTAATGCGTTCTTTGGCCTTCTTCTTTTCCGCTTCCCTTCCGGATTCCAAGTTAGCGATTGCCTCGTGATGCAGTTTGGTGTTTTCCTTAATGTATGTCCTATCCACTTCCAACGTCTTTTCCGAATTACTTCTTCAGCTGGAACCTGCTGGTTTGTCCTCTCCCATAAAACGCTGTTGCTGATAGTATCCGGCCAGTGCATGTTGAGTATTTTACGTAAACAACTGTTTATAAATACTTGTACCTTCCTGATGATGGCCGTAGTAGTTCTCCACGTTTCAGCTCCATACAGTAGGACTGTATTGACGTTCGTTCTGAAGACTGTCACTTTGAAGTGAGTTGACAGTTGTTTTAACAACCATACACTAAACAGTTAATTTGCAAACTATTAATCAATAGTCTCAATCTTGACCATTCCTTCTGCAAATATCAGTCCATAGTTTCCGACTCTTATTATCGTTCATGCATTTTCATACCAATTGCGTCTCGTTCCCGTCCTCTCCTTATCGATCTTCTACTGAAATACATTCTCTGCCAGACCATCATTATATACTACTTATGTGGATATAAGTAACTCACACCATAACACCAGTTTATAAATTTTATTGGATAGACTATATACATTGAGATTTAATTGTTCTATGTAGGTGTTTTTTTCGTTTGCTTCTAGAGTAAATAATTGTAAATAAGAATTTGAAGAAAAAAGTATAATCCGTTTGTTTTTTTGTTGTTGCTTTGTCAACCCCTCCCCCCCCAAAAAAAACTAAAAAAAATATCAACAATGCTATTTTAGGAGATCAGTTTACCATTTCGTATAATACCATTAGTTCGTGAACTTGGTAAAACTAAAATGGATGTAAAAGTTATATTAAAAGCTAATTTTCGTCCCAATTTATTTGCACAAAAAATTGAAGTTCATATACCAACTCCAATGAATACAAGTGGTGTACAAGTTGTTTGTATGAAAGGTAGAGCAAAATATAAAGCAGCTGAAAATGCTATTATATGGAAGTAAGTTTATTGATTAGTTTATATGTTTAAATACTTTTGATTTTTAGTAATATTGTTATGAATTTTAATTTCGTCTATATATTCACATGGTCGACATGGAAAGTCCACCTAGGGGATTTGGAAAACCTTGATTCCAAACCAATGGTGCACATGGGCTCCAGTATCCTGAAGGAACAAATAGCGTATGAATCAATCGTTGATCACCGGCTACAATGGGACTGCGTCTCCTTACGATGCTCCACTGCCTTGTGGACTAGACCTTCAGGTCAAAGGCTCAGGGTGTGATCCCTTACGGAAACCATCTGCTTCTGTCTGGGCACCTGAGCAGTATCACAGCTTTGTTTATCTCTAGTGACCAATTAGAACGAAACCAACCGATTTACCTTTTATTGTTGTGTTATCACCATAATTCAATAATTGTGATCATGAGTCGATGGGAGCTAGACCACCATGGAAAACCTGGAAGCACTGGACGACCGTTTTGGCCTGTTGTGGATTCCTCAGCAGTGCACATCTACGATCCCGCTTAGCGAGATTCGAACCTAGGACCTATCAGTTTCGCGCGTGAGCGCTTAACCACTAGACCACTAAGCCGGCATTCAATTTCAACCGATCCACGATCCACTAATGTCTTCAGTGAGTTACTATCTCACAACATATCTGGTTGAACTCCACTGGTCACTGCCTCTCACTAGAACTTCAGGAAATACCTCATGAACATTAAAAAATATATCTTAAAGCCTGAGTACATGATCTTATTCATGATTGTTGCATTAAATTAAGTCACCATGTTCAAACTCTCTAGTTAAGTAAGTACCTGCTCAGTAGTTGTAATTAATAGTTGAAGATATTGGGTGACAAAGGGTGAAAAAATTATTTAGATTTATTTATTTGAACATATAAATATTAGCATAAATCGATACCAAAATAAATACGTGATGCCATATGAATAAGTGATTGAAATTATGAAGAGATAGAGGAAGTAGAATGAGAATATGATTAAAAAAAGGTGAATAAATGAGTAAAAATAAATTAATGAGAATAGAATGTGCCGACAAATAGAGTTCAGTTTACGAAAATACGACGAGAAAGAATACTTATTTACTTACTTACTTACGCCTGTTACTCCCAACATTCTCCAATCCACTCTGTCCTGAGTCTTCCTTTCTAGTTCTATCGAATTTTTGTTCATTCTTCCCATATCTGTCTCTATTCCTCGGCGTAATGTGTTGTTTTGTCTTCCTCTTCTCCTTTGGCCTTAAGGATCCCATGTGAGGGCTTGCCTTGTGATGCAGTTGGGTGATTTTCTCAAAGTGTGCCCAATCCACTTCCAGCGCTTCTTCCAGATTTCTTCCTCCACTGGAATCTGGTTTGTTGTCTCCCACAGTAACTTGTTGCTGATCCGAAGTATCTTGCGTAGACAACTGTTAATAAACATTCCGCCTGTAGCTCCTCCGGGGGCTACTACTGGTCCCAAGACCCGGTAAAGGAGGAGGGTTGGGTATGGGGTTAGCGACCCCATTCCGTAGAAAACCAACTCGCTAAAAAACAACGAGAAAGAATCGTTCCAGTTAAAAGAGTTCCTCTCACTGTTATAAGGAATGTATGAGAAAATTATAATAAGATAGTCATTGATTTCTATTCTGATCTATATCTAATAACATCTCGAACCCCTGAGTTACATTGTCTTTGAGAACCCGAACCAGGGAATTGTGATGGACAGATAGATGAAATTCCTATATAGATTTCTTCCATCCCTCATTGCTATGCCATGAATCAATCACCTCTACTTTTTCCAACCAGTCTTATCGTTGATAAATAAAACATCATGTGGAAGTCTCTGGGACGACATTCATATCACATATTGAAGCACCCATAGATGGTGTTTTAAGATATTTACATCAACTGAATTGTCATTTACCTACCTACACACATATTTCTGAACCTTTTTTTAACTAACATGGTGTTGCCACTGGATATCAGCAATCCTTCTGAGACAACAGTGAACGAACTCAGAGAGTTGCTTAAAATCCTCGACTCGGAGAGACTAGAGCTCACAAACATAGAGCAAGACGCATTGTAGACCCGACCTTCTACAGCTGAACTCACATCGCGATGGCGCCATAGATGACTCGAATTGGCATAAGCCTCTCTGGTTTTGACTATACGTGAGTTGATCTCATCTCTCACTTAACAACCAGCAATTACTCAGCTATCCATATACACGAACGTCTCTACTACTTCTAACTGTTGACTACCCAGAGTGAGTGCAGTATCAAGATCCTGTCAGTCTTGTAAAAGTACTTTACGATTCGAATGTGCAAAGTACGTACCATAACTATGGATATTGATTGTCAACTGATTAAGTGAGGATTAAATGGTTTGAGTATCACCACACCATAAGACTATCTTCTGCGCACCTAGAATCGAAAAGGCTTTCTCCAAGTAACAAATTCACACTACCATCATTTACTTTCATCAGATCAGTCCCCCAAATTTCATCCAATCGCAATTAACCCCAGTTGCCTTCATTCTCCCATCTTGTGTATTCTGTTAGGAAAATATTTGTAATGTTTATATTAAGTAATTTCATTAGATTCAACATATAAAGAAGTGTGGCATAACTTGATAAAAGGGAGATGTCACATGTAAATTTCATGATTAGTTACAGTTACCTTACTCGAATAACTTCAGATCTCATCCGATTAGTCAACACCGATAATGATCGAGTTTTGAATGAATTTCTTTGGCAAACCCATTTAAATGTCATGTTCCATGGAGGATGGGCAAGAAGCCGTAGTAACGAAAGTTATAACTTCTCCTATATGTTCTTATTTTGTTTAGGATTAGACGAATATCTGGTATGAAAGACTGTCAATTATCTGCGGAAATTGAATTGTTACAAGCTTCAGATAAACAAAAACGTTGGATGCGCCCACCAATTTCTATGAATTTTGAGGTTGGTTTATCATTTTTCATGTCACTATTATTATAATCCTTATTTATAATAAATTTTCTTAAGTACCGTTTCTTATAGATCTGATCACTCAGTACTTATTATTACAACAGGAAGGGACATTGTAAGCAAAGATGGATAGTGGCTAGCAGTGCTATCCAGGACGCGCGTTTCGTCCCATTCGGGACTCGTCAGCTGGATGTACCTGCATCTCATAGTTGATGTTCACTCTGGGACTAGAACCCAGTAACTTTCCCTTCAAACGCCATCGCTTTATCCACTCAGCTACTGAGTCCAGATAGCCACTTGCTTGTGCAATGGAGTGAATTTAAGAAGTGACATTGTTTGGAATCAGTCATAGTGTCATCGGTCCATTCACCATTTATTTATCTACATTTAAATCCAGTATCTCTCCATATATTCTTTTATTCAGTCTTCAGGAGCCATATTCTCAATGTTTAGTCTTGCTCATTCATAATTACTACTATAATTATTTTGACCCTTGTTGTGCAGTTACATCCAACTGATGATTATCAAATAAGACGAAATGTGCGTCCTGAATTCCACTGCTAGCCACCATCTACCTTTGCTTGTAATTTCTGTTATTGTCCCACTGATTTTACCTTGTCGTACCGATATAGTGTAGGAAATTGGACTAAAACACTTTGGTCCCAAGCTCTACGCTGATTATGAGTGATCGATAACAATTGTTGGAAACTATAGAACCTAGTAGCATTAGAAGATAGGCTTAGTATATGATGATGTGGAATAGTGACTTAGTTGTTCAAACATTTGGTTTTCAGTCAGTAGATTGGAGTTTCGGGCAACTCTCTCCTCCCTTACTCTATCTAATTCAGTTTAGTTAGTGGGATAATATCACTAGACCTCATATAGCTAATGTGTGATTCAAAGATGGATATTTAAATCTGTACCTTGGCAAATGAATGAATCATATCTAATAAATTTGGGATCATTACCATTGTCATCATCATCATCATCCGTGTATGTATAACGATTGTCTAAGGTTAAGTGATTAAAAGCGTTCTTCTCGTCTCTAAGTCTCTAGACCCGCGATCTGAGCCCATAATGATGGAATTATAATAATGTTAATGAAATGAATATCTTATTTAGTTCGTATATATTCTATCGGCGCATCCTTTTAATAACAACATACATATAAAAAGCTGAATACAAAAGTATTTTGATGGAGTTTTGTTCTCTGAGCTAGATGGTTCGGTCGTGGAGCTTTCATCGTCCTTCTGAACGACATCATCAGCACAAACTTCGGGTAGAAGTGAAATGTTTGAATTTCTCCACATGTGATTCACAGCTTGTCCTGTGCACCTCAATGTTGATTGGTTCTTGTTGACCTTAAATATGTCAGATGGAAGATGAAAGCTCCACGACTGAACCATCCAGGTCAGAGAACAAAACTCCATCAAAATCCCTCCCCGGAGCTACAAATCTTCTCCACCATCACAAAAGTATTTATAGAAAATATATTTCAGACAGACATTCATATAGATGAATGATAAGAGACGAGAAGAAATTCACATGAACTGGAGTGGCAGAAATAACCAACTGAGAGTGACTAATAAGTTATTAAATTTTTCTAATCATATAAGGAATGCAAAGAAGTAAGTATACATACACACGTTCAAGTCCACACTCGTGTATAGATCATATTGAGTGTTACACATAAACAATTGGCAAAGTCAAACATATGGATGATATAGGATAAATAGAAAGACTGGAATAATTTATCTGGTTATGTATTATTTATTTATTTAAACACATATATGTTGGTACAAAATGGCACCAGGTACATATGCGCCACACAAAATAATGAAAGTAGGAAGAGAAGGGATGAAAAGATAAGGCGGACTGAAATGTACAACCAGAAGACTCTTTCAGTTAAGAAAGTTAGAACCATTCTTTATGTAGAAATTAAAAGAAGGTTGCAGCAGGATCGCCACTGGCTTCTATTCTGAGCCATATCTGATAACGTCTCTAGCCACTGTGTTGCACCATCTCTCGGACCCCAGCCAGGGAGTCGTGAAGGACCAACAGAGGCTAGCCCTTTGCAGCTTTCTTTCATGCCACGACACCATGTCATACACTGACCTCCTCTCCGCTTTTTCCAACCAGTCCCTACGTCGGCAAATAATGCACGACGTGGAAGTCTCTGGGACGACATTCGTAAAACATGTCCAAGCCACCGAAGTCGGTGTTTCAAGATAGTGACACCAATTGAATTATCGTCTCTGCGCCCGAACACACGATGCCGAACATCTGCATTACTAACATGGTGTTGCCACTGAATGTCAGCAATCCTTCGGAGACAACAATGATCGAACACAGAGAGTTGTCTAACATCCTCAACTCGGAGAGGCCAGGTTTCACAAGCATAGAGCAAAACTGCTCTCACCGACGCGTTCTAGATCCGACCTTTTACAGCCAGACTAACATCACGAAGGCGCCAAAGATGTCCCAGATTGGCATAAGCAGCTCTGGCTTTTATTATACGTGCATCAATCTCATCACTCACGCCACCACCAGCACTTATATAGCTACCTAGATACACGAACTTCTCAACTACTTCAATCCGCTCACCATCCAGGGTGAGTACAGGATGAGAATCCTGCCAGTCTTGTAGAAGTACTTTGCACTTGGAGGGTGCAAAGCACATGCCGTACCTGCGGACACTGATTGCCAACTGATTAAGTGCTGATTGCATGGCTTGAGCATTATCGCACAGTAAGACAATGTGATCCGCATACTCAAGGTCGAGAAGTCGTTCTCCAGGCAACATATCCACACCGCCATTACTTACATCCATCAGAGCTGTTTCCAGGATGTCGTCGATGGCAAAGTTGAAGAGGAATGGTGAGATCGGGCAACCCTGCCTAACCCCACTGCTCGAATGGAACAAGGGAGAAAGGTGGTTGTATGCCCTCACTCTGCCTGAGGTGTTCGTATACAAGGCCTTTAAGATGTTAATGAACTTCTCAGACACACCCATCTTCAATAGACAATCCCAGAGAACAGTCCTGTCCAACGAATCGAAGGCCGCCCTGATATCAAGAAACACTACGATTGTTGGCCTGCGATAAGTATGACGGTGTTCTAACATTTGGCGGAGGGTGAAGATGTGATCAATGCATCCTCGACCAGAACGAAAACCAGCCTGCTCCTCGCGAGTCAATCGTTCTCGGGTTTTAAACAACCTACGAAGAATGATAGAAGCCAATAGTTTGGACGCAATCGAAAGTAGACTTATTCCCCGATAGTTATTGCAGGAACAACGTGAACCCTTGTTAAAGATAGGGACGACTATTGACTCATTCCATGATGTTGGAACACTTTCTTGCTCCCAAACCTTTCCAAACAACACAGTCAATTCCTTAGTCAGAAAGTCACCACCATCTTTAAAAAGAGCTGGAGGTAAGTCATCTGGGCCCGGTGATTTGTAACGTTTCAAGAGCTGGAGTTCCTTGTGGACTTCCGCCTCGTTTGATGGATCAGTCGTCACCGGCCATGGGGGGCAGGACAAGCTGGTTGATGTTGCCGGAGCAGCAGGCCAGTTGAACTGCCCTTCGAAAAATTCCGCCCATCGTCCAAGACGTCGACAGATGTTAGTGATTGGCATCCCGTCATCCTCGTAGATTGTTTCACTCACACCAGACTTCTTGCTGCCAGTGGCTCAGATGAGTTGGAAGAGCTTCCGGCAGTTACCAGATGCAGCTGTTGCTTCCATCTCATTAGCACGCTCCGACCACCAGGCTTCCCGGTCCTTACGCAAGCTTTGCCCGATTTCATTACGTAACAGCCTTCGTTTGTGGTCATACTCACGGTCACCCGGAGTAGACTGACGGGCTTCCATCAGTTGTAAGGAGCTAGAAGAAACCCAGTGCTTGTAAGCGTGACGTTTCGCGAAGCCGCAAGCGGCTTTACTCACCATTTTCATGGCGTCGTGAAGATGCAACCAATGCTCATCTATACTTTTCGGTGGGGTGGTAGCTAGCCTAGAAGCTAGCTCCGCTCGATACTTACTTGCAACAGAAGTTGCAGCCAGTTTACTAACATCGATCCGTTGGTGGTGGTCAATCCTTCGGCCACTGAAAAGTCAGGTGAGATTGGCGCTGACCAGGGCATGATCAGACTCCAGATAGGTACTCCAAAAGGAGCGGTAGTCTTGTACACAACCACGCCAGCGGTAGCTGATCGCGATGTGATCAATCTGAGTCCAGGCTTGGGATGCAGAGGGAGGACGCCAGGTGGCACACCGGCGATGATTGTGCCGGAAGTTAGTGCTGGCCAGTAACAGGTTGTGGTCTGTGCACAGTTGCAGCAAACGGTCCCCGTTATCTGTCCTGCGACCAACAAGTCCCCATCGGCCACCTAGACGACTCTCTTCTGTGCCTAGACGCCCGACCTGTGCATTCAAGTCTCCGGCTAGTACTACAATATCTGTCGAACGCGCTTTCTGGAGAAGAACTGTTAACTGATGGTAAAACTCATCCTTGATTGCATCCGGGGTGCAATCTGTCGGGGCATAGGCGGAGATGACGAAAAGACACCGTTTCTCACGCCGATTTCTTCTCACTTTGATGGAACTTTCTAATCTATCAGCACATAACCGACTGTTAATGGGGATCCAATCGATTAGTGCTGCCTCAGCCCTAGCGCTTAGTGCGACACCAACGCCTGCAAGACCAGACGAAGATGACACAGGGTCCCCGGATAAGCGCACGTGGAACAAGCTTTTCGAGGTGACAGATGGAGAGCGGATTTGTAGTACTTCACTAGAGTCTTGAATACGGGTCTCGGATAGACAACAAACATCAACATTAAGACCTTCCAAAGACAGCCAGCCCTATCTGTTGTCTGATCTGCATTAGTGTGCGAACGTTGAAGGAAGCCAGCTTGAACGGCGTACGTGGTTTCAGAAAGACTGCCTCAGTATTCATAATCGGTGGAAGCATTCACTTTCAACCAGACAGTGACTGGAGATCGTTTAGATAGGACAGAGTTTCCACCATGGGCGAGCTGCTGCATAAGTTGAAAAGTAAGGTTACACAAATTGGGGATAAAAGGGGGTGAGTTAGCGATATGGTAAATAATAATAATAATAATAATAATAATAATAATAATAATAATAATAATAATAATAATAATGTAAATTGTCTTGCTTCTAGTATGAGCAGGAATAGTATCGTCAATAAAATTCATCATTTCATTTATTTGTGTGTGGGCTGTGATACTGCCCGGGTGCCCAAACCGAAGCAGGTGGTTTTCTTAGGGGGCCACACCCTGAGCCTTTGACTAAAAGGTCTGATCCACAAGGCAGTGGAGCATCGTGAGGAGATGGAGTCTCATTGTAGCCGGTGATCAACAATCGATTCGTCCGCCATTTGTTCCATCAGGATGCTGGAGCCCATGTGCACCATTGGTTTGGAATCAGGGTTTTCCAACCCCCCTAGATGAACCCTCCGTGTCCACCAACCCGGTTAAAGCGCCGGACATTCGCTTTTCGTCCTCTCACTTTCGTAAACAACACCCCCGCCACGAGAAGGCAGTGAGTAGGACTTCCCTGGTAGAGGTTATATATTCGCTGGCCATATGAGAGCATTTCGAGAGGGAGAGTAGACTCTCCCCACTTTCGGCCGTACCAGGGCATTTTGGGGCCTGTATTCGAATCTTGCGAGTCAGGATCGTGAATGCGCACTGCTGAGGAGTTCGATAAGAGGACGAAACGGCCATCCAGTGCTTTCAGGTTTTCCATAGTGGTCTAGCTTCGATTGACTCATGATTTCAACTATGAAAATAATTTATCTATACAAAGGTTAAAATCAATCGTGTAGATGGATGGAATGTTAAATGGGAACAAAAAGTAAGTGAGCACAAATGTCAACTTGTTGATTTTATTGATTTTTGTATAAATTCTCATTAGCTTTGAATATGTTTGGTACTCATTAATTATATATATACCTTCGTGCTCTCCCTCCTTCCCCCCCCCCAAAAAAATAGGTACCATTTGCACCATCTGGATTTAAAGTTCGCTTCTTAAAAGTATTTGAATCTAAATTAAATTATTCAGATCATGATGTAGTGAAATGGGTTCGTTATATTGGTAAAAGTGGTTTATATGAAACAAGATGTTAAAAAGACAATCTTCATTTCAACAAATCAACTTCTTTGTTTAAATGAATGATTATATAACTGGTTTGTTTTATTCAAAATTTGCGACCAATTCAATCATATTTGTGTATTACCGACACACATACAAACACAAAATCTGGCATAATAACCAACTATGCATAGTGTTCATTCAATCCAAATCTTCATCTCTCTTTCTTCTTTTTTGTTCATCTCATGAAGATCTTCAATTGTTTAATCACCCTTAAATTTGTTTACTACACATATGGGTAAACGTATAGTTGTATGTTCATCATTCATTATAATAATAATGATAGGTCTACAATTACGTAAAAGGAATAATGAATAAAGAATTTATTTGTGCATTTCTATGTTCGATTCCCGTGTTTATTATAATTCAGTAATCCATTGAATTAACAACTGGATCTTTGTGTTAATGTTGTATGGCAAGTCGAACTGATGTACTTACGTACGTACAAAGTTCTACGTTGTGTCTGACTGACTGACTGATTCTTTCAACAACAACAGAATGTGTTCTGGTGTACTTGTTTTTCTTTCCCCCTTTCTAAAATCAATTATTCTATTCTAATCATTCCATCTATTTATGATTTATGCTTTGTACCATTTCATTCCTATATATTGTTTATAAGGTCTTTATAAAACTTACCTATCTCTGTCCTCTATTGTTTCACTTTGTATTTTCTATTTTAAGAATTACTACTACTCATACTACTACCACTATTCCTCCTCCTCCTCCTCCTCCTCCTCCTACTACTACTACTACTACTACTACTACTACTACTACTACTACTACTACTCATACTACTTATAATCCATTAGAAATCTTAAGTAATATGTATTTACATTTTGTTTTCACTCTTATGATTTTTATTGTTTGTTTTTTTGTTAACAACACTCTCTCTCTATTCTCTTTATCTAATTATATTTAGCATTTTATTAGTTATCTCATCATATATATACTACTAATTAACCAAAAATAAATTAACAGTAATATCTTATTACTATTATGATTGTTATTTCATTTTGTATGCTAGTGATTTAATTTAATTTGATTTTAATGTGTTACAGTAACCTTTTTTAAACTCGATCTTATAGATATGAAGTATGTAGTAGGTTGAACAGAAGCTTTAAATACGGTTTTTCTACTGATTAGTACTCGTCGACAATGTTATGTGAAACGTGTGAACTGGTGTCACTTGTTGACACTTTTAGGTCACAAGTTTAAGTCTTGCATCTTTTATTTCAGTTTGGGAAGTTGAGTAATGTCACTAACCCCCTCCCCGCACGCACATGTGAATTGCGACTCATAGGAAAGTACGCGAATCTGTACTTGATGAGGTAGTTAAATCACAATTAGAAATGTTATGATTGATCTATTCAGGTTGGCAATAACTCTAAACGTTCTTCCAACGCCCTGCTTTCGGTTTAATGAAACTTTTCACTTTGACAACCGCGACATCACGTGTCACTACACACTACTTATAAACATCCTTATGAGTAGCGTCCGCCACAGTACTACGGAAACTCGCAATATCGTGTGTTGATTAAAATTTTATGGTTAGCTTGGAGATTCATGACCAGTTAGATTGATAAAATATTTTCATTTCTTTCTGTAATTTAATAATAGTTTAGTGCATTTAAAATCAGTTTCAAACACGGAAAATCGATCACAAACAACATGAACACGTTTTTCATTTGGTATAAAGTATATACTTTATCATCAGTATCTATACAACATAAACTATATGGATGATAAATTATTCGAAGTAACTGTAATACTCATTGAAATGATAAATAATTATGATCAGAATGAAGGTTTGAGGAAATTGGGTAATTAGATTGTTGAATTCATGAGTTCATTTAATCTAGACCACGATGAAAAACCTAGAAGCACTAGATGGCCGTTTGCGCCTAGAATAGGTGTACTAAGCAGCACACACACACGATACCGCACGTGAGACTCGAACCAAAAACCTTCAGTTTCGCGGGCGAACGCCTAACCTCTTTACCACTGAGATGTCATCCAACTGTGTTATTATCTAACTTCGATCGATCCGTGAATGGTTGCACAACCACTCATTCATTTTCTAATGAAGCTACCTGTCTCAACCCGACACAGGTTCGACTGCTGAGGAGTCCCATGTGAAGACGAAACTTTCGTCTAGTCCTTCTAGGTTTTGAATGGCGATCATCTTACATTGACTCAATAATTCAACTATTGAAATTACTACGATTTTCACAAACTCTCCTTCGGCTAATTGTTAGTTTAAATCCAAAGGTATGCATTTATAATTTAACTGAAATCATAAGTCCTATTACTCCCAAGCTTAGATTTTTGATTTAAATCATCTACATAGTAAAAATGAGTTGTCTATCCTCAGTAAGTCAGCTACAAGGTAGGACTAGCCAAAAATATGCATCGATCCAAGTTGCCATACCTCATTAGAACAACAAGATCAACACCGAATTCATAAAGGTAGTTAATTTAGTAGTGGTAATATATAAAAGAAAGATTGCATATAATGATATAGTGCAGGAAGAAAGACAAACATGGAGCAATTTTAATCTCACGGTTTAAGGGAAGACAAAGAGTGCATACACCTACGCCATTATCATCGATTATTAGCCATGTCACATAAAGTTCTCAACCATTGTTTACGACAGTCCTGAGGACCCCAATCAAGTAGTCTGCATCCATCAACATGGTTAGATTAGAAGTTAGTGACTATATGGACTGACTCCATGTTTTGGTTCAATATTCGGTTGAATTACCAACTGTAGCTAAATTATCCGTCCTACTCTTCGTCGACATTATAATTTGCAGATCCAAATACAGCATGTCAGATAGAATATTATTACAGGATGATCTCAACATATTGGTGGCATGGATGGACGGGTGGTCACTGGAAGTGAATCTTAACAAAAGTGTGGTTGTGCAATAAAACAACTATGATGATTTCATTACGACACAATAAATGGATTCGTGTTGCCCAAGGTAAGAATCTATTAAGTTTTGGGGGTCATATTAAGGGATGATCTCAAAACAACCAGCCAATGTAAAGTTGCTGCTGCAAAATACTATAAGGTATTATGGTCTCTTCGTAGGTTAGTTTATTATACCCGACTTTCGTGCGACCACATTTCGAATATAGGATTCAGGCAGCGAGTCCTCGTGTTAAATATTAGGCGGGTATGCTGGATCCAGTCCATCGCCGAAGGACTAAATTTGTGAAAGGTCTTTCTGACCTAACTTATGAAGACAAGCTGAGGGACCTAAACTTATTTCTGTTATCTTGCCATAGATAACGGGGTGATTTAACACTGGCTTATCGTATCCTGAAAGTTGACCTTGGTATTAATATATCTTATCTTTTGCTTCCGTCATTTGAGAGGACATTCGATGAAAGTCCAAAAACCGAGATCAAACTGGTTATGGATGTAGTTTCCTTTTTCTCAATGAGTGGTAGACTACTGTAATTCTCTGCCAGTAAACGTATTATCAGCACCTTCTGTTGATATATTCAAAACGAGATTGAGCTAGTTGATGGCATCCTAAGAAAATTAGTACAAATATGTAGTAAATCTCTGTATAAACAAATGCCAGTATTTCAGTTTCGCGCGCTATTTAAAAAGGACAGTGGTATTTTTCCTCGTTGAGTAAATTCTATTGTTTTGATCGTTATTAACGTATCAAGACTACTGTTTTTATACTTTGATTGAATTTCTTTCAGTTAAAAAATTCTATTAGAGTATCATATTTGGTATCCTAAATAGTTTTATCCTCCGTACTCCAGAGTACCTTTGTTTTTCTATTGTGTCTGTTAGTACTTTGGTCCTAACTATTTATAGTTTTTTTTTCTACTTGTAGTCAACACTCACTTTCGCATCCTAAAATGACTGGAAGATGCAACAAAAGCATTTGCCACCGCCCAGGAATTCGATATCCTGTTGATAGCGGCATGCAGTGCGATGAGTGCAAAGGTTGGTACCACGACGTTTGCTCGAATCTAACACCTGCAGCTTTCAAGCGGTTCAGTAAAAATGGGTGCGTATGGCTATGTCAACAGTGCTGTTTGGATGCAAATAGCCTGTTAACCGAGGCCATTTCAATAGTAAATGCCGCAAAAAAGTGTCTCGGCAAGCGCGGTCGGGATACATCAGTCAGAACTCAATCTGTCGACACGCAGATTGACACAAGGCAGGCCCAAGTGAGTCCAAAAACTGCCGACCCACACTCTACTAAGGAGGAAGAACATCCTCCAAAGAGGACTGTTGCAACCAGAAACTCGCGCAAAAAAGTCTCTTCTGTCCCTCGTATCACAAATGGTACCCAGAAGGGAACTTCCGGAAGCCCAAACCGCAAGGCTCGGTCGGTTTCCAGCGCGAAAGATGACCCAATCTCCCAGGTCGTCCTGAATCAGATTAGACGCTGGCGAAAAAGACCTGAAAATTGTAAATTTTCGGGTTGTGAGGCTTCGACAGAGGATGATGCCGAAGCCACTCTGGGTGAAGCACGAGGCCACCTAAATGGGCTTCGGATCTGTTATACGAACGCCCGGAGCTTACTAAATAAGCTACCGGAACTAGGTGTACAGATTGACTCAACTAGGCCAGACATAATCGCAGTCACAGAAACATGGCTGACGCCGTCTATAGATAGTAGGGAACTTGATTTCGAGGGTTTTACATTAGTAAGGGCAGATAGAATACAAGCGCGTAAAGGAGGGGGAGTAGCTCTATTCATTAAGAATGCTATTCCATTCACCATTATCGACAGTGTATCCCATGAGAGTGGGACGTACGAATTAGTTTGCTGCCGCCTGAAATGCAAGGAACAAGAGTTGCTACTTAGTTTGATCTATCGCAGTCCAAGCTGTGAGGCGAACGAGGTCCTGCTAAGCAGTCTCAACACTTTATCACGAAGTGATCGATGTCTAATCCCAGGGGACTTTAATGCACCCATGGTGGACTGGGGAAATCTGCGGACTGAATCGTCAGCAAACTCCTTCGAACAGGAACTAGTTGATGCGGTAATCACATGTGCCCTAGTGCAACACGTGAAGGAAGCAACTAGGTACGACCCGGGTTCTGCATCATCCTTACTAGATCATATATTGACTCACTATGAGGATGATGTTGCAAACCTGGATTACATGCCACCCCCAGGCAAAAGTGATCATGCAGTTTTAAGCTTTGACTTCCATATAACTGTCGATCACGAGTACGCTTCAGCTCAATCCAGACCTAACGTCTGGAAAGCAAACATACCAGACATCATGAAATCAGCATCATTAGTAGGTTGGAAATTAGATCCAGAGTCATCAATCGAAACGGCTTGGGACGTATTCCGGAATTTATATTTCAAAGTTACCGCCCCCCACATCCCTTGGACTACACCTAAGAGACTGAGAAACTCCCCACCGTGGTTCAGTAGAGAGGTTCGCATCCTTCTCCGTAAAAGAAGGAAAATGTGGGACAGATTTAGGTTACTGGGGACTGACGAGGCAAAATATCAGTATCAAAAGGCTCGAAATACCTGTGCCTCAACCCTCCGTACGGCCAGAAAGCTGTACGAAGAGAGAATCGTTAGGGAATCCATAGAATGCCCTAAACGCCTGTATTCGTATATAAACCAAAGGACAAAAAGAAGAAGAAATGTTCCTTCATTATGGGGAGACAGTACTGCCACATCACTAGTGGAGGACGACTTTGGCAAAGCTCAAGTATTCTCTAAATACTTTAGCGATGTATACACCATAGAAACAACCTTCTCACCAGTCCATGAAAATCCCCCCACACAAGCACTGGACAGCGTAACCATTAAAGAACTCGATGTATTTGGTCTGCTAGTTAAGCTTGACATAGGTAAACCCACTGGACCCGATGAACTGCATCCTAGGTTACTAAATAAATTAGCTAACTTTGTTGCGAACCCTTTAAGTGTATGTTTTAATCTATCCGTAACCCAGGGTCGTCTATCAAAAGACTGGAAGAACGCCATAGTAAGTCCAGTCTTTAAAACAGGTACAAAACATAAGCCTGAGAATTACCGACCCATTAGCCTAACTAGTGTGGTTGTTAAAATCTTAGAAAAGATTATTCGGAAGGAACTGTTAAAGTATCTCGATGAAAACCGGATCCTCTCCGAAAAGTAGCATGGTTTTAGAACAGGTTACTCTTGTCTCACAAACTAATTATTCGCTCGTGAAAGCTGGTGCGCTCTTAAGGACCAAAAATTACCTATAGACGTAGCTTACATCGATTTCAACAAAGCTTTCGACAAAGTTCCGCATAACCGGCTGTTATATAAGCTAAGGAATGTCGGGATTGGAGGCAATCTATTGATGTGGATAAAAGACTTCCTAGTTGGGCGTCAACAAAGAGTAAGGGTGAACTCCAAGTTGTCTAGCTGGGAAACTGTACTTAGTGGAGTTCCCCAGGGTACAGTTTTGGGGCCAGTGTTATTCCTCCTGTACGTAAATGATCTCCCTTGTCTACTATCGTCATCGGTCTTACTCTTTGCTGATGATGTCAAGATATGGAGAGCGATACAAAGCAAGGGCGATAGCTTAGAACTTCAAAATGACCTGGAGAGATTATCTGAATGGTCCCAAACCTGGCAATTGCCGATAAACACTTCCAAGTGTATTGTCATGCATATTGGCCACCAGGGTACAGATACATACACGATGAATAACACTGAGTTACCTATTGTTCAGGCACACAATGACTTAGGCGTCATCGTCAGTCAAGACTTAAAGACTACTGCACACTGCCGTGCAATAGCCGCCAAAGGTTTTAGGACTTTATGGTCCATACGCAGGGCTTTTAGGCATCTTGACGCTAAAACGTTTCTGACTTTGTATACAGTGTTCGTACACCCTAAACTTGAGTACTGTATACAAGCAGCTAACCCCTGCCTAAAAAAGACAGTGAACTCTTGGAAAGGGTTCAGAGAACAGCAACTAGGCTGATTCCCGGAATAGCGAAGCTCCCGTATGGTACTAGACTGACCAAGCTAAACCTATTCCCTCTGTCATATAGAAGAATCAGCGGTGACTTCATTATAGTTTTCAAATTGCTTAATGATAAATTTGCACCTGATATGCCCTCATTTTTCTTGTCTTCCATAACAGAAAATCTACGGGGACACTCCAAAAAAGTTCACAAGCCCAGAACGAATTACTTGTCAGCTGACTACCGACTTTCCCATCGAATAATCAACGAGTGGAATTCATTACCTCAGCACGTGGTTGAGGCTCCATCCGTCGACTCCTTCAAAAGAAAGTTGGATCAGCTGAGAGACCATCACTGCCAGGACTAACACAGGCCATCAAGCCTCCTGTCCTTTCCAAACTGAAACTGAAAGTGAAACTGAACCTCTTTGGTGTTGCAAACCACAAGGATTAATATAGGACAATAGACCTACTTACCTTATTACTGAAAACTGAAGTAAGAAATATTTCTACTTTTATCAACGAACACTCTTAGCCCTCTACTTGGAAGCATCGGTGATTCCTGTTACTGGATACGGAAGCGAGTTGAACGCAAACTTTTATTCTGTCCACAACCATTCGAACCATTTTGGCCTACTGACCTTGACGGCTAATTTAGTGGGTGCGTTACATAACATGTCTTATGATATAGATGACTCACTCTACAGGTTAGGTCTCCCGTAAGATGATATTTCTTTTACAGCCGTCAAAGATGCGTTCTGGGGGAAAATGCGATGAAAAGAATGTGTAAATCTAAGGTGTTTTTACATGGATTGGGAGGTGTCGGCATAGAAATCGGTATATTATCTTATTAGTAATTGTATCGCAAACAGCTAAAAATCTGATTCTGGCTGGAGTCGGCGAACTTATAATTCAGGACCAATCGTTATGCTCCGAACAGGATTTGGGGACTCAATTTTACGTGGATGATTGTAGTGTTAAATGTTCAAAAACTAGGTAAACATTGTGACTGATAGTTTTAATTTTCCTTGGTTTTATTTGTTTTCGAGAAAAATAACGGTGAAACTCATGGCACTTGAATGCACCAACATATGGCATTCTTGAACTTAGTGGCCTAATTCTTTCGATAACGATTGAAAAAGCACTTATTGTGAATTGTGGCGGACCAAAATACTAAGTCAGAAATGTCAATAACGTTATTAAGTCCAAAAGGTAATATAATAATTTACAAGTTATCAATTATTAGCACAACTTAAGGTCAAGGGACGTTACTTAAATCTGCTGGCTGGTGTAAGTTCTGTTGAGTTTGGTACCAGAATCCACAATTATAGATAATTAATAATCCCAATGAGGCTGATATGGCTCTAGTAGTATAACCGAGCGTAGAATGTAATGGGAATGTTACAACAGTCTATAAATATAGATTATAGTTAATTAACAATTGTGGATTCTGGTACCAAACTCAATAGAACACGCACCAGCCAACAGATTTAAGTAACATCCCTTGACGTTTATTTGTGTTCATAATTTATAAGTTGTAAATTACTTTATCAACTTTTGGACGCAATAAATTTATTGCCATTGCTGAGTTAGTATTTATTTTGGTCCACCACATGTGTATTAATTCGTATGTGGGTCTACAAGATAACATTATGGAATAACATTCCAGAAGCCATATGCTTATAACAAGTTCTTATAAAACTTTGTGATAAGCCTGACTGTCATGCATACACCTCTAGTAAAATAAATAACTTGACAGTTACCTTCTAAAGAGTTATAAAAGAACAAGTCCACATTGTTTCTCACGAAATGCAGTTTCTACAGGGTTGAGTGAAAACGCCGTTTTTGCGTTCATACCTCAGTCAACATATTTTCGGAATCAATATTAGTTGTTAAGCCGAGTGCATAATCAAACTCTGGGTTCAAATCACAAAATAGAGTGAACGCAAAAGGCGAGCAAATGTCTTTAATTAGTTCGGTTAAACGCAGAATTCGAGAAAAAGAAGTGGCAAGTAAACTCTTGACCTCCATTTTTTGATTTTCCTCATTCAAAGTGAACTATATGCCAGCTAAAGTATACAAATAGACTAGTTCTTTGAGCTTTAATTTTAATGCTTTATTTACTGTGAAAGTTTTATAGTTTGACACTAATAAGACCTAATGAGACGGTGTCTCGGTTTCTAAGGCGTTCGGTTCATCCACTAAGCCGCAAGTTCAAAGCTCGCTCCACTTATTTTGGTTAAGGCAATCAAATAGTATCATGAACCCTTACACATATAGTGTGGTTCGAAGTCTGCACCTGGTTAATTACAAACAAGTGGCTACTAATGTTTATCATTTTATTTGTCTCATTATGTTAAATATTTGACTTGATAGTAGATTTGAAGTCTGCTTCACTGACCAGTGTTGCTTTCTCTTATTTCTGCTTATTTTTTTCAAACGTTCAGAGCTGAAGCAAGTCTTGATCGTCTAACAGCTTTAAATCCCTATGTTCGTATCACTTTAAAAATGGGAAATGTGGCGGATATTCGTTGCCCTCTTTCTGATCCTGCTAATAAGACTATCCTAAAGCCATTAGTTGACAAAGGATCATCTACGAAGGTCGATGTAAGATTTTTGGTTTTATTTTTTCCACATAAAAGACAGTAAAATTGGTTACGAAAAATCCTTTTTTCATGCTTTACTATTTTATGGTGGTATTGAGTACACATTCCTATTGTCAAGATTAATTTGTACTCCATCAGTCACCTTGAAAAACGTATCGTTTAAATCACTGAGGCCGAATTTAAGAAGTTCCGAACTCGGACAGAATAGCTAATTTACGTCTAGTTTTTAATGCTACCTTAGCTGGTGTCAGTTTTTGATTTGTGTGACATATTTTGTGCTTTCCGTACCAACAGTTATGTGTTTCAAATGAATTAAGAAGCTTATTCATTGTTTATATAATTTAAATTAACTGTAAATTTGCTACTAAAATAATCAGTTTCACCGATTTCTTTCCTAGTGTTTGGTACTCACGCAATGTTCGCTTCAACAAGCTACATTATTGGATCTATTCTGCAGAGCACATGATATTAAAGTGAGTTAACTGTTATTCAGTATTGTTAAAAATTAAACGCTTATTCCGTAGTTACCAATAACTTTATTGCTTGTCATTGTATTTTAACACCATCTACAAAGAGTGTTAAGTCGTAATGATGGGGTACAAGCAATCGCTCTTCAGTATTCCCTAGTCACTCTTCTAGGTTGATATGGCTTCCAATGCTAATAGTCTCTGATTCATGCTCCTCTAAAAATATCCTTCCAAACTCAAGGTGTAGTCAGTCAATAAGGGTCGATTGGCTGCATACGGTAACAAAACTTGAGTTAATCTTGTGCATACACGATCGTCTGTGCCTCACTAGATTCAAAGAAACTGGAACTAACAAACCTCCTACAGGTTGACTCAGAGATGGAAATATGAACAGTGATAGGTAACAATAAACTCGATGATAATCAAATATTAATTAATTTTCAGACGAGGTGACTTAAATAGTGAGAGGATCACTTAGAGGAACAGTTCAAATGGCATCTAGCTACTCCAATTACGTTTTACTTATCAACAACGTAAATGGGAGGTTGACATCACACCCATACTTTTCAGCGTACTTGAAATAGTCACAATTGAGAGGCGATAGCTTTTTTAAAGGTATTCAAAGATGTTGGTCCAGTTGTAGCATTTAGGTTGATTGAAATTTTAACCAGAGTTTGATAGCTAGATTTGATTTTATCAGACTGGCGACGCTCGCTGATTGCTATATCTTTACCATAGTCACTTAGTTTATTTTATTATATTGGAAGGTAAGCTTTTCATCGTTATAATCTAAACCTGAATTGTTTACGACCAATTTCACTCTAAAAGTTGCTCCTAATTATCTTCAATTCTGCTTTGTTTTCTTTCCCAGTTTATCTATACAGATATATATGGTGCATTTGGAAATTTGTTTTGTGATTTTGGCTCTGATTTTACTGTTTTAACACAGGATGATGAAACCTGTAGAGAATTTTTTATTGGAAAAATTGAAAAGGTACTTGTGTAACAATAAAAGTGTAGATGTTAGCATAAATATGCATTATTCTAGGTATTTATATTTTTTGTGTGGTATAAATTACTCATTTTCAGTAATACATTCCTTTTCTTGTGTTTCAAGAATTGAAAATGATTCGTGCTCATGAATATTTCAGTGCCCTCAAATGCCCTGGTATGGCCGAGAGTGAGGAGAGTCCGCTCTCCCTCTCCGAATGCTCCCACATGACCATGCGAATATATAGCCTCTCCCAGGGAAGTCCTACTCCCTGCCTTCTCGTGGCAGTACCGTTGTTTACGAAATTGAGAGGACAAAAAGCGAATGTCCAGAGCTTTAACCGGGTTGGTTTACACGGAAGGTTCACCTAGGGGAGTTGGAAAACCCTGATTCCAAACCAATGGTGCACATGGGATCCAATATCCTGAGGGAACAAATGGCATACGAATCGATTGTTGATCACCGGCTACAATGGGACTGCATCTCCTCACGATGCTCCACTGCCTTGTGGATCAGATATTTAGGTCAAAGGCTCGGGGTGTGGCCCCCTAAGGAAACCACCTGATTCAGTTTGGGCACCCGGGCGGTATCATAGCACACACAGAAATCAAGTGATTTGTGTGGCGCATGTGTATTCAGTGCCCCCCTTGTACCAATATTTAAGTGTTCAAATATATAAATAAATAGTGACTTACTCATTCACGTAAAGTACAATAAAAATTTTCTTTAGCACTTTACCTGTTGAAACCTAATTAGAAACAATGACAAAGCTTAAAAAGCTGTTCGTTTACTTACTATAGAAAGTGTGTTTAATTAACTGACTAATCTTATTTTATTCAATTCTAGTTCTATTGAATATCCGCTTCAAAATATGTTCCAGAGTTTAATAGTTGCACGTTCGAAAGACATACCAATGTTATTGAAGTTCATAAAAGCCATAGTTAAACAGTATGGTTTCTCGTTGAAATCAGTTCTCTTCAGTAACATGAACAGAAACGAGCTCGAAGACGGTGAAGATTTAAAGATTTTAAGCTTACCAAATATCTTGCAAATACATATTTTCATTATTATTCTTAACTACTTAATACTAAAGTTAGTAACAGAAATGAACGAACCAAAACGAAAAGGAATGGGTTTCGTCATTTTGTACGGTAAATTGTAAATATTAAAGCCAACGAACTCGTCGAACAACTAAAAGGCCCTGAACTCCAATTTTCTTCAAGGACCAAGGGTTTACAGTTTTTGACAATTCAGAACTAGTATAAAATAACTGCTCAGTGCTTCTTGCTTTTCACTGGTTTCCTATCTGACGTCATCTGTAATTCACACTTTCTTCAGATTGAACTAATCTCCGAAATTCACTCAAGTAAACATAGATATATGTTCATTATATTCTTATTATTTAGATAAACGATGAAGAATTATTGATCACAGTTCTTGGCAACCATCGTCATCACCTAGAAAATAATGATGTAATTCGATTCACTGAACTTAAAAATGTGCCAATGCTCAATGAAAGAGAATTTCTTATCCGAGGTATGTAGCGTTCTGAGATTTTTCATTACGTTTTATCATTAAATGCTAATTAAGAATATATTGTTTGGTATTCTGAAGATTCTAGTTCCATCTTTTAATAAAGGAAGCTAATCAACCACTTGACATTTCGTCATTTATTTATTTAAACACATACATATTGGTACAAAGGGCACCAGATACATATGCGCCACACAAAATAATGAGAGTGGGAGGAGAAAGGGGGAAGATGCGTATATACAAAAGAAGAAAAAAGGGATGAAAAAAAGAGTAATGTTTGGGGGGAAATGAAATGTACAACCAGAAGAACTCTCTCAGTTAAGAAAGTTATAACCACTCTTTATGAAGAAAGTAAAGGTTACAGCAGGCTCGCCACTGTCTTCTATTCTGAGCCATATCTGATAACGTCTCTAGCCACTGTGTTGCACCATTTCTCGGACCCCAGCCAGGGAGTCGTGAAGGACCAACAGAAGCTAGCCCTTTGCAGCTTTCTTTCATACCACGACACCATGTTATACACTGACCACCTCTCCGCTTTTTCCAACCAGTCCCAGGGTCGGCAAATAATGCACGACGTGGAAGTCTCTGGGACGACATTCGTAAAACATGTCCAAGCCACCGAAGTCGGTGTTTCAAGATGGTGACACCAATTGAATTATCGTCTCTGCGCCCGAACACACGATGCCGAACATCTGCATTACTAACATGGTGTTGCCACTGAATGTCAGCAATCCTTCGGAGACAACGATGATCGAACACAGAGAGTCGTCTAACATCCTCAACTCGGAGAGGCCAGGTTTCACAAGCATAGAGCAAAACTGCTCTCACCGACGCGTTGTAGATCCGACCTTTTACAGCCAGACTAACATCACGAAGGCGCCAAAGATGTCCCAGATTGGCATAAGCCGCTCTGGCTTTTATTATACGTGCACCGATTTCATCACCACATGTTTCTAAATGGTTATCTATCATAGATAATTACTTTTAATTCCTCTCCTGTTTTTTTGTTCTCCATTCATTATAGTAAAGTCGCCTTCAGAGTTGATTATCACAATGTCTATAAAAGATATCCAGTTTCCCTATTCAGATGGTGGTGTTGTGCTCCAAGTTAAAAAGCCACAAGTACACACTTTTGTAGGTTAATTTATCTTAGCCTTATCTATTTTTTATTGTTGAAATATTATACCACTTATTATGTTAAAGCGCATAGGAAAGTTCACCATCTCACTCAAACAGCCATTTTGTGGTTGTATGTTTTTACCTTTTCTCATGCGAACTTCCTTTGAACATCAGCTACCATGAAGATCCTGACATTACTCCAATATCTTACAAATTGAATCTTTAGACCAAAGTTTCCAAAGCGTTCTCATCATTATCTTTCTTCCGGTCACCCTGATGTTATCATAACCATAACATCAACCATGAAAATTAAGATTGTAGCATATTTTTCAGTGCTCTATTTATTGGGGTGGATGTTAAATTCTCAACTTTCCAGGTAGAAATCAATTGTAAGATCATACATTATGTTAAGGTTATCTTTGTTCGATTGACTCCCAGTGCCCTTTCACTCGTATTAAACAATTCATTATAGTTTTTACGAATACCGTAGTACGACCGAAGGTGGGGAGAGTCCACTCTCCCTTTCGAAATGCTCTCTTATGGCCAGGGAAATTTTCCTTACTGCCTTCTTAAGGTGAAGTTGTTGTTTAAGGAATTTAAAGGAAGAAAAGCAAATGTTCAGCTCTTAAATCGGAAATTCAACCTAAGTGAGCTGGAAAACCCTGATTCCAAACCAATGGTTACATGGGCTCCAGGATCTTGAGAGAACAAATGGCTTATGAACTCATTGTTGTTCACAGGTTACCATAGGATCTCATCTCCCAACATTGCCCCACTGTCTTGTGCATTAGACCTGTAGGTCAAGGGCTCGGGTTGTGGCCTCTTAGGAGAACTACCTGTTTTGGTTTGGGGACCCAGACAGTATCCGAGCCCACACACAAAAATTGAATGATAACTAATTTGTGTGGCACATATACATTTCGGTGCCCTTTTTTTGTAAGAATGTTTATGTATTTAGTTGAAGTAAAATAAATGTGTACCGCATAAAAGTATCTTATCACTGAACCAAATAACACACTCGCTAGTTAATCTTTGCGATTGTATGATTTGTAAAAAAAGAATCTATTCTACTGACCAGTTGCATAACATGTTTACTGAATAGGTTTACATACACTTGACTACTATCACCCGACTGCCTAAACTGTGGTAGGTGAGGTCAGGTTTCAAACCTTCAGACAAATAAATGAGACTTTATTTATTTATTTATTTAAACACATAAATATTGGTAAAAGGGGGCATCAAATATATATTCGCCGGTGACCAACGACTGATTCATACGCCATTTGTTCCCTCAGGATACTGGAGCCCATGTGCACCATTGGTTTGGAATCAGGGTTTTCCAACTCCCCTAGATGGACTTTCCGTGTCCACCAACCCGGTTAAAGCGAAGGACATTCGCCTTTCGTCCTCTCAATTTCGTAAACAACAGTAATGTCACGAGAAGGCAATGAATAGGACTTCCGTGGAGGAGGCTATATACGCGTGGCCATGTGAGAGCATTTCGAGAGGGAGGTTGGCCCCTCCCCACTCTCAGCCGTACCAGAGCATTTAGGGGCTATGAGACTTAAACTCTACAGTTGTTAAACAATTAAATATCTGTTTACCGTTTATCATTTTATTTCAGTTTGGCTAATCTTTCTTTAAAAAAATTTGTTTAGGAAACTATGCTCGAACAAATCAAATATCCTAAATTAATGTGTGTGGACTTTAGTGAACCCGAGGTTAGTTGAAAAAAACTACCAGAAGTTATTTTCTCATTTCTTTCTTACTAAATATTCATCATTATTGTATTAAATTCCATCACCTCAATTATTCGTGTCATTCTGTTGATGGCTTTGAACAATTCGATTCAGTCAAGTAACTTTCATAGTAACAGCGTTTTATGGGAGATGACAAACCAGCTTCGAGCTGTAGAGGAAATTAGGGAAAGACGTTGGAAGTAGATAGAACATACATTGAATAAATTACCCAACTGCATCACCAGGCCATCGCTAACTTGCAATCCGGAAGAGAAGCGGAAAAGAGGAAGGCCAAAAAACACATTACATCGGGATATAGAAGCAGATATGAAAAGGATAAATGTTAACTGTAAAGAACTGGAAAGGATTGCCCAGGACAGAGTTGGATGGAGAATGCTGGTGGATGGCCTATGCTCCTCCACGACGAGGAGTAACAGGCGTAAGGAAGTAACTTTCATGATAATGGTAATAATAGTATTCTGTTTCATGTTCAATATCTTTTTCTAATTAAATCTTATTTCTATTGTTTCCCTTGATTGTTTTTGCTTTGATTAGGAAGGTAACTTGTTACATTTAACATACTTAACATTGATGAGGTTCAATGTCGAAAATGGCCGTTATCCCAAACCATGGTATGTTGAACACCTTCGTTTTTTTTCTTTTTAGGTCAACCTATGCCTATAACTGTTTGTATCCCGTTTGTCGGATAGTTATTTTGTCGTAAACATTCTAAATGAATGCTGTGTCTCTTTGATTCAAGCTGTACTTCATCTACTTTTATTTAAACATCTAAGTAGTATATTTATCTATCGTAAATTAATGTAATTAATGACTCGATTACTTAAACATGTATCATGTAAATTCATTTAGTATTGCACAAGGAAGTGGCTATCAGCACTCAGTGGCCGAGTGTATAACGCGATGGCGTTTGAAGCGAAAGGTACGGGGTTCGAGTCCCAGAGTGAACATCAACTCTGAGATGCAGGTACATCCAACTGACGAGTCCCACGTAGGACGAAACGCGCGTCAAACTGGATTCCACTGCTAGCCACTATCCATCTTTGCTAAATCCCTCTTAGATTATTTCTGTATTTTCAATAATTTTAATGAATTGCTTAATGTTTTTCGAAATGAGAAAGAGTTAGTTCAATATCTGATATCTTTTGATTTAAACCAATGAGTTAAATAACTGAGGAAAAAACCTCAGGTCTTATCTGGATCAACCAGTTGAGAAAAAGCAAAAAGCAAAACAGCGATTGTGTGATCAGTTTGTCAGCTCACACCATCTTGGATGCTTACTTTTGTTTTACTAGAATGACAATTCTACCCTGTTATTTGGCTCAGATTCACTTCTGCTAAATTGCTTATTCTAAACTATACATTACTACTGACCATCGTAATTTTAAGTGGATCCAATCTCCTTATTAGTAAACGTTTGTAATTTCCCGTTGTTGACATCTAGGACTGTAACTGATAATTTTCTGTTGTTGCATACCTATCATAAATGGGTTGCTTCTATTTAGCCTTTAATTAAACTTATGTTTTATTTAGTATGTTGTTTGTGGTGATATTTAGAATGCGCATTTTGTCCTAGTTAAGTTCATTCAGTTGGATGTACTTATATCCCAGTGATAATGTTTGCACTCAATAACGCGTTGGTGTTTGAAGCGAAAAGTACTGTGTTCAATTGTCAGCATAGCGAGACGTGGTATACGTAACACGTGGCCCAACCATCTCAGCCGATGAAGCTTCATGACCTCATCAACTGATTTGCCATCATTCCCTAATAGCCTGTGTCTAACCTCATTATTACTTACCCGGTGATCCCAACAGATGCGAGCAATATTTCTAAGGCATCTGTGGTCAAATACTAGTAAATTACGAGTATCTTCCTTTCTTAATGGCCATGTTTCACAACCGTAAAGTAGAACAGAGCGAACTGCTGCGCAGTATACTCGTCCCTTAATTGGCAAACGGATATCTCGTCTTCGCCACAGGTGACGTAAGTTGGTAAAAGCCAAACGAGCTTTTTGAATCCGTGCAGAGGTTTCGTCAGACATCAACCCATTAGGGCTGATCAGACTTCCAAGTTAAGTGAAGTTGTCGACGCGTTCGACTACTTCACTTCCTATCCCATAATAATACTTATGTGTAAACAACTAATTCCAAAAAGTACCATTTGAAAATTATCAAGTTGATTATTTTATTTAAACATGAAAATGTATAATTCATCTCATCTATTGTGTTTTTTGTTTTTTTCGTCTTACTAAATATACTACTAACAAAATTTTAAAAAAAGGGATGAAAATGATTGGAATTTATTTCGTGATCAGTTATTCACAATACAAAAGTTACAAATGGTAAATGTAAGTAAACAAAACCAGATTGTAGGATTAAATGAATGTTTACACTTTTAAATATAAATAAACAAATCAGGGGGGGGTATTTATTTATTTATTTGAATACATAAATATTAGTACAAACGGTAACTGATTTGTGTGTGGGCTGTGATACTACTCGGGTGCTCAAACCGAAACAGGTGGTTTACTTAATGTGGCTACACTTGGAGCCTTTGACTTGAAGGTCTAACCCACAATGCAGTGGAGCAATGTTAAGAGATGCGGTCACATGGTAGCCGGTACCTAACAATCGTTTTCTACACCATTTGTTCTCTCATGATCCTGGAGCCCACGTGCACCATTGGTTTGGAATAAAGCTTTTCTAAATCCCCTAGACGAACTTTCCGTGTCCACCAACCCGGTTAAAGCTCTGGACATTCCCTTTCCGTTCTCTTGGCTTCGTAAACTACAGTAATGACACGAGAAGGCATTGAGTAGGGCTTCCCTGGCAGTTGCTGTGTACGCTTGGCCATGTGAGAGCATTTCGAGAAGGAAGGCTCCCAAATGCCCTGGTATGGCCGAGAGTGGGAAGAGTCCGCTTTAGAACGAAACAGCCGTCCAGTGCTTCCATGTTTTCTTTGGTGATCTAGCTTCTCGAGATGGTGGAGAAGATTTGTGGCTCAGGTGAGTGATTTTGATGTTGGTTTGTTCTCTGAGCTGGATGGTTTGGTCGTGGAGTTTTCATCGTCCGACATAATCAGCACAAACTTCGGGTAGAAGTTTCAAGGACGACCAAACCATCCAGCTCAGAGAACAAACCAACATAAAAAAAGTGATCTAGCTTCAACTGACTCATGATTTCAACTATGAAAATACTAAATTCTCCACAAAAAACCCTTTCTGATAAAATTAACAATTTTTCAGGAAGTTTTTGATGATAATCTAGTTTTTTTTCTTTTTTTCGATTCTATCGCTTACATATCATTGTAGCCAATTGAAATTAATGAATCACTAGTAAAACGTTTAACTTTTGCTAGTCAAGGACAATTAGCACCATTATGTGCTATTTTTGGTGGAATAGCTGCACAAGAAGCTATGAAAGCGATCACATTTACATTTACACCAATTAATCAATGGGTAAGTTTTACCAGGAACGATGAAAATGAACTATATTATAAGTGTATAATTGAAATTGATGAGTAGTTAGACAATGTCAAATAGTTTATTAAGTACTATACGTGAATAGTGTCGGTGGCCTATGCTCCATTGGGAGTAACAGGCGAAAATGAGTAAGTAAAACGTCAACAGTAATTGATAATTCTCTACTAATTTCAACGTTACGATAAAACCGGTTATATAACCAGCGTAAGGTAGGGCACATGAATGCGCGGCAGTTTGAGTTGCCAAATTAATACGAGATGAGATCGTAGAGATGCAAAACAAAAGAATCGAAATACTAATATCACTAGTATCGGGATAGACAAACAATAGTGATTATAGCTTAAATACTTACTTACTTACGCCTGTTACCCCTCATGGAGGAGAATAGGCCGCACACCAATATTCCCCATCCAACCCTGTCTTGGGCAATCCTTTCCAGTTCTTTACAGTTAACATTCATCCTTTTCATATCTGATTTTATTTCCGGTGTGATGTGTTCTTTGGCCTTCCTCTTTTCCGCTTCTCTTCCGGATTGCAAGTTAGCGATGGCCTGGTGATGCAGTTTGGTGATTTTCCTAATGTATGTTCTATCTACTTCCAACGTCTTTTCCTAATTTCCTCTACAGCTCGAAGCTGGTTTGTCCTCTTCCATAAAACGCTGTTGCTGATAGTATCCGGTCAGTGCATGTTGAGTATTTTGCGTAAACAATTGTTTATAAATACTTGTACCTTCTTGACGATGGATTTAGTAGTTCTCCACGTTTCAGCTCCGTACAGCAGTACTAACTGTCTTGCCGTTCGTATTGAATATTCCTACCTTGAAATTAGTTGACATTTGCTTTGAGTTCCATATGTTCTTCAATTGTAGAAATGCTTAAATAGAAGATATATAATAAGGGTATAATAATATTGAGATCAAGAATAGATAAAGATGGAGATTAAATGCATTTTTTCTAGTGCAGCGATGGTCCATTGTGGTTAAAGCATTTAACTTCTCGCTAATAAGTTATACGTTTGAATTCTATCCCACCTATTTCTTTTTATCCAACCGGTAAGTATCACCAGCCTTCACATTTACTGCATGGTTTAAAGTCAAATACATAAATCTGTAGCAACTAAATTAGTGAACCCTTCATCTGCTCTATATATACTTCGCTACAAACAATGTAAGCCAGAATTGTATCGGTACCAATGCGTTAACTTGATAATTTCATGTAAATTATGCATTAAGTAGATTGTTCATAATGGTAAGACAATAACATATTTCTAATATGCCAGCAAGCAGCATATGATTTCATTGAAATCACGTATCAATCAAAGTTAGATCGCTATCGAAAACCTAAAAGCATTGGACAGTCGTTTTGTCCTGTCTTTGGACTCCCTAGCGGTGAAAATCCACCACCGTGCAAGCGGGAACAAAACCAAATATATTCGGTCTCGCGCGTGAACACTTAACCTGTAGACCGCTCAGCCGGCTTGTGAGCAATCGTTTCGATACAATGATAGGTATACAGGGTTATTAGACACCCTCAGGTTAGAGAGGTCAGATTTTGCCGAAGGAACCGCAATCATGAGTGATGTAAACCCTAGATTTTAGAATCACACTAGTATCTTCGCATCACGTAAAGTGGCTTGCATTAAGTAACATTATTCTTTCCTGCTTTTACTATAAATAAACCAGTTTATCTTGCCATAGCGTTTGATGCTAGGATGTCAAATGCTTTGAGAGAATCCAAAGAAGCGGAGGTTGAAAAACATAAACATAGTCTTTTGAATCCAATTCTATGTTTTGCCGATGAACTGATTCAGCAACAGTAGACTTTGAAACAATTAAATGTCATTGTTTCTTTGTCTTCATCATGATTTAGCTCTACATCCATTGTGCTTCAATTGTACCACTGGAAATCAATACGAAATCAAATGAATTTCAAAAGTGAGTGGTACAAATACCATTGTTTAATGACCTCCTTGCACATTGTTACAATTTACTATGATCAAAAGTGGACAATTCGTTGTATTGTAGTTTAAAACTAAACAACAATTAAGAAACTATTACCATTCACCCAAATCCTTCAATTTCTCATTTGCTCATCCCGTAGAATACTTTTTCTCGAAAGGATTTGAAAAAGAAATTGGGTTAGACGTGGTCTTGATGAACTCCGGCCATGACGTCAAGTTCCAAGAAATAGCTGCTTGAAGTTGATCACACACCGCTTCATTATTAACACCTGGACCCCAATCAGATAGTCTATGTCTACCTAAATTGTATAGTCCAACAGTCAATGATTTCATAGATGGGTCAGATGTCTTAGTTCGATGAGAAATACTAGAAAAGGATAGTTTTAATTATAACAAACCTTGTTATTCTATGAATCTATACAACATATGTATGAAAATTGTCAACAACCTATGAGCTTGTTTTTATAAGATAATTAGCAACGAACATAATTACACGTAATTAAAAACTTCTTTAATAATTTTAATAGTTGAAATCATGAATCAATTGAAGCTAGACCACCATAGAAAACCTGTAAGCACTGGACGACCGTTTCGTCCTATTATGGGACTCCTCAACACTGCGCATCCACGATCTCGCCTCACGATATTCAAACATAGTACCTGTCAATTTCGCGCACGAGAGCGCTTAACCTCTAGATCACTAAGATGGCCGATATCCAACGGTATTAATGTCTAACTTCAACCGATCCACGAAATTGAGCGACACTTCTTTAATAATTACCATAAATCTCGATTAACTAATCAGTAATAAAGTTTATTTATTTATTTAAACACATAAATATTGGTACAAAGGGGCACCACACATATCTGCGCAGTACAAATCTCATTTGATTTGTTTGAGGGCTGTGATACTGTCCAGGTGCCCAGACCGTAGCAGGTGGTTTTCTTAGCGGGCCACATCCGGAGCCTCTGACCCGAAAGTCTGATCTACAAGGCAGTGGGGTATCGTCAGGAGATGCAGTCCCATGGTAGACGGTGACCAATAATTGATTCATACGCCATTTGTTCCCTCAGGATACTGGAGTCAGCCCATGTGCACCATTGGTTTGGAATCAGGGTTTTCCAACTCCCCTATGTTTTAACGTGTGAGTGCGTGCTTGCCCTGTTTGGTATATGAACGTGCTGATCCCCGCCAATCAGAGAAGAGCGAATTATTGACCACAGCTATGATACACAAAAGCCGTATGAGCAGTCTTGAGTACTGATCAGTCCTGCTATCTGCCTAGCCCAGCCAGTTAAGTGCAGAACACCAATAACAGCTTCTGCGGTATGAATCGTTGTATTTCAAACATATTGAGTTTATATACCAAACAAACTGACCACATCGTACCAATAAAATAAAAAATGGCATTTGTACAAGATTCAGCCAAATGTGGCTGTGAATAGAAGGAGCAGTAATCAATAGACTGGGGATAACTCAAGAAAGGTAAATCGTATAATAATAGTATATAGGTCAAAATAAAGCTAATTATAAGGAGAACATGTATATGAATAGTTTAGTTACTTAGCAATTGTACAATAGGGAGTATACATATCATATTGGTCCATAGACAGTTCTCAAAATTATAATCCATAATTCTCTTCGGGATATAACACCCTAGGTGAACTTTCCGTGTCCACCAACCCGGTTAATGCGCCGTCCTCTCAATTTCGTAAAGTATATTAGTGCCACGAGAAGTCAGTGAGTAGGACTTTTCTGGGAGAGGCTATATACGCTTGGCCATATGAGAGCATTTCAAGAGAGAGAGCGGACTATCCCCACTCTCGGACATCCCAGGGTATTCGGGGGCAGTAATACAGTGTACACAGTTAATTTAGTAGTACTGTTTTGTTGTTTATACTATTTTGTTTTTCCTGTTTGTAACTCATCCTGATCATTCCTGTTAACTAATGTCTATTTATACCGCTTATTACCTAAATACCTTTTATATATATCAGTTATCTGTCAAGTCGTTATGCTGATTTAGTTCAATGTATCGGTGTGTCAAATCTTCAAAAAATCCATAATTTAAGTGTTTTCATGGTATGTTTCATAATGTTTTTTTGAACTGTTAATTGTGGGTTTGTCGGTTGGTTATTACTTTGACATTCTAATTCGGATCAGATAAGTAAATTCTATATATGACTTACTGTCTTTGTCTCTCGTCATAGAATTAATCACTGGACTATAATTGAGACTAGATTTCTGAAAGTAGAACTAATGGCTAATTAACTTGTTATATCTCGAACTAAGATTCTTAGTATGTCACGTTATACTTGAGCACTCGAATGCTAGAACTCTCTTAAGTCGCAAAATCAGAAGACAAGTAGAAGGAATGTTATTCCCAACACAGTGTCAAATATAGTACGAAATTCTCATGTATTTATAATTTTTTCGCTGAAAGTAAATCATCATTTCGGATAGCCAATAGGCACATAAGGGGTCATTCTTATTCATCCAATAGGGAAGCTACACATTGACATTCTAGTATGTTCCTCTAGCGGTGATTGGATGGAATGTCCTTGTCCCTTTCTGGGTTTCTTAAGGCTTCATTGAGTTTGCCAACCAGCCATCTCTACAATAGTAAAATAATAAAGTTCGGAGCAGTCAATAGATAATATTCAGTTATTGATGGAAATAAAGATGACTTATTTTTTCTCTCCATCAGGAATGCTCATCTATTATTCCCATAGAATTGATGATACTCGTAGAGTTTGAACGATCACTATTCACTCCGTCACCAAGGCGTACCTATAATCTGGAAGGAACTAATGCTATTCGTGTGTCCCAAACTCTCATCATTCAGTTTCAAAGTCTGAGATGCCTTGCTGACACCTCCAACCGTCTAACATCTCAATTTGGTACACGATATCAAGTCATTTAGATTAGTGGTCACACTGTAACTTGATTAATAGAATCTTATAAACATTAAAGGACTAGAAAAAACATAAGATTGATTAATAATTCAATTATATGCTACTTTTGTTGATCGAACTTCACTCCATACTTGACTTTCACCCTCATTGTTATCGTTTTACAGGTTGGTTGTGGTGCGATCGGTTGTGAATTATTAAAGAATTTAGCATTATTAGGTGTAGCCACTGCTGGATCTAATGATGATAATTTACATTCAGCAAACAACATGACTCATTCTAATCAACATCAGTATGAACAACAAGAAGACAACAAACAGTTTACATACACTACAACACTCCATACTTCGTTGATGTCTCATGTAAATGATGATGTTGAGGATCATCATCAAACGTTGTCACATTCAACAGTAGACGGTCAGCAACAACACTGCAATTCATCTTATCCTGAAGATAAACTCACTGGTAATTCTGAAACAATCATTAAATCATTCACATCACATCAAGTTTCTACATCTCAAAGACAATCAATAAATTCTGTACAAAGTGAATCCATCAATTCAATGATCAATATGAGCTGCCCAAATATTATTGTCACTGATCCTGATCATATTGAGAAATCAAATTTAAATCGTCAATTTCTTTTTCAATCATGTCATATTGGTTTGTCAAAAAGTCAAATTGCATGTGACACTGTGAAAAGAATTAATCCGAATATATCAGTAAGAGCTATGTGTGATAAATGTAAGCTAAATTCTCGAAATTTCGTATTTTTTTTTAAAGTCTTACACTGTTCAAACAAACTTATTATTATGTAGGTGAGATACAGATCTAGTGTAGGGGATGGTTAGAAAAGAGTTAGGGGCGGCCAAATCAAAACGTGGCACTATTGCTTGAAGTCACTAACTTCTAGTCTGAGCCATGTTGGCAGATGCAGACTACCTGGTTGGGGTCCGCGTGACTATCGTAACCAATGGTTGGAGACTCTAGGTGACATGGCTCAGAATCGATCACAATGGAGTAGATGTATACACTTTTAATCTTCCTTTAAAACTTGAGATTAAAATTGTTTCATATCTGTCTTCCTTCGTATACTATATCCTTATATACAACCTATCTTTTATATACTACCACCACTAAATTAACTATTTCTATGAATCCGGTGTTCATCTTGTTGTGCTAACGAGATATGGCAACTTGGACCGATGCATATATGTGCCTGGTCCTTCGTTATAGCTGACTGACTGACGAAAGATACAGGTCAAATATACTGTGTGGATAGATGTTTCTAATGTTCAAACTTAATGAGTTAGAGATGATCGGAAAGAAGTCGTGAATTTGGAAGTTGTACTAGTCGACACTTATTGACGGAGGTTTAATACAGTCTTCAAAGAAGTAAATCTTAACATAAAATCGTAGCCCATATCACCTACTGTTTCAGCTGAAGGTTTTATCATTGCATGTGAAATCTTTGATTAAACAATCAAACTAACTTGAATGGTGTATTTTAAGTACCGAACTATTATTCGTTTATTTCGGGACATCGAGTTAGCAATCCCAAGGTTATACATAAAGTACAAGGTAAAAATAGTAAACCTTCATTGACTGACGTGACTGGGACACGTATTGTGTGTCCCCATCCACACCTAGGGCCACCCAAACTAAAACCTAACTACACGCTATCAAGAAATTGGTTGTTTGACTGAGCCATATAGGTAAGTGCAGACTACATTATCGGTGTTCGCATGAATATTATAATCAATGGTTGGAGATTTTGGATAACATGACTCAAAGCTTGACACAATAGCATAGGTACGTTCACTCTTTGTCTTTCTTTAGTACGGCCTAAAGTCCGAAAATGAACTCATAAACGTTTCCGCTCCACCAATCCATATTTTCTACTCCTGTCTCATCATTGACGCCTGATCTTTCCTAGTACCGCTGTTAGTGTTATTGCTTTTGGAATTCTGAGATTTGCTTTGACGATCTTATTTTGCTGAGCTCATATGTTATGGCGACTTGAACTGATGTACACATGTGTCAGGTTCTACGTTGTGTATGACTAACTGAACGAATAAAAATTTTTCCGTATATTCAACTCTCATAATGTTGATGACACGTGAAGTCCGGCAATGCTACTGTCCGAAATCTCTCCTTACTCAATGATTCAGAAGCCAGTAAAGAAAAATGTCGAAAATAACAGGATATGAAAGTACAATCGGATTATAGGTCGATGTATGTCATTGTAGGAAATTTAAGCTGAATATTTATTGTAGGAGATGCACAACATAACGTATCTCAATGTGATCTAGCGCTGATGTTTTACTAAAGGTCTTCAGCTAGAAGTATATCCAGGTCAGCATCAGTGTTGAAAAACTACAAAGCTATTTATTTTATGGATTTCTTAACCGTTACACATCTATTGGTTGATTATAATCCAGGCAAATTGTTTTCATTTGTTAAAATTAGAAAAATTTATTGAGTTTGTAGTTTGACGTTACAGAATGCTTAGAGAACCATTGGAAGCCAGGAATTACCTAAGGGCTGGTTCACCCTGGTGTAGAATACCTTACCAGTCACTATCCTCTATCCTACCTAAAGTCAAACCCATGGTCTTCAGGCATTTCCTTGACTGCTTAAATTCTAGACTGTCTAGTTGACGTCCAGTGGTTTTTATTTCTAATTTCAATCAATTCAAAATCTTGCCGGGCTATTATTCTTTGCGACTGGTGTTAGTTGTCTCGTACTCATTGGAATTTCATGTCTGAATGTTAACTCCTTGACTCTGAACCTTAAGACTCTGGGTTTGATTCCTGATGGAGTCATCAGCATTCATTGCTGAGGAATCTTGTACTAGGACGAGATGTCTATCTATCGCTTTCTAGTTTTCAATGGTACTCTCACCAAAATAAGTCCGTTATGTGAAACTTTGAAGTTCGACAATCTTCATAGCATCCTATTGTAGTGAACAAAACACTGGTTGGGGACAATCAAATGTATTTCGACACAAATCACAAATTCTGATAACCACACAGTAAACAGTTAATTTACAAAATAACAATCAATTGTCTCAATCTTCACTGTTCCTTCTGTAAATATCATCCCATCTTCTCTAATCCCATTGTTCATGCATTTTTCTACCAAGTGCGCTTCATTTCTATTCGTTCCCTTATCGATCTTCTGCCAAAATACATTCTATGCCCGACCGTCACCATATACTACTTATATGAATATAAGTAGACTACACTACACTAGACTACTTGAATCAAATCTATCCACAGTTTTGTTCTTTTAATTGCTTCCAATTTTTCTGTTTTTTCTTTTTTCCTTAATTTCCAGTTTGGCCGAATACCGAGAAGTCCATTTTCACTGATGAATTTTTATTACAAGCAACAAAGTGCAGTAATTATAAACAAGGGATCACATCCTCTTCTTCTTCATCACATAAATATGGTATTGTACTAGCAGCTTTAGATTGTGTACCAACACGTCGTTATTTAGATTCACGTTGTGTAACTTTACATTTACCATTAATTGAATCTGGTACATTAGGCACTAAAGGTCATGTTCAAGTGATTTTACCTGATATTACTGAATCATATAATAGTCAAATGGATGATAACAATGATGTAGATGGTAATGGAAATATTGATAGTCAAGTAAATACTATTCCATATTGTACATTGAAATCATTTCCTACCTTACCAATTCATTGTATTGAATGGGCACGTGAGAAAGTAAGTTTAATCATTAAATGTAACGTTTGACAAGTTCTTTTTTTTATTCTGATGTGGGTTTGTTCTCTGAGCTGGATGGTTTGGTCGTGGAGCTTTCATCGTCCACGATCACCCACCTGAGCTACAAATCTTGTCCACCATCTATTTTGATTTATTTATGTTGTAATTTCCGTCATAGTAAATGATTTCAAAACAAAATGTCCACATTCCCATACTCAGTCAATCGGTGATTTCATAGTTTTCATATATATGTTATAACTTGTAACCGAGTGAATGCCTAGTTAATGTATGATGTGATAAGACCGCCAATCAGAGAGCAGCGAATTATCGATTGGAATAGTGACACACGGGAACCGTACGAGCAGTCTAGAGTACGTATCGGTCCTGCTTTCTGCCTAGCCCAGCCAGTTAAGTGCAGAACACCAATAACAGCTTCTGCGGTATGAATCGTTGTATTTCAAACATATTGAGTTTATATACCAAACAAACTGACCACATCGTACCAATAAAATAAAAAATGGCATTTGTACAAGATTCAGCCAAATGTGGCTGTGAATAGAAGGAGCAGTAATCAATAGACTGGGGATAACTCAAGAAAGGTAAATCGTATAATAATAGTCTATAGGTCAAAATAAAGCTTATGATAAGCGGAATATGAATATGAATAGTTTAGTTATTTGGCAATTATACGATGAATAATATATGCATAATATTGGTCCATAAATGGATCCTCAAGTTACCATTCAGTATCGTTATCGGGATATAACATCATTGGTGAATATAAAGACAATTGGTAATTTTTTTTCAGTAGTCATTCATACGGTGCATGTATTCTCAGGTTTTGTCGGTTTTTTGTAGCTAGCGGTGATCTCACAATATCGTGAATTTACTGAAGTTAGTTATTGTAGTTCATTGAATGTTAACTAGATTACTTAAAGATAATACTCTTGTGACTAGTCCAATAAGTTCTGGGACTGATGTTTGTTTGAACTGTAGAATGTGTTCTATAGAAGAATCCTATGCTGGATCGAAACACATATAACCAATGTTTCCTGGCTCATCATGGTTATATTAACTGGAATCAGTTCCTAATATTAACCATTTTCATGAATAATTTTTATATATATTATGAAATTATCTCCAAACTCTAAATTCCACTTATCGTGTGATCCATGAAACATATCGAAATGCATGTCGTAAAAGGGGTTTGAGCATTCAATCTCTTATCATTCTTAATTTCATCACTTACATATAATTTTTGACTCAATTACAAAGTAGATAGTCCCCCAAATGCTCTGGTACGGCCGAGAGTGGGGAGAGTCCGCTCTCCCTCTCCAAATGCTCTCACATGGCCATGCGTATATAGTCTCTGTCAGGGAAATCCTACTCATTGCCTTCTCGTGGCAATACTGTTGTTTAAGAAACCGAGAGGACGAAATGCGAATGTTCAACGCTTTGTCCGGTTTGGTGGACTGGATACGGAGAGTTCACCTAGGGGAGTTGAAGAACCCTGATTCCAAACTAATGGTAAACATTGGCTCCAGTATCCTGAGGGAACAAGTGGCTTAAGAGCCAATCGTTGGTGACCTGCTACCATGTGTCTGCATCTCCTCACGATGCTCCACTGCCTTGTGGATCAGATTTTTAGGTCAAAGTCTGCAGGTGTGACCCCCTAAGAAAACCACCTGCTTCGGTTTGGGCACCTGGACAGTATCACAGCCGTCACACAAATCTCATAGATATTGACATAGTTATACATACGAGCGCGACTAAAGATGATTATGTGTATCCTAATGTAGCAAAGATTTCAATAGAGTTATTAAAGTCAGAAACTTTGCTTGTTTCTAATAAATAAAGTTTAGTAAGAGAAGTTCCAGAACAATGAAATAGTAATTAGAATTCATGAAATTAACAACCATTAGATGGTTATGTAGTGAAGTTTCTGTGAACAGATTAATGGCAATAAAGAAAGATATGAATTGAATAAGAATGACAACGGGAAAGAGTTGAAATAATGAATAAGGGGATGTAGTGCTACCAGGACAATGAAAGATTTATTACTGTCTCTTTCTAGGTACATAGATCTGGTTTTAGACGTTTGATCGCTATCACTTCTGCAAATTTCAAGAGCTTGAATTTTGATTGCTTGTTAATCATCTTGAAAGACTTCAGTGTATCGACTTCATGTCTTATGTTGAGGAGATGTCTTAAGATGGCCCTGTTGAATGCTTTTAATCTATTTGACCTTAAACTTTTTGGAATATGTTATTTATTGCTTACATTGATCAACAATCAAACAACATTGTTATCACCTGTTTCTCTAACTCCACTCTGTTTCTAGACCACCATTAAATATCTGGAAGCACTAGACGGCTGCAGGTCCTGGGTTCGGGTCCCGAGTGCAGGATCGTGGATGTGCGCTACTGAGAAGTATCATACTAGGATGAAACGGTCGTTTAGTCGTTCCAGGTTTTCAATGGCGGTCTAGCTTACATCGACTCATGAATTGAACTATAATATTTTGAATTACTTATAAGTAATATATTTTATTTACTTAATGGAATCTATAACCCTTGTTACTTTTCAGCTGAAATCGTATAAGAACAACCATTTTTTATGTCATTAACGTTTTATTAAGTACTTAAATCAATGTAGCTTTGTGACTTGGTATCTGTTTCTTGTGAAAACAGTAGACTTTTCTAGTAAATAATTAATTTTCCGAAATTAACCGTACCTTTACCATGGTTCCAATTATGGACCCTGGCAGTATCTCAGACCTCACAAAAATCGAATGATTTATTTGGCGTATATTTATTTGGTGCCTCTTTGTACCAATGTTTATGTCTTTAAATAAATTAATGAATAAAATTTTTATTGGTTGGTTGGTTTTCAAGATTAATTGTCATCACAGTCCTCTGGTCTGTTCCGTCAGTATTGAGTTAGCTTAGTTTACAGTGTCATCGTGTCATGAAAACATCGTCCAATTTTACTGGTCAGCTTTATCTTCACTCCCACAATTCCATCAGTTATAACTTGACATTCAAAACTTATACCCTTCATCTTGAAGCTAAGCAAGCGTAAGCATACATCAAAAACATCTTTCGTGAAAAGACTGTGTGACCAGTTTTAAGCAATTATTTCTTGATTTCTGTGGTCACTCCCCTTGATCTTCAAAGTTACGCTTTATCTAACTCCCTCTTTACGCCTTTAAAGAACACTCAACCTTCCACCGTATAATCCACCGTATAATAATGGTTGGAGACTCTAGGTGACATGGCTCAGAATCGGTCACAATGGCGTAGGTGTATACACTCTTTATCTTCCCTTAAACCTTGAGACTAAAATTGCTTCATATCTCCCTTCCTGTACTATATCCTTATATACAACCTATAATTTATATACTACTACCAACACTAGATTAACTACTATGAATCCGGTGTTCCTCTTGTTGTGCTAACGAGGTATGGCAACTTGGACCGATGCATATATGTGCCTGGTCCTACGTTAGAGCTGACCTGACCTGACCGTATAATCGATTAGGTAGTTACAACTACTTACATACATTTTATAGCACTAGAGAACAATTTGTTCCCAATTAACTGTTATCATAGAAATCTACTCTCCCAATTTTTTCATCTGTTTGTTTTGATTATTCTTTCAGTGTATTTTTTTAAAAATTTCTATTCGTTTGCTTGTTTTTTTGCTTTTCCCTAAACAAATACCCTATTTAGTTTGCAAGTCAATTCACATTGAAACCTATGAAATTACAAACATTTCTACAAGCTTGGAATATGGAACAAAGTGAATATATGGATAGTTACCATGGTGAACAAACATTACAAAAACAAACACACCAATTAATATCAGATTTAATATTTTTAATGAATCTATGCAATGAAAATACTACTACCACTACTACTACTACTACTACTGATAATCATAATAGTAGTATTAATGTAATTGTTACATCAAATATATATGCTAATGATAAGATTTTAATGAAAAATTGGATTGAACGAATAAATTTGTTACAAGATCAATTAAGTCCTAATATTGGACGATTTTTATGCTCACGTCCATCTACATGGAATGAATGTTTATATTTAGCCCGTGATAAATTTCAGCATTATTTTAATCATAAAGTAAGAATGATAATTTTGGCTTTAGAATGACTCCAATTATAAATTCATTTTGTATTGTTTGTTTGAATCTTCCCATTGATGTGTTAGGACTGCAACTGGTCAGTCTCTAATTGGCCATATTTGCATACTGTGCGTATTGCCTTGATATAGCCTTTATTCACAAGCATGGTAAGCAAAGATGGATAATGACTAGCAGTGGAATCGAGTTTGACGTGCGTTTCGTCCTATATTGGACTCGTCAGCTGAATGTACCTGCATCTCAGAGTAAATGTTCACTCTGGGACTCGAACTCAGTACCTTTCGCTTCAAACGCAGTGATCGAGTGGATAACGCGATGGCGTTTGAAGCGAAAGGTACTGAGTTCGAGTCCCAGAGTGAACATTTACTCTGAGATGCAGGTACATTCAGCTGACGAGTCCAATATAGGACGAAACGCACGTCAAACTCGATTTCACTGCTAGTCATTATCCATCTTTGCTTACCATGACTCCAATTATGTTTTTCGCTGAACTTCTGTTGTTGTTTGGATTTTAAATGGAAGCTGTCACGATTCCTCAGATTACGGTCCAAATATTCTTAGTATTCATTAAACAAATTCTTAAATCAGAACACGTCCGAGTAGGAACGAGATTATATTCTAAATAATGAAGGTAGAGGGAAGTAGGAATGACAATAAGAGGAACGTTAGTATATTTATAATTTTTTTATGTAGGATTCTAGGCATCCGCTAACGCTGATTGGCTAAGAAATAGCCACTGTCATGGAAAGTCCTACTCAATGCCTTCTCGTGGTGGCCCAGGGTGTTGTTTACGAAATTGAGAAAACGAAAATCGAATGTCTGGCGTTTTAAGCGGGTTGGTGGACACGGAAAGTCCATCTAGGGGAGTTGGAAAATCCTGATTCCTAACCAATGGTGCACATGGGATCCAATATCCTAAGGGAACAAACGGCGTATGAATCAACCACTGGTCATCGGCTACCATGAGACTGCATCTCCTCACGATGTGGATCAGATCTTTAGGTGAAAGGCTCCGAGTGTGGCCGCTTAAGAAAACCACCTGCTTCAGTTTGGGCACTTGGACAGTATCATAGACCTCACACAAATCAAATGAAAATTTCTGAAAATTTACTTGAAAAGTTAATTAACAAATCTGGATGATATTCGATAAAGTTTTGATTTATCTAGGATTTTAGCGATAAACTGGTAGAGGCTGATGTAGATCTAACTGAGTACCATTTATGAGACAGTTATTTGCTGATGACCTGAATAAACATGAAAATTTCCCTTCTTGAAGTAAACTGCATACTATCGACACTATTCAGAAAGGCGTATTTATATATTTTTCTCAGAGGAAATAGCAAATTCTATCTATGAGATTAAAAATTTGGTCATTCAGTGTTACATTATCGCTCAGATGTTCAGTCGTCGGTTGAATTTTTTAATGATTTGTCTATTTACACTGATTGCTCACTAAGCAGTAACTGAGGTATTGACACAGTTTCCTCTTTAAATAAACTGCAATAAAAGTATACCATAGGGAAGGCTTGAAAACAATCATGACGAATTTGCAGCTAATTTCTAGTCAATAGGAAAACAGCTTTTATAAATGGATGGTTTATGGAAAACAAAATCATTATGTTGCAAAGTCTCAATAGAGTCTATACTATTAATATTTGAACTAGTATTTTATACAGGTTACTCTCACTGTAAGTCGAAAAAAAAGCGATTTCCAACCCCTTTTTATTAAATATACATTATCCACATTCTCGAACCCCTAAAAGGTCTGAAACAGATTTTCAACAGTCCCCACATTGTTCTTAGTTAGGGTTAAGATTAAGCGTTTAAGTTTAGAGTCTTCATCAAGAACTGACATAAGCTCTGACTCAAACTAACACTAGCCCTCACATAGCCACGTACATACAACCACTATGAAGGAATTCTTACTCACTTCCTTTTCGCTGTAGGTGTGTTTACGAAATCGAGACGACGAAAAGCAAATGTCCGATGCTTCAACTAGAAGATCCACCTACGTGAGTTGGAAAACCCTGATTCCACACCAATCATGCACATAGGCTATTTAAACAAAGAAAAGAAACATTATAGGATTTAGATTTTTAAATATTACTTATTGGAAATCAGACACCGAGATTAATATCTATCAGATTTCAATCCTTTCATTATGTCATTATTAACTTGAATGAAAACAGATCTTACATAATCATTTGTAATCATTTAAGCCGATTTTTTTTACATTCTCCACTTTTTTTATTTTTTAGGCTCGTCAATTGTTACATTCTTTCCCCATTGATACAAAATTATCAGATGGATGTGAGTTTTATTAAGTTTTTTACTTGTTGAGATTTTGTTTTCAATATTTTCATAGTTGAAATCATGAGTCAATTGAAGCTAAACCACCATGGAAAACCTGGAAACACTGGACAGCCGTTTCGTCCTATTGTGGGACTCCTCAGCAGTGTGCATCCACGATCCCGCACTCACGAGATTCGAACCCAGGACCTACCAGTTTCACACCAGAGCACTTAACTGATTGACCACTGATTTCAGCTATCTCCACAAAACCCCTTCTGATTATAATCATATTCTCACTAGTGACTGACTTCAATATATATGTCCTGGTAATCTAGTGGGAAGCAGCGACCAGTGGAGTTCAACCAAGTCTGTTGTGAGATAATAACTCACTGAAAACAATTGGTGAACAGTTGCTCAACTTCGTGGATTGGTTGAAGTTAAACGTTAACTCCGTCGGATGCCTGCCGTCTCAGTGGTTTGTCGGTTAAGTGTTCTGGCGTGAGGCTAGTAGGTCCTGGGTTCGAATCTCACGAGGCGCACTGCTGAGGAGTCCCGCGATAGGACGAAACGGCCGTCTGGTGCTTCCAGGTTTTCGATGGTGATCTAGCTTCAATTGACTCATGTTTTCAACTATGAAAATACTGAAATCTCCACAAAACCCCTTCTGGTTTTTTTTCAGGTTTTTTTTTCTTTCGATTGCTGTTATGGTACACAAACTCATGTTTTTCTTTTTTTTTCATTGATGACCGAACTCTAACGATCAAGTTGAGGTGCTGTCAACTGACTCGATATCGCGTACACTACGCTGAGATGTTAAGTTGTTAGAGGTGTACAGAAGAAAACTATTTGTTCTAAGTTTCTTGCTAGTTAGCACTTTTCAGCAGGACATATAGAACGTTAAGGGTATTGATCCTGTCAAGATTGCCCGGTATGCCTTGCTTACGAGCACTAAGTAGCACTAAATATCGACCAAGAAAGATTTTCTACCGACTATCTCCGATTCCCCAATGTACTATTGTTGTCTTTGCTTTTTTTGTTGATGTTTTGGTGAAGAATATATCCTTCGGTTGACCCAACAGACCTATTAATTGAGTTCTATTTGTTTTTCCTGTTTGGTGGGTTGTAAAACACGTTTTCTAAAAGGCAGCTCTAACTTCTTAATTCGTCAGTTCTTCTTAATTTCGACTCAATATTTTTTATCCCGCCAAACGTACTCCACTCAAAAGCGTTTTTCATTTATCGAATAATTGATGGTTTAATATACCAAGGGGTGTTCTTAAAAATAGGTTTATCAGAGATAGTTAGTATGGTATGTTTGGAGATATTTTTTGCTTTTGATAAAGTCACCGTCTCGTACGATTTTTAGTGACTGAATCTTGACTTTTCGGTAGCTTCAAGAATATAGACATATACCAACACCTGTTTGTAACCATTTTCTTGACATGGAGCAGTGATTCGACCCTATCGATCGGATAATTCTGTAGCAGGAGTTGTAACTAAGGTATCTTTCAAAAAAGCACAAACAAATTTCTACTCTGTCAAGACGGTCATATTAAGCGTTATGAATAACTGGCACCTGGATTGTTAACCTCAAGTGGAGTTCGTCAGGTTTTCTCATTCATCCCACCTTTATTTAACTTTGTTGTAGGTATTCTATTAAAGATAATACTTTCTTCGTCCGGCTTTTCAGAAATCAAGCTACTAGGAGATCCTCTCTCTATGACCTGATCTCCAAATGTATAGTAGTTAATCGTTTATCTAGTCGATTAAAAATTGTAATAGTTGACATCATGAATCAATTGAAGTTAGAACATCATGGAAAACCTGGAAACCTGGATAGCTGTTTCGTCCTATTGTCAGACTCCTCAGCAGATAACCATTGGAAAAAAAATAAAGAAATATCCCACTGAACATCACATCCTGAACTCTAATATCTTACTTCCAAATTAGTTTATTGTCATTCAGTGAGTGATCTATGTTTCTCAAATCATTTAATTCACAATATATAATACCACCATCATTCAATCCCAATGCTAAGGACTTGCCACATGAGAAAAGACTAAACAACTGTTTAATACTTCCTAATTTCCAATAGTTGTTTAACTAAATTACCCAATACCTAGTTGTTGTCTATTTTGTTACCTATTCGATAGAAGAAAACCACCATAAGGAAATTTCTTTATTCTAATATATCTTGAATTGAAAGTTTTAATTATTGAATGATTGTCAAGTTTTGCTCTTCTTCTTTCTTCATTCATCTAATTTAACAGTTAATTATTCCCCCCTTCCCTAAGAAAAGAAGGTTCATTCTAGGCAAATAGAGATATAATTGAATTTTAACTCTCCTGATTCTTGTTGCTTTTAGTCTCTTCTGTGTTTCCCTTTTTCCCTCTCCCTCACCCCTTCTCTCTCTCTCTCTATGTGTGTGTGTGTGAGTTGCTAGTTACTAAAAAAAGAGAACGAGAGAAATGAGAAAATGACTACAAATGATTTCAATTAATCATATTTATATTATACATATATGTATATATAATGATGATGATCTAATTATGATAAGAAACATTTCAACTGACCTCTGATATATTCCATGGTTAATCAATTCTATGCTTCAATCTGTTATTCCCTTATTGTTATTGGTAGAATATAATGTTCATACTTAATTTTCTTTTAAATTCTATATTATCAAATGTAACCATTTCATATTATAGTATTCTATCACATAGATACACCATATCTTTTACCCTCTGGCAACTAATTCTTATCACTGTCTTTATCTATCTATCTATCTATCTATCTTTTGAGATCATTCAAAATTCTATGGCATTGGATACTTTCATCAGAAAAAAAACACATTTGACATTAAGATGTCTTGTTGTTCATTGACTTTGATATTAAATTAAATCAATCAGTCAGTCAGCTACAACGTAGGACCAGGCACACATATGCATCGGTCCAAGTTGCCATACCCCGTTAGCACAACAAGATGAACACCGAATACATACTTACTTACTTACTTACGCCTGTTACTCCCAATGGAGCATAGGCCGCCGACCACCATTCTCCAACCCACTCTGTCCTCGGCCTTCTTTTCTAGTTCTATCCAGTTCTTGTTCATTCTTCTCATGTCTGTCTCTATTTCTCGGCGTAATGTGTTGTTTGATCTTCCTCTTCTCCTTTGACCTTCAGGATTCCATGTGGGGCTTGTCTTGTGACTCAATTAAGTGATTTCCTCAAAGTGTGCCCAATCCACTTCCAGCGCTTCTTCCAGATTTCTTCCTCCACTGGAATCTGGTTTGTTGTCTCCCACAGTAACTTGTTGCTGATAGTGTCTGGCTATCGGATCCGAAGTATCTTGCGTAGACAGCTGTTAATAAACACTTGTATCTTCTGGATAATGGCTTTCGTAGTACTCCACGTCTCCGCCCCATACAGTAGAACTGTCTTGACATTTGTATTGAAAATTCTTACCTTGGTGTTGGTTGACAATTGTTTTGAGCTCCACATGTTTTTCAGCTGTAAGTATGCTGCTCTTGCTTTGCCGATTCGCGCCCTCACATCTGAATCTGATCCACCATGTTCATCAATGATGCTGCCCAGATATGTAAAGTTTTCCACATCCTCCAAAGCTACCGAATGCATAGAAGTAATTTAGTGGTGCTAATATATAAAAGAAAGACTGTATAGAAGGATATAGTATGGGAAGAAAGAAAGTTATGAAGCAATTTTAATCTCAAGGTTTAAGGGAAGATAAAGAGTGTATACACCTACGACATTGTGATCGATTCTGAGCCATGTCACACAGAGTTTCCAACCATTGGTTACGATAGTCACGGGGAGCCCAACCAGGTAGTCTGCATCTACCAACATTGCTCAGACTTCAAGTTAGTGACTTCAAACACTGATGCCATGTTTTGGTTTGGCCGCCCCTAACTCTCTTCCAACCATCCTCAACACTAGTCAGGATTGCGCGTCGTGGTAATCGGTGTTCAGGCGTACGTAACATGTGGCCAAACCATCTCAGTCGATGAAGATTCATAACCTCATCAACTGATTTACCATCATTCCCTAATAGCCTGTGTCTAACCTCACTATTACTTACCCGGTGATCCCAGCAGATGCGAGCAATATTTCTAAGACATATGTGGTCAATAACTAGTAACTTACGAGTATCTTCTACTCTCAATAGTCAAGAGTAAGATAGATGATTTGTAATGGATATTCAATTTAAAGTTGATTTTCATCGTCTGAAGTGGTTGAGATATATTTTATATGCTTCTGACTACCATCAGCAGGGTATTAGGAAATGATGGTATATCAGTTGATGAGGTTATGAATCTTCATCGACTGAGATGGTTTGGCCACATGTTACGTACACCTGAACACCGATTACCACGACGCGCAATGCTGACTAGTGTAGAGGATGGTTGGAAAAGAGTTAGGTGCGGCCAAATCAAAACATGGCATCAGTGCTTGAAGTCACTAACTAACTGCCATGTTGGCAGATGTAGACTGCTTGGTTGGGGTCCGCGTGACTATCGTAACCAATGGTCGGAGACTGTAGGTGGCATGTCTCAAAATCGATCACAATGTCGTAGGTGTATACACTCTTTATCTTCCATTAAACCTTGAGATTAAAATAGCGTCATATCTGTCTTTCTTCCTGTACTATATGCTTATACACAATCTTTCTTTTATATATTACCATCACTAAATTACCTACTTCTATGAATTTGGTGTTCATCTTGTTATGCTAATGAGGTGTGGCAACTTGGACCGAAGCATATGTGTGCCTGGTCCTAGTAGCTGACTGACTGAACTACTATCAATTTCAATGTACGACGTTTCTTGATGTAGTAGAAGGTTTGAGGAATTCCAAAGAACAGCCAAATCGAAACATGACGTTAATCTGTAAATTCATTGAGAATTGGGTCAAGTCATGTTGGTAGATTTAGATCATCAAGTTTCAATCTACTCTAGCAGTATTCATCATCGGATGTCGAGTTGCGTGGTGGATGGGGACAGACAATGCGTTTCTCACTCACCTCAGTCGATGAACATTTACCACCCGATCAATAAATTTGCTATTCTCAACCTGTACTTTATGTATCACCTTAGCATTGCTACCTCGATAGTCCCAACTTACATAAGAAATGCTTTGAAAGGAGTCTATGATGAAATACTAGTAACTTACAAGTATCTTATATTTCTGAGGACTACATTTAATACTCATAAGTTAAAATAGAGCAAACTGCTTAACAGCAGAACCACCATTTCTTTGGTGAATAGACATTTTGTTTCTGACACATTGACGTAAGCTGGCTGACCGAACTCACCTAATGTGTACAGAAACTTTTCCAGAAACTGGGCCATCAAGGCTAATGAAACTTCCGATGCCGTAATCAATGGTTTGAGATACTGTATGACCTGACCTATAATCAGTTACAGTGATGTAAATGCATTCATTCTCTATCTGAAGTTTCAAATCATATCGTATTTAGAAGGGGATTTGTGGAGATTTTAGTAATTTATAGAGTTGAGATCATAAGTCAATTGAAGCTAGACCACCATCGAAAACCTGGAAGCACTGGACGGCCGTTTCGTCCTACTGTGGGACTCCTCAGCAGTGCGCATCCACGAATCCACTCTCGCAGGATTCGAACCCAGGACCTACCAGTTTCGAGCCGAAGCCATTAACCGATAGACCACTGAGCTGGCATTCAACGGTGTTAATGTCTAACTTCAACTGATCCACGAAGTTGAGCAACCATTAACCAATTGCCTTCAGTGAGTTGATATCTCACAACGGACGTGATTGAACTCCACTGGTCATATCGTATTTGCCTAACTTTTTTATATTACTAATGGTAGTATTATATAGAGTTGAGATCATGAGTCAATTGAAGCTAGACCACCATGGAGAACCTGGAAGCACTGGACGCCGTTTCGTCTTATTATGGGACTCCTCAGCAGTGCGCATCCACGAACCCACTTTCGCAGGATTCGAACCCAGGATCTCAATCCTATAAATTACTAAAATCTCCACAAAACCCCTTCTGATAATAATCAGGTGTTCACTAGTGACTGACTCCTTGATGTATTTCCTGGAGTTCTAGTGAGAAGCAGTAACCGGTGGAGTTCAACCAGGTCTGTTTTGAGATAGGAACTCACTGATGACATTGGTGAATGGTTGCTCAATTTCGTGAATCAGTTGAAGTTAAACATTAACACCGTTGGATGCCAGCTCAGTGGTCTATCGGTTAATGGCTTCGGCTCGAAACTGGTAGGTCCTGGGTTCGAATCCTGCGAGAGTGGATTCGTGGGTGCGCAATGCTGAGGAGTCACACAGTAGGACGAAACGGCCGTCCAGTGCTTCCAGGTTTTCGATGGTGGTCTGGCTTCAATTGACTCATGATCTCAACTCTATAAATTACTAAAATCTCCACAAAACCCCTTCTAATGGTGGTATTGCTAAATCTGTTATTTGATTTCATCATTTGTTTCACTGGACTTATATGGTATTACTACTTAAAATATACATCGTATGTTTAAGATTCTGTCTTACTTATCGGTGACCTACTTTTCAACATAGTTATCTATTCACTTAGTGTTATGATTTGACCTAGCCGTCACCCAATCGTTATGTCTTGATCAAGGTCGTCGCTAATTTGTTATGACCTTACGAATTAAACAAGGACGTAACTTGCGTGAATTATCCGCCAATAGAAATACGACTCCTATGACCTTCACACTGTGACAATGACGTTCGATTAGTATGAGTAATCTAGCGTCTTTATTGGTCCTTATCCGCCTAACCCGTCCACTTGAGTCCAAAACACCAATAGCAGCCTCGGCAATACGAATTGTTTATTTCAAGCATACTTTGTTTATATATCAGACAGACAGGCCACATTACACCATAAAATAGAAAATAATATTTGTACAAATTCAAGCCAAATGTGGCTAGGAGCGTGGGAGACAATAATCAATAAACTGAGTATAACTTAGTAACAGTAAATCATATAATAATAATCAATGGGCCAAAATGAAGCTTGTCATAAGATGAATATAGATATAGATAATCTAGTTACTGAATAGTTATACAATAAGAATAATAGGTCCTGCAAGTTATCCGTACTTATGTCTTCGCTACTATATAACACTTAGGACTTTCAAATCTTGCTACAAGAATGATATCATTTCAATAATGACCATATAATTTTATAACATCCGTTTATTTTTTTCAGTCAGTCAACAACAACAACAACGTATAACTTCGTACGTACAAACATCACTTCAAGTTGCCATACCACATTAGCAGAGAGATATAATTGCCGATTCCAATCCCATAGTGTTAGAAGTAGTAAAAGTATTAGCAGTAGTCGGAAAGATTAGGGTTTTAATTCATCTGAAATTAGTAGCGAATAATGTCACACAAGAAATAGTTACAAGAGTTACCAAAAAGACCTTTATTAATGAGAGGTTTTCTGACAAAATTGTGATTGGTTATACATAAGTGTTTTTGTTCTCAGTTATCAACATTAATAAGAGGAAAACTAAACAGAACTTATGAATATGAGTATCATTCTTCTATTGAATCAATGAATGTCATCATAGATTGAATATCTTAATGAGTAAGACATGGACATTTATGTGGTGCATACTCGGGTTGGAATCTCAATGTGGATACCGACACTTGGACATTATTTTTATTCGATTGAATAGTCCCAAATTGGTTGAAATGCACATCCTAGATTTTACTGATGGCCTGTATTTGAAATATACTGAGGTATATCGAGAAAAATGTAATTGGAGGATGATCATTTTCAAGGTTTAGCATCACAAAATTGTTTAATATTCGCTGACTGGTAAGTGTGCTATGATCTACATAACACAGTGGTACTGTCTTCGATGTCGGCTTCAGTTCTCCTAAAGTTTCAAATATTTCTCACGGATACGTGTGAACAAGCCGAAGACAAACCATGACTCGACCAGTTAGTCTAAGGTACCTCTATTGGTATGAAAACGTTTATCGGTTCTCGGTTCCTCATACCATGAGTACGAAAAGGAAATTAAATTAAGGGTGATTTTGATAACTGAAGAGTTTCAACACAGAACCGAAAGCGATAACTATTGAAACTCAGTCACACAGTGCTGTTTGTGAGTAGTTTTGTACATGCTAACTCCGAACTTAAGACCTTGATTGGGTAACTGCGATATCCAAGAGGTGAACACAATACTGCAAAGATCTGTCTGTCAATTGTCTTCAACCATGTAACAACATCAAATTTACTAGAAATCTATATTCCATTGTGGCCCTATATGAGGTCATATATATGGAAATCAACCCGAATAGTATAATGATAGGATTTCCACTTATTATGCTTTTGTTACTTGTTAATTTTTAGTTTTAAGGTAAAGATCTTTCCGACTTTTCTTTTTTTCTATTTCTTGTTTAGCACCATTTTGGCAATTCCCTAAACGTCCACCTAAATCGATTGAATTTTCCATTACAGATCCTTTGTAAGTTTTGTCTCATTAATTTCTTTAAGTATATTTTCTAAAAAAGATAACTAAATAATTGTTTCGATAAACTATACTACATATGTGCCACACAAATCTTATTTGATTTGTGTGAGGGCTGTGATACTGCCCAGGTGCCCAAACTGAAGCAGGTGATTTTCTTAAGGGACCACATTCGGAACATTTGACCTAAAGGTCTGATCCAAAAGGCAGTGGAGCAACAGAAGGAGATGCAGTCCAATGGTAGCCGATGACCAACGATTGGTTCATACGACATTTGTTCTTTCAGGATACTGGAGCCCATGTGCATCATTGGTTTGGAATCAGTGTTTTCCAACTCCTCTAGGTGAACTTTCCGTGTCCACCAACCCGGTTAAATCGCCGGACATTCGCTTTTCGTCCTCTCAATTTCGTAAACAATAGTAATGCCACTGTGAGAAGTCAGTGAGTAGGACTTCCCTGATAGAGACTACATACGCGTGGGTACATGAAAGCATTTGGAGAGGGAGAGCGGACTCTCCCCACTCGCAGCCGTACCAAGGCATTAGGGGGCGTTAAAATATGCAATCAGATCCGATTACTATTTCATTGTATCGATAAAAAGTAGAAATTCTTTTTCTACAAAAAAACGAAGTCTTCCCTAATCCTTCCATCCATTTTACTTAATTATATTCTTCTCTCTTTTACTGTCTGTCATTATATTTACATATACATATATATAGTCAATGACCTTAATGCATATTTATTTTTATATGTTTATTATTTGTTCATTTTAACTAAAATAAAATTTATTTTTTTTTTTGAAATGAAGTGTAAAACAATTTTTTTTGTTTGTTTTTTCATTTGGAAAAAAAGAATTCTTGAAACCAAGCCAATTTTTTTTTAGTTTCTCAAAGAGAGTATGGTATCTACTCCCCTGCCCCCTCTCTCTATATATATGTGGTGTCTACCTCCCTCCCTCCTCTCTCTCTCTCTCTGTATATATATATATATAATTTATTCTTTAGGGTCACTGAAAATAATTGATGATTATTTTCGCGCATATTTTGGTTTAACTTTAAAAAAAGTCATTTGATTTAGTTGATTCTCATGATAATCATCATCTGTTCAAGGTCATGGGTAATAGAATACTTTAGGTCGATGTAAATGAAAGCATTTTTCCTCTTCTTTCGTTTGTCATACACACATATTGAAATATATGTTGCTTGTATAGAGAAAGTAAATGATGAAGTGTTATATAAATATTTAGATTGTAGTTCGTCAGTTGGATGTATTTAGATCATGTGCCTCCAAATGCCCTGGTATGGCTGAGAGTGGGTAGAGTCCGCTCTCCCTCTCCAAATGCTCTTACATGGCTACGCGGTAATAGCCTCTGTCAGGGAAGTCCTACTTAATGCCTTCTCGTGGCGGGATAGGCTGTTGTTTAGAAAATCGAGAGAACGAAAAGCGAATGTTCGGTGCTTTAAGCGGGTTAGTGGACACGGAAAGTTCACCTAAAGGAGTTGGAAAACACTGATTCCAAACCAATGGTGCACATGGGCTCCAGTATCCTGAGGGAACAAATGGAGTACAAATCAATCGTTGGTGACCGGCTACCATGGAGTTGCATCTCCTTACGATAATCCACTGCCTTGTGTATCAGACCTTTAGGTCAAAGGTTCCGGATGTGGTTCCTTAAGATAACCACCTGCTTCAGTTTGGTCACATGGGCAGTATCACAACCCTCACACAAATCAAATGAGGTGGAATCGTGGATGCGCACTGCTGAGGAGTCCCATAATGGGACGAAACGCCCATCCAGTGCTTCCAGGTTTTCCATGGTGGTTTAGCTTCAATTAACTCATGATTTCAACTATGATAATCATAATCATTTAGAAATATTTGAATAATGCAAACAGTGTAAGCATACGTACATATACATATACTTACGTACATTCACACTACTACTACTACTGTAGTAAACGAGAACACAACTGGGGACAATCGAATGTAATTGAGCACATATTACAGACTTTCTCACTAAATCCTGATAACCATACAGTAAACAGTTAAGGTGAAAACTATCAATCCATTGTCTTAATCTTGACTATTCCTTCCGTAAATATCATCCCATCTTCTCTAATTCCATTGTTCATGCATTTTCCAACCAATTGCGTTTCATTTCAGTTCTTTCCTTATCGGACCTCTGCCAAAATACATTCTATGTCTAACCATCACTATATACTACTTATATGGATATAAGTAGACCACACCACACTACTACTACTACTACTACTATTTCTAATTTTAAAATCTTCATCAATAATACTATATGGTTGTTTATTTTACTTTTTATTATAAATAACCAACACATATGATGAGCTCATTATCATTTATAATAAATCAGATGTTATCATTGTGTATTCAGCACAACATACTCAACATCACGCTATTATCTCACGATCTATTTTTATGTCATTTAAGTGAATTAGAATCATCTTAACTACAAACACCTAATCAATGTTAAATATTCCGGGTTAAAGTAACCATGTTCATTGTTTATTGATTTATTTCAACACATAAACATTGATACAAACAGGCACCAAATACATATGTGTCACATTTCATCATTCGATTTGTGTGAGGGCTGGAATACTGGCCGGGAGTTCGAATCCAAGCAGTTGTTTTTCTGAGGGTGCCACATCACGATCTCATGATCTATAGGTCTAATCCAAAAGTCAGTGAGGCAACGTTAAGAGATGCGGTCACATGGTAGCCGGTCACCAACAATGGGTTCATAAACCATTTGTTCCCTCAGGCTCCTGGAGCCCATATGTATCATTGGTTTGGAACCAGGGTTTTTCAACTCATTTGGGTGGATTTTCCATATCACACAACTCGGTTAAAGCGTTTGACATTCGCTTTTCATCCTCTAAGTTTTGTGAACAACATCCCTGACATGAGAAGGCAGTGAGTAGTACCACGCTGGTAATAGTTGTATATGCATGGCTGCATGAGAGCATTTTGACAGGGAGAGCGAACTCTTTCCACCCTAACCGTACCAGGGCATATGTAGCTTGATTTCTGATTTGTACCGATGCTAACGTTCTTTTTAATCGGTTTAGAATCGCTAATGATAATAAACAAAAGCCTACATCTGAAATTAATGTGGTTGGCGTTTTTTAGGCAGAATTTTTTTTTCTACGGGATAGGGTTGCTAACCCTATGCCCAACCCTCCTTCATTACCCGGGTTGGGGTCCGGCTCTGAGAGCCACAGTTGGAGTTTACGCCTTAAATACTTAGTTCTAAATGTAGATCACCAATAATAAGAAAAGTAGTCTATTTCCAATCTTTTTCAGCATAAATATGTATCCTAATTGTTGTGTAATCGCAATTTAGGAATTCTGTTTATATGTCTTGTACGATGGTTTAATGGTCTATACAGTCAGGATTATTCCAGTAATCTAAAACTGTGATTGTGTCACAGCGTTTGTAGATATGATTCGGTACTGTGGGTTCTTATACATCCAAGTGCCGTTAATTGTATATCTTATTCTGCCTTAATCGAGTAGAGGACATAACAGAAATGTGTTGATGTTCTTTCCGCATCCATTAACAAATATATTTTATGAATCTTTTTCGATTAATTTCATTCTTTACATGGCCTGTCACACAATTCCTATTCACTGCTTTCACTGAGTGGGTTATTTACGAATGTGAAAGAACAAAAAGCAAGTGTATAATGCTTAAACCGTATTTATGGATATACACATTATCTATCTACTAAGGTTGTAAGATCCTGATTCAAATCCAGTAGTGTACTTTGGCTCCTTCATCATGAGGGTATCAAAAATATACGGAGCTCTTTCCGTTCACGGGCTACCATGGAGTGGTAGCTCTTGACGTTACTCCATTGTCTTATGAAATGGATCTGTAGATCAAAGACTCAGGGAGCAGCCCCTTAAGAAATCTTTTTTTTCAGTTTTTTTCATATACATAGTTCCTTTTACGATCTTAAAGGAAGCAAGAACGAAGATTAATGCTTAATAATCTGAATTCATTTTATCTCATTAGGTTCTCATCTGCTACTTACAACCTATAATATTTTAAAGTCATAGTTACTATAGCTATTGACATACTTATAAATATGAAGGTGATTAAAGATGAATATGTGTATCATGATGTAGCGAAGATTTCAATAGACTTAATAAGGTTAGAAAAATCGTTTGTTTCAGATAAATAAAGTTTAAAAGGGAAAGTTTCAGAACATTAAAATAGTGATTAGAACTCATGGAGTTTACTTTTATTCATTTATTTATACACAAAAATATTGGTACAAGGAGGCACTAGATACATATGCGCCACGCAAATCTCATTCGATTTGTGTGAGGGCTGTGATACTGCTCAGGTGCCCAAACTGAAGCACGTGGTTTTCTTAGAGGGCCACACCCAGAGCATTTGACCTAAAGGTCTGATCCACAAGGCGTTGGAGCATCGTGAGGAGATGCAGTCCAATGGTAGCCGGTGACCAACAGTTGGTTCATACGCCATTCGTTCCATCAGGATACTGGAGCCCATGTGCACCATTGGTTTGGAATCAGGGTTTTATAACTTCCCTAGATGGACTCACCGTGTCCACCAACCCGGTTAAAGCGCCGGATATTCGCTTTTCGTCCTCGCAGTTTCGTGAACAACACCCCACCCATGGAACGAGAAGGCAGTGAGTAGGACTTTCCTGGTGGAGGCTATAAACGCGTGGTCATGTGAGAGTATTTGGAGAGGGAGAGCGGACTCTCTCTACTCTCGGCCGTACCAGAGCATTTTGGGGGCTCTTTCATGGAGTTAACAAACATTAGATGATTATGTAATGAAGTAATTGAAAACAGAGAAGTGGTAATAAAGAAAGATATGAATTGAAATCAGGCAGTTAAGAATTGAAGAAAAGTAACAACGATGTAACCAAACTTCAGAAAGAGTTGAAATAATGAATGGTGTATTAAATAAGAATGAGGTGCCTGCTGATAGTATCTCAACCCAAATACAAATGTTATTTTATGTGCAATGTACTGATGACCTGGCTCTTCTATCACAAACGCAACATCAAATGCAGGAGAAAACGACCTGTGTAGCAGCGGCCTCAGCAACAGTAGGTCTCAATATAAACAAAGGGAAAAGCAAGACTCTCCGATACAATAAAGTATGTACCAATCGAATTACACTTGACGGAGAAGCTTTGGAGGATGTAACAACCTTTACATATCTGGGCAACATCATTGATGAACACGGTAGATCTGATGCAGATGTGAGAGCGCGGATTGGCAAAGCAAGAGCAGTATGTCTGCAATTGGAGAACATCTGGAGTTCAAAACAATTGTCAACCAACACCAAGGTTAGAATTTTCAATACAAATGTGAAGACAGTTCTACTGTATGGGGCGGAGACGTGGAGAACTACGAAAGCCATTATCCGGAAGTTACAGGGGCTTATTAACAGTTATCTATGCAAGATACTTCGGATCCGTTGGCCGGACACTATGAGCAACAAGTTACTGTGGGAGACAACAAACCAGATTCCAGCGGAGGAAGAAATCACGAAGAAGAGCTGGATGTGAATAAAACATATATTGAGGAAATTACAAGGCAAGCTCTCACATGGAATCCCGAAGGTCAAAGGAGAATAGGAAAACCAAAGAACGCATTACTCCGGGAAATGGAGATAGACGTGAGAAGAATGAACAAAAGTTGGATAGAAATAGAAAGGAAGGCCCATGACAGATTGGGTTGGAGAATGCTGGTTGGTGGTTTATCCTCCATTGAGAGTAACAGGTGTAAGTAAGTTGTACCAAACTTAATATAAATTATATCAAATCAAATTTGAAGAGACGAATATAAGTTCCTTTGGCCCTTACAGTATCACTAGTGGATAGATTGTCTTAAATCAAACACATCCTCACCAACTCCTGGAATATGCCTTCTAAAAACGAATCTCAATGTTTCAATCGGAATTCTTTTGTTCCTAATGAATGGATCTTTATCTACTTCAACTACAAACTGAATACATATAAAATGAAGTTTTATACGAATCGGTAAGAAACATTGTAATTTATTAAGTTTCAAAATAACTATACAAATCGTATGGAAATTAGCAAAGTTCCCTCAAGCATTGTAAGCAAAGATAGATGATGACTAGCAGTGGAATCCAGGACTCGTGTTTCGTCCTATTTGGGACTCGTCAGTTGGATGTACCTGCATTTTCAGAGTTGATGTTTACTCTGGGACTCGAACCCAGTACCTTTTGCTTCGAACGCCACTGCGTTATCCAATTAGTTGCTGAGCCGTGATAGTCACTTGCTTGTGCAATGGGGTGAAGATGAAATTCACATGGTATTGTTTGCTTGAATCTCGTCATTTATTTTAACATATAAATTTTGGTACAAAGAAGCACCAGATATATATGCGCCACACAAATCTCATTCCATATATGTGACGGCTTGGATACTGCCTAGGTGCCCAAACTGAAGCAGGTGGTTTTCGTAGGGGACCATACCCGTTGCCTTTGACCTGAAGGTCTAACCCACAAGGCAGTGGAGCATCGTGAGGAGATGCAGTCCCATGATAGCCGGTGACCAACAGCAGGTTTATTCGCCATTCGTTCCTTCAGGATACTGGAGCCCATGTGCACCATTGGTTTGGAATCAGGGTTTTATAACTTCCCTAGATGGACTCACCGTGTCCACCAACCCGGTTAAAGCGCCGGACATTCGCTTTTCGTCCTCGCAGTTTCGTGAACAACACCCCACCCATGGAACGAGAAGGCAGTGAGTAGGACTTTCCTGGTGGAGGCTATAAACGCGTGGTCATGTGAGAGTATTTGGAGAGGGAGAGCGGACTCTCTCTACTCTCGGCCGTACCATGGCATTTGGGGGCTATTGATGTTTAGGACTGCAACTGGTCAGTCTCTAATTGGCACATCAATGCGAAGATTCAAGCAAATAATACTAAGTGAATTTAAAGTTTCCTTAAGATATCTAGAACATAAAAACATGCCATATCAACGTTTACTAACTGATATAAAACTTTAATCTCGAATCTTCTGCTATTTTATTTACATTCACATAACATCAAACATATTCATCTACCTTTTTTTCATGCTCTGATGTCATTGATTTCTTTTAGAATAATCTTCATACTATTTCAATATACAATAAGTATTACGTAATTGTGTGGTTACATGAATGTAGACATAGTTACTAACTAAAAGATATGTCATTAGTATGTCCATCAGTCATCTAGTTCCATGATTAGTCTGTGCATGCATCCATATACATATATATGTATGTATGTATATTTGAGGAGAATCATTACTAATTATTATCATATAAATTCATTTAGTATTGTTTGTTTGAATCTTCCTATCGATGTGTTAGGACTGCAACTGGTCAGTCTCTAATTGACATGTGCATACTGTGCATATTGCCTCGATATAGCCTTAATTTACAAGCGAAAGGTACTGGGTTTCGAGTCCCAGAGTAAACATCAACTCTGAGATGCAGGTTCATCTAGCTGACGAGTCCCAAATAGGACGAAACGCGCGTCAAACTGGATTCCACCGCTAGTCACTATCCATCTTTGTTTATTATCATATAGTTGAGTCGATCGATTTTCGATAATATTATGATTGATGTATTAATAAGGATAATAATAGTGAAATCCCTTAGTTTCATTTAGAATCGATCTCTATATCTTTATCTATCAACCTACCTACTGAATAGCCATAGATTTTCGCTTAACCAGTTTTTCTTTCAGTGAAATTCTTACCACATTTCTTATATTCCCATAGTTCATATTATATAGTTGTAAATTCTTGAAATATTTGTATGTACTAACAATGAATAAACTACTTTCTAATTAGAACATCCTATCGACAACTGTTTTTTCTTTCATATTGAACATCATAGTTTATGTTTTGTTGGTATGAAACGTGATCAGTAAAGATAGAGATAATTTACTAGTATTTGGTTATAAAGATGTTCTAGGCATTTCTTACTTACTTACTTACTTACGCCTGTTACTCCCAATGGAGCATAGGCCGCCGACCACCATTCTCCAACACACTCTGTCCTGGGCCTTCTTTTCTAGTTCTATCCAGTTCTTGTTCATTCTTCTCATGTCTGTCTCTATTTCTCGGCGTAATGTGTTGTTTGGTCTTCCTCTTCTCCTTTGATGTTTGAGGATTCCATGTGAGGGCTTGTCTTGTGATGCAGTTGGGTGATTTCCTCAAAGTGTGCTCAATCCACTTCCAGCGCTTCCTCCTGATTTCTTCCTCAGCTGGAATCTGATTTGTTGTCTCCCACAGTAACTTGTTGCTGATAGTGTCTGGCCATCGGATCCGAAGTATCTTGCGTAGACAACTGTTAATAAACACTTGTATCTTCTGGATAATGGCTTTCGTAGTTCTCCACGTCTCCGCCCCATACAGTAGAACTGTCTTCACATTTGTATTGAAAATTCTTACCTTGGTGTTGGTTGACAATTGTTTTGAGCTCCACATGTTTTTCAGTTGTAAGTAGTGTCGAAGAAGCCTCCATAGTGTCGTCCTGTCCACGCTATCAAATGCCTTCTCGTAGTCGATGAAGTTGATGTAGAGTGATGAATTCCATTCGATTAATTGTTCCACAATGATACGTAGAGTTGCGATTTGATCTGTGCACGATCTATCCTTACGAAATCCAGCTTGTTGATCTCGAAGTTGGGCGTCCACGGAATCCTTCATCCTGTTTAACAATACCCTGTTGAATACTTTCCCTGGTATTGAGAGGAGAGTGATGCCCCTGTAGTTGTCGCACTTGCTAAGATCACCTTTCTTTGGTATTTTGATCAGAAGTCCTTTTTTCCAGTCTGTTGGTACTTGTTCTTCGTCCCAAATCTTACTGAAGAGGATGTGGAGTATCTTGGCATTTGATGTTACATTTGCTTTCAGTGCCTCTGCCGGGATGTTGTCTGGTCCCACTGCTTTGCCGCTCTTGATTTGTCTAATGGCCATGCTGATCTCTTCAATTGTTGGTGGGCCAACATCTATTGGGAGGTCCATGGGTGCTGCTTCGATGTTGGGTGGGTTCATCAGTGGAGCTGGTCGATTCAAGAGTTCTTTGAAGTGTTCTACCCACCTGTTTCGTTGTTCTTCAATGTCGGCGATTACTTTGCCTCCCTTGTTTTTCACTGGTCTTTCTGGTTTACGGTAATTTCTAGCAAGTTTCTTTGTTGTATCATACAGTTGTCTCATGTTTCCCTCTCTTGCAGTCTTTTCCGCTGTCGTTGCTAAATCTTCCACATATTTACGTTTGTCGGTACTGATGCTCCTCTTCACTTGCTTGTTTGCCTCTGTGTATTCGGCTTGTGTCTTGGCTTTTTCCGCTCTGGTTGGGCTGATATTGATTGCTGCCTTCTTGTTCCTCCTTGCTTCAATCTTATCCAGTGTACCAACAGTGATCCATTCCTTGTGATGGTGCTTCTTTTGGCCCAGAACCTCTTGACATGTTGAAACGATTGCCTCCTTGATACCTTTCCAGTTGTTCTCCATGGTAGTCCCCTCTCCATTGAGTAGATCATGAAAGGCCTGGAACCTGTTTCTGAGGGCTATGAGATCTCCCATCAGAATGGTCAGGTCTTTGGTTGGGCACTTCTCGAAGATCGACTGCAGCCTATCGTAGAATTGGTCTTTAGCGTCTTCATCGTAGTCGTTGGTCGGCGCATAGCATTGGATTACGTTCATTGCAATGCCCTCTCTCTTTGTTTTGAGGGAGGCTTTGATGATCCTTGGTTCATGAGATTCCCATCCTATAAGTGCATTTTGTGCTTTTCTGGACAGCATCAATGCAACTCCTTGTGTATGTGGGGCATTTTCTTCTTCATGACCGGAGTATAACAGAAGTTCTCCTGAAGACAGTCGTTGTTGTCCAACCTGCGTCCAATGTGTTTCGCTGATTCCAAGAACCTCCAGGTTGTATTTTCTCATTTCTGCAGCAATTTGGAAGACTCTTCCGGTCTCCCACATTGTTCGGACATTCCATGTACCTATAAAAATTGTCGCTCTGGTTGTAAGAAGGTGCATCGGTCTCATGACTTCCGAAGGAACTCGGCTTTCATCATGAGACGTCATAATTATTCCTTCTACTCCCAGGGCACAGTTTGAATGGTTTGAATAATTTTTTCTGGTTAGCGTTTTTAGCGAGTTGGTTTTCTACGGGATAGGGTCGCTAACCCCATGCCCAACCCTCCTCCTTTACCCGGGTTTGGGACCGGCAGTAACCCTCGGAGGAGCAACAGGCGGAGTTTCTAGGCATTTCTTGCATATCACTAAATCATCATTACCCCAAATGCCCTGGTACAGTCGAGGGTGGAGAGAGTCTGCTCTCCTTCTCGAAATGCTCTCGCATGGCGACGCGTATAACACTGTTGGGGATGTTCACAAAATTGAAAGGACGAAACGCAAATATCCGATGCTTTAACCGGAGGATCCACCTATGTCAGTTGTAAAACCCTGATTCCAAACCAATGTTACACATCGGCTCCAAGATCCTGAGGGAACAAATGGTGTATGAACGTATTGTAGGTGACCGGTTACCATGTGACTTCATCTCTTAACATTGCTCCACTGCCTTAAGGATTTGATCTCTAGGTCGAAATGAAAACAACCTGCTTCAGTTTGGGCACCTGAGAAGTATTACAACCATCACATATATCGAATGATGAAGGGTGACGCATATGTATTTGGTGTTTCTTTGTATCAATGTTTATGTGTTGAAATAAATAAATCGTCAAATTATTAATGTTGGAGTTAGATGCAGGGTAGTAGGCAAATATGGCAAATCGATTGATAAGACTGCATATCTCCATCAACTAAATTAATTGAGATATATATCATGTAAGCCCGATAACCGCTTTTTTCGAATCTTAGCGTTATTTGGCTAAACAGTAGTTTGGAACAAAACTAACGACGAACAATTCGAGACATTGCATTAGTTCATGAAATCATTGACTGTTGGCCTAAGCCAGTTGGTGAGTGCAGTCTACCTACTTGGAATCCATACGACAATCATATCAGCTGTTGGAGCAATGCTAAGTAGCATGATTTATAATAGGCCTTAGTTACACAGGCATTCATTCTTTGTTTTCCCCTTTAAATCATCAGCTTTAAATTCAACTTATACTTTTTGATTTTGCGAATCCATTTCTTCTTCTCCAATCATATTTCCTGGCCCTTATCTATCCTACTACGACGGATACTTTTACTACCAATTCTTCTACTTTGGCAACGTTACGAGTAGAATAATCGTTCTATTAATTACTATTACAACTTCTTAATTCAGTTTTAACATTTACATTTTCCTTCCTAAAATTACTTACTTACGCCTGTTACCCCTCGTCGAGGAGCATAGGCCACCCACCAGCATTTTCCATCCAACCCTGTCCTCGGCATTCCTTTCCCGTTCTTGCCAGTCAACATTCATATATTTTTCATATCTGCTTCTATTTCCCGACGTAATGTGTTCTTTGAACTTCCTCTTTTCCCCTTCCCTTCCGGATTCTTCCTAAAATTAAGTATTCCTAATTAGCATGTAAATCAATCCGCCAATATGATGAAAATAAGTGAAGAGGAATAAACATTAAAACGACTAGATTGCATATATATGAACACGTCAGAATCAAACTTCAATCCAACTAGTTATGATTATTATTTCAACTGTATATTTCATCAAAATAAATTCTTGTTGAATAATAGCCGAATAGATCAAATTAAGTAGAGTTAGTCGGTTAAGGTTAAGATGAATTGGAACACTTTACGGTCAAGATTTCGATTCTTCTTTGTCGCTTCCGCGGGTACGTATTCTGTCACACACAACACCACTGATTCAGTTAGAAAGTACTTTTCGAAATTGCATTTTATTCCTTAGTTCTATCTATTCACTTTACTTTTTTTGCTTTCAGACATCAAATATTCGTCATCAGTTATGCACGTCTTTTAGCTGCCCAATTGTCTATCGAAGTACCACAGTCCTGTTTCTCCTCTTCAATATCGAATTCACTCTCTTCTTCAACTTCTCTACCAGATTTCTCCAGTCTCTTGAATTATGGATCGACTGAACTGGTTAATTATCTTAAAGAAGTATTTGTAAACTATATTCCACCAATGTTTACCCCATCTAATAAACACATTGTAATTGATGAGAATGAACCGAAACCTCAACAAACGACCACATCTACTTCGCCATCTTTACCTAAAGATAACGATCATACTATTATGTCAATGAAAAGAATTATTTTCAGTAATCCTTCTCTCAATGATGATGATTCGACAATAAAAGAAATTTGTCTAAATGAATCATTTTTAAAAATGTGTACAAATATTTTGGAAAGTTTAAGTAAACCAGAGAAATTTAAAGGTATGTCCTAATTTGTTTTGATTTTTGATAACGACGAATCTCACTGTTCCAGGACGATAACGATGTAGTTTTTTAACACCACCAGTAGCTGGTGCACTCTTCCGCGTAGCTTTAGTGGCTAGTTGCTTCCTGGGAGTCTTTCCACCTATACTCTTGCGGGAAGTCTGCTCCATGCGTGCCATTTCTCTAAAGTGTATTTTTTATTATGGATAGCAGTGGAATCGACATTGGGGCTTTTCAGCTTATTTACGACTCTTTAGTTGAATGTACTTCTATTACAGTATTCGAAAATCTCAGTATGAATATTAATGTAGAGAAAATGATCCAGTTAAATCTAGCCGATGTCTCCTAAATAGGAAGGAACGCTCGTTCAAGATTCTATTATTATCTAATATTCAAAATATAATCCGTTTATAGCCATAGACCACATCGAGTTGTTCATTGACTGAACAAGTACATATGCCGAAAAAGAGTTACTTACTAACTTACGCCTGGTACCCCTCGTGGAGGAGCATAGGCCGCCCACCAGCATTCTCCATCCGACTCTGTCTTGGACAATCCTTTCCAGTTAACATTCATCCTTTTCATATCTGCTTCTATTTTTCGACGTAATGTATTCTTTGGCCTTCCTCTTTTCCGCTTCCCTTCACCATTCCAAGTTAAGGATTGCCTCGTGATGCAGTTTGGTGATTTCCTCAATGTATGTCCTATCCACCACGAACGTCTGTTCCTAATATGTTGTTCTAATTTTCCTAATTTCCTCTTCAATTGGAACCTGCTGGTTTGTCCTCTCCCATAAAACGCTGTTGCTGATAGTATCCGTCCAGTGAATGTTGAGTATTTTGCGCAGACAACTGTTTATAAATACTTGTACCTTCCTGATGATGATCGTAGTAGTTCTCCACGTTTCAGCTCCATACAGTAGGACTGTCTTGACATTCGTATTGAAGATTCTGAGTTTGAAATTAGTTGACAGTTGTTTTGAGTTCCATATGTTCTTGCCAAAAAAGAGTAGCCAAATTTTATATTGAATATCAACAATCGAGAAATATAAACACTTGTTATTGACGATGAATTACTTTAAACTTTTTTTATGTTCATGAGTGTGAAGTGGTGCTTCAGTAGTTATAAGCTGTTTGACTTTGAATACTTTGAGTTTGTAATTTACAACTCCAGCCCGACTTCATTCCGTTTGAGTACACGGGCAGTATCACTAACTCGTCTATGATGATGGTAATCAGGATGATTGAATTATTTGACTCCTTAGTTTTAAAATGTGATCATTTTGTTAAGCTATTCGACATTGTATAATGGTTGATTCACAATATGAAAAATCCAATCAACAAGAATTCTCTTAATGCTTAAGCTTTGTATTCAATAGCGTGCGTGTACACAGTTAATCAGTAAGTCAGTCACAACATAGAACTTCGTACGTACGTACATCAGTTCCAGTTGCCATACCACATTAACACAGAGATGAAGTTGTCGATTCAAATCCCATAGTGGTAGAAGTAATAAGAGTATAAGCAGTAATCGGAAAGATTAAGGTTTGAAGATGTTATTGAAGGTGTATAATCCAGTGAAATAAATTTGAAAAGAGGAAAAAAGATAGAGACATGAAGAATTCAGAAGATGAAAATTTGGCAGGACACAAAGAGTGGATGTACCTTCGCTACTGCAAACGATTTTGAGCCATGTCATTCAAGGTCTCTAACCATCGATTGCTATCATCTCGCGAATTCCAACCATATAGTCTGCACCTACCGACATGACTCAGTCCAATTGTCAATGACTTCATGGATTTATGCCATGTTTTGTTCTGGCTGCCCTTAGCTTTCTTCCAACCTACTCTTACACCATAAAACATTGTACGTCGGGGCAGTCGATGGTTGGGCATACATAACACATGTCCCAGCCAACTCAGCTGATGAAGTTTCACTACTTCATCAATCGATTTGCCATCCTTATCTAGTACCCGTTTCCTAACAACTGCATTACTTACTCGATGGTCTAATGGTTAGGATAGTGCATGTATACACTCTTTCTATATAGGTTGTACTTTAATCATTAAAGCTCAAAGTTATACAGATGTTATCACGCATATTATGCACAAAATTGGGGTGAAATTCCCCTAAACTTCAAGAATCAATGCTCATCCATTAGTATCTATGTTTTAGTATCTATCCTATGGAAAACTTATTTACATATATTCATATTTGTTTTTTTCTCTCGTATGTTTATGGTAAACAAATTCAAATGCAAATTCTTTTTTAACAAATTACTATCAAGATTAGGGTTTGTTTTATTTCTCTCTGAGTGTGTGTGTGTGTGTGTTTCTACATATGTATGAATTTTTAGTTAAAACACAAGAAGATATTGTATCACACAAAGAAAAAGAGGGGGGGGGTGGAGAAATACATATTATTACACATATATATACATACACAGGCACA